>CM076577.1:1351165842-1351823424 GCA_034641835.2 Pinus albicaulis | reverse complement strand
CCTTGTATCATTAATATTAAAATAATGTGTCATTACAGTGATTTTGATTATTTGTAAATTTAACAAGTAATTATAATGGGAGTTAAACGCCCTGTAAATTTAGCATTCTCAACCGTGTATTTCTCTTAAGATAATGTGAAAATCCTAAAATAAGTTATCATGTTCATTGAGCCTTGGTGAGATTTCCCTCCCTGAAACACAACTCTACAAAAGTGAAACCAACCAAAAACGACAAAGTAGGCTTCAAAATCTAGGTGTAAATTAAGCCCTGGTGCCATATCCACATAGGGCAACATAATGCTAAGAGCAACGGATATTTTTTTGTTTGTTTTGACTGATGCGTTCGTAGCCACGACGCGTTTTGCCAAGAGGCGGCTACTACCGTGAGATGGGATGAGCCGCTTTCTGTTTCAACCTAGGTCATGAATGGTTTGGGATCTGCTCTTCACGGTTGGCTTCGGATCTGAAACACCTTTAGATCTGTGTTAGTATAGGGTTTTTCCATTTATTTAGTTGGGATCTGCTCTCCACAGTTGGCTTCGGATCTGAAACACCTTTAGATCTGTGTTCGTATAGGGTTTTTCCCTTTATTCAGTTGGGATCTGAAATTCTGTTAAAATCATTGATCTCGAACCCTCCGTTATATTGTTAATATAATTTTCGTTATACTAGTTATAAAATATAACTACTATTTTATGTCGTGTAGTGCGAAATATTCAATTTTCTTTATTTCAGTGTTAGTAGTTTCTTGTATAGGTAAAGGCTTTAATTTATGTTTGATGGTTAAGCAAGTCCTTTTCTGTACAGGGCTTTGTATTATGCTTTTCTACTACCTTATATTTATTTTTTCTTAACATTATATTTTTTTGAAATGTTCAGCATGAAGTCTATTTTATTATTAAATATTTTACCTAGTACATGTATTAGTAAAATAATAAAGGAAAACTTTAATTTTTCTATATATTAAAATTAATCTTAAGATTGTTTTGTCAAAGACTTTTTCAAATTGATATCTTCAATTAAAAATTACAAAATTTTCACTATATCTTATAAATATTTATTTATTTTTTCCTAAAAATGTAATAACTTTTTTTATCTGTATAGTTAGTATGGTGACCCTAAACAACTCCTATAACACAAATGAGGATTGATAGAGATTACAAAAAGGGTTCAAGTTAGCAAACTTAAACTTCTCTTTATCTTTCCAAAATAGAAACCAAGGAAAGCTACTAGTAACATAGATGTTTGATTTTGTGTTGACAACATATATTTATCCCCCTCATACTCTTTACTAGGTGGCGAAAAATCATTCCTAGAAGTTTCAATAACACATTCATGGATATATTTATTTGTTTTTACACTGAGGATTTATTATAATGGTTTTATTATTATTAGTGAGGATCGAGCAAGCGCGATGGAGTCAAGCGATGGAAGGGAACAATGAAGAATTCTTTGGTGGAGGAATAGTGAATCCTAAGGAGAGGGGGAAAAGATGAAATTCTCTCTCCGCGGGTTTTCCTATTTATGATCCTAGGAGAAGAAGATCCCATGAAGAATATCCGAATTTCAGCCTTACCTACTTATGTTTTATCTTCTCTGATGGTTTATTTTGATTTTGTTGTATTATACGAGATTCCAACAATCGTGTGCCCAAAAACTAAAGCTATTTCCAGCAACATTAACAGGAAATGCATTAAGGTGGTTCATGAGTCTTGGAGGCCATGTAATCACAACATGGGAACAGATGAAACATAATTTTCTGCTCAAATATCAAGACTGCTGCCGGAATAGAGAAAAAAGAGAGGAACTATTTAAGATGGTACAAAAGGAGGACAAGAAACTGGAGGACTTTGTGGAAAGACTACAATACAACTTACAGAGATCCAATCATCTCGATGTAAGTAAGGATATTCTTAAAACAATATTACTGAAAGGGGTGAGGGATGACTTTCTAGATATGATAAATATGCTTGGTAAAGGGGACATATCTAAATAATCATATGATGAAATTGTTAACCTCTGTAAAAGATGCCCCAGGAGTTGCAGAGGAAGAAGTCAACGGCCAAAGGATACCACATATCTACAAAGAGTTCAAGAACTAACTGGTGAAGAATAACAATATAACAAGAGCTGAAATAGGTAATTTACTGGAGGAATTTAAAACTGAAATGTTAAGTTCTTTTGCTTCACAGATTGACACCTTGCAGGTTAAGAAGAACAAGTCGAAGGAGAAGCAGCTTTGGCTGTCTTTTGCCCCAAATGCAGAGATAAACACCCACTAAGGGAATGCCTATTGGACAAGGTGCCAATTTGTACCCTTTGTGAGAAGGATCATGAAACGCAACAATGTCCTTCTTTACCAGGAATAAAAGCAACATTGCAACCAACCGAAGAAGAAGCTGAAGCAGTCTATCTGCTGACACAAAGAAGGCAATGGGAACCACGAGGACAAGGTATGAACTCTAATATGCCATTTACATCTTCTAATCATTGGAACAATTATCCTTCTTTTAGTCAAGAAAATTACCCTCCCTTTAACCAAATGCAATACCCGCCCTTCAATCAGATGAATTACCCACCCATGCAACAAACAAACCCTCCCTTTGTAGATCCTGCAATGTGGACTCCTTGGCCTCCACAACAACAATCTTACTTTAACCAATGGAATCCGAATTGGAGGGGTCAACAACTCCCGTTTCCAAATAATTTTCCTCAATTTTAGCAACCACTTCCTCTACCATCAGGTGCTCCACTGAATAATCAAATGATGAGACCCCAGCTACCTGTAAAACCAAATCCTAACCCCAATAATAAAGCTGTGCAAGTTATTGATATTCAGAACCAACCTATACTTCCTGTTTTCCCTACACAATGTAATGACATTCATTTACGATCTGGGAAAATAGTCGAACCCATTATCGATGATGTTACCTCTTCTGATTCTGATAAAGAAGAGATTGAAAAATGTGATTCACATAAAGAGGTACAACCACCCTCTAATAAGGGTGTTGAAACAACAGAATCACCATTCCCTGAGAATTTAGTTTTAACTAGAATGCCTGACCCACCTGCTTTTAATCTTCTAGGGGAATTATATAATCTGTATGTTAAAATTCCACTTTTACAAGCACTAAGAGATGTACCTATTTATGCTAGAACTATGAGAGATATTTGTGTTAAGAAACCCGGTAGGAAAGCTAAAGATCCCCTTACAGTTCATGTTATGGGTGATCTATCTGCATTAATGTCCGGTAAAGCCCCTCCAGTTAAATATGGCGATCTCGACCATCCTACTGTCACAGTGCAAATCGGAAAAACAATAATTCCTTGAGTTCTGGTAGATTTAGGTGCTGCTATAAATATTATGACTCTTGAAACTTCACAACTGTTACAACTAAAGAACGTAATCAAAGATACACCAACCATTCTAGAGTTAGCTGGCCATTCTACAATCAAACCGGAAGGAGTTATTGAAGACCTAATCATCTCAGTTGATTCCTAGAATTACCCAGCTGACTTTGTGGTCTTACAGACTAAAACAAAGTTGGGGGGACATCCTCTAATTTTGGGAAGGCCCTGGTTAGCCACAACCGATGCCTTTATCAGCTGTAGATCTGGTTCAATGACAATTTCCAATGGATATGAAACCAAGCAACTTACTCTCTACCCTCACGCTACACCCATGATTAATAATGATAATTCTGTATGGATGGACTATGATGATCATGCTACTCAACCTATTTTGACTATCAGACAAGCTTTAAGCCTTAAAGATACCACTGAGGATGAAGTAATTAATAATTTTATTTGTGAACCCTCCTCTGTGACTCCAGAAACACATAATCATCTGGCTGCACTTTTGAAATCAGATACCCAGGAAAAGCTTAAATATGAAGATCTACCTCAAACATCAACCACCATCTCTTCTAAAAGTATACCAGTAGAAATTGAACCTGGAAAAACACTGAACATAAACCCCAACTTGACAGTTGCTGAAACACAACAATTAATGAAGTTACTTCTTGAAAATAAGGAAGCATTCGCATGAGACTATACAAATATGAAGGGAATCTGCCCTGAATTATGTACTCATCGCATCTATATCAAGGAAGGTTGTCGACCTGTCTGTCAACCCCAACGACGAATGAACCCTAATTTAAGAGAAATTGTCAAAGGGGAGCTTCAAAAATTGCTTAATGCAGGGTTTATATATCTTATATCTGACAATGAATGGGTTTCCCCATTGGTAATAGTTCCTAAGAAAAACGGGAAATGGAGAGTGTGTGTAGATTATAGAGCCTTAAATAAAGCCACTCAAAAGGATCACTTTCCTTTATTGTTCATTGATTAGGTGTTGGATAGTTTGTCAGGGAAGAAATTCTTCTCCTTTTTAGATGGGTTCAGTGGGTATAACCAAATTAGAATTGCACCCCAAGACCAAGATAAGACCACTTTTACTAGCCCTTGGGGAACTTTTGCCTATAGAGTTCTCCCATTTCGACTATGTAATGCACCAACGACCTTTCAAAGAGCAGTTATAGGAATCTTTTCTGATATGATTAATGATTCTATGGAAATATTTATGGATGACTTCACCCCTTATGGTGTGTCTTTTGAAGATGCATTATAGAATCTTGAGAAAGTACTTAAACGATGTATACAAGCTCACCTCTCCTTAAGCACCGAAAAATGTCATATGATGATGAGTGAAGGAGTAGTGCTTGGACATTTTATTTCATCTCAAGGAATTCAGGTGGATCCATCCAAAACACAAGTCACTCAGAACCTTCTATTCCTAAAACACAAACAAAAGTGAGAAGCTTCTTAGGACATGCAGGATATTACAGGAGATTTATTAAAAAAAATTCCAAAATAGCTTCTCCTTTGTTTGTGTTACTCATGAAAAATGTTGAATTCAAGTGGACTAATATTTGCTAGGAGGCCTTTGTAGAACTCAAACATAAGTTATCCACAACTCCTATTTTAAGGGGACCTGATTGGGCACCTCCCTTTTGATATATCTTCTGATGCTTCAGATACTGCAATTGGAGCTGTCTTGGGACAAGAGGAAAACCATCTTCCTTATGCTATATACTTTATTAGTAAGAATATGACTCCTGTTGAGCTTAATTATACATTTACCGAAAAGGAATTTTTAGCAGTCATTTATGCGATTAATAAATTTCGACATTAAATTACTGGTTACTCTACTTTTTTCCATACTGGCCATGCGGCTATCAACTATTTAATGAACAAATTTGTCACAGATGCTCGAGTCAATAGATGGTTATTGTTATTACAAGAGTTTGATATTACAATTGTAGATCGACCAGGTAAAGAAAATGTTGTTGCTGATTTCCTTTCTCGGTTAAAAGCTGATGATAATACTCCAGTGGATGATTCCTTTCCTGATGAATATTTATTTGCAGTTTCTGCTCACTCACCATGGTATGCAGACATTGCCAATTATCTAGTTGCATGGAAGTTACCATCACACCTATCACATTGAGAGAAAAGAAAAATCATTCAACAAATTTCTCGGTATAGTTGGATAAGTGGGTGTATTTTCTATACAGGACTTGATCATGAAATCCGAAGATGCATTAGAGAAGATGAGGTGTATGATATACTAAAATCTTGTCATGATGACCCTTGCAGAGGGAATTTTTCTGATAAGAGAACGACACATAAAATTCTTAGGATGGGTTATTATTGGCCCTCACTCTTTAAGGATGCAAAGAAATATGTTCGGGCTTGTGATAGTTGTCAAAGAATGGGTCAACCTAATCATAGAGATGAAATGCCATTAAACCCCCAGGTAATACTTGAACCATTTGAAATATGGGCCTTAGATTTTATAGGACCCATTAATCCTCCATCCAATCAAAGAGTTTATATATTAGTCTGCATAGATTATATGACTAAATGGGTGGAGGCTAAAGCACTCCTTAGAGCTAATGAAGAAGTTGTCCTAGCTTTCCTATTTGAAGAAATCTTTGTTAGATTTGGAGTCCCTAGAGAGCTAGTTACAAATGGAGGACCTCCTTTCACTTCTCATGGTTTCAAAGCCACCCTTCAGAAATATCACATTCATCATAGAATGACTACACCATACCACCCCCAAGCCAATGGGCAGGTGGAGAGTACAAACAAAGTAATAGAAGCCATTCTAACAAAAACAGTAAAGGACAACTAGAAGGATTGGTCTCAAAGGCTCCTTGAAGTGCTATGGGCTTATAGAACTACCTGGATAAATACTACAAGATTTTCTCCCTATGAATTGGTTTATGGTAAAAGTGTTGTTTTTCCTGTGGAATTTGAAATTAAAACCTTAAGGACTGCTTTAGCTGTTAACCTTGATTTGACTGATGCACAGGCAGCTAGGTTGCAACAGCTTCATGAATTGGATGAAAAAATATTAGATGCCATTCATCAGACAACTATGATCCAACAACAAAGAAAAAAGTGGCATGATAAACTCATCAAGCTTAAGCAGTTCCAAAAAGGTAATTGGGCTTTATTGTATGATTCTCGGTTTGAAAATTTTCAGGGGAAACTACGTACAAGATGGCTGGGACCTTACGAAATAGATACTGTTTTTCCCAATGGAATAGTAAGGCTCTTAACAATTGACGACTCTAAAACACCACTATTAGTAAATGGTCATCAGCTTCGTCTGTACCAGCGCCTTATTTCCAAAGAATATTTTAAGGCCACTTGCATGGCAGATGCACATTATCTCTTTTTAGGGGAGCCTTCTTCTCCTCATTGCATTTGATTTTTCTGCATTGTATTTTTAGTATTAGATTAGATTTCTTAAACTAATAATCCCTGTCAAGGGCTCGCATGTCACAATTGATTATTTTGTAGATTATTGATTAAGGAAAGGCTTACCAAGGAAGGACAATTTCACCACAAGCAGATCCGAGCTTCATTTTGAGAAACATTCTCCCCTCACTTCAACTCATTCATATTTCACTTCCCCATATTCCAGTAACATTTCATCATTCATCCCCTCATTCCTTTTTCCTTTTTCATGTCATTTTCCTTATTTTTCATATTGCTGAAACACCATTCTTCAGCAAATACTTTCCCCATTTTTCATTGCTGAAACACCATTCTTCAACAAACATTTTCCCCATTTTCCCACTGTTAGAACACCACTCCTCAGCAACACTTTCTCTATTTTCCCATTTCTGAAACACCACTCTTCAGAAGCATTTCATCCATTTTTCCATTGCTGAAACACCATTTATTTCTCCAAAGATATGACTATGCAGCATTTTCTTTCATGAAACCATCTTCTTCAGTTCTTTCATTCTCACTTCTCTTATTTCTCATGCTACTCCTGTCCTTTCACTGCCTTCTCCTATGATTAAACATACCTCTGATATAATCTCCCTCATGTTTTAAAAAGCTTCTAAAGTTCTTCCATGACTATTGAGCCATTATAAGCAAGCACTATATTTTTCGAACTACAAATCAAAGGTAAACATGAGGTATGCAAATTTTATATGTAAGTATAATTAAACTATGGTTAAATGAGAAGATTTCACAAATCCCCATACATTTAAATTCATCATTTCAGCCGTAGTTGGGGGGGGGGGGGATATCGAAATTATATGCCATCATTTCACAACATGCCAATTACCGTTATATTTCTTACCCATTACCTCGCTCCTTCACCATTATTCCATGTTCTCATTCACAAAATTTACTCTGTTCAAAGTGCGATAACTTGGCCTTTGACTGTGCATTTTACCAAAGCTGGTTAACTATGGGAGGACCTGTTATTCGACACAAGCTTGGATCGATAGCTCTGCTTGAATTATACCCAGAGGTGTATCAGATTTTTCAGCAGGCAGGCTGGGTAGGATATTTTCAGAGGCTTCAAGAGTTTGATCCACAACAGGTCCTTGAATTTGCACGAAATATTTAGGAAGATCATTCTACTGTCCAGGGAGTTCGAATTCCAGTCTCAGAGGGTGACATAGCACAAGTTTCAGGTCTGCCAGTCACTGGCACTCGATGGTTTAGTCGAAAGCATATCATTTTGAATGCACAACAAGATTTTATTTTGCCAGGAGAGCAAGTTGAGCCAAAAAGCCAGGGTGTCCAACTTCACTCATTACCACCTCCTTGGCCGAAAGTTGCTGAATTTGTCAAACATTACCTCACTTGTGAAGGTGGCTACTAGGTATTCTACCAGCATGATTTTGTCTTGTTGAATCATTTATGACATGGTCGACTGCTAAATATTTCTTATTATTTACTTGGGTGTATTAGAAATATGTCACATTATTATAGACAGGTAAAATTCCCACTCCTTTCCCTCACCCATCACCGTCTTGTTCAGCTACTGATTCAGAGGGGTTTTTCTCAACAAAATCCTCCTCTAAACAATCCACCTCTAGACCCTGAGCAAGCTGCTGAAATTCCTCAAGAAGCTGCTGAAATTTCTCAAGAAGTTGCTGAAAATCCTCAAGAAATTCCCGAAAATCCCCACGAGCAGCAATCAGAGAACATCCTTGACCCTCCACCAATTCCATCCACAGAACCAACTAATCCAATTAACCTTTCTTCAAGTCCATCCCACCACTTAGCAGAATCATCTGATCCTACTGTCCATATTCCTAGTGATGACTCTTAGGCCAATACACCACCATCCTCCTCTATTCGTAAAAGGAAAAGGAGAATCACAACCGCCTCTCTACCAAAAAGACAAACAAGGGCGGCAACTAAAGCAGCTACCTCCTCTGATAGCCCTTCTCCTCGGGAAAAACCATCTCATAAAAGGAAAAAGCAAACTACTGCTTTTTCTACCTTCTTACCTAGGAGACGAATGAGGACGTCTACTGAAGCAACAACCATTCCTACTACCCCCGACCCTGCAACCATTTTGTTAAAACTCCATACACCACCACCCTCCCAAACCCCGGAATTATTACCTGTCTCACCCAGTGGCACTGAAACACAAGAACCAGATGCCCAGGGTAATGTGACATCATTTTCTACAGAACAAGTAGCTGTCACACAAGAACCAGCTACTCAGTCAGTAGCTGTCCCACAAGAATCAGCTACTCAGTCAGTAGCTGAAACACAAGAACTAGATGCCGATGTACAAGAACTAGACACCCAGGATGCTACTTATTCAGTGGCTGCCACAAAAGAACCAGCTCTAGCTGCCACACAAGAACTAGCTACAGCTAAAACACAACAACCAATTCTTGAGAATGCGACTTATACACAAAGCCCAGTCACTTTGGCTTCCCTTCTACAGGAAAATGAGTTTCTAAGATCAGAATTGGAAACCTATAAGCAAGCATTGGCGACAACAAAGGAAGCCTATGACAAGGAGCTTAATTTGTATACCCTAGCCAATGCAGCATCCATGGCAGACAAACACACAGAAAATGATCCATATAAGGAATATATGTGCAGCCAATGTGGAAACATTTATCAACAAGCAGGATATAAGATAGTTCAAGTCCCAATACCAGGAGCATCTACATATTTTTCAGTCAAAGAGGAACACCCTACTGTTACACAAAAACCAGTAAGGCCTTCCAAAATTTTAGAAAAATAAGTTAATTTACAAATACCGTAGCCTACTGTAACTGTTAAATCTGAAGTTCCTGTTGTTATTTCTACTCCGACTATACCTCAGCCTACCACTTGCAATACTGACACACAAACTGAACCGTGGAATGAGCAGAAAATAATGAATAAATGGAAGAAAGAGTATGCCTTTTTGCAAGATAAAATCTTGCAGCAACACAAATTAGCATGGCAGAATCATATATATTCAAACTGGGAGATCTTGGAACAAACACTCCAGCAATCTAGAGTTTATAAGAAGCAGAATAAAGAGCTAAAAGGAAAACTTCTCCTAATGTTTGAATTGGTACAAATATTATTGGCTACTAGGAAACCATCTCTAAACTACTCTCTATTCCTCACAGAACGCCTTGTTTATTTTCAGTTGAAAGCAATTAAAGATGGAAGACCCCAAGAGGTGCTTACATCCAAACAGTTTGTGAAAACATTTGTAGAAGCCTCCACCAGTGATCAGCACTTACTATGTGAATTGTACCTTCACAATGAAGCCATCCCTGAAAACAGAAGGTTTAATCTTAACCCTCTTGTTGGCGACATTCAGATCAGGGCATTTGCCTCTTTCCTTGCTAATCAGATTACATGGTAGACTGCTTTTCTTGCAACCAGGCATAATGAAGACAACCGTCTTCTCTGGATAAGGCCAGAACCAGAGAACCCTGCCATCTTTGTGGTAGAATATTATCAAATTTTGAAGAAACCAGGGATGACTAAACACATACGGCAATTACGGGCTTCAGTACTCTAGGACTGCCAACATTTTAGTCAGGCCAAAGAAACTGCTGCTTTAAGATAAAATAATATGTTTTGGCAAAAATCTTCTACGGAAAAGTAGGAGTACAATCCTTTCAGTCCTACTAATCTCGAAACCACATTCTCTAGAGTACCCAATTACATCAGATGTGTTCAGCAATGCGCCGAAAAGTGGATAGGGTACCACTTTCATTTTCCTATTTTATGGATGCCAGCAGAGGAATATCATGCTCATCATGGGTTGGCCAACAATGATGAAGCAACAGCTTGGAAAAGATTGAAAAATTTGCAAGGGTTCAGAGCCTTAAGAGACAATACCTTCCATAGTTACTTCCTAAGTAACTTTCATGCCAAAAGCCAGTATCCGGACTGTGATTCAGATTAAAGTTGCTTGAGGACATGCAACATTTTTAGTTGGGGGGGATGTTAGGACTCTATAATGTACCTTTCTGACCATACATTTTGCTATCATTCCACTCTTTTCCAGTCCATATTTAAAGCCTATACTATCACTTTCATCCATGCTTCCAAAGGTATATAACATTCTTCTCTTTACTATATGTTTAATTTGTTTTACATGTAATTTCACATTACTTTCATATTTAATCATTAATCAAAAATATATAGTTGCTGAAACAGTTTGAAGACAGAAGTTAATTCATCATTACTGTTTGAACGGCACATTATTGAAATAGTCCACATCAGATTGCACAAGCTTGATCGACCTCTTTTAAATCTCGTTGCTGAAACAACTCGTGATTTCTTTGATTTTGAAAGTAGTATTTCGAACTTAGCTGTGATATGGAAAAAGATAAGTAAAGAAGTTGTTACAGTTTGTAACAGCGCACCTCTGCATGTAGTATCATCATAACCAATGTAAAAACATTTATTATGGAAAGAATGAAGGTCCTATTTCAATATAAAGATCGGATTGAGTTAAAAATGTTGGAAATGTTGCATTGATGGCAAAGGAGGCAGCAGAGACAAGAAAGACAAAGGACAACAGCAGAAGCTAAGGAGAAGACAACAGAGAAGAATAGAAGAAGAAGCAAAAAGAGAAGCAAGCAGTGCAAAGGAGACAACATAAATGGCAAAGGAGACAGGCGGAAGAAGACTGTTGAAATGTAACAATCGAACAGCAGAGGCAAAGAAACAGTCGAGCAGCAAAGAGCATGAGACATGAAGCAGAGGTAGTTGTAGAAGGGTCATGTGATTGGAGATCTGGAGAGGCTGCACTTGGTTGAGTCTATGTGTATATTAAATGATGAGAGCGCTTGAAAAAGGGATGACGGGATCCTGTGTTGAAACCCAACCTTAATGTGTTGATGCATTCAAGGAGTATGACCAGTGTGCAATAGGATTCTCTGTAGAAGGGATTGAGATTGTAGTCCGGTCCATGACTAAACTTAATAGTATTCCTGTACGCCCCTGGAGGGTTATTTGTGATACTGTGGTCGCGAATCGTGTGCCTATTAAAGCTCTGTGTTAAAACTTGAAGCCATGACTGCAAGTTTCGGTGAATCGACCTCAGAGTGATTGGTATCTCAAATTCCTCTATTGTTGATTAATCTCTATGTGGTGGACTTCGAGCTCAAGAAGAATTAGATGCGTACGCGTGAGAAACTATGTTTCAAGGATGGATGATAGAAGGAGTTAGAGCCAGTGGGAGCCAACGGAGGCATTGGATTATGATAGTGAAATGTTGTGGGAACATATGCAGAAGAGCGAAGCTTTGGACGCAGGTGTGAAGGAATTAGTAAACAATTGAATTGCATTGAAGGCGAAATCTACGAGGGAAAAGGAGAGGAACCACGATAGCATGAATAGTGGCGGCGAGGTTTTGAAACCAAATTCACCCTCCTATCGCACCGCCTTTGCAGGAAAGCGGTATTCCTCATCGCGTTACATGGCCTTAAGTGGTTTGGAATGCGCCCTCTGTCGAGTTAAAGCCCGTGCATCTAACTCATGCGATTGCCGTAGGATCAGAGGGTTGAAGCGCAATAAGACAGCGACCGTTGGATGTGAGCAGAAGTTAACCACTGGGCCCCAGTTCATCGCTTAAGTTCGGAGGACTAAACTTCATGTGATCTAACTGCGCGACCACTGTTGATCTGCCAGAGGGGAACGCGATAAGACCACATTCGTTGATTGAGGAGGCACTGTTATGTGAAGTCGGAATTATATGTGTTATGTGTGAATTGTGGCGAACCTAATGTGTTTATGAAAGGTTGACTTCATACATGTATGCTGAAAATGAGTTGGTATTTTAATGGATAAGGTGGATGACCGAAAACCTTATGTAAATGCTTGGATATAACCAAAATTAATATGCAGGTGGGACCCCACATAAAATTCAAAGAATCATTACCTAAATTTGGAAGAGTACACTAAAAATTGAACAGGAAAACCTTTATATATACGATGCATTACATACACAAAGGTCCAAAGCATATATATATACATATATACTTGTATTTGTGCTTTATATTCAAAGGAACAAAACATACTATATACATATATGAAAGGCGCTCTATTGTTCGGCACTAATACAAACAAAGTCTTATGTGTTGGGACCCTCACCAGTGCTCAAACAATCTATGGCGAGTGGAACATGTAAGTAAGAGGTTGTGATTGTGATTGAAGTTTCCGGACCCGATAGGCATATAGCGTGATTAATATATGCTTGTGTTACGCTTCCAATAGTGTTACATTGCATCGGAGAAAAGTATAGCAGCTGGGCTTATGCAAATGCAAATTGCGATTGCAATGAAGTTCCTGACCCGATGGGCTTATAAACTATGATTCATATATGGTTGAGTTCTGGTAAACAGTGTTTCATCACATCGGAGAAGGAGCAGGGCATCGGAACATGCAAATGCAAGTTGCGATTGCGATTAATCGCAATCAGAAGAACTCAAAAAGTGATTCATCACATCGGCACAGAGAAATGTACAGTAATTGATCGCATCGGAGGTAAAAGAGTATCGACAAACTGAAAGTTCCGATTGCGACTTAGCGATTGGATGAGAGCTGTTAGATTCACTAAGGGATGGACGACGTAGATGATTTGACTGACTATATGGTGGGCCTTTGCTAATCGAATCTACAGAGATCAAAAGACCAAATCGCAGGAGTATTGTGAATGTTACGATTGCGATTGAAATACACGAGTGGAGTATAGTTGGCATGTGGGGTCCATCCAAAAGATAAGACTAAGAATAGGTTTGCTCCAAGTAAATTAATCCAAAGCTAAAGAGGAAAGGAAAGCACCGTGGCACATATATATATATATATATATATATATATATATATATATGCATAATGATACATACATATTTCCAATATGTGGACAAGAATGCATTGCATCGGAAGATAGAACAAGTTCAGCGAGTGGGCCTGTAAGGGCATTCTATGTATTAAAACGTTTTATTATTTGTATAATGCCAAGAGTTGAATTGCACAGTTACACGTGTACGACACTTGCACCATGGCGAGAGAAGAGGAAAGCTAACGAGAGAGTGAAAGGGCAAAACACGATCCTGAAACCAGCGTAGTGAACAAAAGGGTTGAATGGGTAGTGGAGTTCACATTGTAATTAAATGTAAATGGTTTAAGCCCCGATGTATATTGTTTGTGATGCATTGGAAAGTCTCCAAAGAGTAAAACAAAAATCCCACTAAAAACTTGAAATTAATACATATTGCTATATTTTTACGAATGAGTTAATAAAAGAAATGAGGAGACAAAGGCAAAGAAACATGGTTGTCCGGTTTAAATTTACTTTCAAAAAATAAAAGATGTTATGTATGCCTCAAACTTGGCCACAAAGAATGGCAGACAAGGGCTATGTACTATATATTAAATAACTCTAGATAGATGATGGAAACAAAGAAAATCAAACAAAACTATGAATCTAAAAGAAGTGCAGACATTATGAAGAACCCCAATAAAGTATGGAAAGAAAAGAGAAAGGGGGAGCCTATTATCTCAATAATGTAATGAAAACTTCATAGTCTCAGGGGGAGCTGCTCTAGGAAACAAAGCTAATATCCAACCAGTGATAAATATGAAGCAACATCTCAGGGGGAGAGCAGGTCATATGTAATCCCCACAAAAAGTAGTCTAAGAAGAGCTCCATGAAATGAGAACAGCTATGAGATCAGGAAGTGAAAGGAAATTCCTCTAACAGAGAACTAAAGAGAAAGAATATCATTTGAAGTATTAAATAGCTGACAGATTGATGGAAGGAGAGAAGATAGCAAGAAGCCTTGGTGGTAGAGAGAACATCAGCCATGAGCATGTAAGCTAAGAAGAAACCAGCACATAAGTGATGATCACAGTGTGCATCATTCAGCCAGAATGAACAAGTGAACCACTTTAAGAAGGAGGAATAAGAGAAGAGCCTATCATCATTATATCATTACATCTTTCATCTATGAAAATTTCCCTTGGAGGAATGCAATCAAATGAATGATAAATCTCTGAGTGATCTGACCATGAAGACTCCTGGTATAGAAATTGAAGATGTCTTCCCAAAGATCTTTATGTTAGAACAATTGAATTGAATATAAAGCAGCAATGATTCTAGAGCAGTCCTAGAAAGGAACATGCAATAACTTTCCTTGGAACAGAATGACAGAAAAAGAAGAATGGTAAAAAATGCCAAGATCAGATTCAATATATTGATGATTGTTGTTGAAATCAGTGGAGAGCTCAATAGCAGAAATTATGAAGGTTCTCTTCTCTATGGGTTCATGTGTGAGTTGAAGTGAAAGTGGTATCAATGTGGGTATTTGGTACAAGCAGCATGCCTATCAACAGAATACCAAGTGTTATCAATGTAGCAGCAGTATGGTACAGGTCCTAAGGATCAAAGGATTATGGCAAGAGTACATCAAGGTGGTATTCCCAACGTTATTTGTATTCAGCATGAAAAGAAAGTTTAAGTATTGAAAGTATGAAGAATTAGTTGGGTCAGTTGAAGCTCAAAACATTGTCATGGAGTCATAAAGTACATTATGCAAGTAGTAAAGGCATTTGATCTCTTAGATCAAATTCTGGTTGATTTATTGATCACATCAGTAACAAGGACCTGCAGCTATTAAGTGTAATATGATTATCAGCATCCTAGCTCAAATCATCACCAACAGGCAAGAAAAGTGAACCACGACTATAAAAGACATATCGGCATCATCACAATTGAACAGATGTTGTACTGCAGATGATTATTGCAGAAGAAGATAGACTCCAACTACAACCTTCTCAGCCAGAGATATGGATTTACGATGAAGATAATACTAGAGGCGAAGTGAAAGGAGATTGTGCTTTGGATTGTATCAATTTACAGTGTATATTTAAGTCCAATAATCCGCAAAATTTTCTCTCAACAAGTCTTGTACACCAGTCTGGAGCAGCAGGGTACAAAGTCAGAAGAAGGTGGTCTAAACACAAATCAGAGAGAGGAAATACAAATACAGAATCAACACTGAGAAATGTGCAACCCTTTGCCATTGATGTCAAAGGGGGAGGAAAAGCAGGTAATAGAAGAAAGGGTCTTCTAAAAGAAGCTAGGCAGAGGAAGACTTGGAGGAAGCATTGGATTATCGGTGGATGTGTTGCCATCAATGCCAAAGGGGGAGAGGCTGTTGGAAATGTTGTCATTGATGGCAAAGGAGGCAACGACGAGAGATAGAAAAAGGACAAAAGCAAAAGCAAAGGAGAAGACAATAGAGAAGAATGAAGGAAGAAGCAAAAGAGAAGCCAAGCGGCGCATGAGGAATGACATAAATGGCAAAGAGACGAGCGGGAAGAAGGCATTTGAAATGTAACATTCAAACAACGAGAGGCGAGAGAAGCGGAGTTAGTGACCCAGAGAGCATACAAGGAAGAAACGCCAGACGATTTGTAGAAGGGTCATGTGATTGGAGATCTAGAGAGTTTCACTTGTTTGATCTGTGTATATTAAATGATGAGAGTGCTTGAGAAAGGGATGATGGGATCCTGTGTTGAAGCCCAACCTTAATGTGTTGATGCATTCAAGGAGTATGACCAGCGTGCAATAGGATTCTCTGTAGAAGGGATTGAGATTGTAGTTCGGTCCATGACTAAAATTAATAGTGTTCTTGTACGCCCTGGTGGGTTATTGGTGATACTGTGGATGAAAATCATGTGCCTATTAAAGATCTATGTTAAAACTTTAAGCCATGAGTGCAATTTTCGGTGAATCTCTACCTCGAGTGGCGGCCTCTTAGATTCCTCTGTGATTAACCATGTGGTGGACTTCAAGCTCAAGAAGAATTAGATGTGTACATGTGAGAAAATCTGTTTCGAGGATGGATGATAGAAGGTGTTAGAGCCAGTGGGAGCCAACGGAGGAGCTAGATTATGATAGTGAAATGCCGTGAGAACATATGTAGAAGAGCGAAGCTTTGGACGTAGGTGTGAAGGAATTAATGCTTGATTGAATTGTGTTGAAGGTGTATGGAACACGAGGGAAAAGGAGAGGAACCCGCAGTGCTATGAACAATGGCAGGTTTGTGAAACCAAATTCACCCCATATCGGACCGCCTTTGCACGGAAAGCATTATTCCCAATTCGAATGTGATCGTGCCGCAGGTGACATGGCCTTAGCGGTTTGGAGATACCGCTCTCATCATGAGTTAAAGTCCGTGCATCTAACTCGTGCGATTGCCGTAGGATTGGAGGGTTGAAGCGCAATAAGACAACGACCGTTGGATGTGAGCGAAAGTTAACCATTGGGCCCAAGTTCATCGCTTAAGTTCGGAGGACTAAACTTCGTGCGATCTAACTATGCGACCATTGTTGATCTGCCAGAAGGGAACATGATAAGACCACAACCGTTGATTGAGGAGGCACTGTTATGTGTGAATTGTGGCGGACCCGATGTGTTTATGAAGTTGACTTCATACATGTATGCTGAAAATGAGTTGGTATGTGAATGTATAAAGTGGATGACCGAAAACCTTATGTAAATGCTTGGATATAACCAAAATTAATACGCAAGTGGGACCCCACATAAAATTCCGAGAATCATTACCCCAGCTGGAAGGTACACTAAAGTTGAAGCGGAAAGCCTATATATACGCAATGCATTACATACACAAGGGTCCAAAGCACACACACACACAGATATATATATATATATATATACACACACATATATGTTATATGTTGCGCTTTATATTCAAAGGAACAAATCATACTATATACATATATGAAAGGCGCTCTATTGTTCAGCCTTAATACAAACAAAGTTTTATACTGTGGGACCCTCACCAAATCGCATCGGAGAAACTTGGCCGTGGAACATGTAAACAAAAGTTGCGATTGCGATTGAGTTCCGGACCCGATGGGCATATAAACTGTAATTCATACATGTTTGAGTTCGGCATAACGGTGTTACATCGCATCGAGAGAAAAGTGTAGCAACGGAGTATGACAAGAGAGAGCAGAGCTGTTAAATTTGGAAAGGGAAAAAACACGATTAAGCGAGAAAAAAGACAAGCATAGTGTACCAAGGGTTGAATGAGTGAGCTGGAGTTCACATTGTAATTAAATGTAAATGTTTTAATTGATTTATATTGTTGTGATGCATTGGCAAGTCTTCGGAAGAGAACAAATATCCCACTGTAATGTTAAATTGGTACCTACAGTTATATTTTTTCTGAATGAGTTAATAAAAAGAAAATGAGGAGACAAAAGGCAAAGAGACATGGTTGTCTAGTTCGAATTCCCAGTAGAATGCAAACAACCATGATGCTAATTTATATAAAACAGGTAATATCCAAAGAAAAAGAAGCTGACGAAAATAGAGTGAGAGAAGAAGAGAGTGTGCATCAGAATTGAAGAGAGTTGAAGAATATAAGAAAGCTGCAAGAGGTTAGAGAGAGTGAGTATAGAGAATGCAGAGTATGGAATTGAGGCAGAGAAGATAAGAAGAAGGAGGACTAGAACGAGATGTTGTGAAAAGTCAGAGAATGCAGAAATGAAGCAATGAGGCAGAGTAGAAGGAGGGAGCCTATGAAAATCCAATAAGATACGTAAAGGATATAAGGATATATGAGACCAATGAAACAAGAAGAAGGCACAGTAATGCAGTTGATATCCAAGGTAAATCAGCAAGTGCTTTTCATTTGAAAGAGTATGACGTTGGAGCTTCCTTAATGTTGTGGCTTGATAGATGCCGTTGTATCCGACCAGGTAGAGCCTTGGAGGTTGGTGTCATGGTAATATGGGAGTTGGTGCTTCCACATTAAGTTGTAGCTTGATAAAATGTCAGTTGTAGCTGACTGAGGTTGGAGCCTCTTGTAGGTTGGTGCCTGCAGAAAATAGATGGGAGTTGGAGCTTCCTTGCAAGTTGTAGCTTGCAGAATTGAGGTAGGAGCCTCTTGTAGGTTGGTTCCTATAGAAAATCAGTGGTGAGAGGGATTTGGAGCTTGCCTTTGCATCACAAAAATAATAAGATGTGGTTTTCTCACTTTATGGGTTTCCACTTATATCTGATGTCTCTGTGCATGATGTTTATGTGTTGATCTGGTTTATATCATCTGCTTAATACTTGATGCTCTCATATTAAGTCTACTGTTACATTATATTAATGCTTGTTGCTCACATTCTAATATTACTCACATGTTAAGTTAAACATGAAAGGAAGGTGTAAACAAGTGTTAATGAAAAAGTTTTAAAAGTCCATGAATGTGTTAACCATTCACCGCCCTCCTTTCGCTTAACTAAGGGTTCAACAAAAATAGGACTTCTACAATGTAATCAATTGTATAGATGTCACCCTTCTTTAAAAGAGGAGACATCAACATTAGAAGGGCGGATTAGAGAGACTACGCAAGGTTTATTTTGAAACAAAATTACAGAAGGCCCGAGAAACCTTTTGTAATATGTTACTTTCGGCGTATGAAAAAAAGCTTGTTTTGGGCATTTCATTTCACTCTTCTTCTAGGGAATCTTGTGGGAAGGAAAGGGCCCACCTTTTTCACAAGGTTCACCCATTTATTTCCGTATTTTTTTAACTGTTCTTTTCATTTATGCCTTGTTAAACTCTGTTTGCTGAAATCATTTATTTAGTATTGGAACTCTATTATCTATTGCTGGAACTTTGTTTCCATTACTTGTTGCATTGTTTTCATACAATTCATTCTTAGGTAATTGTGGATTATTTTAATTGGTAATCTTGTTTACAGAACGATTTTGTGAAAGCTTGGTAATCAAAAACAGGTGCTGAAGATTCCTACTTGGGGAATAGGGTTTTGTTCTCTGTTATAGCATAATTGGTCTTTCCTTCTGCAGATTAGTTTCCTTTCCTAGATTGTTGTATTTTTAATGTAATCCAGGATTCTTTTGGTGATTTTCTGCAATAGAAATATTTCCTTTGTTGTAACTCAAGTAGATTTCAGTTTGTTGAATCAAGGTGTGATTAGTGTAATTTTTACTACAACATTTCATTGCTTTTGAGATTGAGCATATACAGTGTGTGATTGCCTTTGAAATAAACAGACTTCCCTTGGTTGAAAATTTATGTAGCACTTGATTGTTTAAATTAATAAGCAATTAAAGTGACCAACGATTTTGTCCAACATCGACGAGATGCTAGACCAACATGTACTAAGGAACTTTTTATCGTGATATGAGATGACACATTGTGGGATCCCAAAGTGTACTGAAACTTGTTCAAAGAAGAGTTTAGTATTGGCTTCTACTATGATATTCTTCTTGTAGGCCACCATAATGTCCATCTCCAAGAATCTATCGACGACGACAAAGAACATTGTTGTTAACATGCTTAGTAGAAGGAAGGCATGACATGTAATCCATGGAGATGGATTTCGAAGGTAGAATAGGAGTAGGAAGTAGAGTATAGAGGCCTCGTCTCTTAATGGCTGGTTTAGCAATGGCGAAGGCAATGGAGGACCTGATGTACTTCCCGACATCCTATCAAAGGTTCCACCAATAGAAATATTTCTGCAGTACTGCCACTATTTTTTCGACCCCAAAATGCCCAATGAATCGACTGTAGTGCGCTTCCCAAATAACCTTGGAGCGCTCTCTCGAAGCAACATAAATGTGTCCTAGGTGACATAATAGTACGTTGTAGAGGTAAAATTTTGGAACTTGCTTATCCTCCAAGAGAATCTTGTATTTGTGGTCAAGTTTTGGATCGCCTTTGTAGAGAAGTGCTCAATGAGAAGTATAGTTCCAAGAAGAGTTGATAAAAATGGTTAGGATCACGATCAGTAGTTGGCTGAGGGAGTCTGCAACATTATTCATCTTGCCCTTATTGTACTTGATGATCAAATGAAACTTTTATAGGTGTTAGTCATCAGTAATTTTTGCTGATATCAAAATATGACTAAGTTATAATCTCATATTTCTAGAAACAACATTTGAGAAATATTTTTAGTTATAGAAATCTCACTGCCTTCATTATCCTAAGCTAAATATTTCTACTATCTTTTCCTCTCTCTATCTCCTAAGAAGTTTACCCCTCTACTGCAAATAAATACTTCATCATTTTAGGTCTGTTTGCCTCATTAAACTACCTCACCTTCACACTCATTCGTAACCCCCTTCTTCTACAAAACTCATTTTTCCCTTCCTCAAAACCCTCTTGAAGAGCCCCTTCGTACAACTTTTAGTGTAGTGAAACTAATCCTAATATAACTGGTATATGAAGTATTTAAAATTTTATTGTCACAGGGCATTCCACATTTATAATGAGTTTTAAAAAACTACAAATATCATATGTGAAATCATATTCAAATCAAAAGTTAATCTCTATTTAAATAGAAATATTCTTTTGCAAATCTGGGCAAAGGAGAAACTATCAGACATCTACACAATTATGTTAGGTTGCATTTCTACTAATTTAAAATTGCATTCATGACCCTTACGTTTTGCTATTTTATAGTAAATTAAAATCATTTATCATAGTTTATACATGTAATTGTTAAAATATTAAAAGTTTAAATATAATTAATGACTCATCAAGAGGATATGTATGGAGGTGATGAGGTCACTGATGAGCTCAGCGATGTTCTTCTGCATCCCTTTCCGGAGTTATGGTGTGGAGAGATGTGAAGTGTCGGATGATGACGCCTCCTCACCATTGGATCAGGTTCTACTGTTCTGTCTATGAACTATGGTGTGCCATGCGAACTATGGTGTGCCATGCTTCGTCGATGCTTGCCGATGACTACAGAACAATGCAAATACAACACTGAGGTGAAGAACTTCTTCAGAAAGAACAATGCAAATACAACATTCAAATACAACATTCAGATGAAGAATTTCTTCAGAAACTTAAGTTGTCATTGACAGGGTTCTCAACCAAATCTCAATTGACGGTTTCGAGAAGATAAGTATTGAGTCCCATTTCTGTACAAATCCCTAATTTTCAAGGCACATCCTATCACCTCTTATCAAATCAAAATTATATTTCATCCTTTACTAGTGTGCTTCTGTTTTGCTCAAGGCCTATTCTGTTTTCTTTTGAACTTCTATCATTTAACAAATTTACATTAGGCTGATATCTCATGCATCTCAATCATACTTTTAACATCCATTTTAGCAAATTTTTCATCACATGTTCCAAATATTCTTCATCTCATCTTCAAAACACAATAACCATTATGAAACTATACCTTTAGGTGACCAATGCAATATGCATAGCTCCTGGAAATGTGGCTCCCACATTGATTAGTCCAAAAATCATATTGTCATGGGAACATTGTCTTATATTTTTAAGTGCATTAATATCTCATTATAGTCTTAAAAATCCATCTATAATTAATATTTTTGATAGCACTAAAGCTTTATGTAACAAATGGTCCATCTTGGAAAGAAGATAATTATCCTCTAACAAACATTTATTTATATTTCTAAAATATACATAAAATTTAGGATTACCATTCTCCTTTTTCACCAACACTAGAATGGCCATCTATCCAAAATATCTCAATGATACTATAATCTTTGTGCCTAGTAGCTTTAGGATCTCCTTATTTATTGTTAACTAGTTTTTGCACAAAAGGCTTAGTATTTTCTTTCTAGTATTCTAGGTTGATAATGGAAGTGTCATAAGATTTTAAATCTTCATATATCCATTCAAAAACATACTTAAATTGTTTGAACAAATCAACATACCTATTTTTGCATGCAAATTGAAAATTATTTCACAAGTTTTATCTTTTATGTGTTCTCTTCTATGGCTTATTATGTTCCACATTTTGTTCTACTAGTTAGAAAACTAGTTTGATAGTCATGTCATTATGCTTGAATGTCTATTATAGCTAGACTAATCCTTTTAGGACAAATTTGTTCCTTAGTTGGATCAATTTATGACTTCCAATCTATGAAGAACTTGGTAGTATCTTCTTATGAATCTTTTCCTTTTTAATCCATCTAATGGGCTCATGAGGAGAATATTGCAATAAGAATGTTGTAACTATTGGAAACTAGATCACTACTAAGAGGAGGGAGATGGACTAGTAGTGATGGCATTTATATCAATTCTATAACTGTTTTTCAAATTATCAATTTCCCATACACATCCACAATGTAGATGTTAGCTCATCAAAATATAAAAGCAAGAATAATAAACACAATAATAAAAAATAACATCAACATAAACATGCACGTATGAAGACACAAGTATTTACGTAAAATCCCAGAAAACCATTGTTAAATTTTTTTTATTAATCTATTGAACAAATTGGACATAGATTTTCTTACACCCATAACCTAGAAGACTGCTTCCATTACAATATGCCGGAACCTATCAATTTGGAAATATGTTTACTGCGTAGGTTCTACTATCAGTGACTCAGGCGCCTATGTCGTGGCAGGTCTGCGTTATTGTGTTTAGTGTTGTGCCTGTGAACTATGGTGTGCCATGCATCTTCGATGCTTGCCCATGAAGACAGAACAATGCAAATACACCATTGAGGGGAAGAACTTCATCAGAAACTTAACTTGTCATTGACACGGTTCTCCACGAAATCTCCATTGAGAGTTTCGAGATGGTAAGTATTTTTATCCAGAACCTCTTGTATTCTAAATGAGCAAATCCAAATATTTCTCAAACTTTTAGTTCTTTTCTTTATTGGCTCAAGTTGAGTCCCATTTCGGTACAAATCCCTTACTAGTGTGCCTCTGTTTTGCTTAAGGCCTATTCCTTTTTCTTCTATCATTTAATAAATTCTCATTTAATAAATTCTCTTCTACATTAGAATGATATCTCATGCATCTTCCTATAGCATCTTGCACCTTTTTTTTTTTCATTTTAGGAAATTTTTCTTCACATGTTCGAAATATTCATCATCTCATTTTCAAAACACAATTATTATTATGAACTTATATCTTTAGCTGACAAAGGAAATATGCTAAATATTCATCATCTCATGTTCAAAACACAATAATCATTATGAACCTATATCTTTTTTTTTTTTAACTAGAACGGTTATATTATATTATAGAAAAAGCGCTAATAGGGCAGAGCCTATGCAGCCAATACAATCAGAATCTCAACCAGAACAGTCATTACAACAGCCATTACAACTAGGCCTCCATTAGCCTTTTAAGGGATAATGGACATATACGTGGCTTCTGCATTTAAGCTTATCATTCCTTCTTGAAGTGTGCAGCCTATGTTGGCCAATTTATCAGCTTCCTTGTTGAGGTCTCTGAGAATGTGAAAGACAATGACTGAGGGAAAGGTCCTCAGCATTCTGTTTACTCTTACTAATTGTTTGTTGAGCACCGGATTCTGGAGTCCCTTCTTGCTGGCTATAGCTTTTATCAACACCTCTGAGTCTCCAAAGACCATTATTTCGCTTGGATTTTCTTTTCTGACGGTTTGACATGCTTTCCATAAACTTAGAATTTCTGCTTGGTTATTGGATTTCAGCCCCAGTCCCCAACTAAATTCCTCTTTATTCCCGTTTGGATAGTAAATCACCCCTCCAGCACCGGATCTTCCCGGGTTGCCTTTTGAGGCACCATCAAAGAAGACTGAAATCTTGCCTTGAGCTTTCCACCACTGGTGGAATTTGTCCTCCGACATGCGAATCTACCAATGTTCCACATAGGCAGGGCGGAGTATTGCAGGAGAGATGGTCGAGCCGGTGAAAGGAGCCAGCCACGTCCTTTCATCAGGTCGAAGAGTGTTATCCTCTTTGTTCTGAGAGCGAGTCAAGGTCTCAATTAGGAGGGATTTGGCCTGGTCCGCCACTTTATCTGCCGTCGTTTATTTATTGCTGAATATGATCTCATTACGGGCTAGCCAGATCTTCCAGCACACATATTTGGGGGCTGCTGTCCACACCTTGTGCCATAAGGAATTGCTAGCTGTTTTATGTGGATAAGCGGAATTCCAAGAGAGAAACATGGATTCGATCTCTCCTTGAGAAGGTGGATGCACATTCAGTCCAACCAGAAAGAAGGACCAAACCTCCTTTGCGAATTCACATTCCAGAAACATATGCCCAGAAGTTTCCAGTGCTGCTTTGCATAGAGCACAGCGATGTGGGCCAACAATATTCCTCTTGCTCAGGTTTTCTCCTGTCAAAATTTTGTTTTGGAACAAGATCCAGAAAAAAAAGTTAATTTTGGGTATACTAAATCTGTCCCATATCAGCTTCCAAACATTCACCGGATAAGGCGAGTCTTTTTTACTTTGGATTTGGAGATATCCCTGCTTTGCTGTGTAGGTCCCTGTTTTCCCCCATCCCCAATGGTCTTCTTCATCTTTATGCACCGGGGCGAAGTCTGAGATGGCGCTTTTAAAAGAAACGAGCTGGTGTTCTAGTTGCGCTGGAGGCTTGGGTAAATTCCATTGCTGCCAATTGCCATTGGTGTCCCATTCCGATATATCTTCGATCCTCCTTATTCCTTTCGATTTAAACCGGTCTCTTAACTCTTTGAAGTCGTTGGAGTCTTCAAGCGGAGAGTGGCCCATAATGCTGTCTCTCCAGATCCTTATGTTTTTCCCATTTCCTGGTACTCTGTACAGATGAGTTCTGAAAAAATTAATGCCTTTGCTGCAAAGCTTCCAAACATGCGTGCCTTTTGGTGATTTGTCAACTGTGAAAGAGGAAAGAGGCCGGTTCTTTAAATATTTGATCTTGAAGATTCGACTGAAAGGATGTAGAGGATTGTCGATTAATTGCCACAGGAGTTTGCAGCCCAAAGCCAGATTGGCATTCTGGGGGTCACGAATTTGCAGTCCACCTTCCAATAAGGGGCGTTTCACGATTTCCCAGTTGATTAAATGGAACTTGCTTTGATTGCCTCGACCGCCCTTCCACAGGAAATTTCGCATTAGTCTGGATATCTGATCAGAGATTGCTTTTGGGGCTAACATCAGTGCTGCTTGGTATGTGGGCAGAGCTGAGAGGACAGCCTTGATAAGAATGAGTTTTCCCCCGGTGGTGAGCCAAAATCCTCGCCACACACTGATCTTCTTCTTGAATTTCGAAATGACTTCCTCCCAGAGATGATTCCTGTTGGTTCTTAACGTGATTGGGAGCCCCAGATATTTCAACTTGTCCCACTCTGCAAAGCCATTGAAACCCAAATCGTTGGCTATTTTCTCAATAGTGTGTTGGTCAGTGTTCCAACCATAGACAACACTCTTATTTTCACTTATGAGCGCTCCTGAAACGCTACAAAACTTCTGAAGAGTGTTTCTGAAGGAGTTTGCCACTCTGGCGGAGGCCCCCCCAAGCAGGATCGAATCGTCAGCGAAGAAGGCATGATTCACTGGATCGATGTCATTTGCAATTCTAATGCCGAGGATATTTCCATCGTTTTTTTCTTTGGTGAGCTTTCTGCTCAAGGAATCTGCCATGATAATATATAGGAATGGGGAGAGAGGGCAGCCCTGCCTCAACCCTCTGGTGGCCAGAAAGAAGTTCACCGGTCTGCCATTAACCAATGGAGCAATCCATGTCCTTTCTAGACAGGCTTTGGTCAGATTAATAAAGTCATGGCTGAACCCGAAGGAGGAGAGGACCCTGTACAGGAAGGATCTGTTAACTCTATCAAAAGCATTACACATGTCCAATTTAATAAGCATACCTTGTTCTTTCCGAGCGTGGCTGGAGTGCAGGGCTTCCTGAACTTGTATGACATTGTCCAGTATGTGACGGCCTTTCACGAATCCTCCTTGAGCTGGAGAGATCAATTTTTGCAAAAGGGGTTTTAGTCTGTTTGCCAGAAGTTTGGCCATAATCTTATAAAAGGCATTACATAGAGAGATTGGCCTGTATCTGTCAAAGGAGCCAGGGTTTGCTTCCTTGGGGATTAGTGCAAGAAATGTGGAGTTAATTCCACCACCCACTTTAGCCTTTCTCATGATACCTTGAATCATTTTGAGAAGATCAGATTTGATTAACGCCCAACATATTTTGTAAAAATGGATTGAAAATCCATCTGGGCCTGGTGCTTTATCCGGCTCCATTGACCACACTATCCTGTGGATTTCTTCCTCCGAGACCAATTTCAAGAGGGAATTATTGTCATCGGAGTTGACGAGCTTTGGGATGTTTGACAGAAATTCATTGATGTCCTCCTCGCTCCCATTCCTTTCTGCAGTGAGAAGATTATGGAAGTGATCCTCGGCAGCAGTCTTAACTTGTTCAAAACCTTTACATACCTGGCCATTGTCTAAAGTGATTTCTGCAATATGGTTTTTTGATAATCTTGCCTTGTATTGTTTGTGAAAATATGCAGTGTTTCTATCTCCAGCTTTAAGCCAGAGGCTGCGAGACTTCAGTCGCCAGTGCTCCTCTTCATTTCTAAATGAATTGTATGTTCTCCTTTGAGCAGCGTTTTCCTCTGTTAGGTCTGCTGGGGAGATGTCTTTTTTTTCCATGTTAAATTGTAGATCTGCCAACTGTAGAACAGCCTCTTTCCTCTGGCTGGTGGGAGTCTTAATAGCTTTCTTGATCCAGGCTTTTAAGGCTTTTTTTGTGCTTTTTATCTTTTTCTCCCACACATAACTTGGAGAGCCCGTGACCTCTATTCTCCAAGCAGATTGAACTGTTTCGTAGAACCCATCTATTCCTGCCCAGAGAGGGTTAAAGCGGAATGGTAAAGGGCCTAAATCTTCTTCATCCTTTATACATAACAGAATTGGTTTATGATCTGATGTGAGTTTTGGGAGGATCTTGGTTAAAACAATTCTGTTGTCCAGTATAATGGAGCTGCTGATGAGGAACCTATCCAACCTTGCTGAAATGTGGTCTCCTCCAGTTCTGTTATTGGACCAAGTATATTCTCCTTTGACTGGCTTGAAGTCTACAAGATCCCACTGTAGAATAAGGTCTTCCACGATGGGGAGGAAGGGGTCCCTCGAAGAACTCCCGCCTCTTTTCTCTTTAGGGTCCAAAACTATGTTCAAATCACCTCCTAGAATTACGTTCTGAGGATTATGCAGCTCTAGGTAATCTGAGAGTGATTTCCAGCACTCTTTCTTTTCATCATAATGTACAGGAACATATAAGTTAAACAAAGCCAGCACTAGATTGCTTGCTTTATGTTGAAGTTCAGTAAAAATCCAGTGTTGAGATTCATGAAATCTTTCTAATGAAAAGAGTTTTTGAGACCAAAAAGTACCTATTCCTCCTGCTGTTCCTCTTGCACTGATTGCCTTGCCTGAGTCAAATTTCCACTTGGTGTTGCTTGTGTTCAGAAGATGCTCCCCCTCTATTTTTGTCTCTTGGAGCATTAGAATGTCTGCGGGTTCCGATTTCAATAGATATTTAATTTCTTCTGCCTTGGTGGGATTCCCCAGTCCCCTGCAGTTCCAAGAGACCATCTGCATCATTTAAAACTAGAAGGGGTAGGTCCACCTCCCTTGGGAGTCCTTAATCTGGTATTCCTGCCTAGGGTCATCTCAATGGTAGCTTGGCTGCCTAGGGTTTTTTGTCTTTCTGATTCTTCTTCCCTAGTTTCTCTATTTGATTTCCTACCAGCTTTCTTTGATGGCCTCTCGAAGGTCTCATCATCCGAGGATCCCGTGATTTCTGCATTCTTCTTTTTGGACTTAATAATATCTGCATAAGAGGGGGAAGAGGTATTACCTTGAGAGGGGATTGAGATGATGCCAGGGTCTGGAACGGTGATGTTGTCCATCGGGGTTGAACCATCCGGCTCTGCTTCTGGAGGATCTGGCTGAAGATTTAGAGCTTCGAAGGGATTTTTATCCACTTCTGTACTGGCATTGTCCTTACTTCCTGAGGTTTGAGTGTTTGAGTTTTCTTGCCCTGCTTTGTTCTCCACTCCTTTGCCTTTGTTTTTGTTATTCTGTCTGCTGTTTGATGGCTTCTTGACTTGATTCCATTGTTCTCCTTTTTCTTTTTCTGTTAGCTCTTCGTTTTTTCTCTTGCAGTATCTTGCAAAGTGTCCGTATTCGTGGCAGTGTCGACATTTGAATGGGAGCTGCTCGTAATCAAGCTCCTGAATGTGTGACCAATCTGCTACCGTGAGTTTGATGGCTTCAGGCAGCCCAACTTCTAGGTCAACTTCAACACAAATTCGGGCACAGGAATACTGATCCTTTCTCGGCGCTTGGTCGATGTATCTTCCTAAGGCGTTGCCAATAGACTGCAGATATCTCTGATTCCAGCAATGGAGGGGAAGGTGGGGAAGACGCACCCATACCGGCACCGCCGTGGGCACGTCCTGAGCAGGGTCGAAATCTGGCGACCATTTGTTCAGATAAAGACCTTGAGGGCCCATAAAATATGGCCCGTTTCAAAATATAAAGCTTCTATCTTCCACATTGTCGAAGACGAAAACAAAAAAGCCTTTCCCCACAAAATGGCTCTTGATGCTTTCCTTAACCAGAGTTCCTTTTTACCCAATCGTCGACTGCCTTCGGGGAAGGCCATAACCCTGTGAACTGGCCTATAAGACCCCTTTCTGCTAGATTCAGTGCAGATTTGCACGTCTCTTCCACTGGCAAAGAAACCGAGGGGATGTTAGCCAGTTTTTTCACGAATTTATGCTGAGAACCGGTTGAGGGCCGGTTACCCGAAGCTGCAACGAGGGAGTTGAATGCCGCAAGCTCAGGAGGCAAAGGGGGAGAGGCCGCAGGGCCCCCTCCAGGATCCATGGTGGAGGAGACCGCTCGAAGAAGGGCGCCGACCAGGCGCAGCTAGGGCAGCTGCAGAGCTACCATGGGCGCGCGCGCAGAAAAATATTTTATACTCATAATATAAAGGTCGTGGGCTTAGCCGAGCAGTTATTCTCTCGCGACGAGGCACGCCCTTGCTCGGGATTGAGCACGAGTTTCTGTCCGTATTTACGAAGTGAACACCTACAACCTCCCTGAGACCTTATTATGAACCTATATCTTTAGCTGACAAAGGAAATATGCATAGCTCTTTCAAAAGTGGCTCCCACATTCCTTAGTCCAAAAAACATATTGTCATGCCCCATGGTGTTGTGAACATTGTCTTATTTTTTTTATTAGTTGCATTAATATCTCATTATAGCCTAAAAATCTGTCAGTAATTCATATTCTAGATGGTCTTTTAGCTTTTTGTAACAAATGGTCCATCTTGGGAAGAGGATAATTATCCTCTAGTGAACATTTATTTAAATTCCTAAAATCTTTGTGTCACCATTCTTCTTTATCACCAACACTAGGCTGGCCACCCATCTAGAGTATCTAAGTGATACTATAATCTTTGTGCCTCTTAGCTTTATAATACAAGTTTTATCTTTTATGTGTTCTCTTCTATGCTGGATTATGTTCTTAGACATTTTGTTCTACTAGTTGGAAAAATAGTTTGGTAGTCATGCCAATATGATTGAATGTTTGTTATAGCTAGACTAATCATTTTAGGACAAATTTGTTCCTTAGTTGGATCACTTCATCACTTCCAATCAATGAAGAAATTGGTAGTATCCTCTTATGAATCTTCTCCTTCTTAATCCATCTAAGAGCCTGAACATTGCAATAACAATGTTGAAACTATTGGAAACTAGATCACTACTAAGTGGAGGGGGGATGGATGGGTAGTAATGGCCTTTATATCAATTCTATAACTGTTATTCAAATTATCAATTTCCCATACACATCCACAATGTTAGCCCATAAAAATATAAAATAAGTAATAATAAACACAATAATCATGAATAACATCAATATAAACATGCACACACGAAGACACAAGTATTTATGGTGGAATCCCTTTCGAGAGAAAACCATCCTATTGTTTTTGCTATTTTCAATTCTTTTTATTAATCAGTTAAACAAATTGGACATGGATTTTCTTACACCCATAATCTAGAAGTTTAGTTGTATTACAATATGGTGGAACCTATCAATTTGGAAATATGTTTCTCACACAAATCTATTGAAATCTATCAAGTGGAAACCACCACAGTTAGCCATCCTCTCCAAAGGAACATTGGATTATCCAACTCTTATTGGATGGATAAATATGCTCATTCTATTAAATCCTCTGAATCATTGCCTACCCTCATGCCTCCATGCCTTCACTTCCTCCATAAGAACTACATTTAACAATATTCCATATTGGGGTCTTAGTCTCCCCAACATGAGCATCCCAACAACACCATCATTTTGGAACACAAAATTTGAATAAAAAAAATACTCCTAGAGGGTGTTACATATTCTCTTCTACTCACAACAATATTTCCACTCTAACACACTACAAACTACCAATTATTTTCCTCTCTAAACACGACCACTTGCAACACATAAGATTTGATTTTTCTCCTCGGTTTTATATTTTATTTCTGCTACAACACTATGATAGAACTCTACAAAAATATGTGATTAAATATTGAAAACTCTTATCATTCTCAATTCCCTCTCAATGGCATGCTTTCATACTCTCAATAATACCAACCAAATAGAATCAAAATCTTCCTCTATTTATCATTTTCTAAAATGGTTAACTTAGTAAAAGCTATAGGTTATGGAGCCCTAAAAAATTCGTTTCCCACTTTTGAATTTTCACGGATCCAACTCCCTTGACTCGATCAAGCCACTCTCTCCACACAATGATGTATATTCTCAATTGTAACTGACTTTTAGAATTTCCCTTATCATTTTCGACCATATACTAAAAAATTGTGATCAAGAACATCACCACAATATCAAAATTAGGTGATATAAGTGAGGAATTTTGAGAAATTATAGGTAAAAATATCAACCACATGCATAAGACTCCTAGATCTCAGCTGCAACTACACGGATAGGCCTTCTTCGGAAATGTTGGAGAGTACAACCACATGCACAAGATTAAATCCATCGGGATGAGGCATGGGATGCGAGAAAACCCATCAAATGACCTCACATTGTGCTAAAACATCTTATAGAGCTTCAGAGGCCTCCACAAGACCTTTGGAAGCCACTTTCACCTTTGCAACAATCTACCAAATCACTACCACATCACCATCATCATTATAAGTAAAAATAAGTTGAATTGGATGCCAACCAACAACCATACTAACACTTGGCCCACAAACTTTCTCCACAATAATTTCATTATGAGTATGTAGCTCGAGAACATGCCACGTGTCCTCCATCACGTGTACAACCAAATCAATCATCTTCCAACAATTGTAGATCCTCTCCAAACCCTATGTTTCATATCATCAACATAAGGACCTAATCCGGGACATGGAGACCTAATCGTGAATACTTGTGTTACCCCATTTGGGTTAAGTCCCTCGTCATTAAGACTGACCTACCTAGGTAGTAGTCGAAACCTCCGACGGGGAAATTCCCATTGCGAAACTCCACGACCATTAATAAAAATTGCCAAGAAAGGAAAGAAAGTGGTGACCCCCACCATGTAGAGGAAGTCATCAGCCCGCGCTATATGTGATGTCACAGGACACCCTACTCACATATGCCCGGAGTTAAACTAATTAAAACCACTCCTCAGCTGTGAGGCAAGCACCTCAAAACGACATTCCCATAAAAAGGAACTTGCCACCAAAAGTACAAGAAAACCACTGCGTACCAATCACGCATGCGCCCTTTGTGACACCTATATGCATTATACCCACCATTGTCCAGAAATACCACGGTATAGGGACGCCTAACACGTGATCGAGCGATCCTATCAAAAGGATCCCTCCATCCAATCTATTAATGACGAGATGTGCACCATCTTGTACTTACAAGAGGAGCACCGATACGTAGAGCGCCCCCTAGTAATGCCCATTATAAGTTGCACGCTATGCAATGAACGTGGCCACTACCTCGAAGAGTGTGCCGCATTGGAACTCATTCACAGATGGTATCCAATAGAAAGGATTTCTTATGTGGAGACTCTGAGTAGCCTCTTTCTAATGCCCATTATCTTGGCCGACAAATCATCATTGGAAGTTGTCACTGCATACCCTAAACACAGCCTTACTAGCCTCCGCTTAACCATAGTCTGCGCTCACAAGAGAAGCGATACTGGATGTGGAATCCATCGGCAGCTCGATGACCCAAGCGAGAGGATATAAGAAAATCTATCATGTTCTTATCAATAGAAGAATGGCCCAACATGGAACCCCTAGTTAGCCTACGAGCGCTCTGAAGCCACTCGCCTACCACACGTTATGCAGACGAGACCATATAGTAGTCCCTTGCCCTAACAGCGACATTACGATGTTGGTACCCCGCGGCCTCGAGACCAAGCATGAAGCAGAACCCCATATCACAGATATTTTTCTTGATATGCTGGGGTAATCATTATGACCGACATTGTACTTATGTCTCACGGATCCGTCCCACTATTGACATGATTAAGGCTGTAGAAAAGAGGATCAGAAATCTCCAAGCTTAAAATATATGTCGCCAACTCAACGTCCCCACCACCGCATTGGTGTGTCAAGCCTGATAAGACCACACACCAATCACGTATACCCCAGACCAAGCCTAGGATAACATGTGGCCTATGTGATCAAAACGATCACTAAATCAACCGATGCAGAGAACTAAAACCCCTTGAAAATAGTCTCTGCATAATCTCGCCTCTTCCTCAAAAACTTCTCTCTAATCAAGAGAAGGTCACACACACTTACTGTCAAATTTTCTCACACTTTAACCATACATTTAAGTGCACACATCTCTCCAAGCTAAGAGAAGCTAGAGCGGCATTAAGTCAACCACCCACCAAAAAGGGATGCAAGTCTCAACCTACGACGTAAAAATGGAAGCAGAAGACGACCTGGTCTGCAACCAACCCTTTCCAAGTTTCCACATCTGGAACATCGAGTAGCATAGAATATCACACTATCTACTCTGTCAGTGCTGTGATACCCTACACCATTTGCACCAGTCATAATCACGCACCAGAGGAATGCCCGCTGCTACAAGCGTTCAAGCACCTTTGTAATAAAAACAACTTCCACCTACCAGAAATTGACTATCCTAGTGGGAAATCCAACCTTAGGCCCACACAAGACTCCATTACTAATATCCTTCCCCCGCCACATTCCAGCGACATAATTCATCACATACGACTTGTGTCATCACATGCCCAAAACAGGATTTCAACCACTTCCTCGTCACAAGAATTCCACCTTATTCCTGTGGAAAAATACCAAGGTACCTTATGCTTTTTCATATATTTACGCAAGATCCCAAACTTGCATACCGCCATAGAAATCCTTGATGACACCCACCCTCTAGAACAACGCTTAGTACAACTAGAGCTAGTTGACTAAAACAGGCAACAATTTGTGCAACACAATGAGGCCCATAAAAAAAGTTTAAAAGCATCATTCGACTGCCACATCACCCCTCTCTCATTTACCAAGGGAGAGCTATTCCTTTTCTATGATGTCGCAAAAGAAGCCTTAGGGCTAGGAAAGTTCAAAACATTGTGGAAAGGGCCCTATATCATCAAACATTGTCTCTGGTAAGGGGCATGCATCTTCACGGAACCGGATAGGACCTACCTCACTAACTCCATCAACATCCTTTACCTCAAGAAATTCTACCCATAAGGGCCCCTGTAGCCCTTATCCCCTAGAGTTAGAGTACACAAAATCCCAATACCAAAATATTTTTGGCCCAAAAACCTAAACGCTCTCAAAATATCACCATGGATCACCAACTTAAACCCTATTTTGGATTTTTTGATGGAGCATCATGATGGTCTCAAAACATAGCTGTAGCCGCCTAGGTCATCTACTACTCTGACTGATTACCACTGTGTTCAAACGGCATGTGCGTCAGATTAGCAACCAACAATTAGGCATAATATGACGCCGTTATCAGAATTATGTGCGAGGACATCCATTAGGGCGTCCACCATATGCATGTCTACCTAGATTCCTAGTTAGTGGTATCACAGTTAAACCAAACATTTGAAATCAGCGATGCAAACTTATTTAGAAAATATTTGTGTGCTAGAAGATTAAGCAAATAGTTTGATTATATTACATTCTCACATCTATCAAGGAATCAAAACCAAGCAACTGATCGCATAGCTAATAATATCCTAGCCTTGAATGCACCACGAATAAAACACCATACATAAAAAATAAAAAACATATATATCCATCAGCATAACACCAAATGAATAAACCGAAATAGTTAGCACACCATGTAGAGCCGCAAAAAAGATCTCTCATATATATACCAAAAATATGTGTATCAGAGTATACAAATAGTATCACTGTCCCATGGGCCAACCCAAAATTACAATGGTCATAAAAAATAAGGGAAGAATCCTCATAATGGGTGCTTTCCCTATGTACAAATCTACTCTATGGGGGTGCCCCCTCAAGAGGAGCACCTAGGCCCACCACTGCTCCTGGTGCGACCACCGGAACTGTTGTCGCCACTGCGATAGCTACCCGTCATAGAGTAGGCTAGTAGTCCCTCTCATGAGCCATCACTATCTCTAGCCATGCCTCCTCTAAGTCATCCATAAAACCTTGGGCAGGCATCCCATGGGTCAAATGGTCCACTCGACCCCAGAAGTCCTCTAGAGCCTCCACCTGAGCGAAGTAAGTATACGATGTGTGCCTGTTTGCATCGGCCTGACTCTTGGTGCTACTCCTGACTACAACCGAGCCTACGCCTCACCGAAGGTCCGGCACCATCCCCGCTATGTCCACCGGCACCCCGTAGGCCACTATGACACCTCCCCTTGACCACCGGGTTGGTCATGATCGTGACCCACGGTTGAGCCAGGCGTTGCATCTCATCGAAACATCTGCACGAGTAGCCAAAATAATTTCGAGTTATGTTAATAAAAAACACTCGAGTGTGCGTAAAAAAAGTTAAACAAATGCGAAATGTAGCATATACCTGTAGGACCCAAAACATAAACAAAAGGAGGCGTATCTCGATCACTGAGGTAAACCCACTGCGTACGGGTATGGAAAAAATACGTAGTTGGCTTGAAAATAGCCATACGCTCGTGTCCATTTTATTAACTGGCCCACCTCCTCATGCGTCGCTCCCTTGACCCCCAATAGGCACAGCCACCACGGGCCTCAGCAGCACGACCCTCTCGTACATAATGCTACAAAAAATGCTAGCATACGAAAATGATTTGGATCCATGCTAGACCCGGTTTAGTTGGGACACCATACCATCAAAGCAGAAATGGGAAAAATCAAAGAAATGCTTGTTCCTCAAATGGCGTCCTCAAATGGCACAAAACTCCCACATTGGGCCCAAGGCTAGATGAGCTATGAAATGACCACTTGATCGCACAATAATGGCAGGAGCACACTACTCGACCACATATATCAACTATTGTGATATTGATTCTCTCCCCAGTAAGAGGCACTGCTTGCAATGCCTACTCAGGGCACAATCCGGGTTTCACTGTCCAGCAAAAGTGGATACCTCAGCGCCTTGCCTTGAGGCAGTAATATGGTCACAAAGTATATATCCATCTCTGGGTGGATAATCAAGTTCATCCCCCTAAGGACAAACATGTTGCACCTTCTACGCTAATGCTATATGATATAACACAACAATCGGTCCTGTGACTGAAGGAACTTTTTTTCAGCAAATTTCAGGAGGCCCCATGCGGCCGACTGACGATGTGCCCCAGTATCAGCAGCCAGAGCAGTTCGGATCTCGATCCAATCTCATTCTCTCCACACCAACCTACCAATAAATAGGCAACCATCAGTTCACAGGAGAAACATCAGAAGGGACAACAAAAAACCCAAGTTTTTAAAAGAACCCGCGATCCACCTATGACACCTCCTCCCGAATCACCACGAGGTCATAGTGAAGGATCGTGACCCACCGATCAGACCGGGTGTTGTACCTCATCAACATCTCTGAGTAGCCAAAGAATGTGAGTTTGTAAAAAAACAGTGAGATGCGTAGGAGAAGTTAAACAAATCACGAGAAATGTAGCACATACGTAGGACTCAAAACATAAACAAAGGCGATATGCCGATCACCACTGAAAGTGTATTCACAAATGCGGGTATGGAAAAAAAATATGTGGATTGGCTTGAAAATAGTCATCACATCGTGTCATTTCGTGCCGGCCACGTCCTCATGCGTCGCTCCTTGACCCCCCAATGAGCACTTTGCCCACGAGGTGTCGACAACACGACCCTCTCGTACATAGTGTTCGGAAAATTCTAGCGTATGAAAATTATTTGGATCCACGTTGGACCCTATTTAGTTGTGACACCATACCATCAAAATATAACAGGGCGAAATCGAAAAATACGCATTCTTCAAATATCACAAAACTCCCTTTGTGGGTGTGTGAGATGACTTCGACCCCAGCCCCCGCGGTCGCAGCAATAATGGCGAGCACACTGCCTGGGCCACATATATCCATGATGTGATATTGATTCACGCTGATGAGGCACCTGTTGCAATGCCTCCTCGAGAACTATCCGGGTTCACTCGTCCAACAAAGTGGATACTTCGGCGCCTCGCCTTGAGGTATGTATCTGGTCACAAAGTATATATCCGTCTCTGGATGGATAACCAAATACGTCCCCTCGGGATATTTGTGCCTCTGCCAATGGTGTATGATATAACGTAAAAATTAGTCTATGACCAAGGAACTCGTTTTTAGCAAATTTTTAGGAGTCCCCATGCGGCCATTTGTACCAACCCGGCATCGATAGCTAGAGTGGTTTGGATCTCGGGTCAATCTCGTTCTCTCCACCAACCTGCGAGTGATAGGCACCCATCGTCTGAGAGGAGAAATATCAAAAGGAATAGATAAAAACCCAAGTTTTAAAGAACCCTACCCTTGCACACCTGCAAAAGGAAAGGCAGTGCGCGAGAACTAGGTTGATAATGGAAGTGTCATAAGCTTTTAAATTTTCATATATCCATTCAAAAACATCCTTAAATTGCTTGAAAAAATCAACATATCTATTTCTGCATGCAAATTGAAAATTATTTCACAAGTTTTATTTTTTGTGTTCTCTTCTATGGCTGATTATGTTCTTCTACATTTTGTTCTACTATTTAGAAAACTAGTTTGATAGTCATGTCATTATGCTTGAATGTCTATTATAGCTAGACTTATACTTTTAGGACAAATTTGTTCCGTAGTTGGATCAATTCATGACTTCCAATCTATGAAGAACTTGGTAGTATCTTCTTATTAATCTTTTCCTTTTTAATCCATCTAATTGGCTCATGAGAGAAATATTGCAATAAGAATGTTATAACTATCGAAAACTAGATCACCACTAAAAAGAGGGAGATGGACTACTAGTGATTGCATTTATATCAATTCTATAATTGTTTTTCAAATTATCAATTTCCCATACACATCCACAATATAGATATTAGCTAAGAAAAATATAAAAACAAGATTAATAAACACAATAATCAGAAATAACATCAACATAAGCATGCACATATGAAGGCACAAGTATTTACTATATAATCCCAAAAAACCATTGTTAAATTCTTTTAATTAATCTCTTGAACAAATTGGACATGGATTTTCTTACACCCATAACCTAGAAGACTGCTTCCATTACAATAGGTGGGAACCTATCAATTTGGAAATATGTTTACTGCGTAGGTTCTACTATCAGTGACTGTGACTCAGGCGCCTATGTCGTGGCAAGCCTGCGTTGTTGTGTTTAGTGTTGTGCCTGTGAACTATGGTGTGCCATGCATCGTTGATGCTTGCCCATGAAGACAGAACAATGCAAATACACCATTGAGGTGAAGAACTTCATCAGAAACTTAACTTGTCATTGACACCGTTCTCACGAAATCTCCATTGAGGGTTTTGAAATGATAAGTATTTTTATCAAGAACCTCTTGTATTCTAAATGAGAAAATCCAAAGATTTCTCAAACTTTTAGTTCTTTTTTTATTGGCTCAAGTTGAGTCCCATTTCTATACAAATCCCTAATTTGCAAGTCACATCCTATCACCCTATTATCAAAACTAGATTTCATCCATTACTAGTGTGCTTCTGTTTTGCTTAAGGCCTATTCCCTTTTTTTCTGAACTTCTATCATTTAATAAATTCTCTTCTACATTAGGGTGATATCTCATGCATCTTCCTATGACATCTTACTTTTCATTTTAGGAAAGTTTTCCTCACTTGTTCGAAATATTCATCATCTCATGTTCAAAACACAATAATCATTATTATTATGAACCTATATCTTTAGTTGACAAAGGAAATATGCTAAATATTCATCATCTCATGTTCAAAACACAATAATCATTATGAACCTATATCTTTAGCTGACAAAGGAAATATGCATAGCTCTTTCAAAAGTGGCTCCCACATTCCTTAGTCCAAAAAGCATATTGTCATGCCCCATGGTGTTGTGAACATTGTCTTATTTTTTTTATTAGTTGCATTAATATCTCATTATAGCCTAAAACTCTGCCGTAATTCATATTCTAGATGGTCTTTTAGCTTTTTGTAACAAATGGTCCATCTTGGGAAGAGGATAATTATCCTCTAGTGAACATTTATTTAAATTCCTAAAATCTTTGTGTCACCATTCTTCTTTATCACCAACACTGGCTGGCCACCCGTCTAGACTATCTAAGTGATACTATAATCTTTGTGCCTGGTAGCTTTATAATCACTTTCTTTATGGTTAGCATGAGAAATAGATTGAATCTAACTAATTTTTGCACAAAAGGGTCAGCATTTTTTTTCAATGGTACTCTATGTTCAATAATGGAAGTGTCATAAGCATTTAAATATTCATATATCCATGAAAAAACATCCTTAAATTGCTTGAACCAATCAACATACCTCTTTTTTCATGCAAATTGAAAAAATTTCACAAGTTTTATCTTTTATGTGTTCTCTTCTATGCTGGATTATGTTCTTAGACATTTTGTTCTACTAGTTGGAAAAATAGTTTGGTAGTCATGCCAATATGATTGAATGTTTGTTATAGCTAGACTAATCATTTTAGGACAAATTTGTTCCTTAGTTGGATCACTTCATCACTTCCAATCAATGAAGAAATTGGTAGTATCCTCTTATGAATCTTCTCCTTCTTAATCCATCTAAGAGCCTGAACATTGCAATAACAATGTTGAAACTATTGGAAACTAGATCACTACTAAGTGGAGGGGGGATGGATGGGTAGTAATGGCCTTTATATCAATTCTATAACTGTTATTCAAATTATCAATTTCCCATACACATCCACAATGTTAGCCCATAAAAATATAAAATAATTAATAATAAACACAATAATCATGAATAACATCAATATAAACATGCATGCACGAAGACACAAGTATTTATGGTGGAATCCCTTTCGAGAGAAAACCATCCTATTGTTGTTGCTATTTTCAATTCTTTTTATTAATCAGTTAAACAAATTGGACATGGATTTTCTTACACCCATAATCTAGAAGTTTAGTTGTATTACAATATGGTGGAACCTATCAATTTGGAAATATGTTTCTCACAAAAATCTATTGAAATATATCGAGTGGAGACCACCACAGTTAGCAATCCTCTCCAAAGGAACATTGGATTATCCAACTCTTATTGGATGGATAAATATGCTCATTCTACTAAATCCTATGAATCATTGCCTACTCTCATGCCTCCATGCCTTCACTTCCTCCATAAGAACTACATTTAACAATATTCCATATTGGGGTCTTAGTCTCCCCAACATGAGCAACCCAACAACACCATCATTTTGGAACACAAAATTTGAATAAAAAAGATACTCCTAGAGGGCGTTACATATTCTCTTCTACTCACAACAATATTTCCACTGTAACACACTACAAACTACCAATTATTTTCCTCTCTAAACGCGACCACTTGCAACACATAAGATTTGATTCTTCTCCTCGGTTTTATATTTTATTTCTGCATACAACACTATGATAGAACTCTACAAAAATATGTGATTAAATATTGAAAACTCTTATCATTCTCAATTCCCTCTCAATGGCATGCTTTCATACTCTCAATAATACCAACCAAATAGAATCAAAGTCTTCCTCTATTTATCATTTTCTAAAATGGTTAACTTAGTAAAAGCTATAGGTTATGGAGCCCTAAAAAATTCGTTTCTCACTTTTGAATTTTCACGGATACAACTCCCTTGACTCGATCAAGCCACTCTCTCCACACAATGATGTATATTCTCAATTTTAACTAACTTTTAGAATTTCACTTATTGTTTTCGACCATATACTAAAAAATTGTGATCAAGAACATCACCACAATATCAAAATTAGGTGATATAAGCTAGGAATTTGGAGAAATTATAGGTAAAACTATCAACCACATGCATAAGACTCCTAGATCTCAGCTGAAACTACATGGATAGGCCTTCTTCAGAAATGTTGGAGGGTCCAACCACATGCACAAGATTAAATCCATGTGGATGAGGCATGGGATGCAAGAAAACCAACCAAATGACCTCAGATTGTGCTAAAACATCTTATAGAGCTTTAGAGGCCTCCAAAATACCTTTGGAAGCCACTTTCACCTTTGCAACACTCTACCAAATCACTACCACATCACCATCATCATTATAAGTCAAAATAAGTTGAATTGGATGCCAACCAACAACCATACTAGCACTTGGCCCAAAAACTTTCTCCACAATAATTTCATTATGAGTATGTAGCTCTAGAACATGTCACGTGTCCTCCATCATGTGTACAAACAACTCAATCATCTTCCAACAATTTTAGATCCTCGCCAAACCCCATGTTTCATATCATCAACATGAGGACCTAATCCGGGACATGGAGACCTAATCAGCGAAGATTGCTGGCGTTATTGCATTTGGGTTAAGCCCCCAATATTGAGGAGCCCCAACATACCCCGGGTAGTAGTCGAACGCCGCCCCCGCGAGGGAAATTCCCCGCTGCGAAGCGTGACCATGACTAAAGAAAATCGCCAAGGAAAGAGAGTGATGACCCCCACCATGCGAGGGAATCATCAGCACACCATATATGTGACCGTCGTAGGACACCACCTTACATATGTGTCGGGAGTTAGGGCCAATTAAACCACTCCTCGTGCAAAGGAAGGCACCAAAACTTCATTCCCATAAAAATGAACTTGCCACCAAAATTACAAGCAAACCAATGTGTACCAATCACGCATGCGCCCTCTACGACACATATGGCCATTACACCCATAATTGTCGAGAAGTAACATGGTATAGAGACGCCTTACATGCGATCGAGCGATCCTATCAAGAGGATCCCTCCATATAGTCTATTAATGAATAGCCGCGTACCATCTTGTACTTACAAGAGGGGCACCGATACATAGAGCACCCCCCAGTAATGCCCATTATACGTTGCACGCTATGTGATGAATGTGGCCACTACCTCGAAGAGTGTGCCGCATTGGTACTCATTCATAGATGGTATCCAATCGAAAGAGTTTATTACGTGGGGCTATGGGCAGCCCAATTCACATGCCCGTTATGCGCTGCAATCACCTATTGGAGGATTGTCACTACATACCTCGCTTCTGGCTAGCCCTTGCTAGCCTTCGCTCAGCCAAAGTTCGTCTTTCCCAAGAAGACGATATGGATGTCGAATCCATCGGCAGCTCCATGACCCAAGCAGAGGGGATGAGCGGGTCTATCATGTTCTTGTCAGCCGAAGAATAGTCGAGTGGGGAACCCCTAGTTACCCCTAAAGGCACTTCACGAAACCCACTCACATGCACGTTATGCAAGCAGACAGACCATATAGTAGTCCACTGTCCTGACTTAGCAGCATTACGACATTGGTACCCCGCCTGGCCTCAGACCAAGCATGATGGGACCCGCATATCATGGATATTTTTCCTGATATGTCAGGGTAATAATTATGATCGACATTATACTTATGTCTCACGGATCCGTCCCACTATCGAAATGATTAATGCCATAGAAAAGAGGACAAGCAATCTTGGCAAGAATGGCATAAAAGATACATCGTCGGTTCAATGTCCCCACCACCACAGTGGTGTGTCAAGCCTGATAAGACCACACACCAATCACGTATACCCCAGACCAAGCCTAGGATAACATGTGGCCTATGTGATCAAAACGATCACTAAATCAACCGATGCAGAGAACTAAAACCCCTTGAAAATAGTCTCTGCATAATCTCGCCTCTTCCTCAAAAACTTCTCTCTAATCAAGAGAAGGTCACACACACTTACTGTCAAATTTTCTCACACTTTAACCATACATTTAAGTGCACACATCTCTCCAAGCTAAGAGAAGCTAGAGCGGCATTAAGTCAACCACCCACCAAAAAGGGATGCAAGTCTCAACCTACGACGTAAAAATGGAAGCAGAAGACGACCTGGTCTGCAACCAACCCTTTCCAAGTTTCCACATCTGGAACATCGAGTAGCATAGAATATCACACTATCTACTCTGTCAGTGCTGTGATACCCTACACCATTTGCACCAGTCATAATCACGCACCAGAGGAATGCCCGCTGCTACAAGCGTTCAAGCACCTTTGTAATAAAAACAACTTCCACCTACCAGAAATTGACTATCCTAGTGGGAAATCCAACCTTAGGCCCACACAAGACTCCATTACTAATATCCTTCCCCCGCCACATTCCAGCGACATAATTCATCACATACGACTTGTGTCATCACATGCCCAAAACAGGATTTCAACCACTTCCTCGTCACAAGAATTCCACCTTATTCCTGTGGAAAAATACCAAGGTACCTTATGCTTTTTCATATATTTACGCAAGATCCCAAACTTGCATACCGCCATAGAAATCCTTGATGACACCCACCCTCTAGAACAACGCTTAGTACAACTAGAGCTAGTTGACTAAAACAGGCAACAATTTGTGCAACACAATGAGGCCCATAAAAAAAGTTTAAAAGCATCATTCGACTGCCACATCACCCCTCTCTCATTTACCAAGGGAGAGCTATTCCTTTTCTATGATGTCGCAAAAGAAGCCTTAGGGCTAGGAAAGTTCAAAACATTGTGGAAAGGGCCCTATATCATCAAACATTGTCTCTGGTAAGGGGCATGCATCTTCACGGAACCGGATAGGACCTACCTCACTAACTCCATCAACATCCTTTACCTCAAGAAATTCTACCCATAAGGGCCCCTGTAGCCCTTATCCCCTAGAGTTAGAGTACACAAAATCCCAATACCAAAATATTTTTGGCCCAAAAACCTAAACGCTCTCAAAATATCACCATGGATCACCAACTTAAACCCTATTTTGGATTTTTTGATGGAGCATCATGATGGTCTCAAAACATAGCTGTAGCCGCCTAGGTCATCTACTACCTTAACTAATCATGTTGTGTTCAAATGAAGTGTGCATGAGATCGGCAACCAGCAATCGGAAGCAATATGATGCACGATATGATCATCTCATAAGGACCTCCATCGGGGGAATCCACCATATGCATGTCTACGGATTCCTAGTTAGTTGTATCACACTTAGACAAACATTTGAAATCGGAGACTTGAGCCTATTTAGAAATATTTGTTGCTACAGAATAAACCCATTATCTATTTTCAAAGGTGAAATTCATTAAGCTATATTATTAAAAAATGCAAAAAAAAACCCTCAAAAGTGATCGATTCTTCAACAACAAAGATTGTGGGCATTCATGAAGGCGATCAAACAAACTATTAGCACTAGGTAATAGCCATAGCCTCTTCAACATTTTTGTACTTTTTTAGCACTTTTTTATAAGGAGGGTGATTTTTGGAGAAAATATTATAAACTAAGTAATGAGGTGGATCAAAAGTGGGGTTGCCATATCAAGATTGTGCATTCTTCCATTCTTAATAATGTCACATGTCTTTGATCGATTTTGCAACTTTTTTTAAAACGGCTGCACTGCTGAGAGAGGGTTGAAAGATATGGAATTTTCTCCAAAAAAAATTCATCGAAAATCGATTTTTTATTCATGGATTTTAACCCAATATTTTATAAATGTTGTGACAAGGAGGAAATATCAAACAATCATAGTGATCCAGGAATGTCTCCAAAGCACTCGTTTAAACTCGGTATGAGAAGGCCAAAGGTCTCAACTCTCCTTCAATGGCTATATCAACAATTATCTCTTTATTTTTCTTCTATCTCTCTTCTAACTAGACATAGATGGGGGGATTTCCATTTTATAGTGATGAGAGAGGGTACATGGATCCACTTAAGGTGGGGAAATGGCTTATCTCCTTGGGTGGTTCCTCTTTTCTAGGAACAAGAAGCCCAAAGGGAGAAGCTCAACCCTATCCCCATGAACCAACAATCAGATCTCTATCCAAGAAAGCTTTTCAATCATGAAGCTTCAAAGCTCTCCTTCAATGGGTCGGGATCCAGGCACGTCTCCAAAGAATTTGTTTCAACTCGGTATGAGAAGGCTAAAGGTCTCAACTCTCCTTCAATGCCTATAGTAACAATTCTCTCTCTATTTTTCTTCTATATTTTTTCTAACTAGACAGGTATGGGAGGATGTCCATTTTATCGTGATGGGAGAGGGGACATGGGTCCACTTAAGGTGGGGAAATGGCTTATCTCTTTCAGTGGTTCCTCTTTTCTAGGAAAAAGAGGCCTAAAGGTATAAGCTTAGCACTATCCCCATGAAAAAGCAATGAGTTATCCACCCAAGAAAGCTTCGCAATCACGAAGCTTCATTTCCATTTTAAAGGTTTGGTTGCACCGCAGGCGAATGTTGAAGGCTTGGTTGCTACTTTGAAGGTCTCTTGGACTGAGGTACATGTTTTTAAGTCCAATTTAGAGCTTCATATAGAATCTTTGCAGGCCAAGCTATAGCTTGAGACCCCCTGGGAGGTGCGTGCCCAGCGAGCCACATTGGTCACAGAAGCAACAACCACTATTACTGCGGAGATCAGTCTGGGCACCAATTTATTTGAGACTGTTATGGAATTATGGTCCTCGGTGCAGCGTGACCCCTTCCTTCACCAAATCGATCAGGAGCTAGACCAAAAGGTGTAATATTTTGAGCACATCGCAGCCACTATGACCACCCTTGTTCTAGCCCAAAAACTAGCATGCATTCGGACTAGCCACACGCTCATAATTGAAATTCTGGGGCTCCGGCGTGAGAAGTAGGTACTGAGTGACCATCTGACGCCATCATCTAATCAAGCTCTCAAGATGTCGTAGGAGTTAGAAGGGGTCATGCAACAGTTAAATCAGACCTTGGTAGGTGTCACTACCATGATTGAAGGACCAACTTCGCAAAAGCTAGTTGATATTGTGTAGAACGCAGTTGCGCAAAGTATAGGTTTGCTGCCCCCATTGGCTGCCGCTATCGCGTGGCTCTAGGAAATGCTGAAGACCCCGTCGGCACAGTGACTCTTGACGAGTCACAAGATTGTGTTTGGGGATTGTTGGAACAACGTCTCCTAACCGCATTTTTGGCCCAGTTTTGTAATATTTTTGTAATACTTGGTCTAGCAGAGGGGCTTTGGGTTGGGTCAAAGGGTAAAATAGGATTCCTCAAACCATAGTTTGCATACCATAGAGTAGCGGAGGCTAATGTGTTATAAATATATAGATAAATCGAGTCTAGAGGAGGCTGAGAAAAAATTAATTTAATATTGGATACAAACTTTTGATCTTTTGTGTCATTTGTTTGGGTAAGGGCTTCTGCTGGCTGTGTGTGCGGAGACCCCAAGTCCAGCTATGTGCAGACCCCATTGGCTATGTGCACAGGCTGGTAATAAATTTTGTAAGTGAGATCTGAATATGAATGAATGATAAGGTTGTTGATGATTTTTTAGTGTTCCTGTGTTATGATTATTGGCTATGTTTATGTGTTAAGAGCGTGTTTTCTTATTGAATTCTGATGATATACTCATCTGCATGTGGATTAAATATGATGAATGCGTAGCTTTGGTTAAAATACTCTGCTCAAGTTACCTACAACCTGTGCTTAGCCGATATACTGCTAAAAGGGTTCTGCATTGGGCTCCTCCTGCACAAGTCTATTAGATCCCCTAACCACATTTTTGGTCTAGTTTTTGTAATATTTTTGTAATACTTGGTCTAGCACAGGGACTTTGGGTTGGGTCAAAGCCCTGATGAATTGTAATGGGTCAAAGGGTAAACCAGGAGTCCTCAAACCACAGTTTGCATACCATAGAGTAGCACAGGCTAATATGTTATAAATATATAGATAAATTGAGTCTCGAGGAGGATGAGAAAAAATTAGTTTGAGATTAGATACGAACTTTTGATCTTTTGTGTCGTTTGTCTCAGTAAGGGCTTTTGCTAGCTGTGTGCATGGAGACCCCATGTGCTGTTGTGTGCAGACCCCGTTGGCTGTGTGTGTGTGCTAGTAATAAATTCTATAAGACGGATCTGAATATGAATGAATGAGAAGGTTGTTGATGATGTTTTAGTGTTCCTGTGTTACGATTATTGGCTATGTTTATGTCTTAATAGTTTGTTTCCTTATTGAATTCTGATGATATACTCATGCGCACGTGGACGCGATATGATGAATGCGTAGTTTTGGTTAAAATACTCTTCTCAAGTTACCTACGATATTTTCTTAGCCGCTATACTGTTAAAAGGGTTCTGTGTTGGGCTCCTCCTTATACGTCGGAAACCTCAGTTCCAACACTTGGTATGCTCTTCGGGTGAGACCTTGACACTGTGTAGTAGGCCACAAAATTTACGAAAGGGCCAATAGTATCAGAGGTTTGTTGTGACAGCAAAACCGAACCTCGGTCGATACCCTAAATCCAACGGTGAGTAGAAGGCCACACGATTCACCAGGAGTGGTAAGAGTGGTCTAACGATACCTCTACGAAGAAATCCATATGGAGAAAGGGTTAAATTTAATTAGTAGGATAATTAAATTAATCACATCAAATTTGAGAAATGGAAAGTTGTAATTTCAATAGAAAATTAGCATGACGAAGGGAGGCTGAAATCCTTTTTGTGCATAAATATAGAAAATAATTTAATTATAAGGATGAGAAAAATATAGAGGAACTATCCCATTAAGTGCCAACACTATTCAAACATAAAATAAATTTATTGATATATCATAAAAATGAAGATCATAGTAAACACATTATGAAAATAATTATGTCATTACAACATCTCTTGACAATAAAAATTTGTCTGATAGAATGTGAATGTTTCCAGAAAGTAAATAAATTAATTATGACCAAAGTAACTCAAATGGTATAAGAAAAAAATTGGGTAAAGTAGAATTGTTACATTTTATGCATCTTTTGGAGAGCCAATTATGACTTTAGATCGACACAAATTTTGTGCATATTTGGGTTCTCAAAAATTACTTTAAACAACAAAAAATGTTGAAATTGTATTATTTCATTTTGACTAATTATATATATATATATATATATATATATATATTATTAAAATAACTTAATATTATATATTTAATGTCACAATATTATTTTTAAAATTCTAATATATTAACCATATAATATTAAATAAATTTGTTTCATATTTTTCTAACCCTTACTTTTTCCTTCTTTTTCTCAATTTTGCATTATTTTAACTTTTAATTGGTTTACTTTATTTAACTTTTAGTTTGTTTACTTTATTTATCATTTACTTGATCACTTATGTTAACCATTTTTATATAATAAAGTCTATTTCGTGGTTGATTTAATATTTTATATCACTGTAAGTGTACTATTAATCTAGTCTATATGGTCTCATTACTAATGGGCTTTTACACTCTTTATGATGGGTGGAGTGTCTTTAAGTAAGACGTAGTCTAACTTACACCATAAATGGTATTTTGGCATTTTTTCTAGTTAATTTTAATCAAAATCTCACATACATTTTTTTAAAACTTTAGTCTTAAGGGTTTTTTTATGGTGCTAAATCTATTTATGAATTCAAAAATGCATTCTAAACAACAAATAATCACATTCTTTCTTAAAATTGTTATTTCTTCTATAACTTAGACTACACCTCCAAAGTCCTACACAATTTTTTTTACATATTTCATATCCTAATCCTAAAGATTGTGACAAAATGTAGCATTTTATGCTTAGTGGATTAGCAAAAGTCATCTTAATTCATTAAATTTCCTACAACTTCACTTTTTTTATGTAACTTAGCTTAATTATAACTTTGGAAAAATAGCACATCAATTTATTATTATTATTTTCCAATTTTAAGGTCACCCCTAAGGGAGACACCAAATAGTTGTATTGGACCCCCCTTGTTTATGGGACAAGGGGACGAGGTATCCACCTTAGCTATTTGACTCCTAAATCTACTAAGACATACATACTCTACCCCGGTATAGTTTTTGAACTTGTCACGTTAGGAGGAAACATATGATCTTAACCATTAGGCCCACTCAATTAATCCATCTCCCACTAATCACTTTACGATTAAGATTAGGGTTAAAGATTTAGCTTAGTGTAATGCTATAAAGCAGTCACTATAAAAGCACAAGATTAAGAGAGACATTTCATTTTGGCACTGCATTTGGTTTGAGGAAATGCAACTAGACTCTGCTTAAAAGAGTGCATTTGCAAGCCTGGCTTAAGTGAGTGCATTTGCAAGCCTCGCTTAAGAGAGTGCATTTGCAAGGACAACCATTATCAAACAACTTAGGTGCAGGTATGTTTTTATCCCTTGTATCATTAATATTAAAATAATGTGTCATTACAGTGATTTTGATTATTTGTAAATTTAACAAGTAATTATAATGGGAGTTAAATGCCCTAGCTAAATTTACAAATTTAGCATTCTCAACCGTGTATTTCTCTTAAGATAATGTGAAAATCCTAAAATAAGTTATCATGTTCATTGAGCCTTGGTGAGATTTCCCTCCCTAAAACACAACTCTACAAAAGTGAAACCAACCAAAAACGACAAAGTAGGCTTCAAAATCTAGGTGTAAATTAAGCCCTGGTGCCATATCCACATAGGGCAACATAATGCTAAGAGCAACGGATATTTTTTGTTTGTTTTGACTGATGCGTTCGTAGCCACGACGCGTTTTGCCAAGAGGCGGCTACTACCGTGAGATGGGATGAGCCGCTTTCTGTTTCAACCTTTAGATCTGCTCTCCACGGTTGGCTTCGGATCTGAAACACCTTTAGATCTGCGTTAGTATAGGGTTTTTCCATTTATTTAGTTGGGATCTACTCTCCACAGTTGGCTTCGGATCTGAAACACCTTTAGATCTGTGTTCGTATAGGGTTTTTCCCTTTATTTAGTTGGGATCTGAAATTCTGTTAAAATCATTGATCTCGAACCCTCCGTTATATTGTTAATATAGTTTTGGTTATACTAGTTATAAAATATAACTACTATTTTATGTCGTGTAGTGCGAAATATTCAATTTTCTTTATTTCAGTGTTAGTAGTTTCTTGTATAGGTAAAGGCTTTAATTTATGTTTGATGGTTAAGCAAGCCCTTTTCTGTACAGGGCTTTGTATTATGCTTTTCTGCTACCTTATATTTATTTTTGCTTAATATTATATTTTTTTAAATGTTGAGCATGAAGTCTATTTCATTAGTAAATATTTTACCTAGTACATGTATTAGTAAAATAATAAAGGAAAACTTTAATTTTTCTATATATTAAAATTAGTATTAATATTGTTTTGTCAAAGACTTTTTCAAATTGATATCTTCAATTAAAAATTACAAAATTTTCAGTATATCTTATAAATATCTATTTTTTTTTTCCTAAAAATGTAATAACTTTTTTTATCTGTACAGTTAGTATGGTGACCCTAAACAACTCCTATAACACAAATCAGGATTGATAGAGATTACAAAAAGGGTCCAAGTTAGCAAATTTAAACTTCTCTTTATCTTTCCAAAATAGAAACCAAGGAAAGCTACTAGTAACATAGATGTTCGATTTTGTGTTGACAACATATATTTATCCACCTCATACTCTTTACTAGGTGGCGAAAAATCATTCCTAGAAGTTTCAATAACACATTCATGGATATATTTATTTGTTTTTACACTGAGGATTTATTATAATGTACTTTTACTAGATAGATATTCTAATATTTCCTCACATACTTTGTAGAAATTCTTTTTAGATTTTCTCATTGTAATTTACTAAAATAATAGACTTGAATCTACTTTACTGATGAGTGAAAACAATTAAACCATGGTGAAATCACAAAGCATACAAGAGAAATAATTAAATCAACACATTACACAATGGGGAAAGCCATATCTAAAAGCCCCTACTATATGTATATTGAATTAGTGAGAAAATATGAGAAGATTACAATGCTTTGCTCAAGACCAAGAAACCTTGACACTATCTCTATCTATCTCATTTCCCAAGTCCCTATTTCCTTTCATTGTTTAACTAGGAATTAGACCCTATTTATTAGGGAAATTCCTTAACTACGCAATCCATCATAAGCCTTCCTCTCACTCCATGCACTTCCTCCACAACTTGGATGATTATAAAACTAATATTACACTACCCTTGAACTCCAATATCAACTAGGTCACTCATAGATCACACATGCATGAGTTATTTATGGATGATTTATGAGTTAATTTGTTGATCAAAGAGTACACATTGCACTAGTTCCTCCCACATTTGGAACTAGATAAACTCACTTTAACTTAGTTCTACTCAATTAGTTAATTGAAACTCAAAATAAAGTCAACCCAAGTTCCTATAAAGTAGGAGACACTCTACATGACTCACGTCCCTCAGCTTAAATTAATTAATTGAATCAACTGAGTCAATTCAACTTAGTTAACTCATTCAAGTTGTCTTCTGATGTGGAATTAGAATTTTGTTCTAATTTAATTCAATGGAAGTTAAATTAGAATCTTTCTTGCTGTCATTTTCAATACTTTCTCTTAGAAAGAAAGGGACTATTAGATACCCCAATCCTCCCTCTATGGAACTCGAATTTTCCTCTTGACACGGCCTTAATCAAGATATTTGCATCCCGTTCCACCATAGTAATGCACTCTAGTTACATTATCTCCCTCTGCACATAACATGTAAAATGGGGGTACTAGATGTCAATATTCTTATACTTATCATGAAAAATTAGATTCATATAGAATTTGATACAATTTTGATTGTCATATTAAATGATTATAGGATTCATGTGTTGTCCAAATAACCCAACAAGGATCTACCTCATCTTGATAGCCTCACAAGTGCCTTGACTAGAAACCATGTACTATTCTTCTGTTGAACTCAATAAGACTCATATCTGCTTCATGTTGTACCAAGAACTGAATATGCATATGTGAAGCCATGCAACTTCACTTCCTTTGTGTGTGTGTACCAAATATGAAACTGAGCGGTGCCTCTCAGGTATCTCAACACATGTTTTTCTCCCTTCCAATAGAGTATGCTTAGCTTAACCATTTCTTGTCTAAGATCATTAACTACATAACACATGTACGATCACCTATTCATCAAGTAGATAAGTGAACCCACAAGATTCCTGTAAATGGTAGCTTCTAAAATTTCACATGAAGTAGCATATTCCTTCCTCTAATTCTGTGCTAGAGGAGTATCCTTGAGTATTCTCCTCTCCATGTGAAACTTCCTTTGTATCTTGTTTGCATACCTTCCATTAGAGAGAAAAAGTTCCCCATCTTCTTGACAAATTTCCAAACCAAGGAAATAGTGCATGAACCCCATGTCTTTCATATTGAATTATTTTCCCAAATCCTCTTTCGAATATTTTATCAGCTTCTCATCATGTGTTAGAATTAAATAATTGACATATAGTGAAATAAGCAATAAATATGGTAAATGTTTTCATCTAATTCACTTTTGGTGAAGCCAAACTAGGTGAAATAGATTTCGATCCTCGTGTACCAATCACGGGGTGCTTGTTCCAATAGATACAATGCTGGCTTGTGTCTACACACATGTGAATCTATGTCGAAGGTTTGATATCCTTCGAGATGCTCTATGTACACCTCTTCCTCAATCACTCCGTTGAGGAAAGTTGTCTTCACATCCTTCTCATGTAACTTCCAACCCATTTGTGATGAAATTGATAGAATTGAACTCATTGAAGAGTGCCTTTCTACTCAAGAAGATGTCTCCTCGTAATAAATTCCCTCCACTTGAGAGAACCACTTTGCCAAAAGTATTTCCTTGTGTTTCTCGACACTCCCATATGCTTCTTTCTTCACCTTGTAGATCCATGTGGAACCTACCACTGAATTATCCTTTGGCCTTGGGACCAATTTCCAAGCATTATTCTTGATAATGGAGTCATATAACTCTACCACGGCATAAAATCATAATAGTCGTTGCATTGATTCCTCAAATGAGGATGACTCAGTCTCTACACTATCTCTCATCAAAGCAATGTAGTGAGTGTACCGATCTACTGACCTCTTCTCTTTACATTTTGATGTGGGTGCTCCCACATTCTCTCTAGCTTCATGCGTCAATATGTCAGCCTCATTGGTGCACTTCCTTCCATCTATATATGTCTTTGCATAAGTGGATGCTTCCAATATATGCTCTTCTTGTTGTTGATGATCCACAACATCCTCAAGTTCTTCCTTTTGAGCTGAAATATCCTCATATGCATGCAATTGAAGCTCCTTCTCAAATGAATATCTCATGGCCTTCTCTTCATCAAACTTCAGAACTCTACGAATAATTGTCATCCTTGGATATGGAAAGTACACTAGATAGTTGTCAGGTGTATCAATGTACCGAGAAATATTCCCAACTTAGCTGTTGGCTCAACCTTTTTCCTTGCATCCATGGAAGCTTGACGGTAAAATGATGAACCAAAGAGCCTGAACGAAATCATGCTCTTTTTCTTGTGGCTTAAGAATCAGATCAGGGTTCATGTTCTACCCATATACCGTTGTGTTTCATGCTTCATCCCACAAGTGAAAAAGTAGGTCTTGATCAGGCAACGTCATTTGTGCAGCTCCCACAATACTAATGTTCTTTGTTCTAGCAACCCCATTATGTTGTGGGTTATGGGGTGTTATTAACTCTTGTTGAATGTCTTCTGATGCACATAATTTCTTGAACTCATTTGGCACATATTCTACATTGTTATCACTCCTCAGGGCCTTCACATTCCTGTTGGTGTCTTTCTCAACAAGTGCTTTAAATTAAAAAAAAGTTGAGAATGTCTAGCCTTTCTTCTACATGAAGAATATCCAACATTTACGTGAGAAATAATACACAAATATCAAGTAATACATGTACTTGGTCACGGAGGTTGTCGATAATGGTCCATGCACATCTAATTGAAATATTTCAAGGATCATGTGCAGTTGAATGCCCTTAGCATCAAAGGTGGCTTTGGTGTACTTCCAAAATGTACACCGTGCTCTAGTGCACCCTTAAGAAGTGTTGTAGAAATATGTTTCATGATATTCAAAGTTCCATTGTGCAAATTTCCGAGTCTCCTATGCCATAATTCACCAATGTCTCACCTCCACACCTTCATCTCCCATCTCAATGTGCAATTGGAGGTCCTTGTCCTCCAAGTCATTAAAAAATTATGTATTTCGATTCATATGGAATGAGTCTCCACTCTCTAGATACCACAAAATACCCATCACTGATGTCACCATGCATGAAATGAGGGTGAAATCCAACTCAAATTGTGAAGCTATAGCCTTAGCAATCACTCCTCCTCAAGGCTTCTTGTCGACCTTCTTGTGCACACACTTTGTTGCATAATGTCCCAACTCATAACAGTGAAAACATTTAATCTTCCAAGAATATCCTTTGTATTGGGATTTCTTCCCTTTCCATTTCTTTTCCTTTCTATCTATGACACATTTCTCCTCGTCATCATGCTTTGATGATTTTCCATATATGGTGTTTCACCTTATCTCTTCTTGAACCAAGTCAAACTGCAAATGCTCCCACCCTCGTATCATCTCCCTCCCATTTACCAGATCCTGGTAGCTATGCCAACCCTTGGGAAGGACTTGAAGTGTTATGTTGACTATATCATATTTAGTAAACTGTAACACCAACACTCCCAAGCTCATCCCAACATTGGGTGGATTTTCTCAAGTACTGTGGTATTATGTTGCCCTTTTCCATAATTATTTTTTGAAGCTTATCGTTCAGTGCCAACTCCCTATGGTAAATGTTATTCTAAATTAAGTTTTTCTAGGCTTTCCAAATTGCATATGGAGACTCCTTCCCATGGAGGTTCATGAAAATATTATCTCGAAATCCTTCGAATAGGATACTTCTTTTCTTCGCTATATTCTTCTTCCATTATGCTAGACTTTATGCGTCAACAAGTGTTGGTTTTGGAAAATTTATATCAACGTGTTCCTACAACACATTATCTTTCATTACTTCTTCCATCCATTTCTTCCAAGAAATATAATTTAGGCTACCCTCAAGGTCATACTCCATCCCTAAACCATAGAACGCCATCATGATCCTGCCGCTAGCTCTGAAGAATAGATCTGCAAAAATTGTTCCTCCAACAAAGATAACTTCATATTATTCTATTTTATAGTGATTTTAGCTCTCATACCATTTAAAAATTCCTTTTAGATTAAAACTACAAATTTTGATTGACTAAAACAATATACTTGAATCTAGCCTACTCATAATTGGACACACTTAAACGATCAAAAAATCACAAAGCATGCAAGAGAAAAAATTCAATAAACACATTACTCAATGATTTCCTCAGGAATGACATAGTTAAAAACCCCTACTATTTGTATATTTCATTATTTAGAAAATATGAGAAGATTACAATGCTTTTCTCAAGCCTGAGAAACCTCTGCACTATCTCTATCTATCTCATTGCTTCCTATACAAGCCTTAGCCAATACTTGACCAACTTTATACATTCCCAGGTCCCTATTTCCTTGACGTGTTCAATTAGGAATTAGCCCGTATTAATTAGGGAAATTCCTCATCCCTAATTGTGCAATCCATCATAGGCATTTCTGTGACAACATGCACCTCCTATACAATTTAGATGATTATACAATTGATAGTACAACACCTTTGAACTCCAATATCAATTATGTAAATCGTATATGACACATGCATGAGTTATTTATGGCTGATTTATGAGCTAACTAGTTGATCATAGAGTACAAACCCCACTACTTGACCTCACATTAGTTCTTCCAACAATTGGAACCAGTTTAACTCACTTTAAATCAATTTTATTGAATTAATTAATTACAACTCAAAGTGAACTCAGCATAATTAATTTGATATTTAATCAATATCAAATATTTAAAATGCTTATAGAGATAATTGAAATGAACTAGGTCTTGCAATGTTAGCTTATCTATGAGAAGATATGTGGTGGTTAAATTCCCCTAAACTGTGTTACAATAAGGCTCAAGGGAATTTTTATTATTTAACAATAAGATAAAACCCTAAACAACTAAAACCCTCACGTGAGTAGATGTAACACCAATACTTTATGGGCCCCATTGGGGTTAGTTTGGCAACCAACTTCTTGGGGTTGTAACTTGGTCATATTATCTCCATTTCGCACTTATGATACATCTTTAGAAAAACAAATCCAAGGAATATAGATTATGCAATATTCCCCTCCTTCTAGCTATGAGACTGCAATGGACCTCAAAAAATGACGTTTAGGAGGTCAAAATTGCTCTCGCAATTCTCCACTCGAAAATTGCTAAAAATAGTAAATAAGAAAATTGATGAAAGTATTTAGGTGGAATAGGCCAATGGCCACCAATATCCACCTGGATCAATCCTGCCTCCTTAGGAAGCAATGGTATTCATTGCATGAAGAGCCTCCATGAGCTGGGGAAATTTTTGTTGAAGGTGGTCCTTGGTGAACAACTTGCCTTTGTGAAGGAGTTATCATGCTTTAACAACTTGATATAGTTGGATATATTTTTTCCAAGTGTTATTAAGTTGTATGTCGATGACTCGATTAGTTGCATATTGTTCCATGGAGTCTCGATTTAACTATGTGAGAGGAGAATTGTTCTATAATGATGGATGTGTCTAGTAATGGTGGAAAGTATGGCCGATGATGATCCACATTGAACACTAGGCGTAGGCGAAGGAATGGAGGAATGTTGAGCTCAAAATAATTGTCTCTCATTGCCTTGATGATTTTGTAAGGCCCATAAAATAATGGTATGAGTTTCTGATGTGCTCTGGTTTGGCATTCTTTCTACAAATGAAACCAAAATTTTTCACCTAGCTAAAACTTGTGTGTCACTCAACGTTCATCATAGCGCTACTTGTACATTACATTAGATTTATCCGTGTTAGGACTCTATAATGTACCTTTTTGACCATACATTTTGCTATCATTCCACTATTTTCCAGTCCATATTTAAAGCCTATACTATCACTTTCATCCATTCTTCCAAAGGTATATAACATTCTTCTCTTTAGTATATGTTTAATTTGTTTTACATGTAATTTTACATTACTTTCATATTTAATCATTAATCGAAAATATATAGTTGTTGAGATAGTTTGAAGACTGTAGTTAATCTATCATGGCTATCTGAATACCACATTGCTGAAACAGTCCACATCCTGTTGCTAAAACAATCAACAGTATGCAAATCGCGTTGCTGAAACAATCCGTGATTTGCAATGTTGAATAATATTTCGGGTATGGCAGCAATAAGAAAGGATAATTAAGGGAGCTGTTACACTGGTTGTAACAATTGCACCTCGGACCTAGTACCATCGTAACCATTGTAACAACATTTTGCTATGGAAGAACAAAATGTCCTATTTCAGTCTAGAAGATCATATCGGGTTAAGAATAGGATATTCTATGATGTAACCAATTGTGTAATAGATGTATCCTCTTTAAAAGGAGGAGACATCAACATTAGAAGGGATACTACGGAAGGTTTATTTTGAAACAAACTTACAGAGAAGGAACGTGAATCCTTTGTAATATGTTACTTTCGACAGATGAATAAAAGCTTGTTCTGAGCATTTAATTTTAATTTCTTCTTCTGGGGAATCTTGTGAAAAGGAAAGGGCCCACCTTCTTCACAAGATTCACCCATTTATTTCTGTAGTTTGTTAACTGTTCTTTTCATTTATGCCTTGCTAAACTCTGTTTTCTGAAATCATTTATGTAGTGTTGGAACTCTATTATCTATTGTTGAAACTCTGTTTCCATTACTTGTTGCATTGTTTTCATACAATTCATTCCTAGGTAATTGTGGATTATTTTAATTGGTAATCTTGTTTACAGAATGAGTTTGTGAAAGCTTGGTAATCAGAAACAGGTGCTGAAGAATCCTACTTGGGGAATAGGGTCCTGTTCTCTGTTATAGCATAATTGGTCTTTCCTTCTGCAGATTGGTTTCCTTTCCTAGATTGTTGTCTTTTTAATGTAATCCAGGATTCTTTTGGTGATTGTTTGCAATAGAAAGATTGCCTTTGCTGTAACTCAAGTAGACTTCAGTTTGTTGAAGCAAGGTGTGATTAGTGTAATTTTTACTACAACATTTCATTGCTTTTGAGATTAAGCATATACAGTGTGTGATTTCCTTTGAAATAAATAGACTTCCCTGGGTTGACAATTTATATAGCACTTGATTGTTTAAAACAATAAGCAATTAAAGTGACCAGAATTTTGACGCCATTACCGGGGAAGGCAATTATAGATTTCAAAAACATTAATGTTTTTCTTTCAGATGTGCAGATTGCATGAGAGGATGCAGAGCCCCTAAGAAAACTAACCCTACAGGTGGCAAGGGAAAAGGAAGGGGAGGAAGAAATACCTTTATTGACGAGATTGTATCAAAATCTGAATCCTCTCAGAGGCTAAGCTCTTGAAGGCCCATCCCTCAACATTCTCCCCAATCGAACTACGAAACAAAATAAATTGTGAGCCCTGAAAACGTTGAAGAGCCAGCAGAAAACGTTGAAGAACTAGCAGAAAGCATTGAAGAGCCAATATAAAGCATTAAAGACCCAGCAGAAAACATTGAGGAACCAATAGAAAACATTGAGGAGTCAGTATAAAACATTGAGGATCGAGCAAGCGCAGTAGGAGATCAAGCAATGGAAGGGAACAATGACGAATTCTTCGGAGGAGGACCAGTAGATCCTGAAGGAGGAGAAAAAGATGATAATTCTCTCTCTACCTTGGGGTTTCCTATTGGTGATCTCCCTAGAGGAGCAACCCCCATGAATAATATCCCACTTTCAGCTTTACCTAACTTTCATGGTTAATCTTCTAAAGATCCTGATGAGTTTCTTTTCGAGTTTGATATATTATGCAGAAGTTATGATTGCATTACTAATGCTCAAAAACTGAAGCTATTTCTAGCAACACTAAAAGGAAATGCACTAAGGTGGTTCATGAGTCTAGGAGGCCATGTAATCACAACATGGGAACAGATGAAACAGAAGTTTCTGCTTAAATATCAAGACTACCGCCAGACGAGAGAGAAAAGAGAGGAACTATTTAAGATGGTACAAAATGAGGACGAGAATCTGGAGGACTTTGTGGAAAGACTACAATATAACCTGCAGAGATCCAATCATCCCGATGTAAGTAAGGATATTCTTAAAACAATATTACTCAAAGGGGTGAGGGATGACTGTTTAGATATGCTAAATATGCTTGGTAAAGGGGACATATCTAAAGAATCATATGATGAAATTGTTAACCTCTGTAAAATATGTTCAAGAAGAGCTGCAAGGAATAGAAACAACAGGGATACCACATATTCAAGAGTTCAAAAATCAGCCAGTGGAGGAGCAACAAGAGCCGAAATAGGTAATTTAATTGAGGAATTTAAAACTGAAATGTTAAGTTCTTTTGCTTCACAGATTGACACCTTGCAGGTTAAGAAGAAACAAGCCGAAGCAGAAGCAGCTTTGGCTGTCTTTTGCCCCAAATGCAGAGATAAACACCCACTAAGGGAATGCCCATTGGACAAGGTGCCAATTTGCACCCTTTGTGAGAAAGATTATGAAACACAACAATGCCCTTCTTTACCAGGAATAAAAGCAGCATTGCAACCAACTGAAGAAGAAGCTGAAGCAGTCTATCTGCTGACACAGAGAAGGAAATGACAACCATGAGGACAAGGTATGAACTCTAATATGCCATTTACATCTTCTAATCATTGGAACAATTATCCTTCTTTTAGTCAAGCAAATTACCCTCCCTTTAACCAAATGCAATACCCGCCCTTCAATCAAATGAATTACCCACCCATGCAACAAACAAACCCTCCCTTTGTAGATCCTGCAATGTGGACTCCTTGGCCTCCACAACAACAATCTTACTTTAACCAATGGAATCCGAATTGGAGGGGTCAACAACTCTCATTTCCAAATCAATTTCCTCAATTTCAGCAACCACTTTCTCTACCATCAGGTGCTACACCGAATAATCAAATGATAAGACCCCAACTACCTGTACAACCAAATCCTAACCCCAATAATAAAGCTGTGCAAGTTATTGATATTCAGAACTAGCCTATACTTCCTGTTTTCCCCGCACAATGTAATGAAATTAATTTACGATCTTGGAAAATAGTTGAACCCATTATCGATGATGTTACCTCTCCTAATTCTGATAAAGAAGAGACTGAAAAACGTGATTCACATAAAGAGGTACAACCACCCTCTAATAAGGGTGCTGAAACTGCAGAACCACCATTCCCTGAGCGTTTAGTTTTAACTAAAATGCCTGAGCCACCTAATTTTAATCTTCCAAAGGAATTACAGAATCTGTATGTCAAAATTTTACTTTTGCGAGCACTAAGAGATGTACCAATTTATGCCATAACTATGAGAGATATTTGTGTTAAACCCGGTAGGAAAGCTAAAGATCCCCTTACAGTTCATGTTATGGGTGATCTATCTACATTAATGTCCAGTAAAACTCCCCCAGTTAAATATGGTGATCCTGGCCATCCTACTGTCACTGTGCAAATTGGAAAAACAATAATCCCTCAAGTTCTGGTAGATTTAGGTGCTGCTATAAATATTATGACTCTTGAAACTTTACAAATGTTACAGCTGAAAAACGTAATCAGAGATACACCAACCATTCTAGAGTTAGCTGACCGTTCTACAATCAAACCGGAAGGAGTTATTGAAGACCTAGTTATCTTAGTTGAATCCTGGAATTACCCAGCTGACTTTGTGGTGTTACAGACTAAAACAAAGTTGGGGGGACATCCTCTAGTTTTGGGAAGGCCCTGGTTAGCCACAACCGATGCCTTTATTAGCTGCAGATCTGGTTCAATGAAAATTTTCAATGGATATGAAACTAAGCAGCTTACTCTCTACCCTCATGCTACACCCATGATTAATAATGATAATTCTGTATGGATGGACTATGATGATCCTGCTATTCAACCTATTTTGACTATCAGACAAGCTTTAATCCTTAAATATACCATTGAGGATGAGGTAATTAATAATTTCATTTGTGAACCCTCCTCCATGACTCCTGAAACACATAATCATCTGGTTGCACTTTTGAAATCAGATAGCTAGGAAAAGCTTAAATCTGAAGATATACCTCAAACATCAACCACCATCTCTTCTAAAAGTATAACAGTAGAAATCGAACCTGGCAAAACACTGAACATAAACCCCAACTTGACAGTTGCTGAAACACAACAATTAATGAAGTTACTTCTTGAAAATAAGGAAGCATTCACATGGGACTATACAGATATGAATGGAATCTCTCCTGAATTATGTACTCACCGGATCTATATCAAGGAAGGCTGTCGACCAGTCTGTCAACCCCAACGAAGAATGAACCCTAATTTAAGAGAAATTGTCAAAGAGGAACTTCAAAAATTTCTTAATGCAGGGTTTATATATCCTATATTTGACAGTGAATGGGTTTCCCCATTGGTAATAGTTCCTAAGAAAAACGGGAAATGGAGAGTGTGTGTAGATTATAGAGCCTTAAATAAAGCCACTCAAAAAGATCACTTTTTGTTACCATTCATTGAGCAGGTATTAGATAGTTTGTCAGGGAAGAAATTCTTCTCCTTTTTAGATGGGTTTAGTGGGTATAATCAAATCAGAATTGCACCCCAAGACCAAGATAAGACCACTTTCACTAGTCCTTGGGGAAATTTTTCCTATAGAGTTCTCCCATTTGGACTATGTAATGCACCAGCAACCTTTCAAAGAGCAGTTATAGGAATCTTTTCTGATATGCTTAATGACTCTATGGAAATATTTATGGATGACTTTACCCCTTATGGTGTGTCTTTCGAAGATGCATTATAGAATCTTGAGAAAGTACTTAAACGATGTATACAAGCTCACCTCTCCGTAAGCACCGGAAAATGTCATATGATGATGAGTGAAGGATTAGTGCTTGGACATTTTATTTCATCTCAAGGAATTCAGGTGGATCCATCCAAAATACAAGTCATTCAGAACCTTCCTATTCCTAAAACACAAATAGATGTGAGAAGTTTCTTAGGACATGCAGGATATTACAGGAGATTTATTAAATTTTTTTCCAAAATAGCTTCTCCTTTGTTTGTGTTACTTATGAAAAATGTTGAATTCAAGTGGACTAATATTTGCCAGGAGGCATTTATAGAACTCAAGCATCAATTATCCACAACTCCTATTTTGAGAGGACCTAATTGGGCACTTCCCTTTCATATATCTTTTGATGCTTCGGATACTGCAATTGGAGCTGTCTTGGGACAAGAGGAAAACCATCTTCCTTATGCTATCTACTTTATTAGTAAGAATATGACTCCTGCTGAGCTTAATTATACAGTTACCGAAAAGGAATTTTTAGCAGTTATTTATGCTATTAATAAATTTCGACATTACATTATTGGTTACTCTACTTTTTTCCATACTGACCACTCGGCTATCAAGTATCTAATGAACAAATATGCCAAAAATGCTCGAGTCACCAGATGGTTACTGTTATTACAAGAGTTTGATATTAAAATTGTAGATCGACCAGGTAAAGAAAATGTTGTTGCTGACTTCCTTTGTCGGTTAAAAGATGATGATAATAATCCAGTAGATGATTCCTTTCCTGATGAATATTTATTTGCAGTATCTGCTCACTCACCATGGTATGCAGACATTGCCAATTATCTGGTTGCAAGGAAGTTACCATCACACCTATCACATCGAGAGAAAAGAAAAATCATTCAACAAAGTGCTTGGTATAGCTGGATAAGTGGGTGTCTTTTCTATACAGGACTTGATCATGAAATCCAAATATGCATTAGAGAAGATGAGGTGTATGATATACTAAAAGCTTGTCATTATGGCCCTTGAGGAGGGAATTTTGCTGATAAGAGAACGTCACATAAAATTCTTAGGATGGGTTATTATTGGCCCTCACTCTGTAGAGATGTAAAGAAATATGTTTGGGCCTGTGATAGTTGTCAGAGAATGGGTCAACCTAATCATAGAGATGAAATGCCATTAAACCCCCAGGTAATACTTGAACCATTTGAAATATGGGCCCTAGATTTTAAGGACCCATTAATCCTCCATCCAACCAAAGAGTTTATATATTAGTCTGCACAGATTACATGACTAAATGGGTGGAGGCTAAAGCACTCCTTAGAGCTAATGAAGAAGTTGTCCTAGCTTTCCTATTTGAAGAAATCTTTGTTAGATTTGGAGTCCCTAGAGAGCTAGTTACAAATGGAGGACCTCCTTTCACTTCTCATGGTTTCAAAGCCACCCTTCAGAAATATCACATTCATCATAGAATGACTACACCATACCACCCCCAAGCCAATGGGCAGGTGGAGAGTACAAACAAAGTAATAGAAGCCATTCTAAAAAAAACAGTGAAGGACGACTGGAAGGATTGGTCTCAAAGGCTCCCTGAAGCACTATGGTCTTATAGAACTACCTGGAGAAATACTACAAGATTTTCTTCCTATGAATTGGTTTATGGTAAAAGTGTTGTTTTTCCTATGGAATTTGAAATTAAAACCTTAAGGACCGTTTTAGCTGTTAACCTTGATTTGATTGATGCACAGGCAGCTAGGTTGCAGCAGCTTCATGAATTGGATGAAAAACGATTAGATGCCATTCATCAGACAAATATGATCCAACAACAAAGAACAAAGTGGCATGATAAAATCCCGAAGCATAAGGCCCAAAAGAAGAATATTTCATGTATGATTCTCGCTTGAAAAAATTTTATATGTAAGTAAAATTAAACTATGGTTAAATGAGAAGATTTCACAAATCTCCATACATTTAAAGTCATCATTTCAGCTGTAGTTGGGGGGGGAATATCGAAATTATATGCCAATTACCATCATATTTCTTACCCATTACCTCGCTTCTTCACTGTTATTCCATGTTCTCATTCGCAAAATTTACTCTGTTCGAAGTGCAATAACTTGGCTTTTTGACTGTGCATTTTACCAAAGCTGGTTAACTATGGGAGGACCTTCTATTCGACATGAGCCCGGCTCGATAGCTCTGCTTGAATTATACCCAGAGGTGTATCAGATTTTTCAGCAAGCAGGCTAGGTAGGATATTTTCAGAGGCTTCAAGAGTTTGATCCACAACAGGTCCTTGAATTTGCACAAAATCTTCAGGAAGATCATTCTACTGTCCAGGGAGTTCAAATTCCAGTCTCAGAGGGTGACATAGCACAGGTTTCAGGTCTACCAGTCACTGGCACTCGATGGTTTAGTCGAAAGCATATCATTTTGAATGCACAGCAGGATTTTCTTCTGCCAGGAGAACAAGTCGAGCTTAAAGGCCGGGGTGTCTGACTTCACTAATTACCGCCTCCTTGGCCGAAAGTTGCTGAATTCGTCAATCATTACCTCACTTGTGAAGGTCGCTACCAGGTAGTCTACTAGCATGATTTTGTCTTGTTAAATCACTTACGACATGGTCGACTGCTAAATATTCCTTATTATTTACTTGGGTGTCTTAGAAATATGTCACATTATTGCAGATAGGTAAAATTCCCACTCCTTTCCCTCACCCATCACCGTCTTGTTCAGCTACTGATTCAGAGGGGTTTTGCTCAACAAAACCCTCCCCTAAACAATCCACCCATAATTCCTCAAGAAACTGCTGAAATTCCTCAAGAAGTTGCTGAAAATCCTCAAGAAATTCCTGAAAATCCCCACGAGCAACAACCAAAGAACATCCCTGACCCTCCTGCAATTCCACCTGAAGAACCAACTGATCAAGTTAACCCTCCTTCCAGTCCATCCCACAACCTAGCAGAATCATCTGATCCCACTGTCCATATCCCCAGTGATGATTCCCAAGCTGATAACCCCCCCTCCTCTATTCGTAAAAGGAAAAGGCGAATCACAACCGTCTTTCTACCAAAAAGACAAACAAGGGCCGCAACTAAAGCAGCTACCTCCTCTGATAGCCCATTCTCCTCGGGAAAAACCCTCTCATAAAAGGAAAAAGCAAACTACTGTTTTTTTTGCCTTCTTACCTAGGAGACGAATGAGGACGTCTATTGAAGCAGCAACCATTCCTACTACCCCTGACCCTGCAACCATTTTGTTAAAACTCCATACACCACCACCCTCCCAAACCCCGGAATTATTACCTGTCTCACCCAGTGGTAGTGAAACACAAGAACCAGATACCCAGTGTACTATGACATCATTTTCTACAAAACAAGTAGTTGTCCCACAAGAACCAGCTACTCAGTCAATAGCTAAAACACAAGAACTAGTTGTTGATGTACAGGAACTAGATGCCCAAGACGCTACTCATTCAGTAGCTGCCACAAAGGAACCGGCTCTAGCTGTCACACAAGAACCAGCTACAGCTGAAACACAACAACTACTTCCTGAGACTGCGACTGATACACAAAGCCTAGTCACTTTGGCTTCCCTTCTACAAGAAAATGAGTTTCTAAGATCAGAACTGGAAACCTATAAGCAAACATTGGCGACAGCAAAGGAAGCCTATGACAAGGAGCTTAATTTGTATACCCTAGCCCATGCAGCATCCATGGCAGACAAACACACAGAAAATGATCCATATAAGGAATATATGTGCAGCCAATGTGGAAATATTTATCAGCAAGCAGGATATAAGATAGTTCAAGTCCCAATGTCGGGAGCATCTACATCTTCTGCAGTCAAAGAGGAACACCCTACTATTACACAAGAACCAGTAGGGCCTTCCAAAATTTCAGAAAAAGAAGTTAATTTACAAGTACCCCAGCCTACTATATCTGTTAAATCTGAAGTTCCTGTTGTTATTTCTACTCCGACTATACCTCAGCCTACCACTTGCAATACTGAAACACAAACTGAACCATGGAATGAGCAGCAAATAATGAATAAATGGAAGAAAGAATATGACATTTTGCAAGATAAAATCTTGCAACAGCACAAATTAGTATGGTAGAATCATATATATTCAAACTGGGAGCTTTTGGAGCAATCATTCTAGCAATCTAGAGTTCATAAGAAGCAGAATAAAGAGCTAAAAGGAAAACTGCTCCTAATGTTTGAATTGGTACAAAAATTATTGGCTGCTAGGAAACCATCTCTACACTACTCTCTATTCCTCACAGAACGCCTTGCTTACTTTCAGTTGAAAGCAATCAAAGATGGAAGACCCCATGAGGTGCTTACATCCAAACAGTTTGTGAAAACATTTGTAGAAGCCTCTACCAATGATTAGCACTTATTGTGTGAATTGTATCTTCACAATGAAGCCATTCCTGAAAATAGAAGGTTTAATCTTAACCCTCTTGTTGGCGACATTCAGATCAAGGCATTTGCCTCTTTCCTTGCTAATCAGATTACATGGAAAACTACTTTTCTTGCAGCCAGGCATAACGAAGATAACCGTCTTCTTTGGATATGGCCAGAACCAGAGAATCCTGCCATCTTTGTGGAAAAATATTATCAATTTTTGAAGAAACCAGGGTTGACTGAACATATACGGCAATTACAGGCTTCAGTACTCCAGGATTTTCACCATTTTATTAAAGCCAAAGAAACTGCTGCCTTGAGAGAAAATAATATGTTTTGGCAACAATCTTCTAAGGAAAAGCAAGAGTATAATCATTTTAGTCCTACTAATCTTGAAACTACATTCTCTAGAGTACCCAATTACATTAAATGTGTTCAAAAATGTGCTGAAAAGTGGATAGGGTACCACTTTCATTTTCCTATTTTGTGGATGCCAGCAGAGGAATATCATGCTCATCATAGGTTGGCCAACAAGGATGAAGCAGCAGCCTGGCAAAGATTGCAAAATGCGCAAGGATTCAGAGCTTTAACAGACAGCACCTTCCATAGCTACTGCCTAAATAACTTGCATGCCAAAAGCCAGTGTCCGGACTCTGATTCAGATTAAAGTTGCCTGAGGACATGCAACCTTTTTAGTTGGGGGGGATGTTAGGACTCTATAATGTACCTTTTTGACCATCTATTTTGCTATCATTCCACTCTTTTCAATCCATATTTAAAGCCTATACTATCACTTTCATCCATTCTTCCAAAGGTATATAACATTCTTCTCTTTACTATATGTTTAATTCGTTTTACATGTAATTTTACATTACTTTCATATTTAACCATTAATCGAAAATGTAAAAAATGTATATCGTTCTTTGTTCCAAATTTGAAAGATTGCGGTTAATAAGTGATGGCGAGTTTGAACATCCACGTTCTTGAGAAGCAGGTCCACATCTAGTTGGCAGAAACGATCCTTGATGCACAAATCTCGTTCTTTGAAACAACCCATGATTTGCGATTTTGAAGCGAGTATTTCGGGCATGGCGATAGTAACGGGAAAAGATAAGTAAAGAAGTTGTTACCTTGGTTGTGGCTGTTGCACCTACGGATGTAGTATCATCGTAACCATTGTAACAACATTTTATTATGGAATAATGAAGGTCTATTTCAGAACAAAAGATCGGATTGGGTTAAAAATGTTGGAAATTTTGTCATTGATGGAAAAGGAGGCAGCAGAGACAGAGACAGACAAAGGACAGCAGCAGAAGCTAAGGAGAAGACAGCAGAGAAGAATAGAGGAAGAAGCAAAAAGAGAAGCAAGTAGCGCAAGAGCCAGTGACATTGAAATGTGTGATCAGAACAATAAGAGGCAAAGAAATAGTCCAAGCTGACGAGCATGAGACATGAAGCGAGGAGAGGGAGTTGTAGAAGGGTCATGTGATTGGAGATACGGAGAGGCTGCACTTGGTTGAGTCTATGTGTATATTAAATGATGAGAGTGCTTATGCTTCGGATATGGATGATGTGGACCACGTATTTGAAACCCGGCTTAATGTGTTGATGTATTCAAGGAGTATGACTAGTGCGCAATAGGATTCTCGGTGAATGGATTGAGATTGTAGTCGGTCCGCGGTAAGTGTTAAATATTCATCATCACTTTGGAGGAGTTATTGGTGATATTTTTTTTAAGTGAATCATGCACCTATTAAAGCCCTTGTGTTAAAGCTTGAATCCATGAGTACAATGATGAGTGAATCGACCTCGGTGGCGGCCTCTTAAATTACTCTATTATTGATTGGCCTTTGTGTGGTGGACTTCGAGCTCAAGAAGAATTAGATGCGTACGTGTGAGAAAATTTGTTTTGAGGATGGATGATAGAAGGTGTTAGAGCCAGTGGGAGCCAACAGAGGCACTGGATTATGATAGTGAAATGTTGTGAGAACATATGCAGAAGAGCGAAGCTTTGGACGCAGTTGTGAAGGAATTAGTAAACAATTGAATTGTGTAGAAGGCGGAACCACGAGGGAAAGGAGCGGAACCACGAGAGCTGTGAATAGTGGCGACGAGGTTTCGAAACGCTTCACTCTCCGTGAGCACTCGACGAAAAGCGGTATTCCTCAAACGTACGTGGCCTTAAGTGGTTTGGAGATATATGTGAGTTAAAGCCCGTGCATCTAACTCGTGCGATTGTCGTAGGATCGGAGGGTTGAAGCGCAATAAGACAGCGACCGTTGGATGTGAATGGAAGTTAACCACTAGGCCCCAGTTCATCGCTTAAGTTCAGAGGACTAAACTTCGTGCGATCTAACTGCGTGACCATCATTGATCTGCCATAGGGGAACACGATAAGACCACAGTCGTTGATTGAGGAGGCAGTGTTATGTGAAGTCAGAATTATATGTGTTATGTGTGAATTGTGGCGGACCCGATGTGTTTATAGAGAAAGGTTGAATTCATACATGTATGTTGAAAATGAGTTGGTATGTGAATATAAGGTGGACGACCGAAAACCTTATGTAAATGCTTGCATATAACTAAAGTTAATATGCAAGTGGGACCCCACATAAAATTTCGAGAATCATTACCCTAGTATTTGGAAAGGTACACTAAATTTGAACCAGAAAGCCTATATATATATACGATTGCATTACATACGAAAGGTCCAAGCATATATATATACATATACTTTATATGTTGTGCTTTATATTCAAAGGAATAAAACATACTATATATACATATATGAAAGGTGCTCTGTTGATGACTAAATAAAAAAAAAGTTTTATACTGTGGGACCCTCACCAAATCGCATCGGAGAAAATTGGCCGTGGAACATGTAAACAAAAATTGCGATTGTGATTGAGTTCCAGACCCGATGGGCATATAAACTGTGATTAATATATGTTTGTGTTCGGCATAATAGTGTTACATTGCATCGGAGAAAAGTGTGGCGGCGGAGCATGACAATAGAAATTTTTGATTGTGATGAAGTTCTGGACTCGATGAGATCTATAAACTATGATTCATATATGGTTGAGTTCCGGCAAATAGTGTTTTCATACGCATCGAAGAAGGAGCGAAACATCGAGAACATGCAAATGCAGTTACGATTGCAATTAATCACAATTGGAGGTGTTTGACGATTCTTGTGACATAGAAGAAATGTACAGTAATTGATCGCATCGGAGGTGAAAAAGTATTGACAAACTGAAAGTTCCGATTGCGACTTAGTGATTGGATGAGAGCCGTTAGATTCACTAAGGGATGGACGGTGGAGATGATTTGACTGACTATATGGTGGGCCTCTGCTAATCACATCGGTGGAAATCAAAAGACGAAATCACAGGAGTATTGTGAATGTTGTGATTGCGATTGAAATACACAAGTGGAGTATATCTGGCATGTGGGGTCCATCCAAAGATAAGACTAAGAACAGGTTTTCTCCAAGTAAATTAATCCAAAGCTAAAGAGGAAAGGAAAGCACTGCGGCACGAGACACACACACGCACACACACACACACACAAAATGATACATACACATTTCCAATATGTGAATGATAATGCATTCTAACGAGAAGATAAAACAGTTCGGTAGGTTGGCACAGCCAAGGGCATTTTAGAGATTAAAACATTTTATTATTTGTATAATGCCCCGAGTTGAATTGCACATTACACATATGCAACACTTGCACCATGGCGAGAGAAGCAGGAGCTTGCAGAGCTGAAAGGGCAAAAGAGGGTCATAGAAAAGACAAAACCAGCAAAGCCAAAGGCCAGAAAAAGGGCTGAGTGAAATTTATATATGTAACTAAAAATGTGAATGTAGATGTTTTTAATTGTTTTATATTGTTTGTGATGCATTGGCAAGTCTCCGGTAGGAAAACAAAACTCCATTGAAAAACTGAAATGTATACAAATTGCTATATTTTTCTGAATGAGTTAATAAAAATGAGAGGCAGAGCCAAAAACATGAAATTTGTCTTTTTGTTCAAATTTACTTTGACAAAATAAGTTGTTATGTATGCCTCAAACTTGTACAAAGAAGGGTATGTTGCCATATATACTAAAGAACTCTAGATAGATGATGGAAACAAAGAAAATCAAACAAAACCTATGAATTTAAAAGAAGTGCGAGACATTATGAAGAACCCCAATAAAGTATGGAAGGGAAAAGAGGAAGAGAGAAAGGGGAGCCTATTATCTCAATAACATAACGAATCTCCCATGTAGTCATGGGGAGGCTGCTCTAGGAAGCAAAGCAAAAATCCATCTAAAGTGAAAAATATGAAGCAACATCCAAAGGGAAGAAGCCCAGTTCATGTAGACCTCATGAAAATAGTCTAAGAGAACCTTCAGAATGGGAAACAGACTATGAGATCGGGAAGTGAAAGGAAATTCCTCTAACAGAGAACTAAAGAGAAAGAATATCATTTGAAGTATTAAATAGCTGACAGATTGATGGAAGGAGAGAAGATAGCAAGAAGCCTTGGTGGTAGAGAGAACATCAGCCATGAGCATGTAAGCTAAGAAGAAACCAGCACATAAGTGATGATCACAGTGTGCATCATTCAGCCAGAATGAACAAGTGAACCACTTTAAGAAGGAGGAATAAGAGAAGAGCCTATCATCATTATATCATTACATCTTTCATCTATGAAAATTTCCCTTGGAGGAATGCAATCAAATGAATGATAAATCTCTGAGTGATCTGACCATGAAGACTCCTGGTATAGAAATTGAAGATGTCTTCCCAAAGATCTTTATGTTAGAACAATTGAATTGAATATAAAGCAGCAATGATTCTAGAGCAGTCCTAGAAAGGAACATGCAATAACTTTCCTTGGAACAGAATGACAGAAAAAGAAGAATGGTAAAAAATGCCAAGATCAGATTCAATATATTGATGATTGTTGTTGAAATCAGTGGAGAGCTCAATAGCAGAAATTATGAAGGTTCTCTTCTCTATGGGTTCATGTGTGAGTTGAAGTGAAAGTGGTATCAATGTGGGTATTTGGTACAAGCAGCATGCCTATCAACAGAATACCAAGTGTTATCAATGTAGCAGCAGTATGGTACAGGTCCTAAGGATCAAAGGATTATGGCAAGAGTACATCAAGGTGGTATTCCCAACGTTATTTGTATTCAGCATGAAAAGAAAGTTTAAGTATTGAAAGTATGAAGAATTAGTTGGGTCAGTTGAAGCTCAAAACATTGTCATGGAGTCATAAAGTACATTATGCAAGTAGTAAAGGCATTTGATCTCTTAGATCAAATTCTGGTTGATTTATTGATCACATCAGTAACAAGGACCTGCAGCTATTAAGTGTAATATGATTATCAGCATCCTAGCTCAAATCATCACCAACAGGCAAGAAAAGTGAACCACGACTATAAAAGACATATCGGCATCATCACAATTGAACAGATGTTGTACTGCAGATGATTATTGCAGAAGAAGATAGACTCCAACTACAACCTTCCTCAATAGATATGCTTCGCAGATGAATATTATAATATAGACTGAAGTGAAAGGGGTCGATGCTTTGGGATTATATCAACTTGCGGTGTACATTCAAGTTCAATAATTCTCCAAAAGTGTTTCACGAACAAATCTTGACCTAAGTATAGAAGAGAAGCATGGTGCAAATTCAAAATAGGAAGGGTATTCTAAAGAATCTTGGCGGGAGGAAGACTTGCAGGAAGCATTGGATTATTGGTGGAGGTGTTGCCATCAATGCCCCGAAGGGAGCTATTGGAAATATTTGTCATTGATGGAAAGAGACGACCAGAGAGCAGAGAGATAGACAAAGAACTGACTGACGAAGCAAAGGAAGACATGAGAGAAGAATAGAGGAAGAAGAAAAAAAGTAGAAGACAGGGAACAGAGGCAGTAGAGAACTGCATAGGCTGCATAGAACTGTAGAGGAGACCTGCATATAGGATGCATAAATAGTTTTTGTAGAAGGGCCATTTGATCGAGGATCTGGCCAACCTAGAGTATTGTAAGTAACCCTATGCATGTACTATGTGGTATGCACAAGACTCTATAACTTGGTTGAGTCTATGTGTATATTAAATGATGAGAGCGCTTGAGAAAGGGATGATGGGATCCTGTGTTGAAACCCAACCTTAATGTGTTGATGCTTTCAAGGAGTATGACCAGCGTGCAATATGATTCTTTGTAGAAGGGATTGAGATTGTAGTCCGGTCCATGACTGAACTTAATAGTATTCCTGTACGCCCCTGGAGGGTTATTGGTGATACTGTGGTCGCGAATCATGTGCCTATTAAAGCCCTGTGTTAAAGCTTGAAGCCATGAGTGCAATTTTTGGTGAATCGACCTCAGAGTGATCGGTCTCTTAAATTCCTCTATTATTGATAAACCTCTGTGTGGTGGACTTCAAGCTCAAGAAGAATTAGATGCGTACGCGTGAGAAACTCTGTTTCGAGGATGAATGATAGAAGATGTTAGAGCTGGGAGCTAAATCTGAGGTGCTTGCATACAGATAGTGAAATGTCGTGAGAATGTAGAAGAGTGAAGCTGGACACAATGCAGAAGGGAATTAGCAAACAATTGAATCGTGTTGAAGATTAACCCCGAGGGAAAAGGAGAGAACCACGAGTGCCGTGAATAGTGAGGGCCAAGCCATAAACTAACTATCCATCGCACCGCCGCACTAAACGCAGATTCCCAATTTGAGGCGATCACTGCCATAGGTCGACATGGCCTTAGGCGTTTGGAGATATCAGCTGCCATCGCGAGTTAAATTCTATGCATCTAACTTCGTGCGTCCGTCGTAGGATCTGAGGGCTTCAGTGTGTAATAAGACAACGACCGTTGGATGTGAGAAAAAGCTAACCACCGGCCCGCCCATCGCTAAGTTCGTGAGGACTAAACTTCGTGCGAGGAACTAAAACACCGAAACCCTTATGTAAACGTTCGCATATAAACCAAAGTTAATACGCAAGGGACCCCACATAAAATTCCGAGAATCATTACCGCATGGAAGGCACACTAAAGATGAAGTTTTAAAGCCTATATATGTAGTGCATTACATATCAAAGAAAGGTCCAAAGTATATATATACTTCTTCCTCCATTATACGTACTCTATATTAAAACAGAAAAAACATACTATATACATATATGAAAGGCGCTCTTATTGTTTGGCCCTAATACAAACAAAGTCTTATACTGTGGGACCCTCACCAAATTGCATCGGAGAAACCTGGTAGTGGAACATGTAAACAAAAGGTTGCGATTGTGACTGAGTTCCGGACCCGATGGGCGTATAAACTATGATTAATATATGGTTGAGTTCCATCATAACAGTGTTACATCGCATCAGAGAAAAGTGTGGCAACGGGAGATGGACAAGAGAACAGAGTGCTTTAAAAGAGAGTCGAAAGGGAAAAAAACACAACACAAAAGTAAAAGATGGTTATTGGGCGTGAAACTAAGGGAGGGAATGAGTGAGCTGGAGTTCTCATTTGTAATTTGAGTGTAAATGTTTTATTTAAATTTATATTGTTGTGATGCATTGGCAAGTCTTCGGAAGAGAGCAAATATCCCACTGTAATATTAAAATAAGCACCTACTGTTATATTTTCTGAATGAGCGGATAAAAGAGATGAGAAGGCAGAAGGCAAAGAGACATGGCTGTCTATTTAGAATTCCCAGTGGAATTCAAACAACCATGAAGATGTTTTTGTATAAAACAGGGTAATATCCAAGGGGAGAAATGTTGACGAAAAAAAGGAGTGAGAGAAGAAGAGAGTGTGCAGCAGAATTGAAGAGAGTTGAAGAAAATAAGAAAGCTACAAGAGGTTAGAGAGAGTGAATATAGAGAATGCAGAGTATGGAATTGAGGCAGAGAAGAAAAGAAGAAGGAGGAGAAGAAAAATATGCTGTGAAAAGTCAGAGAATGCAAAAATGAAGCAGTGACGCAGAGTAGAAGGAGGAGCTGAGAAAAGAAGAAGGAGAAGCTGATGGTGAATCTGAGAAGATGCAGAAATGATATAAGGACATATATGAGGACTGTTGAATAGCAGAAGAGAAGGTACAGAACAGAGCTGATATCCAAGGTAAATCAACAAGTGTTTTTCTTTTGAAAGAGGCGTAGTTGGAGCTCTCTACTTCGGTTGGCTGATAGATGCTTCTGGGCCAGAACACCGAGGTAGAGCCCTCCTGTAGGTTGGTGCTCGTAGAAAATAGATGGGAGTTGGTGCTTCCACATCAAGTTGTAGTTCGGTAAAATGTCGGGCCAGAGCCGACTGAGGTTGGAGCCTCCTGTAGGTTGGTGCCTGCAGAAAATTGATGGGAGTTGGAGCTTCCTTGGAAGTTGTAGCTTGCAGAATTGAGGTAGGAGCCTCCTATAGGTTGGTGCCTATAGAAAATCAGTGTTGAGGGGGAGTTGGAGCTTGCCTTTGCATCACAACAATAATAAGATGTGGTTTTCTCCCTTCATGGGTTTCCACTTATATGTGGTGTCTCTGTGCATGATGTGTATGTGTTGATATGGTTTATCTCATCTGCTTAATACTTGATGCTCTCATATTAGGTCTGTTGTTACATTATATTAATACTTGCTGCTCACATTCTAAGATTACTCACATATTAAGTTTAACATGAAATGAAGGTGTAAATAAGTTTTAATGAAAAGTTTTAAAAGTACATGAACGTGTTAACCGATTCAATCCCCCCTTTGTCAACATTAACTAAGCGTTCAACAAAAATATGACTTCTACAATGTAATCAATCGTGTAATAGATGTTCTCTTTAAAAAAGAGGAGACATCAAATATTGAAGGGGGGGACTAAAGAGATTGCGAAGGTTTATTTTGAAATAGACTTACAGAGAAGGAACGTGAACCCTTTGTAATATATTACTTTGGACAGATGAATAAAAGCTTGTTCTAAGCATTTCATTTTAATTCCTTCTTCTAGGGAATCTTGTGAGAAGGAAAGGGCCTACCTTCTTCACAAGATTCACCCATTTATTTCCGTAGTTTGTTAACTGTTCTTTTCATTTATGCCTTTTTAAACTCTGTTTTCTGAAATAATTTATGCAGTATTGGAACTCTGTTATCTATTGTTGAAACTCTGTTTCCATTACTTGTTGCATTGTTTTCATACAATTCATTCCTAGGTAATTGTGGATTATTTTAATTGGTAATCTTGTTTACAGAACGAGTTTGTGAAAGCTTGGTAATCAGAAATAGGTGTTGGAGATTCCTACTTGGGGAATAGAGTCTTATTCTCTGTTATAGCATAATTGGTCTTTCCTTCTGTAGATTGGTTTCCTTTCCTAGATTGTTGTCTTTTTAATGTAATCTAGGATTCTTTTGGTGATTGTATGCAATAGAAAGATTTCCTTTGTTGTAACTCAAGTAGACTTCAGTTGGTTGAAGCAAGGTGTGATTAGTGTAATTTTTACTACAACATTTCATTGCTTTTGAGATTGAGCATATGTAGTGTGTGATTGCCTTTGAAATAAACAGACTTCCCTGGGTTGAAAATTTATGTAGCACTTGATTGTTTACATTAATAAGAAATTAAAGTGACTAACACTTTTTGTCCAACATCGACGAGATGCTAGACCAACATGTACTAAGGAACTTTTTATCGTGATATGAGATGACACATTGTGGGATCCCAAAGTGTACTGAAACTTGTTCAAAGAAGAGTTTAGTATTGGCTTCTACTATGATATTCTTCTTGTAGGCCACCATAATGTCCATCTCCAAGAATCTATCGACGACGACAAAGAACATTGTTGTTAACATGCTTAGTAGAAGGAAGGCATGACATGTAATCCATGGAGATGGATTTCGAAGGTAGAATAGGAGTAGGAAGTAGAGTATAGAGGCCTCGTCTCTTAATGGCTGGTTTGGTAATGGCGAAGGCAATGGAGGACCTGATGTACTTCCCGACATCCTGTCAAAAGTTCTGCCAATAGAAATATTTCTGCAATACTGCCACTATTTTCTTGACCCCGAAATGCCCAGTGAACCGAATGTAGTGTGCTTCCCTCGAAGGAACATAAATGTGTCCTAGGTGACATAATAGTACATTGTAGAGGTAAAATTTTGGAACTTGCTTATCCTCCAAGAGCATCTTGTATTTATGGTCGAGTTTTGGATCGCCTTTGTAGAGAAGTGCTCAATGAGAAGTATAGTTCCAAGAAGAGTTGGTAAAAATGGTTAGGATGACGATCAGTAGTTGGTTGAGGGAGTCTGCAACATTATTCGTCTTGCCCTTCTTGTACTTGATGCTCCAATGAAAATTTTATAGGTGTTAGCCATCAGTAATTTTTGCTGATATCAAAATATGACTAAGTTATAATCTCGGATTTCTAGAAACAACATTTGAGAAATATTTTGAGTTCTAGAAATCTCACTGCCTTGATTATCCTAAGCTAACTATTTTAACTATCTTCTCCTCTCTCTATCTCCTAAGAAGTTTACCGCTTTGCTGCAAATAAATACTTCATCATTTTAGGCATGTTTGCCTCATTAAACTACCTCACCTTCACCCTCATTCATAACCCCCTTCTTATACAAAACCCATTTTTCCCTTCCTCAAAATCCTCTTGAAGAGCCCCTTTATTCATCATTTTACCTTTGACATATTAAAAAAAATGTAAAAATTTCCTTTTTTACATTTTTTTAAGCTAAGTTTAGCCTATCGAGTCCTTTAAATTTTATTATAAAACCCTGTTTTATAATAAAAACCTGCTCTTTGTAAAAATCAGGCCTTAAGCCCCTCTCCACTTAAGCCCTAGCCCCCTTCAACCCCATATAACCTCGCCCTCGACTTATCCTTAGCCCCTCCCCGTATTAACCATACTTCCGGCCCTTCTACTTTTTATACACCCCGCAAAACTTATAAAAGGCTCCTCAACCCTTTATAAAACATTTAAGTATGGGGCCCACTCTCCACTTAGCCATGCCATCCAACCACAGCTTGACACCTATCCCTGGGCTCCACCTTCCAAACCTGCCTTTCCCCCCTCCGATGTGCATCAACCATTGATCTCATTCCTCGAGATCCGACGGCCCATCTCCCATATTGCAAATAAAGTTGCGGCAAGTTTAAACTTTCGCAACCCACGTGAAATGGGTGGTTTTCACGCATGCTCACCCAATGGTATAGCATGTGTTTGGCCCAAAACGACAAACCACCCTTTACCCACGCAATAAACCATTTGTGGTTTTTAAAAACCACTTTTCCTTTCCATGCCATAATTCGAATTGCCCCACCTCCATTTGAATTTTTGCTTGGTTCCGCCTTCGGAACGCTACCTTCCTACACCGTCTCCCCCTCTGCAATTGCTTCTTGGTAGCTCCAAACCCCAAAAATGCAGTCAAACCCAACGTGCATTGTTTTAATTTCTAATGGTTTGTGTTTGTGCATGTTTTAATGGTATAGGAAGTCTATTATACCCTCCCATAGTCCAAGAAACACAGATAAAAACCTAGGTGATGATCCAGGGGTTTGCATCGAGATTTTAGATGGATATTAGAGGCTCTGTCAGGGTTAATTAACTATGAAATATGATCATAAATGATAATTCAACCTTTCAGCCATGAAGAAGACTGCATCCCTACACACAAAAAATGCAAACAAATTAGAGAAGTAGCGAAGAAAGAAAGTAGAAGAGTTAAGAGGCTAATCCTAATTAGAAGACAAAATATAGGGATTAGCCAATTAAAATAGAAGAATAAAGAGATGATAGATAGACAAAGGTCAAAGAGAGAAAGAAGACAGTGAAAAGACAAAAGGATAATGACAAAGAATCAAAGGAAATAAATTAGAAAATCAAAGGAAAAGAACAGAAAGACCAAGCAGAGTTGAAGAAAATATGACAAAGAGCAGACAGAAATGCATAAAGACAGAGTTTAAGGCTTAAAGACACATATCAAAGATAAAACAGAGGACAGATCAAACCAAGACAAATTCGAATGACTCATCTCACAACAGTTATTCCCGTCAAAGATTATTTTTCCACCTAAGTGCTTGGTTTCCTTCAAAAAGCATTAGGCAGTTATTAAAGCTAAGTCAGAGATATTTTATCTCTCAAAAAATTATTGTAAAATCTATGAATAGGCCTTAAAGTCAACACATTCAACTATTTTTCCTTAGAAGTTAAGATAGAAGTTATTAAAACAGAGAAGTAGCTGCACATATTCCTGCCTTCAGCCTTGCATGGTCTTCAAGGTTAGGAATGCAATTACTCAGTAATAAATGATACTCAAACCATATCTTAGGCTTAACCTCCTCATTCACAGCATAAATACTGTATCTGAACTCATTATCTTGTTGGCATTTGATGAATCTTTGAAGTAATACATAGTCTCTTGGAAGTTGAAAGGAAATTGATGTCTTGGAACTTGTGGATGCCCTGATTTGTTTGTTGATGGAGGAGGCTAGATCACTGGATCCCTCAGCTTGGCCATTGCTGAAGTGCTTCTAATCTGTTATTTTTATTTCTTGTTTCATTCTCTTTCCATCTTTCTACATACAGTAGAGAAAAAGTTTTAGACTAAGAAATGCCTCTTAAAAGCACCTTAGTTCTGTTTTTTCTTCACTGCCTTAATGTTTTCTTCTGCTAGGACATTTTAGAGAATTCTTAATTGCTCTCTATATCCCCTAAGCTTGTTTATTTCATAAATATTTGAATATAGTTGGTTTCAAGCATGATTTATGGTTTCCCCCTGCTTACTTGCTACCAATTAAACACTGTTTTTTGAAGTCTCTCTCTAAAGTACCATTATTTAAAGTCTACCAAAGAGGTTTTGTTCCGATCATACCCTTTGTACTTGCTTAACTAATTGTTTTAGAGATATTTATAGCTATGATCGAGGATGTTTAGGAGTTCCATATTCTCGAGTTCCTCGATTACATTTATCTCGTTTTTCTTAAGTGTTTATGTCGTTGAAGGTGGAATCACTAGAAGTTAAATGAGTTTCTCGCCTTCTATATTTCATTGGAAAATTTTAATAATAATTAACAAATCGTAGTTGATCATGGAATTTATAGTTTTCCAACACCATAAAATAAGTGAAAATGATAGATCCCAAAACAAACCCATCAGAAATTAACAAGACCTTAAATTTGCGTGAGTTTCATATAGTGGTTACCGGCCCCACTGGCCAAGTTAGATTTGCCCTATGATACTCCCCGATCCATTGATGAACTTATCATGACTTTCATTTGGCTCCATTGCCCAATCACTTAGAGATTTCCTCATGCTACCTATGCTGCTTTGATCATCATACCTAACCAAACAAACAACAAAACCCCAAACTTAATAACTAGCCTAAAATCAACCCTTAAAAGCAAACAAGCATATATATTTTACAAACGACTAGAGAGATCCCTCTGAGTCTTGGAAGGATAGGTCCTAGGACTCTAAAGATTGGTTCTGATGTTGCCTTTTCATTTGGTTTACCAATTTGCCAAATCACAAGATCACAATAGTAGGTATGTGGACTAATTTTTATGGATATCGTTATGCAACTTCGTGTGCATATTTATGAACTTCACGGGTCAATGGTGTGTGTGGCTAATTGTTTTATTCCCCAACATGTAATGCCTCCATTATCGAAAAGCCTTCACAATGGAATACATCTCTTTTTCATAATTGGGATACTTCCAGAATGCGTCGAAAAGTGTCTCGTGGTGATATTCCATTAGATTCTCCTATTGACTGAGAACTAACCCAATAGCATAGTCAGAGGCATCTATCTTGATCTCAAATGGTTGTTTCAAGTCTATTAATGTGAGCACTCGTGTAGAGTAGAGAATATTTTTCAACTCTACGAATTCATTTTTTTTAGATTCAGAACAAAATAATTTTTATTTTTCTCCTCCCTTGGTGACTTGACTCAAGGGCAAAGTAATATGACAGAATCCCAACACGAACCTACTGTAGAAATTAACAAGACCCATAAATTTGCAGAGCTCTGTTATAGTGGTTGGGGCTGGCCAATCTTGAATGAATTCAATCTTAGTTGGATCCAAATACACCATCCTCTCATCAATAATCTATCATAGATACTGAATGTGGGTCATGCCAAAAGTGCACTTCTTCAAATTGGAACACAACCTTTTTTTGTCGTAGTGGTTGGAGGACCTATCAAATGTGGTGGAGGTGCTCTTCTAAAGTACGGTTGAATATTAGGATGTCTTCCAAGTACACCAGCCTCATGAAGGTCATGGAAGCTTTAGACAACCTAAAGGGGATGACCAGCCATTCGAAAAGGTCATTCTTTGGATTTGAAGGTATTCTTCCACACATTGGAGTGTTCGATTGCTACCTGGTGATACCTGAAATTCAAATAGATGTTTCTAAAATATTTACCTATTTCAAGTATTGGGATCGAGTACCTATTTCAAGTACTGACATTGTTGAGTTCCATATAGTCAATACACAGTCTCCAAGTCCCATATTTCTTCTGCACAAACACGATCGGGCTCCCACACGGCCATGAACTTGACGATATGTCACCTTTCTACAGGAACTCCTGAATCTTTCGCATCATTTCTAGTAATTCTGAGGAATAGGGTGCCGATATATTGGTCCATTTAGCAGTAGCACATCTAGGGTCAAATCGATGGAACACTTGACCTAACAGTTTACAAGAATGCTTATGGGTGAGGAGAAAATATCGTTGTATTCCTCCATGACTTTGTCCATTTGCTGCTGCCACGCACGAGAGCCCTGTTTGGAGGCTGTGACCACAGTCTTGTTCTTTCCCTGTGGGTGAATCATAAGGAAAACAAATTTCCTCATATGGGAAATAATCTTACTACATTTCTTTGCAATAATCGAAGAGATGGCAGAAGGTGGTACTACCTCTGGTATACTATACCACTTATTTCCAAAAGTAATAATAACAGAACAAGGCCTAGAGTCATACAAAACATGTCGCTTCCACGAGTATGGGTTGGATAATAATACATCAGAACCTTGAAGAGGAGCAACATCAAATAGTACCTCATCCGTGAAGGGCTTGATGCTATAGGGAAGGATAAATTTGTCGCAGACGCAAAGATCTCTTCCTTGGTGAAGCCACTTCATGGTATACAGTTGCAGGTGTGATATGGTGAGTATGTCGAGCCGCTTCATGACCTTTGGTGAAATGAGGTTCTTTTGGCTTGCTCTATCGACAATGAATTGTAGTGGAGAACCCTTCACCCACATATAGGAATGGCATTGACACTACCCCTCCTCTCGATCCTTAGGCTCCTCCCTCCAGAGCTTGGTAGTGGTGATGGTGACACTGGGTTCTTCATCAATGATGTGCCTCCCATTGTCACTGCCCTTTCCCATTTCTGACTCTAAATCAGAACATGCATCTAATTTGGATGCCTTCAACTCGACCACCATCAACTATTTTCCCCGACACTCACTTGTGTTGTGAGTCGTTTCGATAGAATTACTTCCCCATGTCACCCTTTGGCTTTGTGGTTAGTGGAGAAATTGTAGTAAAACATTTTCGACATTTGGTCATTTCATGTGAAGATTCCATGCATGTGGAGGAACACCTACCACCTATTGGGGAATATCTAGAAGGAGATAGGGACTATTTTCATTTTTCTAACGAAGAACAACCAAGGGATCATGAACAACCAAATATTAACAAGAATTGTAATGGTGAAGGAGAAGATTCATCCAAATGAGAGAGTGATGAGGAGGAGGATGAATACATGGTTGATGACCAGTTGCAATGGATGCTAACAGCCTCTTGCTCTTCTGATCAATCTTCATCACTCACCAAAGCACCTGCAAAATCTACTTAAGAAGTATAAGAAATTGAAGGTGGAAGACCACTTTGATTACTTCTACTTGCATCTATGGATGTTAGAGATACGTTTTGATGATGTTTCTTGCAGATAATTTTTGTATGCTCTAGAAGGTAGGGAATTTGGATGGTATCATATCCTTCCACCCAATTCAATCCATAATTCGAGCGAGTTCAAACAATTATTGTTAATTTTTTTTCCTAATGATAAATCTCTAGCCATGTTACTTAAAGAACTCAAAAACATTATGATAGGGAATAAATAAAAAGATAACACAAGGACTTTACCCTTCTATCGTCACTCAGATGTGACCTTTCTTCGCACCAATTGCAGTCGTGAGTTGACCTTCGTTCTACCTCTAAGATGCGAGATAAATGCTTATTCAAAATAGTGATGTGTTGTCCGTATTTCTTGCATTGAATGGTCAGTTATATATTCGTTGGAAATTAACATTTGTACGCTTGTTATCACAAAGCTCCTCCGAACCTTTTCTTATCGAAAATCTCAAAGACGTCTGAATTTGTTGATGATGAATGAGGCCATAGACTTGTTTATATATGGGATAGTCTTACATTATCTAAGTTGGCTTGATCATCTGCTATATGGTCGACTTGTCAAGGAGGTGTATCTTCCATGTTTGAGCTAGGTGTTGGTGCATATGATTTTGATTAGTAATTGACATTCACAAGTGTAACACTACTTCATATACATGTCTCTTGAATTATATATTTATGAAAATATGATAAGCCTTTAGAGACATCAAGAAGTAATCTTCAACCTATAATAAAATTCCTTTCCCATGAAATCTATGAGTCAAGAATTTATAATATACATTTTATTATTGTTTTTTCTTGATTACATATTTTCATAATTACTATTCAGTATGAATATTGAAGCTAGTTACACTTTCCAACACTCCCTCTTAAGTAGGGAGGTATTCATAATGGTACATGGTCACTCTTAATTTGAAGAATCTCATAAGAAGAATTCGATTGGTAATGAATTTGTTAACCAACATTGTTACAATGAAAGGCCTTCACTAGAAACTCCATATCTCCAAGAGACAAAGAGCCACAATGCTCATGAGACAAATGATTATAGGAACCTTCGTCATTGTCTCCAAGGTTCATACTCCACATACTTTCTAGCTCACCACCGAGTATGACCTTTAAGGACTATTCATATCGGTATAGCTAATCCTCAAAGAATATCCATCCTTTCATGGCTACTCTTTCCATATATTCCCTAATACATCTCAAAAGAGTATGAGATGCTAGATGATTACCTAATCCTGCATTTTTTCTTACAAGTGAAGACCTCAATGATGTGTCCATTTCTCCTTCTTAACTAGTGAGAACATATTCCTAAGATTCCGTCTTAGCTTAGGAATTACACAGTTTCTTCCAAGTAAGAAACATATAATGAGACTCCCTCTTATCCAAGGAATTGTCTAGGCTCCTAAGGACTTGCTTCCAAGCTACCTTTTAGCCAACACCTTGTAGAGTCTTCGAGGAAATTGCAGTAGCAATGTTGAAAAACACCTAGTTGCTCATCAATAACTCCTTTCTTTTGATGTCATGAATTTCTTCTTTGTTGAGGATTCTTCATCATTTTGGAATATTTTCTTTATTAAGGCACTCATCATCCATCACTTGTTAGAAAGTGATCCACGAATCTTTTCATGTGATATAGCTTCATGCCATACTGCTTTCTTCCGAACCATACTTCTTGCAAAGATTTCCATCTTGCCATATGGTTATCATTTGTGGAAGACATATACTTCTCTTTGGAAAGGATGCATAAGCTCATGAGATATTGATTAATTATAAATATGAACTTTTAAAATTAAAAGTTACATTAGTGATGATTTGTAGGCATGGAAATCTTTTGTTTACATATTGACATATCTCCTAAATATATGTGTTTTCATCTGTATCCATCCTTTTGAGACTTATATGAGAGTCTATATATCTTCAGAGGAGATTTTCTAGTCAAGTGTCCTTGACTTCTTTCAATGTTGATTGTTTTTTATCATATTTTCTTTTTTAAAGATATTTTCATTTCTTACTCCACAAAATGTTTATTATATTCCTAGCAACTTCTAACGTACAATTCATTGATAATATACAATCACCTCATAATCCATATGAGGGCATATTATGTTGATTTCATCAAGTGTAGATCATGCCTTTTGGCAACCTCTTCATTAGATGAGTTTCAACTTTCTATATAGATTATATTTCCAAAGATAGAAGTATACTATATGAAAATTCATAGCATCTAGTGTAAGCATATATATATATATATATATATATATATATATATATATATATATATATATATATCTACCTCATTCTTTTGTTTAAGTCATATTGATGTAGAATCCGAAATTGCTAACGTTCTCTAAGCCGCCTAATAAAACTAGAATAAATATGATATAAAAAAACAATGAAAGACAATAAACTCGAAAAAGAAATACGTATCTCATGAAATCGCCCTCAACTTGCAAATCTCACATTGCTTCATCTATGTAAATACATTCTTATAGTAAACCTATTACCAATTCTATTTTATCACCACTAATTATTTATTCTGATCATCAAGCAATCATTCTAGGACTGGGTATTACCCGACAATTTGCTGCACTAATTCTTAATAACATAGAATCACAAAATTTGGCTTGCCATTTCAGTACCACATTATTCTCAACACTCCCCACGTTTAATTATAAGGAATCATTCTAGTGCCAAAACTATCTAAATCGCTTTGGTGAATATATCTGCTAGCTGGTCCTTAGTATTTATGTGCTTCAATTCAACATCTTTCTTTTGCACCAAATCCCGAATGAAGTGATATTTCATGTCAAAATGCTTTGTCCTGCTATGATGAACTGGATTCTTTGCTAACTTGATGGCACTTACATTATCACAATAAATCATTGTAGGCTGAATTTGCTTCTCTCCAATTTCTTCCAAAATTTTTCTGAGCCAAAGAGCTTGTGTACCTGCTGAAGTAATTGCAACATACTCTACTTCTGTGGATGAGAGGGAAACAATGCTTTGTTTTCTTGAGCTCCAAGTAATCAAACCAGAACCAGAAGAGAAACAATTTCCAGATGTAGACTTACGGTCATCCACACTACCTCCCCAATCTGAATCACTAAATCCAACAAGATTGAACTTTTCAGCAAAGTAGTAATGAATACCAAAATTTAGAGTGTCTTTCACATACCTTAAAATTCTCTTGGCTGCCTTCATATGTATTTGAGATGGATTTGTCATATACCTTGAAACAAGTGAAACTGAAAATGCAATATCAGGTCTTGTGTGGGTTAGAAACATCAAGCTCCCCACAATACTTCTGTAAGTTGTCTCATCAACTAAATCAGCACCATCATCCCTACATAATACAATTCCTTGAGCACTTGGAGTAGGGGATCCATTACAATCAAGCATATCAAATTTCTTCAACATATCATGTGCATACTTTGTCTTGCAAATGAAAATTTGATCCATAGTTTGATAAACCTCCATTCCTAGAAAATATTTCATGAGACCTAGATCTTTCATCTCAAATTCATTCATCATAGCAACTTTGAACTCATTATTCATTTTGGAACTACTACCCATATACAATAGATCATCAACATACAAACTTATGATCAAAATATCAATACCTTCTTGTTTGTAGTAAAGGGTAGGATCATTCTTACTTCTCTCGAAGTCTTTCTCTTGAAAGTATCCATCAATCCTAGCATACCACGCTCTTGGTGCTTGCTTGAGACCATACAAAGCCTTCTTCAACTTGTAGACATTATTCTCTTTTCCTTCCACTTCAAAACCTTGTGGCTGCTCCACATATACTTCCTCTTCTAAGTACCCATTCAAGAAGGCACTTTTCACATCCATGTGATGTACGCTCCACCTTTTTTGAGCTGCTAATGAAATCAACATTCTAATGGTCTCTTGTCTTTCTACTAGTGCAAATGTCTCTTCATAATCAATTCCATACTTTTGTGTGAATCCTTTGGCAACTAATCTTGCCTTGTGTCTTTCAACACTCCCATCACTGTTAAATTTGGTCTTGTAGACCCATTTGGTGCCAATCTTTTTCTTGTCATGCGGAAGCTCTGTCAATTCCCAAGTGTCATTCCTATGAATGGAATCTATCTCTTCTTTCATAGCTTGCACCCAAACCTCATTAGTACATGCATCTTCAAAACATGATGGTTCAAAATCAGCCTTGGCTAATAAAGCAAAATTCACTGTCTCACCTATTGGGTTTTCATCATGTGATTGATTTGCAGTCCTCTGATATATGTCACTCAATCTCCTTACCTTCCTTGTAGAACTTGGAGAATAATTTGGACTTGAACTTGATGCTGATGAAATTGATGAAGGACTGCTTGGTGGAGTTAAACTACTAGATTCAGAAGCATTAGTTGGCTGCTCAATATCAGCAATTATATCATCATTCAAAACAATTTTTTTCTTCTCAACATGGCCTTTTTGATGACCATAAACTCCCCTTTCATCAAAAATTACATCTCTTGATACAATAAGATTTTTAGTGAGGGGATTATACAATTTATAAGCCTTGCTTGTCTCACTATACCCAATGAAAATGCATGACTCACTCTTTGCATCTAATTTTTTCCTATTTTGATCAGGTACATGTACATAAGCCAAACAACCAAAAACTTTGAAATGATTAACATTAGGTTTTTTTTCATGCCAAGCTTCATAAGGAGTCATATTCTCTAGTGCACTAGTGGGGCTACGATTGAGGATGTACACTACTGTAGCAACTGCATCTCCCCAATAAGAATTGCTCAATCCCTTAGTTTGTAACATGCACCTTGCCATTTCAACCACAGTTCGATTCTTCCATTCAGCTATGCCATTCTGTTGGGGTGTGTATGTTGTAGTATGTTGCCTCTTGATGCCATTCATATCACAATAACTCTGGAAAGCTTTTGAGCAGAATTCTCCTCCACAGTCAGTCCGCAAACATTTGATCTTGGACCCTTTCTCATTTTCCACAAGTGCCTTGAACTTTTTGAATGTATCCAAGGCTTCACTTTTGGCCTTCAAAAAATATACCCAACAATTTCGTGAGTAATCATCAATAAAAGTGATGAAATATGATGACTTACCCAAACTATTAGTTTGCATAGGACCACAGATGTGTGAATGAACAAGCTGAAGTGGATGATGAGCCCTCCATGCACTTCCCTTTGGGAACCTTTCCCTTGCATGCTTGCCTTTAGCACATCCTTCACAAACCTCCTTATGCTCCTCTACCTTGGGCAAACTAGAAACTAATGCATTTGAGGTTAGAAGCTTCAAACTATGAAAATTTAAATGCCCATATCTGAGATGCCATAGCCAACTTGAATCCTCATAAGCCATATTTGCAAGGGTGTTGCTATGTTCATCAAACCTTAAGGGAAACATCCTATTTCTTGTCATAGGCACAACAGTTATCACCCTATTTCCCTTATTCTTATCATAGATAGTACATGTCTTATTTTCAAAGACTACTTTATAATTTTTCTCACATAGTTGCCCAACACTTAACAAATTGTGCTTCAATTGTGGAGTATAATAAATATCATGAATACTCTTTATACCTTCTTTTGTCTGGATCTCCACAGCTCCTTTGGCAGCAACCTCCAAATATTTATCATCACCAAGCTTGACCTGAGATTTAAAACTTCCATCCTTGGCTGAAAACAATTTCTCATTCCCTGTCATATGGTTAGAGCATCCAGAATCTATGTACCAAACATCTTTACTAGTATTTTCACCTTTGGCATAAGATAAAAATAAGTGATCTCGAGGATACTCATTACTTTCTTGAGCATAGTTAGCATTTTTACCTTCTTTCAATCTGCATTCTCTTTCAAAGTGGCCATATCTATTACAATAGTAACATTGAACATTTCTCTTATCAAATCTACCTCTTCCTCTGAAACTACCTCTCCCTCTACCTCTAGAAATTTTTTGGCTTTGCCATTTACCTTGATCTTGATTGGTTTTGGCACTACTGCTACTTTCATCTTCATTATGTGTAATTTGTAATTTAGAGGAAAAAGCTTTCTCAACAACTTCAAAAGTTTCTTTCAATCTTTCTTCATGAGACATGAGAGACCCAACCAATTGATCAAACTTTAATTGTGTCAAATCCTTGCTTTCTTCTAATATTATGGCAACATTATTCCATCTAGGTGTTAAAGATCTCAATACTTTTTTTATTAAAAATTCATTACTTACAGTTTCCCCAAGTGTAGCCATTTTATTGACCACATCTTTGACTCTCACACAATAGTCACTTATACTTTCAGCTTCTTGCATCTTCAGATTCTCGAACTCTCTCTTCAATGTCTGAAGCTTGACCACCTTAACTTGATCACTACCTTGGTAAGCTTCTTGAAGAGTCTTCTAGGCATCTTTGGCAGTTGTAGCTCCTGATATTCGTGGAAATAAGCTCTTATCAAGAGCTATCTGAATGTGAAACAATGCTTGAGCATTCTTCTTCCTTGCTTCCTTTCTTGTTGTTTTTTCATTGGTTGTAAGGGCATTCCAATCTTCTGGCTCATCATAACCTGATTCAACAATCTCCCACAAATATTTTCCAATCAAAAAGGTCAGCATCTTAATGCACCAATAATCATAATCGTTCCCATCAAATTCTGGAATAGGCATGTTAGAATTTGACATTTTTAACTTTGGCGAAATTCCAACAATTAAAAATTTAACCCAAAACAATTTTACCCGCTCCGATACCAATTGTAGAATCTGAAATGGCCACTGCTCTCTAAGCCAGCTAATAAACTAGAATAAATATGACATAAAAAAAAAACAATGAAAGACAATAAAACTGAAAAAAACATAGATCAAATGAAATCACTGCTCAACTTGTAAATCTCACATTGCTTCATCTATGTAAATACATTCTTATATAGTAAACCTATTACTAATTCTATTTTATCAAATACTAATTATTTATTCTGACTACTGCCAATAATTCTGAGCACTGGCCATCCTAATAATTTGCTGCACTAATTCTTAATAACATAGAATCACAAAATTTGCTGACAAATTTCAGCAATTAAGCATTATTCTCAACACTTTTGCAAGAGGCTTCCTTTAGAATGAAGTGTTTCATTAATATGTCATCATATCTTAATCCAAAATTCTACATGTTAGAATTTGATGAAACTTTTTGCTTGTTTTCTAATCATAAAATCCAAAAGGATTTCACTATAAAAATGTGAGCACCTATTTCCATTTTCAATAATGAAGGATGAAACATGCTTCATAGAAATTCTTTTTTATAAATAAAATGAATTTCTAGGAGTCATTTTATTTCATAGCATAAATGCTACATCAATGTTTTAACACATTTTCCTATGAGGAGTGCTCTTTACTTGAAATGCTTCTATTAGTATGATATTTTAAACTCAGGCATATATTTAATAGATAATGCTTACTAACATACTATTTTACAACTCACATAAACCTCATAAAGAGGAAGATATCTCAGTGATAGAAGAGATCTTTAGTTCTTCTCTCTTAGCATTCTTTTCATAAGGTTCTTCTTTTTCTCTACAAACATCAATGCCTTTCAGCTTCAAACATATTTTCTTCCGTATATGTCTTACAGTATCAATGCTACATTTTCAAACATATTATGTTCCGCTATATGTACTACAGTATCAATGCTACGTTTTAAAACCTATTTTGTTCTGCTATATGTATTACATTATGAATTCTACATTTTCCAACATTTATTTTATAATTCTGTTATTTGATTTAATTTCTCTATAATGTTATTTTTTTTTACATAGCATACCATTTCATTTATTTATTTTTTCATTTTTAACTATTTGCTTTTTTACATTTTATTTTGTTATGTATAGATCTTAATTTGTTGTTATGTTACTGATATCCTATTTAAATTATTAGATAAAGTTGTCTGTTATATCAAATATCACTTACTGTATTTTTGTGATTCTTAGGTTCCAGGTTTCAATTTAGTACTCAAAATTATAGCAAATAAGACTATATATTTATAATGTACATAATGCATTGTAATCGAATGTTTGAATATTTGTGTTTTCAATATAACTGATATTTCAAGTTCTGAATATCTGAATTTAGGTTCATGTCTCATGCATTTAATTTTATTCTTTAAAGTGCCACAGAAAAATGAGATAAGATGAATAACTATGCGAATCATTGAATGAGTCTTCAGATTTCTATTCAATAAAATACATTTCTATGCATGGGTTTGGTACAACTTTTAGTGTAGTGAAACTAATCCTAATATAACTGGTATATGAAGTATTTAAAATTTTATTGTCACAGGGCATTCCACATTTATAATGAGTTTTAAAAAACTACAAATATCATATGTGAAATCATATTCAAATCAAAAGTTAATCTCTATTTAAATAGAAATATTCTTTTGCAAATCTGGGCAAAGGAGAAACTATCAGACATCTACACAATTATGTTAGGTTGCATTTCTACTAATTTAAAATTGCATTCATGACCCTTACGTTTTGCTATTTTATAGTAAATTAAAATCATTTATCATAGTTTATACATGTAATTGTTAAAATATTAAAAGTTTAAATATAATTAATGACTCATCAAGAGGATATGTATGGAGGTGATGAGGTCACTGATGAGCTCAGCGATGTTCTTCTGCATCCCTTTCCGGAGTTATGGTGTGGAGAGATGTGAAGTGTCGGATGATGATGCAACGGGATCGTGCTCCCACTGCTCGCCCCGTGATATGGTGACATGCTTCGTCTTGCCGACACTCACAGAATGCAAATACAACATTCAGATGAAGAATTTCTTCAGAAACTTAAGTTGTCATTGACAGGGTTCTCAACCAAATCTCAATTGAGGGTTTCGAGAAGATAAGTACTGAGTCCCATTTCTGTACAAATCCCTAATTTTCAAGGCACATCCTATCACCCTCTTATCAAATCAAAATTATATTTCATCCTTTACTAGTGTGGTTCTGTTTTTCTCAAGGCCTATTCTCTTTTCTTTTGAACTTCTATCATTTAACAAATTTACATTAGGCTGATATCTCATGCATCTCAATGGTACTTTTAACATCCATTTTAGCAAAGTTTTCATCACATGTTCCAAATATTCTTCATCTCATCTTCAAAACACAATAACCATTATGAAACTATACCTTTAGGTGACCAAAGCAATATGCATAGCTCCTGGAAATGTGGCTCCCACATTCATTAGTCCAAAAATCATATTGTCATGGGAACATTGTCTTATATTTTTAAGTGCATTAATATCTTATTATAGTCTTAAAAATCCATCTATAATTAATATTTTTGATGGCACTAAAATTTTATGTAACAAATGGTCCATCTTGGAAAGAAGGTAATTATCCTCTAACAAACATTTATTTATATTTCTAAAATATACAGAAAATTTGGGATTACCATTCTCCTTTTTCACCAACACTAGAATGGCCATCTATCCAAAATATCTCAATGATACTATAATCTTTGTGCCTAGTAGCTTTAGGATCTCCTTAATTATTGTTAACTAGTTTTTGCACAAAAGGCTTAGTATTTTCTTTCTAGTATTCTAGGTTGATAATGGAAGTGTCATAAGATTTTAAATCTTCATATATCCATTCAAAAACATACTTAAATTGTTTGAACAAATCAACATACCTATTTTTGCATGCAAATTGAAAATTATTTCACAAGTTTTATCTTTTATGTGTTCTCTTCTATGGCTTATTATGTTCCACATTTTGTTCTACTAGTTAGAAAACTAGTTTGATAGTCATGTCATTATGCTTGAATGTCTATTATAGCTAGACTAATCCTTTTAGGACAAATTTGTTCCTTAGTTGGATCAATTTATGACTTCCAATCTATGAAGAACTTGGTAGTATCTTCTTATGAATCTTTTCCTTTTTAATCCATCTAATGGGCTGATGAGGGGAATATTGCAATAAGAATGTCGTAACTATTGGAAACTAGATCAGTACTAAGAGGAGGGGGATGGACTAGTAGTGATGGCATTTATATCAATTCTATAACTGTTTTTCAAATTATCAATTTCCCATACACATACACATCCACAATGTAGATGTTAGCTCATCAAAATATAAAAACAAGAATAATAAACACAATAATAAAAAATAACATCAACATAAACATGCACGTATGAAGACACAAGTATTTACGTAAAATCCCAGAAAACCATTGTTAAATTTTTTTTATTAATCTATTGAACAAATTGGACATAGATTTTCTTACACCCATAACCTAGAAGACTGCTTCCATTACAATATGCCGGAACCTATCAATTTGGAAATATGTTTACTGCGTAGGTTCTACTATCAGTGACTCAGGCGCCTATGTCGTGGCAGGTCTGCGTTATTGTGTTTAGTGTTGTGCCTGTGAACTATGGTGTGCCATGCATCTTCGATGCTTGCCCATGAAGACAGAACAATGCAAATACACCATTGAGGGGAAGAACTTCATCAGAAACTTAACTTGTCATTGACACGGTTCTCCACGAAATCTCCATTGAGAGTTTCGAGATGGTAAGTATTTTTATCCAGAACCTCTTGTATTCTAAATGAGCAAATCCAAATATTTCTCAAACTTTTAGTTCTTTTCTTTATTGGCTCAAGTTGAGTCCCATTTCGGTACAAATCCCTTACTAGTGTGCCTCTGTTTTGCTTAAGGCCTATTCCTTTTTCTTCTATCATTTAATAAATTCTCATTTAATAAATTCTCTTCTACATTAGAATGATATCTCATGCATCTTCCTATAGCATCTTGCACCTTTTTTTTTTTCATTTTAGGAAATTTTTCTTCACATGTTCGAAATATTCATCATCTCATTTTCAAAACACAATTATTATTATGAACTTATATCTTTAGCTGACAAAGGAAATATGCTAAATATTCATCATCTCATGTTCAAAACACAATAATCATTATGAACCTATATCTTTAGCTGACAAAGGAAATATGCATAGCTCTTTCAAAAGTGGCTCCCACATTCCTTAGTCCAAAAAGCATATTGTCATGCCCCATGGTGTTGTGAACATTGTCTTTGCATTAATATCTCATTATAGCCTAAAAATATGTCATTAATTCATATTCTAGATGGTCTTTTAGCTTTTTGTAACAAATGGTCCATCTTGGGAAGAGGATAATTATCCTCTAGTGAACATTTATTTAAATTCCTAAAATCTTTGTGTCACCATTCTTCTTTATCACCAACACTGGCTGGCCACCCGTCTAGACTATCTAAGTGATACTATAATCTTTGTGCCTGGTAGCTTTATAATCACTTTCTTTATGGTTAGCATGAGAAATAGATTGAATCTAACTAATTTTTGCACAAAAGGGTCAGCATTTTTTTTCAATGGTACTCTATGTTCAATAATGGAAGTGTCATAAGCATTTAAATATTCATATATCCATGAAAAAACATCCTTAAATTGCTTGAACCAATCAACATACCTCTTTTTTCATGCAAATTGAAAAAATTTCACAAGTTTTATCTTTTATGTGTTCTCTTCTATGCTGGATTATGTTCTTAGACATTTTGTTCTACTAGTTGGAAAAATAGTTTGGTAGTCATGCCAATATGATTGAATGTTTGTTATAGCTAGACTAATCATTTTAGGACAAATTTGTTCCTTAGTTGGATCACTTCATCACTTCCAATCAATGAAGAAATTGGTAGTATCCTCTTATGAATCTTCTCCTTCTTAATCCATCTAAGAGCCTGAACATTGCAATAACAATGTTGAAACTATTGGAAACTAGATCACTACTAAGTGGAGGGGGGATGGATGGGTAGTAATGGCCTTTATATCAATTCTATAACTGTTATTCAAATTATCAATTTCCCATACACATCCACAATGTTAGCCCATAAAAATATAAAATAAGTAATAATAAACACAATAATCATGAATAACATCAATATAAACATGCACACATGAAGACACAAGTATTTATGGTGGAATCCCTTTCGAGAGAAAACCATCCTATTGTTGTTGCTATTTTCAATTCTTTTTATTAATCAATTAAACAAATTGTACATGGATTTTATTACACCCATAATCTAGAAGTTTAGTTGTATTACAATATGGTGGAACCTATCAATTTGGAAATATGTTTCTCACACAAATCTATTGAAATCTATCAAGTGGAAACCACCACAGTTAGCCATCCTCTCCAAAGGAACATTGGATTATCCAACTCTTATTGGATGGATAAATATGCTCATTCTACTAAATCCTCTGAATCATTGCCTACCCTCATGCCTCCATGCCTTCACTTCCTCCATAAGAACTACATTTAACAATATTCCTTATTGGGGTCTTAGTCTCCCCAACATGAGCATCCCAACAACACCATCATTTTGGAACACAAAATTTGAATAAAAAAAATACTCCTAGAGGGTGTTACATATTGTGTTACTTGAGTATGTAGCTCCAGAACATGTAATGTGTCCTCCTTTACTCGTACAACCAACTCAAGCGTCTTCCAACAATTGTAGATCCTCTCCAAACCCTATGTTTCATCATCAACATGTGGACCTAACTGGGACATGGAGACCTAATCGCCGAAGATTACTACATTACCGCATGTTAAAGCCTCGATCGCGAGGAGCCCCAACTTACCCAAGTAGCAGTCGAAACCGCCCCCGTAAGGGAAATTCCCACTGCGAAACCGGCGACCATGATAAAGAAAATCGCCAAGAAAGGAAAGAAACTGGTGACCCCCACCATGCAGAGGGAGTCATCAACCTACGCTATATGTGATGTCATAGGACACCCTAATCACATATGCCTAGAGTTGGACAAGTTAAAACCACTCCTCGGTTGCGAGGCAGACACCTCAAAACAACATTCCCATAAAAAGGAACTTGCCACCAAAAGTACAGGCAAACCGCTACATACCAATCACGCATGTGCCCTCTGTGACACCTATGGGCATTATACCCACCATTGTCCAAAAATACCATGGTATAGGGACATCTTACATGTGGTCGAGTGATCCTATCAAGAGGATCCCTCCATCCAAGCTATCAATAACGAGTCGTGTACCATCCTATACTTACAAGAGGAGCACCGATACGTAGAGCACCCCCTAGTAATGCCCATTATATGTTGCACGGTATGCGATGAACGTGGCCACTACCTCGAAGAGTGTGCCGCATTGGAACTCATTCACAGATGGTATCCAATCGAAAGAGTTTACTACGTGGGGCTACGGGCAGCCCAATTCACATGCTTGTTATGTGTCGACAATCACCTATTGGAGGATTTTCACTACATACCTCACTTCTATCTAGCCCTTGCTAGCCTCCGCTCAACCATAGTTTGTCTTTCCCAAGAAGACGATATGGATGTCAAATCCATCGGCAACTCCATGACCCAAGCAGAGGAGATGAGCGGGTCTATCATGTTCTTTTCAGTCGAAGAACAGCTGAGTGGGGAACCCCTACTTACCCCTAAAGGCACTTCACGAAACCCACTCGCATGCACTTTATGTAAGCAAACAGACCATATAGTAGTCCACTACCCTGACTTAGGAGCATTACGATGTTGGTACCCCGCCTGGCCTTAGACCAAGCACGATGGGACCCCCATATCATGGATATTTTGCCTAAAATTTCAGGGTAACCATTATGACCGACATTGTACTTATGTATCACGAATCCGTCCCACTATTGACATGATTAATGCCGTAGAAAAGAGGACGAGCAATCTCCAAGAATGGCATAAAAGATACATCACCAGTTCAATGTCCCCAAAACCGTAGTGGTGTGTCAAGCCTGATAAAACCACACACCAATCACGTATACCCCAGACCAAACCTAGGATAACATGCGGCTTATGTGATCTAAACAATCACCGAATCAACCAATGCAAAGAACTCAAACCCCTTGAAAATAGTCTTCGCATAATCTCGCCTCTTCCTTAGAAACTTCTCTCTAATCAAGAGAAGATCACACGCGCTTACTGCCGAATTTTCTCACACTTTTATCATACATTTAAGTGCACGCATCTCCCCAAGTTGAGAGTAGTTAGAGCGGCATTAAGTCAACCACCCACCAAAAAGGGAGGCAAGTCTCAACCTATGACGCAAAAATGGAAACAGAAGACAACCTGGTCTGCAACCAACCCTTTCCAAGCATCCACATATAGAACATAGAGTAGTGTAGAATCTCACACTCTCTACTCTTTCAGCGCTATGATACCCTACACCATTTGCACCAGTCATAATCACGCGTCGGAGGAATTCCCACTGCTACAAGTGTTCAGGCACCTCTGTAATAAAAACAACTTCCACCTACCGGAAATTGACTATCCTAGCGGGAAAACCAACCATCGGCTCACACAGGACTCCATTACTGAGATCCTTCCCCCGCCGCATGCCAGTGACACAATTCATCACATACGACTTGTGTCATCGCACGCCCAAAACAGGATTTCAACCACCTCCTCATCACAGGAATTCTACTTTATTCTTGTCACAAAAGACCAAGGCACCTTATGCCTTTGCATAGATTTTCGTGAGATCCCAAACTTGCATACCACCATCAAACTCCTTGATGACACCAGCCTCTAGAACAAGGCTTAATACAACTAGATCTAGTTGAGGAAAACAAGAGACAATCACTGCAACACAATGATGCCCATAAAAAAAATGGTAAAATCATCATTCGACTGCCACATCACCCCTCGCTCATTTACCGAGGGAGAGCTAGTCCTTCGCTATGATGTCGAAAAAGAAGCCTTAGGGCCAAGAAAGTTTGAAACCTTGTGGAAAGGGCCCTATATCATCAAACATTGTCTCCGGCAGGGGGCACACATCTTGACGGAACCGGATGGGACCTACCTCACTAACCTCATCAACGACCTTTACCTCAAGAAATTCTACCCATAAGGGCCCCTGTAGCCCTTATCCCCTAGAGTTAGAGTACACAAAAATCCCAATACCAAAATATTTTTTGACCCAAAAACCTAAACACGCTCAAAATATCACCATGGATCACCAACTTGAACCCTATTTTGGATTTGCTGATGGAGCATTGTGATGGTCTCAAAACTTAGTTGTAGCCGCTTGGGTCATCTACTACCCTGACCGATCACCACTGTGTTCAAACGGCATGTGCATCAGATCAGCAACCAACGATCAGGCAGAATATGATGTTGTTATCGGACTTATGTGCGAGGCCCTCCATCAGGGCATCCACCATATGCATGTCTACCTAGATTCCCAGTTAGTGGTATCACAATTAAACCAAACATTTGAAACTAGAGATGCAAACATATTTAGAAAATATTTGTGTGCCAGAAGATTAAGCAGACAATTTGATTACATTACATTCTCACATGTATCAAGGAATCAAAACCAAGTAGCTGATCACATAGCTAACAATATCCTAGACTGGAATGCATCGCGAATAAACCACCATACAAAAAAAACCAACAACATATATATCCATCATCATAACAAAAAATGCATAAACCAAAATAGATAGCACACCATGTAGAGCTGCAAAAAAAAGATCTCTCATATATATATAAAAAAATATGTGTATCAGAGTACAAAAATAGTATCACTGGCCCATTGGCCAGCCCAAAAATACAACGGCCGTCAAAAATAAGGGAAGCATCCTCATAACGGGTGCTTTCCCTGTGTACAAATATACTCTAGGGGGGTGCCCCCTCAAGAGGAGCACCTGGGTCCACCACTGCTCTTGGTGCCAACACCGGAGTTGTTGTCGCCACTGCAGTAGCTACCCGTCGTAGAGTGGGCCGGTACTCCCTCTCGCAGGCCATCACCGTCTCTAACCAAACCTCCTCAAGATCATCCATAAAACCTCGGGTAGGCACCTCGTGGGTCAAATGGTCTACTCGACTCCAGAAGTCCTCTAGAGCGGCCACCTGAGCCGTGAGTACTACGATGCGCGCCTCAGCCGCATTCGCACGAGCTCTCTCGGCTACTACCTCAACTGCAGCCAAGCTGATGCCCTCACTAGAAGGTCCAGCACCATCCCTGCCAAGTCCACCGACACCCCCACCCGATCCACCTACGGCACCTCCTCCCCGACCACCCGGAAGTCGTGGTGGAGGATCGTGACCCACCAGTCAAGCCACTGGGTGTCCCACCTCGCCAACATCTGCAAGAGTAACCAAAATAATGTCAGTGTCAATAAAAAACACTCAAGTACACAAAAACTCGAGTAAATGCAGAAATATAGAACATACATGCGAGACCCCAAACATAACTGAAAGGGAGACAAATATCTGGATCACCCTGAAAGTCCATCCCCGCATACGGATATGGAAAAAAAATCTGCGGATTGGCCTCAAACCAGGCCTCCGTCGTATCATTCCAATAACGGTCCACCATGCCACCACCGCATGGCATCACCGCAGCCCACCTCCTCGCGCGCTCGCTCCGACCCCCCAATAGGCATTGCCACAACAAAAAGCCGCAACACTACCCTCTCGTACACATCGTTGTAGAAAATGCTAGCATACAAAAATGCCCGTTCGGGGCTTCCACACCATACCATCAAATCGGAAGCGGAAAATCGAAAAAATGCCCGTTCCCAAATGGCACAAAACTTCCACCGCCAATTCCTACAGAGGTATAAACACCCCGCTCCAATGTGACAATAATGGCCATAGCACACCGCCGCCTACACATCTATCACCGATATGATATCGATGCACCCCAAGAAGACGCACACCACTACAATGCCTCCTCCAGAACCTGTCCATGTTCACTCTCCTAGTAGGGAGTGGATACCTCAGTGCCTCACCCTGAGGAAGTAATCCGGTCACAAAGTATATATCTGTCTAGGGACGGATAACCAAGTTCGTCCCCCTCAGGACGAACATATTGTGCCTCCTACGCCAATGTTGTATGATATAACATAGCAATCGGTCTTGTGACCGAAGGAACTCGTTCTCAGCAAATTTCAGAAGGACCCATGTAGCCAACTGACGGTGCACCCCAACATCAAGAGCTAGAGTAGTCCAGATCTCGGGCCAGTCTCACTCTCTCCACACCAACTTTCCAAGCAACAAGCACCCATCAGTACAAAAAAAAACATCAAAAGGGACAAAAACCCAAGTTTTTAGAAGAACCATGCCCTCAAGGCGCAAAAAGAAGGAACAAAGGCGCCTTCGCATAGGTTAATAATGGAAGTGTCATAAGATTTTAAATCTTCATATATACATTCAAAAACATCCTTAAATTGCTTGAACAAATCAACATACCTATTTTTTCATGTAAATTGAAAATATTTTACGAGTGTTTTTTAATTTTATTTTATGTGTTCTCTTTTATGCGGGATTATGTTCTTCGACATTTTGTTCTGCTATTTGGAAGACTAGTTTGGTAGTCATGTCATTATGCTTGAAATGTCTATTATAGCTAGACTAATCCTTTTAGGACAAATTTGTTCCTTAGTTGGATCAATTCATGACTTCCAATATATGAAGAATTTGGTAGTATCTTTTTATGAATATTTTCCTTTTTAATCCTTCTAATGGGCTCATGAGGGGAATATTGCAATAAGAATTTTGTAACTATTGGAAACTAGAACACTACTAAGAGGAGAGGGATGGACTAGTAGTGATGGCATTTATATCAATTCTATAACTATTTTTCAAATTATCAATTTCCCATACACATCCACAATGTGGATGTTAGCTCATTAAATTATAAAAAACAAGAATAATAAACACAATAATAAAAAAATAACATCAAGATAATGATGCACATATGAAGACACAAGTATTTACGTATAATCCCGAGAGAATCATTGTTAAATTATTTTTTATTAATCCGTTGAACAAATTGGACATGGATTTTCTTACACCCATAACCTAGAAGACTGCTTCCATTACAATATGCAGAAAACCTATAAATTTGGAAATATGTTTACTGCATAGGTTCTACTATCGATGACTTAGGAACCTATGTCGTGGCGAGGCCCTGCGTTGTTGTGTTTAGTGTTGTGCACTGTGAACTATGGTGTGCCATGCGTCGTTGATGCTTGCCCATGAAGACAGAACAATGCAAATAGACCATTGAGGTGAAGAACTTCATCATAAACTTAACTTGTCATTGACACGGTTCTCCACGAAATCTCAATTGAGGGTTTGCGGATGGTAAGTATTTTTTATCCAGAACCTCTTGTATTCTAAATGAGAAAATCCAAAGATTTCTCAAACTTTTAGTTCTTTTCTTTATTGGCTCAAGTTGAGTCCCATTTCGGTACAAATCCCAAATTTGTAAGTCACATCCTATCACCCTATTATCAAAACTAGATTTCATCTTTTACTAGTGTGCTTCTATTTTACTTAAGGCCTATTCCTTTTTCTTCCGAACTTCTATCATTTAATAAATTCTCTTCTACATTAGGCTGATATCTCATGCATCTTACTATAGCATCTTGCACTATTTTTTTTCATTTTAGGAAAGTTTTCCTCACATGTTCGAAATATTCATCATCTTATCTTCAAAACACAATAATTATTATGAACCTATATCTTTTCGCTGACAAAGGAAATATGCGAAATATTCATCATCTCATGTTCAAAACACAATAATCATTATGAACCTATATGTTTAGCTAACAAAGGGAATATGCATACCTCTTACAAAAGTGGCTCCCACATTCCTTAGTCCAAAAAAGCATATTGTCATGCCCCATGGTGTTGTGAACATTGTCTTATTTTTTTTATTAGTTGCATTAATATCTCATTATAACCTAAAAATCTATCGAGTAATTCATATTCTAGATGGTCCTTTTGCTTTTTTGTAACAAATATTCCATCTTGGGAACAAGATAATTATCCTCTAGTGAACATTTATTTAAATTCCTAAAATCTTTCTGTCACCATTCTTCTTTATCACCAACACTAGGTCGGCAACCCATCTAGAGTATCTAAGTGATACTATAATCTTTGTGCCTCGTAGCTTTATAATCACTTTTTTTATGGTTAGCATGAGAAATAGATTCAATCTAACTAATTTTTTGCACAAAAGGGTTAGCATTTTTTTTCAATGGTACTCTATGTTCAATAATGGAAGCGTCATAAGCTTTTAAATATTCATATATCCATGCAAAAAACATCCTTAAATTTGCTTGAACCAATCAACATACCTCTTTTTTGCATGCAAATTGAAAAAATTTCACAAGTTTTATCTTTTATGTGTTCTCTTCTATGCGGAATTATCTTCTTAGACATTTTGTTCTACTAGTTGGAAAAATAGTTTGGTAGTCATTTCAATATTATTGAATGTTTGTTATAGCTAGACTAATCATTTTAGGACAAATTTGTTCCTTAGTTGGATCACTTCATCACTACCAATCTAGGAATAACTTGGTAGTACCCTCTTATGAATCTTCTCCTTCTTAATCTATCTAGGAGCCCGAACATTGCAATAAGAATGTTGAAACTATTGGAAACTAGATCACTACTAAGTGGAGGGGGGATGGATGAGTACTAATGGCCTTTATATCAATTCTATAACTGTTATTCAAATTATCAATTTCCCATACACATCCACAATGTTAGCTCATAAAAAATATAAAATAAGCAATAATAAACACGATAATCATGAATAACATCAACATAAGCATGCACATATGAAGACACAAGTATTTATGGTGGAATCCCTTTCGAGAGAAAACCACCCTATTGTTGTTGCTATTTTCAATTCTTTTTTATTAATCGGTTAAACAAATTGGACATAGATTATCTTACACCCATAATCTAGAAGATTAGTTGTATTACAATATGGTGGAACCTATCAATTTGGAAATATGTTTCTCACACAAATCTATTGAAATATATCGAGTGGAAACCACCACAGTTAATGATCCTCTCCAAAGGAGCATTGGATTATCCAAATCTTATTGGATGGACAAAATATGCTCATTCTACTAAATCCTCTCAATCATTGCCTACTCTCATGCCTCCATGCCTTCACTTCCTCCATAAGAACTACATTTCACAATATTCCATATTGGGTTCTCAATCTCCCCAACATGAGCAACCCAACAACACCATCATTTTGGAACACAAAATTTGAATAAAAAAAGTACTCCTAGAGGGTGTTACATATTCTCTTCTACTCACAACAATATTTCCACTCTAACGCACTACAAAACTACCAATTATTTTCCTCTCTAAACACGACCACTCGCAACACATAAGATTCGATTTTTTCTCCTCGGTTTTATATTTTATTTTCTGCATACAACACTATGATAGAAATCTACAAAAAATATGTGATTAAATATTACAAACTCCCTGTCATCCTCAATTCCCTCTCAATGGCATGCTTTCATACTCTCGGTAATACCAACCAAATAGAATCAAAACCTTCCTCTATTTATCATTTTCTAAAATGGTTAACTTAGTAAAAGCTATAGGTTATGGAGCCCTGAAAAAATTCATTGACTTGATCAAGCCACTCTCTCCACACAATGATGTATATTCTCAATTGTAACTTACTTTTAGAATTTCCCTTATCATTTTCGACCATATACTAAAAAAAATTATGATCAAGAACATCACCACAATACCAAAATTAGGTGATATAAGCGAGGAATCTGGAGCAATTATAGGTAAAACTATCATCCGCATGCATAAGACTCCTAGATCTCAGCTGCAACTACATGGATAGGCCTTCTTCGGAAATGTTGGAGCCTCCAACCACATGCACAAGATTAAATCCATGCGGATGAAGCATGGGATGCAACAAAACCAATCAAATGACCTCACATTGTGCTAAAACATCTTATAGATCTTCGAGAGGCCTCCACAAGACCTTTGGAAGCCACTTTCACCTTTGCAACACTCTACCAAATCACTACCACATCACCATCATCATTATAAGTCAAAATAAGATGAATTGGATGCCAACCAACACCCATACTAACATTTGGCCCACAAACTTTCCCCACAATAATTTCATTATGAGTATGTAGCTCCAGAACATGTAACATGTTCTCCATCACATGTACAACCAACTCGAAACATCTTCCAACAATTGTAGATCCTCTCCAAACCCTATGTTTCATATCATCAACATGAGGACTTAATCCGGGACATGGAGACCTAATCAGCGAAGATTACTTGTGTTACTTGCATTTGGGTTAAAGCCCCCCCCCCAATATTGAGGAGCCCCAACATACCCAGGTAGTAGTCGAACCCTGCCCCCCACAAGGGAAATTCCCACTGCGAAGCTAGCGACCATGACTAAAGAAAATCGCCAAGAAAGGAAAGAGAGTGATGACCCCCCACCATGCGAGAGGGAATCATCAACTCCGCACTATATGTGACGTCGTAGGACACCCTATCCCACATATGTCGGGAGTTGGACGAATTAAAACCACTCCTCGACCGCAAGGAAGGCACCTCAAAACTTCATTCCCATAAAAAGGAACTTGCCACCAAAAGTACAAGCAAACCAATGTGTAACAATCACGCATGCGCCCTCCGTGACACATATGGCCATTACACCCATAATTGTCCAGAAGTACCATGGTATAGGGACGCCTTACATGCGATCGAGCGATCCTATCAAGAGGATCCCTCCATATAGTCTATCAATGAATAGCCGCGTACCATCATATACTTACAAGAGGAGCAACGATACATAGAGCACCCCCCAGTAATGCCCATTATACATTGCACGCTATGTAATGAACGTGGCCACTACCTCAAAGAGTGTGCAGTGTTAGAACTCATTCACGAGATGGTATCCAATTGAAAGATTTTACTACGTGGGGCTACGGGCAGCCCAATTCACATGCCCGTTATGTGCTGACAATCACCTTTTGGAGGATTGTCACTACATACCTCGCTTACGGCTAGCCCTTGCTAGCCTTCGCTTAGCCATAGTTTGTCTTTCCCAAGAAGACGATATGGATGTCGAATCCATCGGCAACTCAATGACCCAAGAAGAGGAGATGAGCGACTCTATCATCTTTTTTGTCGGCCAAAGAACGGCCTAGCAGGGGAACCCATAGCTACCCCTATAAGCACTTCACGAAACCCACTCGCATGCACATTATGCAAGCGAGACAGACCATATAGTAGTCCATTTGCCACGACTTAGCAACATTGCGATGTTGGTACCCCACCTAGCCTCAGACCAAGCATGATGGGACCCCCCATATCACAGATATTTTTCTCGATATTTGAGGGTAATCATTATGACCGAAATTATACATACGTCTCATGGATTTGTTCCATTATCGACATGATTAATGTCGTAGAATAGAGGACGAGTGATCTCCAAGAATGGCATAAAATATATGTCGTCGGCTCAACGTCCCCGCCACCGCGGTGGTGTGTCAAGCGTGATAAGACCACACACCAATCATTTATACCCCGGACCAAGCCTAGGATAACATGCGGCCTATGTGATCGAAAGCTGTTAGAGTCGGTCTTGGTATTCCTCCGTCGAGAGATCAAATTCCTCTTTTTTTGCATTTCATTTAGGTGTCTCATTCGGTTCGATCATCCGCATTCCATTAGGAGCATCGATCTTCGAAGGAAGGGTCTTGTCACTCATGCCCCTCATGTCATGTACCCTACTGGCTCGTGTCTGACCATCAATGTCATTTTTAAAGTCATTTACAATCCCGTTTGGTCTCTTGGTCGGCAAGGAGTCATTTCGGTCATTAGGTCTAGGGTTTCACAATTCGGTCTCCAAAGTGTCCAATAATGCCGGCAGGGCACATGAGGGAAGTTCGAAATAAGTTTTCATCACAAAATTTCATCGTTATAATGATTGATCGTGGCTTTTCTTCAAAACTCTGCTTTGAAGAAAAAATCGTCATTTCGTCTTTTGTACGTATATTTTCAAAAAAAATTTCGGTCGTCAAATGCTTCGAGCGCGACCCTGGTCACCTTTTCCGAATCCAATGCCAGTCATCCCTGCAAAAGATAGACAAGAGATTCATCATTCGGTTAAAAAAATCGGAGGAAACAAGCAAAACAGAGTTCGCTGCAAAATGTGAAAGTGCCAAATTTTTCGGATAGTGGATTTTCTTCGAATCTGTTAGTGTCGGCCTTTGCGGCCTTCCTTCGGTGATCAAACATGCTCTTACATAGTGATTTTAAAAGTGTCCTAGGGGTTTTGGAGGTAATTTCTCTTGGATGGTCAAATCATCGAAAAAAACTTGTATCCCTGATGTTCACACACCTTCCCCCCATCATTAATGTACCTTATTAAACACTTCCCATCACTTTGAGATCCCCCCAAATTCCTCATTTTTTGCACAAACCGTAGTTTCTTGCCACAACTTGGCAATTTTCTAGGCTAGGCTCTGTGTTTTTCCCTTTTGGACCCCTTCCCCTCATTCAATCTCTAATATTCCACTTTCCCCCTGCTTTCTAACATCCCTCCCTACTTCCAAAAAATTTCCCCGAAGAATTTAGAAGCCCCCTTATCCCCTTCATTTCGCTTCATTTTCGACAAAATCCCTTGTTTCACACATCGGGATAAGTTTCACTCAAATGATGTTTCAGAGTAATAAAGGATGAATTTTGGAAAACTGAAAGAATTTTTTGTACACAACATTCCAAGGAAGAAAAAACCTCCTTCAATTTTTTTACAAAGGTATAATGGTTTTGGAGAAATGTCAAGAATACCGTTGCCTCGGGAGAATTGATGCACCTCTGAAGTGACCTTGGGAAAATAAATATTTCTCCTATCTTGGTTGGCCAAATGACTTTCTTGATGAGTCAAATGATAACTAGACAGAAAGACCTTTCCAATGAGCTATCATGAGCTCAATTTCGAGTTGAGGAAGACCTTCAAAAGTTGACGTGCAACAACGCTGCTGCCTTGAGGCAGACCTCATTCTGCTCATTTTGACAAGTTTTGGGAGATTTGATTTATGAAAAAGCAAATGAAGTCCAAATTGAAAAAATTCCACTTGTGTTGGAAAGTAGACTCAAAGAGCTTTCCAACGAGCTATCACACGCCCAATTTGGACACCGGGAAGTGTGCGCTACCCACCACGATAGGGTGCGCTACCCATATAAAGTGCGCTACCCACATAAGTTGCCCAGCACGGTGTAAAATAACAAGGGTGCTACCCATATAAAGGGCGCTACCCGTTGGGTAGGCACGCTACCCATACTGGAGACGAGCTAAAATTTTTTTCTCTTGCACCCGGTTTCGTATCAAATTGGCTCCATCGACTTGCAAGTAGGTTTCTAAAGGTTGCTCAGGTAAATTTTAGCATGGTTGTGGTGTTATTTATGTTGGGAAACAAGCCTTGGTTGGAGAGGTTGGACTCTTGGGAAAATTTTGGCACACTATTGTACATATTTTTCATATTTTAGCTAAGGTAAGATCGGAGGTTTTGCAGCTTTCTGTTGGGATTCTTGTGGATTTCAGTTCTTGATGGTGTTTTCTCTCGGTTTATTGTAAGTTATTTCATGTTTAATGTATGCCATCTCTTCTTATGCTTATGAAACTAAATGAATGAGTAGATGAGGTTGAATCCATTGTTTACAGTGCTCTACCTTTGAATTCGTTTAGTTTTACATGTTTTTTTCTGTTTGTAGAGTATCCAAGTTCTTCTTTGCCCTCTTCGACTCCTTGTCGTTATGATCTATCCATATACTCGATCAAAAGCATCAAGACTACCGCCTACCTCGCCCCAACTCGAATTCTACAAAGATCCGGCCTTATCCCAGAGACCCAAAATTTGTTTTCCCATTTCTCCAACAAAAACCCAAAAAAATCAAAATCAAACCTTCCTATCTCTTTACTAGCCTAAAATCGGTATTCATTGTTCATTATAAGTCATCTCGGCCCCTTTGAAGATCCTTTGCCGAGATAGACCCGGAGAGAGCCCTCTCCTGTCCTCGTAGGGCTAGCTACGAGGCCGAGCGTGGTTTGATGTAGCCTCGAGTTTAACCTCATTTCAGCCTGAGGTAGATTTGAGTGCTAACATAGTGGCGACCATACTGGGGAAGAATTGGTTTTCTTGTTAGTGTTGTTTGATTTATAGCTACAGACGGAGTCTGAAGTCACGCCAGGTAGCCTTCGAGCTGCACATTGCTCTGCGAGTGCATAGTAGATAAACGTTGCTTCAGTCGATCTCCGGTGTAGCTTGTAATCGTAACACTTAACTTATAAATTGCCCCAGTATATGTATCAAGTTCAGATCTGATGGTTGATGGTGAACAACGGTCAGACATAAGAAGGCTGAAATCATTCACTTGGCGACTTCATTCACTGAACAATCCAGAAATCGATGCTTCATGGTGACTTCACTGCAGGGAGATCAGTAGCTGTGAGAGTTTCAAGATGGACCGAATCACAAGAAGATACGCTCCCATGAGCCGAGATCACATTCCAGGTTTTTCGAATAAGATGCCCAAGGTAGATTGGTCAAGGAATCTGCCTACGTTTAACGATGATGGTAAGAAGGATGCTGCTTTACATCTGATTAGATTTCACATGCATATTCGCAAGTTGAAGGTGGCTTTTCCTGAAGATTGTTTGATGAAGATATTCCTAGCCACTCTAGAAGGTGAAGCCCAATCTTGGTATGAAAATTTGCCGCTGGCCTGTATTTATTGTTTAAAGGATTTTCATGCCCTGTTCATTGAAAGATATCAAATATCTTATCCATCATTAAATTTAGTTCATGACTGTTGCAAACATGCTTCTACTTTTATTGAAAGCCTTGAGAAATATTATGAAGATGATAATTTCATGGATGATGAGATCATGGAAGCATTGTACGAGAATCCATTTCAGCAGCATAAAGACGATCATGAAAATTTGCAGCAGGATCAAGATTTTAGTGTGGTGGAAGATGAAGGAATTTTGCATCTTAACAGTGAACATCAATTATATGAAATGGATCAGCAGTATGAGGAAAGTTTGTATACTCCTTCACTTGAAATCAATGAAGACAATCACTGTTTGAGCAAAAGAAAACAAAAGGTATTATCTCCTCTATCTAAAGATGAGATAGATCAGCTATTGAAAGGTCATGTTCCAGCTCAAGTTAACACAGATCTGCAGTGTGCACATGGCCAAGAAGGTGATGGTGGAACTTCTTCCTTTTCTGAAAAGGATGACAGTCCTGCAAGCAGCTTTATAGATCGGCAGGTTGAAGATGTCTATATGGCTAAAAGTGATGAAAGAGAAAGTGTCATTTCAGATCTGCCGACGGAAGAAGACAGCATGCAGATTGCAGAATGTGATAATGACCAGCCAGCTATATTTAGATTGTGATGACCAAGCATATCTTGTGCTGAAACCCATCAGGGAGAATTCTGCTGTTGAAATCATCTGGGATGCAGAAGACAGAGTTTTTGATCCAAATGTTCACATGTCATTAGAACACAGCCTTCATGAAGAAGCAATCCAGTCAGTTCATGAAAATCAAAATGAGACCTTCATTCAAGTAAGTGAAACAGTTCCTTTGGATGAATTTATGATAGATGATAGAGATATCATGCTTGAGCATCAAGAATCAGCTGAAGTTTCTTTCCTTATGATTGATGACTGTAATGAAAATCCGGCTGTCCTATCATATGAAGATGACCTATCATATTTTCAGAGTACCAAAGATCAAAACATTCCGGATTGCTTTTCATTTTCTTCATATGTCTCATGTGTTGAAATGTTTTCTCAAGAAGAGATTTGCTCATCTACCTGTTCATAGTTTTTTGAAGCTCAAGGACATATTGTTACTGAAGTACATGATAAAGACAGATCAGAATCAGAAGAGAAAGACACCTTGTTCTTTCAGCAGAAGGTAAATCTTCATGTTTTTCATGATCCATTGGAAAAATTGTTACAGTCAGCAGTAAAGGTGAGTATTGCAGTGTTCAGTGATGAAGGAAATCATGGTCAATTATGTTTTTTGATGCCCAGTTATCAGTTTGTATTGTTGACCATTAGATTTGATCAGGAGAATCAGTTAGCAAGGCATCTGCTTGACTGGTTACATTGGAAAGCCAATTATACATGATTGTACATATTTCATTAGTATGCAGGTGGTTGTCATCATGATTCCAAATCTTGATGGATTGCTGCCTTTTTTCCAAAAGCTTTGTAAAGTCTTGTTTTAAGTCAGTCATGAGTCATTTGTGTTTGGTCTGTTGAGTCAGTTTTTTCAAGTTATTTTAGTTTGCCATCGAGTCAAGTTTCAGTCAAGTTTCATTCAGTTTTCAGTCAAGTTTTCATTCAATAAATGTGTCAAAGATTTTGTGTTATCCGTTCAAAATAATGATTCCCCATTGAAATTGACCCTTCTGACCCTCCGTCAGTGATCATTTCGTCTTTTGCATATTCATTCTTAGGTGTCTCGCTTGTTCCACTTCGTTGCATTTCGCTAGGAGCATGCCATTGACTGACGAAGGGGTCTGTTGTCTTATGTTTCCTCATGCTTACACCTGTAGTGCTATTTTAAAAAATTTCCTCAAAAATCACTCAAAATCATTGTCATTTCATTTATGGTCATTAAATGTCAATAAGTGTCTTTGGTCCTAGTGTCTAGGGTTTTCGAGTCATTTGCATACATATCATAAAAGCCTGCAGGATGAGGATTGTTCCGCAAATTTTGATTTCATATTTTTTATCATCAGCATTTTAAAAACATTTCTAGTCCAAAACTCTGTTTTGGAACTAGAAATTGTTCAATATTATTTTTGTAATAAATTGTATTTATTTCACCAAGAAGAAATTTCAAAGCAGACCTCTGATCTTTTCCTCAGCTAAAGAAGCCATACCCCTGCAAGAAGATAACAAAATCATCAAATCTGAACTCAGAAAAGCCAAAAAGAGATTGTATTAAAAAGCCAAATGTGAAAATACAAAAACATTGTAATATGGGTTATCAAATAGATTTGAATCAAATCTGATTGTGAAAGATATTTACATCATATATAAAAAGCCAAACAAGTTTCATTTCCAACAATCCACAGCATACAAATCTAAATCTGGAGTTTGAAGGCCGAATTCGAGTTTTGAAGCATCGTTGACAGGGTTTGGAGGTCGAGCGACCCACTTGGGCAAGAGCGACCCACCAGGGCAAGAGCGACCCACTTGGGCATTTTTCGCAGTGGAAACTATAACGGGCGCGACCCACTTGGGGAAAAGCGACCCACTTGGAGAAAAGCGACCCACTCGCCAGCAGAATTCAGGAAAGTCGATTTGAACGCCCAGTTTCGTTTTAGATCGCCTCCAACGGCCTTCAAACAGGTTTTTAACTATTGCACAGTGGTTTTTAATATGCTGGTGGTATCATTGATGACTTCAAACATTTGAATGGAAGAGTAAAACCCTACAGTCATGGCAGTTTTGTTCTTCAGGGTTTTAAAATATAATGGATGGTTTTATGAGCATTTTACCACCTTGTATCATTGATATATATCCACCTTGGCATATGTATTCAAACCCCACTGTTTTCATACCCATTATACCATCGTGGTCATCGTTATTGCTTTACCATTGTCAAGGCTTGTGTTCCATGGTGATTATGGTCATATTGTGTCTCACTGCCCAATGATAAAAACATTCTTATGCCCATTGACACTTATAACTCTGTTTTCATTGCCTATTGATAAACACAGTCATATGATGCATTGCTCCCTTTGACAAGATTTGCTCAATATTCTAAAGGCTGCCTGCTTCCTTTGCTCAAGTTTCACTTGCAATTAAAACAGAGACTGTGCTTCTTTTTCAATCCACCTAAAACAGAGATTATCATTGTTTGTTTCCTTATGGTGCTTTGACGGTGGGGGATATTTGTTGGGTGTTAAAACACACATCATAACTTTGTTTTCACTGCATTTATATCAGTATACATAGTGCCAATAGCTTGTTCAGAGCCATGTCAGAGACAGAGTCAGAGTATGAGCAAGGGTCAGGCAGTGATTCCATGACTGAAGGTAATGTGCCACGGGGGTCTCATAGAGCTAGCAGAAGTGGTAATCGTCGCAGAGAGGAGCCTACTTCTTTGGCTCGGTTGCAGGCATGTCCATTAGCAATGGATTGTTTTCGGTATTTGTCATGTTTCAGATTTTGTGAGATGATTGCACAAACCCGGCTTCATCGTGAATTGGCCCGTCTGTTTGTTCTACATTTACGGGATGGCCGGGTAAATCTTGCCGGGGTTGATTTCATTTTGTCACCCTTGACTATTGCTCAAGCCACTAGCATACCAAACATGGGCGAGGAATGGAACAAGCGTCAGCATTTAGAGAAATTCCACTATGAGCCATACATTAAAACTGGATATATGAGTTACTTGAGCAGAGTTTTTCCATTCAGATTCTTGAGGGATGAGTATGCACCGCTGATGAAACTCATCATTCAGTAGTTTAGTTGTGAGGGCAGGTATGCTCGTCTTTTTGCGTATCATATTCGTTTGTTGATGCACTTCACGAGGGTACGTATGATGAATATTCCGTACTTCATATATCGCAACATAGAGAGGATGGTGATGTTTGTGCAAAAGAAGACAAGCCCAGTGCAGCAGTACGGGAGTATATACCATTACGCTTTGATCAAGATCATAGTGTTGCATCAGTTGGCAGAGCAGGGCATCACTTGGGAGGATTTCATTTCTAGAGACTTTTTCAGAGTGCCACAGCCGCCTCCCGAGATAGTTCATGATGCAGGAGAGCCTTCACACCAGCCGGACATGCCTGAGGTTGAGCATATCAGCACTCCTTTGGTTCAGACATATCAGCGAGGCCACAGGGCCTTATTTGCAGCGACACGGCGAGTATTATCTCCACGAGAGGTGGAAGGGGTCTTGCCGACTTCATCAGCAGAGCGAGTATTATCTCCACGTGAGGTGGAAGGGGTCTCGCCTTCTTCTTCAGTGCAGGTACAGGTGCAGGATAGGGGCAAGAGGCCCATGCATGATGAGGGCCCATCAGGAGGCCGGGACACAGATTTGACAGTCATTGATGTTGATACGAGCTCCCCTAGCTCGAAGCTGAGGGAAGTCATCCAGGAGAAAAAGGCCGAGAATGACCAGCTGAAAGATCAATTGCAGAAGGCTCAGTGGGTGATTAAATATTTTGAGCAGCAAAACAAACAGCTTGAGGATGAGCTAACATATTATGAGTTGCGTCGAATCCGTGAGGACAGACAGTGGAATCGAAAGAGGCCCGGTGACATGACACCGACTGACAGAGATACTGTACTCACACATGTGAACATCCATCTGGAGAAATTTTTGGCAAAGGCCAATCGAGACAAAGACATGCTTCGTCACATGAAAGGCCATTATTGGGCTCGCATGCATGTCTGCAAAGCGAGAATGAAGATCATGAAGAGGAGGTTGCGCGAAGCACTAAAACGGCGGAAAAAGCCTGATCCACTCCGGATTTTGGCCGAGGCTTCGTTGGCTGGGCAAGATACATGATAGAGGGTCTTCACTCCGAATTTGAGAAAATTCGGAGAAATTTTTGTCATTTTGAAATTTTTGGTCTCAAAAACAGGTTTTTCAGTTAAGCGGGTCGCGCACCCATACGCTCACTTTTTTTTGGGACACTTTCTGGAGGAAATTTTTACATTTTTGGATTTTTCATGGTTATTTATGCATCCTCAGAAATCAACTAAGCATTTCATCAAAATCTGGATGGTCAAAGAGCTCAAAAACACCATGAAAACCACCTTGCTGCCACCTTTTGCACCAGCAGGAAGTACTTCTGGGAGAAAGAAGTTTTGGAGGGTCAAATCAGCTCCAAATTCAGAAATTACACTTGGGTTGGATAGTCAACATCCAGGGCTTTCCAACGAGCTATCATGAGCTCAATTTGGATGCCGGGAAGTACCTCAAATTCAGGCTGGAAAAAGCGCGACCCACTCGGCTCAAAAGCGACCCACTTAAATTTTTCCTGAATTTTCAGCTGCCAGCTCAGATTTTCGCCTAGTATGGACCAGTTTTGCTTGTGGATGGAATTTTTGGGTTTTTGTGATGTAAATTCATGTTGGGCATGTAACTTTGGCTTATTTTTATCTCTTCTAGAAGATTCACTCACAAAAAAGGTAAAAATCATGTAATGGATCAGTTTCCACTCTTTTAGAGGCAAGTTGTTAGCTGCCTAGATTGTAGTTCCATGAATATAATTGGTTGAAACTGATCCCTGAAGAGGGAATTCGACCCCTAGAGGTGGGGAAAGGTGTTAGAGTGATCTATATATTGTAATTTCTGAGGCATTCTACGGGTTGGACTCTTGGGATACTTTTGATATCATTGTACATATTTTTCATATTTTGGCTAAGGAAAGATCAGGGGTTTTGCGGCACTTGTTGGGATCCTTGTGGTGTTCTGTTCTTGATGGTGTTTCTTCTTTGTTTACTGTAAGTTTCTTCATTTTTAATGTATGCCATCCTTTCATATGCTTCTGAACTAAATTGAATGAGTGAATAAGGTTGAATCCATTGTTTACAGTGCTTGGCCTTTGAATTCAGTTAGTTCTATATGTTTTCAGCTGTTTGGAGAGGATCCAAGTTCTTCTTTGCCCTCTTCAGCTCCTCGTCGGTCTAATATATCCATATATCCAATTTAAAGCATCAAGATCATCACCTACCTCGCCCCAGCTTGAACTCTGCAAAGGTCTGACCTTATCCCCGGACCCAAAACTTGTTTTCCCATTACTCCAGCGAAAAACCAAAAAACCAAAAATCAAACATACCTATCTCTTTACTAGCCTAAAATCAGTTCTTATTGTAAGTCATCTCGCATCCTATTGCTCATTTTCTCGAGATTGACGGAGAGGGCCCTCTCCTGTCCTCGTAGGGCTAGCTACGAGGCTGAGCGTGGTTTGATGTAGCCTTGAGTTTTACTTCATTTCAGCCTGAGGTAGATTTGAGTGCTAACATAGTGGCGACCATACTGGGGAGAAACTCAAAATGTTTGCTTGTTATAGACGCAGTCTGAAGTCACGCCAGGTAGCCTTCGAAACGCTGTTGCTATGCATCAGCGAAGTAGATAAACGCTGCTTCAGTCGATCTCCGGTATAACTTGTAATCGTAGTATTTAACTTGTAAATTGCCCCAGTACATGTATCAAGTTCAGATCTGATGGTTGATGGTGAACAACGGTCAGACATCAGAAGGCTGAAAACATTCACCTGGCGACTTCATTTACTGAACAAATCCAGAAATCGATGCTTCATGGTGACTTCACTGCAGCGAGATCAGTAGTTGTGAGATTTTCAAGATGGACCGAATCACGAGAAGATACGCTCCCATGAGCCGAGACCACATTCCAGGTTTTCCGAATAAGATGCCCAAGGTAGATTGGTCAAGGAATCTGCCTACGTTTAAAGATGATGGTAAGAAAGATGCTGCTTTACATTTGGTTAGATTTCACATGCATATTCGCAAGTTAAAAGTGGATTTTCCTGAAGATTGCTTGATGAAGATATTCCTGGCCACCCTGGAAGGTGAAGCCCAATCTTGGTATGAAAATTTTCCGCTGGCCTGTATTTATTGTTTAAAGGATTTTCATGCCCTGTTCATTGAAAGATATCAAGTAGCTTATCCATCATTAAATTTATTTCATGACTGTTGCAAACATGCTTCTACTTTTATTGAAAGCCTTGAGAAATATTATGAAGATGATAATTTCATGGATGATGAGATCATGGAAGCCCTATATGAAAATCCATTTCAGCAGCATAAAGACGATCATGAAAATTTGCAGCAGGATCAAGATTTTAGTGCGGTGGAAGATGAAGGAATTTTGAATCTTGACAGTCAACAGGAATTACATGAAATGGATCAGCAGTATGAGGAGAATCAGTACACTCCTTCACTTGAAATCAATGAAGACAATCACTGTTTGAGCAAAAGAAAACAAAAGGTATTATCTCCTCTATCTGAAGATGAGATAGATCAGCTATTGAAAGGTCATGTTCCAGCTCAAGTTAACACAGATCTGCAGTGTGCACATGGTCAAGAAGGTGATGGTGAAACTTCTTCCTTTTCTGAAAAGGATGACAGTCCGGTAAGTAGCCTTATAGATCAGCAGGTTGAAATTTGTCATATGGCTGAAGATGATGAGAGAGAAGAGCTTGTTCCAGATCTGCCCACAAAAGAAGACAGCATGCCGGAAATTCAAGTTTCAAATGCAGATTGTGATAATGTCCACTCATTCATATCAGATCCAGATTCAGATTATAATGACCAAGAATACCTTGTGCTGAATCTTGAAAAGGAGAACTTTGTTGTTGAGTTCATCTGCAATGAAGAAGACAAAGGTATGGACTCAAATGTTTTCAGTTCATTAGAACAGAGCCTTCATGAGGAGGTAATTCAGTCAGTTCATGAACAACGAGATGAAATCTGTGTTCAAGTAAGTGAAACAGTTCCTTTGGATGAATTTATGGTAGATGATAGGAATGTCATGTTTGGGTTTCAAGAATCATCTAAAGTTGCTTTTCTCATGATTGATGAATGCAATGAGGAACATGATAATCTAACTGTCATATCATATGAAGATGACCTACAGTACATTCATACTATAGAAGATCAAAACATTCAGGATTTCCATTCAGATTCTTCTTCATATGTCTCATGTGTTGAAATGTTTTCTCAAGAAGAGATTTGCTCACCTACCTGTTCAGAGTTTTTTGAAGCCCAGGAGCATACTTTTACTGAAGTACATGATAAAGACAGATCGGAATCAGAAGAGAAAGACACCTTGTTTCTTCAGCAGGAGGTAAATCTTCATGTTTTTCAGGATCCAATGGCAGATTTGTTACAGTCAGCAGTGAAAGTGATTATTGCAGTGTTCAGTGATGAAGGATATCATGGTCAGCTATGTTTTTGGATGCCCAGTTATCAGTTTGTATTGTTGACCAGCAGATCTGATCAGGGAAATCAGTCAAGAAGCCATCTACTTGATTGGTTGCCGTAGCAATATGATATAGTTTGATGGTATATTATCTTGCGAAACACGGGCGATTATGAGCGCGACATGCTAAGTTTTAAGTTCGGGTCTTGAGTTAGTTTGTTGAGTCAGTTTTTTCAAGCTATTTCAGTTTGCCATCGAGTCGGTTTGAGTCAAGTTTCAGTCAGTTTTCAGTCAAGTTTTCATTCAATAAATGTGTCAAAGGTTTTGTGTTATCCGTTCAAATAATGATTCCATCGCCCAATGGATGAAAGGCACTGTCTGACTCCCCCAGAGATCTGCCGTTCTTGGCATCTCCATGGAGCCACCATCCCCATTGGAGCCAATGTTAGAGTCGGTCCTTACAGCCCTCCGTCAATGATCATTTCGTTTTTTGCATATTCATTCTTAGGTGTCTCGCTTGTTCCACTTCGTTGCATTTCGCTAGGAGCATGCCATTGACTGACGAAGGGGTCTGTTGTCTTATGTTTCCTCATGCTTACACCTGCAGTGCTATTTTAAAAAATTCCTTAAAAAATCACTCAAAATCATTGTCATTTCATTTATGGTCATTAAAATATCAATAAGTGTTTTTGGTCTTAGTGTCTAGGGTTTTCGAGTCATTTGTATACCAGTCATAAAGCCTGCAGGATGAGGATGGTTCCGCAAATTTTGATTTCATATTTTTTTTTTATTATCATCAGCATTTTAAAAACATTTCTAGTCCAAAACTCTGTTTTGGAACTAGAAATTGTTCAATATTATTTTTGTAATAAATTGTATTTATTTCACCAAGAAGAAATTTCAAAGCAGACCTCTGATCTTTTCCTCAGCTAAAAGCCATACCCCTGCAAGAAGACAGCAAAATCATCAATTTAAAACTCAGAAAAGCCAAAGAGAGATTGTATTAAAAAGCCAAATGTGAAAATGCAAAAAACATTGTAATATGGGTTGTCAAATAGATTTGGGTCAAATATGATTGTGAAAGATATTTATATCATATATAAAAGGGCAAACGAGTTTCATTTCCAACAATCCATAGCATACAAGGCGAAATTTGAAATTTGGAGGCCGAAATCGCATTTCGGAGCATTGTTGACAGAGTTGAAGGTCGAGCGACCCGCTTGGGCAAGAGCGACCCACCTATGCAAGAGCGACCCACTTGGGCATTTTTCGCAGTGCAAATTATAACGGGCGCTACCCACTTGGGGAAAAGCGACCCACTTGGAGAAAAGCGACCCACTTGCCAGCAGAATTCAGGAAAATCGATTTGAGTGCCCAGTTTCGTTTTAGATCGCCTCCAACGGCCTTCAAACAGGTTTTTAACTATTGCACAGTAGTTTTTCATGTGTTGATGGTATCTTGAAGTCTTCAATCGTTTGAATGGAAGAGTAAAACCCTACATACATGACTGATTTGTTCTTCAGGGTTTTAAAATGTATATGGATGGTTTTATGGGTTTTTCTCCCACCTTGTATCATTGATATATATCCACCTTGGCATATGTGTTCAAACCCCACTGTTTTCATACCCATTATACCATCGTGGTCATCGTTATTGCTTTACCATTGTCAAGGCTTGTGTTCCATGGTGATTATAGTCATGTTGTGTCTCACTGCCCAATGATAAAATAGTTCTCATAACTCTGTTTTCATTGCCCATTGATAAACACAGTCATATGATGCATTGCTCCCTTTGACAAGATTTGCTCAATATTCTAAAGGCTGCCTGCTTCCTTTGGTCAAGTTTCACTTGCAATTAAAACAGAGATTGTGCTTCTTTTCCCATCCACCTAAAACAGAGATATTATCATTTTTTGTTTCCTTATGGTGCTTTGACGGTGGGGGATATTTGTTGGGTGTTAAAACACACATCATAACTTTGTTTTCACTGCATTTATATCAGTATACATAGTGCCAATAGCTTGTTCAGAGCCATGTCAGAGACAGAGTCGAAGTATGAGCGAGGGTCAGGCAGTGATTCTGTGACTGAAGGTAATGTGCCCCGGGGGTCTCATAGAGATAACAGAAGTGGTAATCATCGCAGAGAGGAGCCTACTTCTTTGGCTCGGTTGCAGGCATGTCCATTAGCAATGGATTGTTTTTGATATTTGTCATGTTTCAGATTTTGTGAGATGATTGCACAAACCCGGCTTCATTGTGAATTGGCCCGTCTGTTTGTTCTACATTTACGGGATGGCCGGGTAAATCTTGCCGGGGTTGATTTCATTTTGTCACCCTTGACTATTGCTCAAGCCACTGGCATACCAAACATGGGCGAGGAATGGAACAAACGTCAGCATTTAGAGAAATTCCACTATGAGCCATACATTAAAGCTGGATATATGAGGTACTTGAGCAGAGTTTTTCCATTCAGATTCTTGAGGGATGAGTTTGCACCGCTGATGAAACTCATCATTCAGTATTTTAGTTGTGAGGGCAGATATGCCCGTCTCTTTGCGTACCATATTCGTTTGTTGATGCACTTCACAAGGGTACGTATGATGAATATTTCGTACTTCATATATCGCAACATAGAGAGGATGGTGATTTTTGTGCAAAAGAAGACAAGCCCAGTGCAGCAGTACAGGAGTATATACCATTACGCTTTGATCAAGATCATAGTGTTGCATCAGTTGGCAGAGCAGGGCATCACTTGGGAGAATTTCATTTCTAGAGACTTTTTCAGAGTGCCACAGCCGCCTCCCGAGACAGTTCATGATGCAAGAGAGCCTTCACACCAGCCGGACATGCCTGAGGTTGAGCATATCAACACTCCTTTGGTTCAGACATATCAGCGAGGCCACAGGGCCTTATTTGCAGCGACACGGCGAGTATTATCTCCACGTGAGGTGGAAGGGGTCTTGCCAACTTCATCAGCAGAGCGAGTATTATCTCCACATGATGTGGAAGGGGTCTCGCCTTCTTCTTCAGTGCAGGTACAGATACAGGACAGGGGCAAGAGGCCCATGCATGATGAGGGCCCATCAGGAGGCCGGGACACAGATTTCACAATCATTGATGTTGATGCGAGCTCTCCTAGCTCGAAACTGAGGGAAGTCATCCAGGAGCAAAGGGCCGAGAATGACAAGCTGAAAGATCAATTGCAGAAGGCTCAGTGGGTGATTAACTATTTGGAGCAGCGCAACAAACAGCTTGAGGATGAGCTCACATATTATGAGTTGCGTCAAATCCGTGAGGACCGACAGTGGAATCGAAAGAGACCCGGTGACATGACACCAACTGACAGAGATACTGTACTCACACATGTGAACATCCATCTGGAGAAATTGTTGGCGAAGGCCAATCGAGACAAAGACATGCTTCATCACATGAAAGGCCATTATTGGGCTCGCATGCATGTATGCAAAGCGAGAATGAAGATCATGAAGAGGAGGTTGCGCGAAGCACTAAAACGGCGGAAAAAGCCTGATCCACTCCGGATTTTGGCCGAGGCTTCGTTGGCTGGGCAAGATACATGATGGAGGGTCTTCACTCCGAATTTGAGCAAATTCGGAGAAAATTTTGTCATTTTGAAATTTTTGGTCTCAAAAACAGGTTTTTCAGTTAAGCGGGTCGCGCACCCATACGCTCACTTTTTTTTGGGACACTTGCTGGAGGAAATTTTTGCATTTTTGGATTTTTCATGGTTAGTTATGCATCCTCAGAAATCAACTAAGCATTTCATCAAAATCTGGATGGTCAAAGGGCTCAAAAACACTATGAAAACCACCTTGCTGCCACCTTTTGTACCAGCAGGAAGTACCTCTGGGAGAATGAGGTTTTGGAGGGTCAAATGAGCTCCAAATTCAGCAATTCCACTTGGGTTGGATAGTCAACATCCAGGGCTTTCCAACGAGCTATCATGAGCTCAATTTGGATGCCGGGAAGTACCTCACATTCAGGCTGGAAAACGCGCGACCCACTCGGCTCAAAAGCGACCCACTTAAATTTTTTGCTGAATATTCAACTGCCAGCTCAGATTTTCGCCTAGTATGGACCAGTTTTGCTTTTGGATGGAATTTTTGGGTTTTTATGATGTAAATTCATATTTGACATGTAACTTTGGCTTATTTTTATCTATTCTAGAAGATTCACTCTCAAAAGGGTAAAAAATCATGTAATGGATCAGTTTCCACTCTTTTAGAGGCAAGTTGTTAGTTGCCTAGATTGTAGTTCCATGATTAGAATTGGTTGAAACTGATCCCTGAAGAGGGAATTCGACCCCTAGAGGTGGGGAAAGGGGTTAGAGTGATCTATATATTGTAATTTCTGAGGCATTCTACAGGTGGGACTCTTGGGATACTTTTGATACTATTGTACATACTTTTCATATTTTGGCTAAGGAAAGATCAGGGGTTTTGCGGCACTTGTTGGGATCCTTGTGGTGTTTTGTTCTTGATGATGTTTCTCCTTTGTTTACTGTAAGTTTCTTCATGTTTAATGTATTCCATCCTTTCATTATGCTTCTGAACTAAATTGAATGAGTGATTAAGGTTGAATCCATTGTTTACAGTGCTTGGCCTTTGAATTCAGTTAGTTCTATATGTTTTCAGCTGTTTGGAGAGGATCCAATTTCTTCTTTGCCCTCTTCAACTCCTCGTCGGTCTAATCTGTCCATATATCCAATCAAAAGCATCAAGACATTCACCTACCTCGCCCCAACTCGAAATCTGCAAAGGTCTGACCTTATCCCCGGACCCAAAATCTGTTTTCCCATTTCTCCCGGCGAAAACCCGAAAAAATCAAATCAAACTTACCTATCTCTTTACTAGCCACAAATCGGTTCCCTTTTCGAGTCATCCTAGCACCTTATTGTTCATTTTATAGGGTCGCGGAGAGAGCCCTCTCCTGTCCTCGTGGGAGCTAGCTACGAGGGCCGAGCGTGGTTTGATGTAGCCTTGAGTTTTACCTCATTTCGGCTTTGAGGGTAGATTTGAGCGCTAACGAGAAGACAACGCTTAAACAAAACATTGGTCTTGAGTTACAAGTCATAAATCCATTGTTGTTAAACCTTGAAATTCAAGAGAGCAATCCCATATTCTATGAAAGGCGAAGAATCAAATCGGACGAGGACATTCACCAAGCGGTCAAACTAAAAATGATCTTGGACTATGTATTTTGATGGGTCGTGCACTAAAAAAACGGCGGTGCGGAGTGTACGGATTACTAACATTGAAAGCAAGCACACGAATGTATTTCTTGAAAATTAGACTTTCGGTGTTCCAACAACATGGTTGAGTACGAATCCTGCTCTTGGGCTTACAATTACTAAAAAAATTTAGGAGCAAGAAAATAGCGTATATGGGGATTAAGGTTAATAATTAGGCAAGTGAATGGGGAGTATAATGCAAATCATCCCGGACGAGGGCCTATCAAAATGATGTCATGGATCTTTTGAAAACATTTGAGAGTCCTGGCAGGTTTTGTCCAGGGAAAAGAAATCTTATGGACCACAATTTAGCCTTTGCGGCTAGGGGAAATGTTTAACGCCATATCGGATCGATGATTGTTCACCTCAAATAAAATTTAGACCAGTAGTGCACGATAATAAAAATGCGCGGGTGTTTGACGGAGATAAACAAATAGAAGACTTCATGCAATTCGAAATGAATTTGAACTACATAGTTCGAGATTCAGATTATGATACGGTACAACGGTGAAGAAAATTTTCTTGGTGAAGAAGAACCTTCTCCGAGCTTGTGAGTCTTAACCTTCGGACTAGAAAACTTAGAAATGAAATAGGATTGAATGCGAGAATCGAAACAGAATAATTAGAAACTACTGCATTCTACGGATGAGATTTTCCAAATGGTCTAACTCCTTTAGAAGAGTTGTTCGATTTTAATGACGTGGCCAAAAAACCCTAGCGGAACTTGTGGAACCGAAGTGGAAGAGTGTATGTTAGCGATAAAGAGAAACCAAAAATGATCAAAGTTTGTCCAAGAATTTGCCAGCTCACATAAGACTCAAATACATAGAGTTGTTCAAGGAATTTTACGATGTTTCGCATGGAGTTACGAAGATCTTAGAGTCTATGACAACGAAATAATGCGGCTAAAAATCCCTCTTAAAGAAAACCAAAAACCTTTCAATAAATACAACGACGAGAATAAGCAGAGTGTCTGACTGCCTTCCAATTAAGAAGGAAATCATGAAGATGTATGATGCGGTATTATTGTCCCTATTAGATATTACGAATGGGTATCTAATCTGAGGTATGTATTGGGAAAAATATTGGAGAAATCGGAGCTTTGTATAGACTTTAGGGTTCAAGCAAGCTTTATACAAGACAACTACCCTTTATCAAAAATGGATCATATTTTACAAAGGGTGGTAGGGTCTCAGAAGAATCTCTTTTGTAGTGGCTATTCGGTGTAACCGGATCTTAGTTCACCCTGGCGATCGTTAAAGACAACCTTTACTACACCATGGGGCACCTTCATGTGTGTGAAAATTCCTTTTGTTCTAATGAATGCTAGAGCAACTTTTCAAAGAGCCATGGATATAGCATTCTCGAAGAATTGGGTTTCTTCATCATTATCTATCTTGATGATGTCTTGTGTTTCAAAAACGAGATGAAGAACACTTAGAACATTTGAGAAAGGTTTCGAGAAGTGCGGTGGGATATCTTTGAACCCTAAGAAGACGCTATTTGGTCTCCCGGGAAGGTAAACTTCTTGACACATTATTTGAGAGGAGGGTATAAAGATAGATCCAAAGAGGGTTGAGGCAGTTGCAAATCTCCCATCCTCGTAATATCAAGGAGTTGCAATCTTTCATTGGAAAGATTAACTTTTTGAGAAAGGTTCATCCCCCATTTGGTTGAGCTCCTTAGGAATATCACAAACATGTTAAATAAGGAGCAAGGGGTGGAAATGGACCTTGGAAGCAAAGACATCCTTTGAACTAGTAAAACAAGCCTTAACTAAAGCATCGGTTCTCATAAGTCCTAATTTTTCAAAAGATTTTTTTATATACTTCTCTTTGCCTTGAACACCATTATTTGTTGTCCTTTTACGAAAAAATTCACAAGGACAAGAGTAGCCTATTGCATTCTTTAGTAAGGCATTGAGGGATGCCCATTTAAAGCATAAAATTATGGAAAAACAAGCTTTTGCTTTGGTCAAAGCATTGAAAGACTTCGAGAGTATACATCCTTCACTCACACATTATTGCCTTTGTCCCAAACTAGATTGTTAAAGACATTCAACAGAGACCAGGATGGTAAGGCAATAGAGTAGTTGACATTATGTGTGATACTTTGATTTAGGTAAAATCATAAAATATTAAAGGCAAAGGTCTAGCAATATTAAATGGCGAGGCACAACTATGAATTTTCTTGATAAATAAATATGATTAATGTTTACAGATAACCAAGGAAAGAGTTCTCAGCTCCATTGTTGAAGGTCATTTTATGAACTCTGTGGAAACATCTTTGATATTATTTATGTTTTAATATAGTGTAGATACGACTCTGGTTTTATCCAAAACAAAGGCAAGATTCTTGAAATAAAAACAGATGCTTCATGCATTATTGATAGATGTCTTTATTGGAAAAAATTAAGAGTATGTGTAAATGTTTTTGGTTTGATGCGGTTATGAGGAGGAATTCCAGCGAAGAAGGAGAGTGTGGAGAGTCATTTTATACCAGAGGCAAGTAACAAGGGTGCAGGGCCTTGGTTTCTTATTTTCACTCTCTTTTTACGGCCGTACCTGGGAATGTTCTTGCCATAAATACTGGTGTTTGAAGGCAGGAGAAAATTATTACTTACCTCGCAGGTCGTGGCCAAACCCCTGCTGTGGGTGGGGACCAAACTTCATACAGGAAGGTACGTATCATCTTCGCCGGCCTCGCGTGGATTCTGCTACGGTTGTGTCTGATGAATAAGCCATTCTGTGAACCAATGACGGTTGTATTGTCTCGCTGAAATTCTAACGAGACTCATCACCTCTAGTTTGGGCGTCACCAAAGATCATCCGAGATAATGCGGCGTTGGATCAAAAATCGGTTGAATTCCTCCATGGTGTCGAGATATCATTGGGGCATTCTACGGCCTTGTCCTCGAGTGTGGAATTGCACAAAAATCTTTCCATCGCCTAGTGGCAGACATCGTCAAAGAAGCTGGAGGACAACAAAAAGTGTGGCACCACAGTAAGTCTGTGCACTTTGGGCCGACGGTTAACACAGAAATCATTATTGATATGTCTTAACTAAAACATGACAAGGTACGGATGCAATTTTTCTAACGACTGGGTGCAGTTCGAAGTTGATTCAAGAGTTGCGGGCGGAATGATATGGAAGGATAAACCAGACCACAATTCATCTTCGATGGCTTGAGGAGGGAGCGTATCGCGACGATAGAGCGAAATGAAAGCATTAAACGCTTTTTTGACAAAAAGAACCAGGCAGTAATTTCAAGATTGGGGACAAAGTGTTGGTGGAATCAGAAAGAAGAGAGAAAAGCATGGAGAAAATTTGAGTAACTATGGCTTGGCCCCTTATTCTATTCATTCGATTCAGCAAATAGTGCATTTTCACAGACCTCGATGGAACACTGTTGTTTGGGGGTCCTTAATGGCCGGGATATTATTATTCACTTCTCTTCTGATCTGAAGTACATGTTTTAAAACACTTTTTTACCTTTTCCATTGTATGGGAGTAAACGCTACAATGTCATGGCATTCAAGTTTGAAAAAATCAAAAATACAAACAGAAAGAAAAAAAGAAAAGAGGAAAAACACACAAAAAAATAGAAACAAAGCTCATATAAAAGAAATAAATATGAAAGTGTGTAAGCACAAGTACATATAAAAAACACACCTCTAGTTGATAAATGACTTAATCTTGACTGGAGTAAACGCTTAAATTTTATTTGATAGGATGAGAATTCAATTTCAAAAAGCTGTATTTAAATCTTGGCTTATTAATGAAAATGAATTGGATAAAAATTGAAGGTTCAAATGAAAATCAAAATACGAAAGTTTAGGTTTTCAAAGAAAGAGTGACTCAAAATGTTTTATTTCACAGTCACAAAAGATGTGAAAATGGGTTCTAATTTGCCCAAAAAGTCTAGACAGGAAGAAAAACACGAGACGACTCACAAATCAAAACAGGCTGAGAAAAGAGAGAAAGGCCGTATTTGAGGAACACTGGGATCTAAGACTCTCTGTTTGTTTTGATTTGCAAAATAATAAATCTATATATTTGACTTGTTTTAACTACTATGAATCTTAATGAAGTCAAAAAGCAGCTTAATCTTGACTTGGCCATTTTTAAATTTCTGTCTTCAGAATTTAGAAAATGCAGAAATCCTGAATGGATTTAATCCCAGAACGGAGGCAGGTTGATAAGAAAAATCCAGGCTCATTGTTTTAATGAGTTCAGAAGCCATTGGTCGATTGAGCACATAGCATAAAGAATAAATGACGGTACAGAAGTTTGTAATCCGGTGCACTCTTGAAAAATATTAGATGGGTGAGTTCGGGTGAGTGGCGGTTGACAGTGAGTTCGAGTGTTTCAGTGATCATTTCCAAGGCAGGAGCCGAATACGACGAAAACGTTCCGAGATCGAACGCGAGTTCAACGGAAGAATCACGATGCAGATTGATGGCTTCAGCGCAGCTACGATGTGAACCATATTGGCCACCATAATATTTTGTCCACTTTCAGAGGTGGCTTTCAGGGCCTCAAGGAACAAATTTCATCTAAAATTGTTGGTGGCCAGAGTCTCTAAATGTCTATTTCTTTCCTCATCCCAACAAAATCAACGTTAACGTGCAGCTCAAGGGCTTAAATCCACTGGAAATCACAGTCATATACTTCTACAAGGACCCTTTTAACTTTCCTTCTTTCACCACCTGAAAAACCTCATTTTCTCTTCTTGACTTTCCAGAAAATCACAATTTCATGTTCCTTTCTCGCTGTCATTCAGCTTCCATTTCTGGGTCTAGGCCCCATCTTCGTGCTTGTGGCTCTGTTTAAGAAAAACTTACGCTGAAAACCATGAAAATGCATGTTTCTGTGTGGCGGAGCATAAGCCCTCGGGCTAAGTCTCCTCCTCTTGTCCTCCACTCACTACGAGTGCCAGGGCCAGGTGCACACAAGTATCGAGGTGCTTATCTGGCATATATTTTAAATTTTCTTAACGAAACACCAAAAACCTTTGCTAACTATGATGGAATTTAATCAGGGTTTTCAAAGGTTTTCCATCGTGATTTTCAAAAACAATAATGATACACGATGGCTCACGCAGATAGGATGCTTTATCGGACCTATCATGTGGGCCCCCGCATTCGTCACTACAAAACAAAACTTGGTTTTACTTTCCTTAGGCACCGGACGGTTTCTGCGACACCGATGATTCCATGCGCGGGCGCGTGCGTCCCTCGTACCTATTCACAGCACGCGGCTAAATTAATGCACGCGCGCGCGCGTGCGGCCGCCCGTGGCCGAATTAATGATGTCGGTTCGTCGGTCCTTCTTCCGCATCGGGCGTGCGCTATAAAGGCACACGGGCCTTTCTGTGCTCGCTTGCATGTATTTATCAGGGCCCCGTCGCAATCAATCGATTTCCGCCGTCGGTCTCTCGGCGGATGTCAGCAATTTAATCGGGTCGTGATTCTAAGCGGGTCATCCTCCACCATGACTCCCGGATGCTCTGGCGCTAAGTGCGCAAGCAATCATGCTGAGATTACCTCGCTCCCTGCGCCGCCCTGGGTGGCAGTTACCACCTGTGTGAGGATTTCCTCATTTGTTTTTGTTTTTATGAGTTTGAATGTATTTTGTCTGTTTTGAAAAAAGAATATTATTCGATGGCTGGGTGACCTCTGGGTGTGGGTCTGGGGGGGGGGTAAGGTGGTTTTAAAATCACATTATATTGGTGTTTTTAAGGGCATTGGTACATACATACATGACGCAGCACCGCAGTGAAAAACAGAATAAATACGGAAGAAAGAGTATCGGGATTTTGGAGGACAGTAAACGAACGGCGGTTAGTGTGGACGGTTGCCGTGGGATTGGGGGTAAGAAAAGTTATCAACTCGTCACTGGGTCCAAACAACAGATTAAAGAAAAATCTAGGTGTTCTTCGGGAAACCTCTACAGGCCCCAGGACAGAGCAAAGTGGTTATTTACAACAACGCTACGGCGCGCCACCTATCAGGGGTGTCAGTGAAAGGCGGAACCCATTGGTCGGGATCGGATGTTTTAACACAGGCACGAGAGAGTTTAGCCATGAGAGATTTAATTAAGGGAATGTCGCAAAAAAGTAAACACAGATCCTGCAGAGCATAAGGTCGACAATGCCCTCGAGCTTCATTCATAAGTGTAAAACAATTAATACGATTGAACATTGTGCATTTTCTTCCTTGAGCCTCCCAAGACGAGAAACATCGTCTATATTAATTGTGATGAGGATCTTTTGTCAGGATCTCCTCCTCATCCTTCTGTAAGTAACCATTGAAGATAGGTGAGGGTTGGTTGTCAATGTATTCTTAAAGCATTCTATGTAAGCGGTAGAGACTCTTGATTGTAGATAGGGATTTTCCAGCTCATGGAGCTGCAGCATATATGAGATAAGTTGGTTGGCTCTTAAATAAAGCACTAAACTTCAAGGGTTGCCCTTTAATTTGAACATCAATACCAAGCTGATTTACCGGGATCTGATGTAGTGGTGATGTTATTCTTGTTGCTTGTGTTTTGTTTTTGTTTTCATTGTGTTTAGATTTCTTCTATAAAGGCAGTTGGTGTTGGGACCTCACATACTAGGTAACCTTCTCTGCTTGAGAAATCTTTGTATAATGTTTTCAACTAATTCATTGTTGGAAATGATTAATTCGATTTAAGCATGACATATTCAAAGTTCTCATCTTATTATTAATTTGAATGTTATTTCATCATTACTTTCATCACTAATTTGAAGATGAACTAAGAGAAATTAAGGTTAACATGCAAATTTTCTTATTTTCCGATTGTTTGATTAATTCCCTTAGAATGTGTTAAAGGCGACTAGTTTCAAAGTACTTATCGGATGCGTAAAATTATCTTTGTGATTGTCTGGCAATATTAAGTAAAGAAAGACAGAGAGAGAGAGAGAGAGAGAGAGAGAGAGAGAGAGAGAGAGAGAGAGAGAGAGAAAGTGTAGGCCATCAGTTCTCAAATTCACCTTCAAGTTTCCACTGGCATTTCTATTGTACACCCAGTGCTGTAAAGGTAGCTGGTTTCGAAAAGTACACCGGATCTGATGGCATATGTCTTTCTTAAGCGCTGCAGTCCAAAAATTTGAATAATTTCAAAGTACTTACCGGATCTAGGCTACTCTTTGTTACGCATCTTTTATTTTCCCCTTCTTAATGTATCACTCCATTCAATAAATCAAACCTTAAAGAGATCTGGGCATAGATGAATTTCCCAGAACCCTTAGAACTAATTTGTTTCAATTTGAATCCCCTTATGGCTCCATAGCCAATGGAGTGAAAACACCTTGCATCACTCTTTTCTTCTTGATCAAAGCTTACTCTTAAACATGACCCATCACACTTTGAACCTTTTACCTTTGGGACTTTCCTCAAAAGCAATCCCCTAACATTCCATATCAAAACAAAACAAAAAAACCCTTGGACCTCTGTGTCGCCTAATATGTTACCAACCCAAGACAAATCCATCTTTTGTATGACCCGGAGAGGCCTCATCGTGTGGGAGGGTGGATCACAGAATCCAGTTGTTTGATGATGTTAACTCTAGTGAGTAGACTTTCTTGATCTTGCTTATTCTGAAGACCTAACAATATGGACCTATTTCGTCTATGGTAAAACCAAAGATTTTCTTTAAATTCGTCTGTAAGTAGCCAAGGTTAGGACCTCTGTTTATAATTGTAATGATGGAGATTCCCTCTTGTGAATGGCGGTGACTTTAACTACTGTCATGGCATGAAATTATTCATGTGATAATTCGGAGTGGTTGAAGAACTATCTCCAACATAATCTCAATCACCTCTACCGCTGGCCAGTGTTGTGTGGATTAATCCGTCTTTCAGAGACAAGGCAGAACTCCCTAGTACTAAAAGTATCTAGCAACAAGCAACCCGGACATACTAATCTTTCTCAAGAATATATGATTTACGAAAAGCTCTATAGAGTGTAAAATACTTACGTGTGTCGAGTGCTTGTTCGAAGTCGTTGTTGTCCTCGTGCACTTGAAGGAGTTATCCTCGCCAACATGTAAGTCACAAAAACCATCTGTCTTACCTATGTCATTCATCATAAACCATGTATCTTAGTGATCAATAAATCTCTACGAAATAAACCTTTAATAGGCTTGACATATTGAGAAAAATGGTATGTGTGTTAATTTAAAAGAAAACACAACTTTGGAGGGCCTTGATGTTGGACGGTCTTCCCGGGAGTCCCAGCTTGGTCTCTTCTACTTTGATAAGCTCTTCACTTCTCCAGCAAGACAAGTAAAGGTATGTAATCTCTTATAAAGTGTAGTTAGCCGGACTAAATCTTAACGACATAACTTCAAATATCCCAAAGCTTGAACTCCCCTTTGGGCTACCCAATGCCTCATTTTATGTGTAGTGGAAAAAGGAGGTTTTCTGTTCCAACTATGAAGGGATAGAATCCTCTTTCCAAAGGGATAAGCGTGACTCCTCACATCAAGGGGTTGTCATAAGGTAAGGGATTCATGCACCTCACAAGAGCGGTTCTACACCGCAAGACCCATTCTAAGAAGCTTCCGAGGTTGCCCAATTGAACTTTTGAATTTACTTGCGCCTTTTTGATCTAACAAGGGTCCGCTCTATAAAAAATATAAAGTGCATTCGAGTCGTAGGACGGTGAACATTGGGCGGCGAAGATGCGGGGCAGATAGTGGAAAATTAAACACCAAGTTTAGGAAGCTTTGGGAACTTTTCTACGATTTCAAAGCCGGCCTTGAGGCAGGTATGTGTGGAACTTGCAAAAAGGGGGGGGGTAGATAATAATGAGCCCATACATATAGTAGAATGTCGGGGATGACAATTTTCGATTAACAGTTGCTTATAAAGTGCAAAAGTACGGAATAGATACAGTGAGTACGCGCGTCTGTATGAAGAGTGAAATACTTTATCATTTCAAAGATCATCATGTGTGGACACCCCGGTCGGGCCTATAAAAAACATTCGGTGAAAAAATATATATTTATATATATATGTCGGCGGAAGGTGAGTCATACTCGGATCAAAACTAACTGAAACGACTCCCCTATTTGTTATGATCGAGAATGATTTGAATACATACGGCATAGACATGTGTAGATATAGTATCGGACACAGCCATATGTTTATAAATATTCCTTCATATAAACGCTAACAAAATTCCTCGCGGCACAGGTGGTAGAAACTAAGATCCAAAGTCTTGATTTCCGCATCTCTCGAACTGATACCGTTCTATCCATGTGAATGAATGTATTGGAAATTCTAGGGCATGGTAGTGTTTCGGGAAAAATCACCGTAGACGTTTGTTGGTTTAAACCTCCACATAGCGAGACGCTACTTACGAAGGACTCACACAACCATACATGTTCATGAAAAACTAAGACTAGAGTAGATCGAAGTTGCCGTAGGTCCGGTTGAAACGGTCAACGGGAGTCCCAGGCCAGGCGGCCCTTCTTCCTCCTTAACACGAAAGACAAAAAGAGACAAAGCATGAAGAATTGAGTTTATGCATGACATGTATCTACTCTAAATTTTAGTGGTATGTAAAACATTAGATAAGCAATGAATGCTTAAATAACAATATTCTCATATATGCAAACGGACACTAACACGTATATTTACACGGGAACAAGATGGTACTTACGTATTATAAATAGCATGTATAGAAATAACAAGTGGAGAGATCCACCTAAATCCTTCCACGATCTTCGACGAGGCCGTCACACAATTTTGTCCCACCCTTGCCTCGCTAAGATTCCTTCCCGAGCGAGGTGCATATGAGATGTATAAAGAGATGAACATCTCAAGGAAACAAAGGTTTCACATAATGGTAGAGGAGAGTGCAGAAGGGCATGGGATTTCGGACTTGGATAGGGAGATACCAACGGTATAATGTCAATAATTTCTCTCTCTCCCTTAGGCCATACACACATGAGGGGCTTTTATACTCCCTCAAAGTAGTTTCAACGGTTGGAAATAGTTGGCCACGAGTTGGGGTGGATTGGTACGAGGTAACCATCAACTGGCTTTCAAGAAAAATAGGGATTTTTATATATTTTTTCCATGGAAATTTTAATGGCATACGCGAGAAAGTATGTGTAGGGACTCGTGTATACACGTGGAAAAGTCTAGGCGTACCGCGTATGTGGGGAATTTAACTGCTTGTTTTAGTGAATTTTGTCCAATGCAGCAGGAATGGGTGCCTAAAACCGTAAAGCAATCATGAATCATATGAAGGTGAGAAATGATGTGATATGAGATGCCCCCTAATATATCGGATGGGAAGGGTACATGATGGCAAAATGTATTATGCACATAGAGAACTTCGCAAAGGACAAGAAGGTTGCAGTTTGAGCCTACCAAAAAACAATGAACGAGAATCAACTCTCATGCGCAGGGTGAAATGGAGACCCATGCTCGATCAAAAAAATACATCTCATATATATAGAAAGTATATCCAAATGTATACAAGTATAAGCTAGGGCGAAAGTACACAGTAAGATCATACGAGCATGGCTGAAATAACAAAGTCGAATCAATGTCCAAGTATCACATATGGCCCAGTCAAAAGATGTGTATGTTGTAAACTGGATATCTGGTATATAAGTAAGCGAATCTCGGGGTACCAAATCACTCAAGGGTAGATATCATGGTACAATCACGCAACTCGGGAGCCAACCGCATATGAATGTTGTTATGCGGAAGCGCAACATATAAAAAATTGGACGGTGTCCTTTGGCGGCAGGCGGAATGGTATTTGTCAAAGTGAGGGCGAAATCTTTGAAACATAACTTGGGGTCTTCACTTCGTCCATATGCCACGATTCTACACAATGGGAATATTCGTGAAGTCGACCATGTGAGAAATCGTTGGATTCTGCAGGTCGATGATGTATCTAGTTAACCAGCGAGACAACCCTACCAATAATGAAAATGAGTGTCAAGTTACGTACAATGCGACAAGTGCGAATAAATGAGTTGAAGTCGAACACTTGAAGAATCTATCAGGCGAGGGCAATGATGGATCCCAGCACTAATGGAAGTAGCGAAGGTCACCACGTGAGGCTGAAGCCTGAGTGCGACAATATTACTCACCTGAACCTTATTCCGGAGAAATGAGTCGGAGTCGATGGGAAAAGATCTCTGGAAGGAAAGGCAGTAAGGCATCCCATCAATCCTGACACGAGTGTAACCCGCCGGGCCAATATTTGGAAAGGAATCGGACGGAGGCGAGTGACGGAACCAAAGCCGAACTACGTTTCGACGTGCACAAGACGAAGCTAAGCGCACGGAAGAAACCTCTAAACCAACCAATAATGAAGAACGACACAGAGGTGAGAAATCCACCGATAGGGTCAAATGGAAATCAAAAGTCTTGCACGAATCCCAGAGGTGTGATAATGTGCGACGTCGAACACGAGAGGGTCCACTCGGTCGGGCCATGATGATGATCCAAATCTTTGGCGAGCAAAAGGTCTGCTATCAATGATGAAATAGGGCCGAGGATGTGGCCAGCTCTGGGTTTGCTCTCGGAAGCAATGGTAGTCGATAAGAGACAATCCCCCGCCGGCAAAGAGTCAATGGGGACCTTCTGCTACTCAAACCCGACGCAGGCAAAAGGACAAAACATCTGATGTGATAGAGAGCAATGCGACAAAAGGCAGAAGGCGGGGCGAATAATGAGTCGAGAGACACGCGAGAATGGCCGACTGCGGTTAGTACAGACAAGAGCACGACTCGTGATGACCATGAGTAAAAGTGACCTTCGCATATAAGTACGTACATGGGAGACGAACAAACTCTCCATATGATTGGAAGAGATAACTAGCAGGAAGGCCGACAAGGGAAACATGGTGAGCTGAACACACAAAAAAAAAAAACTAAAACCATCCCAAATGGAGGAAATATATATGTGGCATTCCAAGGGCGACAAAGCTGACAGCATACTACCAATCAAAACAATGAAGATACATCCCGTTCCCGCTCTTTTTGTTATATTTGATTTTTTTGTCTTTTTCATATAATAAGCCTGAAAAAGAATAAAAGAATGTTATGGTACAATGGATAGAACGAGTATCAAAAAATCAGATGCACTAGTTCCTGGGATTGGAACAATCCTATGCTCAATGCAAGGTGGCAGAAACTGGTAAGCGATACTCAAAGGAACGTTCCATCCATGGGTAAAAGGGTGTCAAGTCGCGATAGCTAAGTGCATGCAATGGTTAACTTGTACAAATAGTCAAGGTCAAAATTTGGCTTAAACACTGAGTCCAAATGAAGCCGGCTAAAGGCCAGGATAAACAAGTAGCCAATATGCAATGCAGTAATACAACTTAACGACACCAGGGAGCCTCTAGGGTAAAAGCCAGAAAAATGATAGTGAGGAAGAAGAAGAATGAAGCTTCAACACATAAGTCATGGTGGGACTAAAGAGGACTCCCGAGCCTACATAAAACGCAGCATGGGCAACAAGTGATAGTGAGGAACTAACTAGGAAGCCCATGTAAAGGAAGGCTCTACCACCAAGTCATGATTAAATAATCGGCGAGTGAAATGGGTGTAATAGTCATGACCTGATGGGATTGACCCTATGGCAAGTGATCAGTATGAAGGCTAGTATGCAAGATGCAATGGAAAGTGACTTCCCTAACCTATGTGCCAGTGAAGATCATATACCTGCCGTGACGAGTCGGTAATCATGGATCAAAAAACCGGAAAAAATCTCAAATTCGTCAAAATGTACCTGAAATCATACCAAACTGGGCACTTCCAAGCATCTGGGTTATGCAGCTTAAGATAGATCGAAAAAATAAGCATAACAATTTTTTGCGAAAATTTTCAACTTTTTAGGCATAAATAGACAAATTACCTCATATTTGGTTCATTATTACATTGCTGATTTGGAAAAAAGTGCTCTGGAGCAAAAAACGTCTTTCGTCAAATCAGGAACAACCGACCGTCGAATCGCACCGAATTTGTCAGGTAAGCTCCTCAATCATCCTTGCAAATCATTTTGTCCGTTTATAAATTAAAATTTAGTGATTTTCACCACAGAAACCCTTTCTAAAAAACATGGGTTTGCGCATAAGCGGGTTGGTAACAGGAAAGTCGCGTATACACGCGACTGTGCATAAAGAAATCCGCGTATGCGCAGGCCCAAATGAAAAATGCATGGCTAATGAAGGATTTGTTGAATTTTGACAGGATGAAAATCTCATGGAGAGAGCGTGAACACAGTGCAATTGATCAAGAGGTCATGCAAGATCGAGCATCGCAAAATATTCTTCGGAATTGCGGATTGTTCAAATTTTTCAAAATGCCAAATATGAAAAGCAATGTTCGGTTGCTAGAAATGCTCGTCAATTACTGGGAACTGGAAGAGGACTGTTTTATGATAGGTAAGATGCCAGTACACATTGAAGTGGAAGACATATACTTTATCACTGGACTCTCCCGAAGGGGGGAACCAGTAGACTTGCACGGGAAGCCCCTGGGAGGGCTAACCGTGGAAGATTATGTCCACGTGTATTGCGTAGAGGGTTCCAAGAAAGTTGGAACTCAGATTGCGATTAAAGATTTAAGGGATTTTCACATGAAAATCCTCCTTTTCACCATTGGCAGAGTGGCAGGATCTGCCTCCCTACATCAGGCATCCAGGACGCAAATGAGCATAGCAGTGGAATGCTTGACTCATGTGTATGATTGGTGCACAGCCCTATTACTGAACATGAAGCAACAGTTGACCTCAATCCGCCAAGAAAAGACCAAACACTTTGGATACGGTACTATTTTGATGACATTCTTCTTTGAGAAGATACCAGCATTGAGACCCAGAGTTATCTCTACCATCAGCAGCCTGAGAGACCCAAGAATTGCCTGTTGGGCGGACATGATGAAGAGATTAGGGGGAAGTGAAGTTCCCCAGACCACTTGGGATGATGAGTTCTTCCTTTGGTGGGGAGAACAAATCATCGCTGTGGACGACTATCCCTATGCCGGGATGGACTTTCGTGGAGATCCAGATCTTGTTCTTCCACCAGGCACAGCATGGGGCACAGTCGGTAAGTTTGCAAAAAATTTTGACTTATATAATTTTTTGGATTTTTTCAAATATGTATGAAAAAATGAAAACAAACATGTTTTTTATTGGATTCATAATGACTGACAATGTAAACATGATCATGAAACAGATATTGGACCAGTTCGACCTGAGGGTTTCCCGCGCCACAAGCGTCGCAGGGGCGAAGCAGATACAGTGGATTCAGACAGGACCCTCCAGGCTATACAGAGGAACTTGGAGGGGTTAACCCGCCAAATACCTATGGCTGCCGTGGAAGACCTACCGGAAGCCATCCAGAGACGGGTGGTAGGAGTGCCCCGAGACTCGGTACGGTTATTCCGTCGAGTTGCCACCGCGGTCATGTTCTATAGGAACACGACTTCTGGGTAGGGACCTCAGGAGTAGATAGATATTATATATCAGATGACTGTATATTCTTTTTTGAGACTGAACATGATCGGGCATAAGCCCAAGTTTTGTATGACCTTATGGATCCAAATTTTGTAAAGTTTTTGAACACTCTGATGATATATATACAGCGATATTTGATGTGATGTGATAAATGTATCAAATGTATGATGTTTTTGATGATTAAATTTTTATTGTATGGAATGATTAATATGCCAATCAATTGCTTGATTAGCTAATGAGTCTGCTAACCAATTGTCAGCTCGAGGAATATGAATGAAAGTTAAAAATTGAAATGATCTTTGTAACAAACGTACCCTCAAGAACAACCATAATAAAAATGGGTCACGAACCCGATAAGTATTGTTCAACTGCGACACCACCAGCTGAGAGTCCAAGAAAACTACCAACGAATCAACACCCAAAGATATTGCCTCCGAGAGTAGATAAACAACTGCAGTGTATTCTGCTATATTATTGGAAGCAAGACCAATGCAGACCCCTCTTGATACTAACAGCTGACCGGATGGATAATGAAGCACCCAAGCCGCGGAAGCTAAGTTCCGGGTGTGTCTACTAGCACCATCGGCGAAACCAAAATGACTCATGACATCCAACACAACCTGCCAAAACAGATCAAAAACATCACCAACTCATCAAAGATCGAAAATCAACCAGATATGTACAAAGAAAAAACTACTATATACAAAAGCAACATGCCAGGCCAAAGCCTAGGCATAATAATTCTTCAAATAGAGCCCATTTCGGGGCTCCGGCAACTCGTTCCCTTCGAAATCAACCAAGGTATATGCTCCTTTCTTAAGGACTTTTTTAACGATATAGGGGCCATACCACATAGACTTAAACTTTCCTGCCCCCAGGGCATCTTTTTCTTGGGCATAGACCAAAACAAGGTCACCTTCCAAAAAAACCCTGGGTTTGACCGCCTTATCGTACTGAACTTTAACTCGGTTTTTATGCGCTTCATTCATCGTGGCGGCATCCCGACGCTGCTCATCGAGATGTTCCAGATGAAGGAGCCGTTCTTCAAGACTAGAAGTGTCAGGAAGAAGTTCAACAGCTAACTTAAGAGAAGGAATCTTGCATTCAATAGGAAATACGGATTCCACCCCGTGCACTAGCTGAAACGGAGTAAAGCCAGTTGCAGTTTTCACTGACGTCCTGTATGCCCAAAGTGTAGGATATAGCATAATATGCCAGTTGGATCTAGCTTTATCAATTGTTCTTTGAAGAATTGTCTTCAAGGATTTATTCACGGCTTCCACTTGCCCATTGGCTTGCGGATAATATGGAGACGAATGCTCCTGCCGGAAACCCAATTTGAGAGCCAACTCAGCCATCATACTATTCTGAAAATGACTGCCATGGTCAGTGACAATCTCTCTAGGAATACCAAAACAAGCGATAACCTGGTTGAAAAGGAAAAGAGCTGCAGTCTCACCATCATTCCCAAAAGTAGGCATAGCCTCGACCCACTTCGTAAAGTAGTCTACTGCTACGATAATGTACTTGTGACCTTTAGCCGAGGGCGGGTTACAAGTAGTATAATCAATACCCCACTTTGTAAAGGGACCGACAGTAATGACTGGAAAAAGCGGAGCTGGATGAGCGCGCATTTTTTGAGTATAGACTTGACACGGATGACACTTTTTGACCGATTCGATACAATCCTTGAAAATCGAGGGCCAAAAGTACCCAGCACGCAAGATTTTTTGGGCTGTAGCAAGCCCAGATAAATGACCCCCACAAGCTCCACTGTGGGAATCATTCAGCACAGCCTCAGCTTCTTCGAGAGTTAAGCAGCGTCTCAGGATTGAATCAACCCCTCGACGATATAAAGCGTCACCAATAATCAAATAATTCTTGGCCAAGTGACGCAACTTACGACACTCATCTTTCGAAAAAGTAGAGGGAAACTTCGCAGTCTGGAGATACACAATGATATCTCCGTACCAAGGATCCTGTGAAGAGATAAGAAACAAATGTTCATCCGGAAAGGATTCATCATAGATCATCTCTTCCCCACAGGGCAACTCGGAGATCAATTCCGCGAAAACTAATGATTTCTTGGACTTGGCAGACATAAACTCAAGATCAAATTCCTATAAAATCACAATCCATCTATTGTATTTCCCCCCAATCACTTGCCTACTGAGGACAAACTGAAATGGATTGGCTGCTGCCAAAACATAAGTTTTTCGAAGAATAATGTAATGCCGGAGTCGCTGCACAGCATGAACTGCTGCTAAAGCTAACTTTTCTATCGGAGTGTACCGGAGTTCAGGTCCTACCAAGCCTCGACTAAGGTAGTATATAACATGCTCGGCAAGAGCATCATCTTCCTGAGCCAGAACCATACCAATAGTAGATTCTGCTGCTGCCAGGTACAAAAGGAAATCCCTGCTATAATCAGGTGGACTCAATAAAGGAGCAGAGGTCAATGCTTTTTTCAAAGCATCGAACGAGCGTTGAGCGAAGTCATCCCAAAGAAATGGAACTCCTTTCTTCAACAATCTCATAAATCCCTTTGTAACTTCAGCATAATTTACGATAAATCTCCGAAGAAAATTAGACTTTCCTTGTAGACTTTGAAGCTGACGGATAGAGGACGGGGGAGGCAACCGAAGTATTGCCTCAACCTTGAAGGGATCTACCCTTATCCCTTCCCTTGACACAATGAATCCCAATAGCCGACCGGATGTAACCGCGAAAACGCACTTGTTCGGATTCAATCTAATCTTATAGAACCGACATCGTTCAAATATTTGCCGGAGGTGACCAGGATGATCCATCCTCTTTCGAGAATGAGCAGCTAAATCATCTAAGTATGCCTCGATAATATTTTTGATGTCATGGAAGGCATATGACATGGCCCGCTGAAAGGTAGCCCCAGCATTTTTAAGACCAAAAGGCATCTTCTTGTATGCAAAAGTACCCCAGGGACAAATAAAGGCAGTCTTATGCTGATCTTTAGGACGGATAGTAATCTGATTATATCCGGAGAAACCGTCCATGAAGGAGAAAATCTCATTACCGGCACACTCGTCAATGATCTGATCGATAAATGGTGTGGGGTAATTATCTTTAGGTCATGCTTTATTTAGGTCTCTGAAATCGATGCAAACTCGAATCGTTCCTTGCTTTTTATCTACGGGAACGGGATTTGAAACCCATTCAGTCAAAGGAACAGGGAAAATGAATCCCGCCTTAAGCAGCTTTTCAACTTCAGCTTTGATAGCTGCTGCCTTCCTAGGATTGATCGGACGAAGTTTTTGCCTCACCGGCTTAGCATTTTCATACGTCTTGATCTCATGCTGGACAATAGATGGGTCTATACCAGGCATTTCCTCATAAGACCAAGCGAATACATCCCTATACTCTTTAAAGAGCTCGGTGTAAATTTGAATCTCTTCACGGGAACATTCAGCTCCGATGAAGACATTCTCGATAATATTGGGATCCCTGGAAATGTTCATCGGGATAGTAGGAGAAATCACAACCATGTTCCCTTCAGCGTAAACCTGTGTTGGTGCTAAAGGGTTCAAGACTGGGTGAACAGGACCAGGAGACTGAGGACTTGGAAAGCTTGTTTCAACTTCGCTCAAGTCAGGTAAAAATTAAGACCGATGATGCAAGTCATCCCACGGTCTATCTATACCAGTCATGGCTTCCAGGATGGCCTCTTCAGATGGAAGAGTGGTATCAAGGCAATCCTGGGCAGAAGAAGAACTAAGTGTCCAAGCCGGAGCCACATCTCCATCCAACTCTTCCGGTGATAGAGGCGCTGGGATGGATTCTGCAGAGTCAAAAATAGACTGATAAGCAATCTCAGCTGCAGAAATAGGAAATGCCATTCCACCCACTTGACCTTCCGCTAATGTGGCAGTAGGGGAAGGTAAGGTCCAAGGGTCTGAAAAATAATGAGTTCCGAAGAACTCTCTTCGAAGAGGAGCCTTGGAGGATGAAATTGCATTAATATGAACCATAGGAGGAGGAATATCGAAAGTACCCATCAAGGAAGAATACATTCCAACTCCTAAATTCTCAACAGGCGCCTTAGAATTATCCAACTTAGGAATAGATGAGTCAGTAGACGCATTCGGGTCTATAGGAGGACAGTCCAGTTGATCCACTGTAACAATCCTCCCTTCGTGGGGGAAACATATAATGCGAAATAATGAGGATGCAATGGAATCCATCTCATAAATCCAGTTTCTCCCCAACAGAAGGTTGTAGTCCAAGCTTGCATCCACTACCTCAACCTCTATATTGACAGTTTTGCCTCCAACACAGATGGGCAAAGCTGGGACAATACCATGGGGTCTGTGAGAATGACCATCGAACGCAGTCAGAAGAGTGGTAGATGGAACAGCTTTGGGAGATCCAATTGTCTTCCAACATGTGAGAGACATCACGCATGTGGAAGCACCCTCATCAACAACCGTCCGAAAGATGTTACACTTCCGGTACGATGATTTAATATGAAAAGCCATGTGATGAGGAAGTCTCTTCTTAAAATTAGACATATCAAAAGTAATCAGAAGAGAATTTTTTGGATCAATGGCCCCAATGGCAGTGAGCAAAGCACTGCGCTGAGCCGGACAAGACTGGAGTACCTCTAAAGCTGACATAGCACAAGGACTCTGCGCCAGATCTTCCACAATCGAGTAGTTCTGGGCAGCCCTAGCATTTGGATTAATCGTTGATCGCTTAGAAGATGCTTTGGGCATCTGAGGCATAGACTCAATAGTAGTCTTCGTAATGTGAAGAAGCTCAGTAGCATCAGGAACTTCCTTAGCTTTCGAAGACTCTTCTCTGCCATAATCACGGGATCTCATAGTGATATCCATGTGAGCACTCATCATAAAAATGTTCGATGGAATTTCCCCTTCCTGGGTGCCCCCAGAGGAAGCCCCAGGATTTTGGTTCGCGCCAACAACTAATTGTTGCCCTTGGGGAAAAGGGTTTGTTAACACAACCTGGGAACTAGAAGAACCCTGCTGGGCTAACAAGCGCTGCGCATCTTGAATTTTAGGGCAAAGGTGTGTAAGATGGTCTCCAGCACATAGCTTGCATGGAAACTTCACTTTCCTTTTCTCCTTTGGACCCTCACCAACATGCTCGTTGGTTTTATTTGCATTACCCTTCCCGTTCTTGCCCTTTTTCTTATTATTTCGTCCTTTCTTCTTCCCTTCGGATTGTTGATTTCCTTTGGGATCAGAAGCTTGGACAACATTTATGGACAAAGACTGGGAAGGTGATGACTCAGCAGGCACAGCCTGACCAGAAGGAGCAGATTGCAAAGACAACTGCTGCAGTTGAGTAAGCAGGCTGGCTGCACCACTATTGATCGATCCAATCAGTCCGTCGCCATGAGGACCGGGCTTAGTTTTAGATAAATCTAATTTGGAGCGAGGAGCATTAGGAAAATACTTGTGAAGGACCCCAGACTGAGAATATATCAACTCTAGCTGCTGGGCCCTAAAAATGGCCTGCTCCTCAGAAAATACCCCGGAGAGGGATACATCTTTCGAAATATCTGACTACAGGGATTTGAGAAACCATTCCAAAAGGAATTCACCTAGAATATGAGCTTTAATCAGCCTCTTCCTTCTCCTCCATTCCTGAATGTGATCAGAAATGTGGGTTGCATCGTCCTGCTTAAAATTAGCTAGGAGTTCAGTCCCAGCGTCATACCGGACAGGCAACTGAAAATGGTTCAGAAATGTAACAGCCAGTTCTCCAAATGTAGCAAAACTACCCCCAGTTAGCTCGATATACCATTTGGAAGCGTTTCCAGTTAGGGTGCGTTGAAATAATCTCAACCTAATCGAATCATCGATCAGGGAGTTCGAAGAACACCATAAATGGAAAGTGGTAATGTGGTCAGCCGGATCTTCTCCATTCTTACCTTCAAACTTTGGAATATCTGAAGGAAGTTTGGTGGGAACCAGAGGCCACCCCGGACTATAACGAATCGGATCATTAGTCAACTTCAACAGATCTGGAAAGTTTAACGTTGCCAGAAAAGGTAAGCGAGGTGGAGCCTGAGGATTCCATCCTTGATGGGATGGATTCCCAACATTCTGAAAAGAATACCCTGGATTTGATGAGGCACCAGGTTGCCAAAAAGGACTTGTAGAAAAAGGAGAAGAACCTCCTCCCAATGCAGAGTTACCAAAGCCCAGACCAGTTCCCCCCGCTGAAGTATGAAATGAAGAGGAAAGCCCCTGATAGGGGTTCTAGGCATTAGAAAGAGGAGAAAAGGTCTGATAAGCACTCGACGAAGGGAAAGAAGTATTCCCTTGGTGACCAGCGTAAAACTGATTCCCTGCCCCCGTTGTAGTGAACACAGGGTTCCACCCTGTAAAAGTAGTCGAACTTTGCCCCCCAGACCAAGGGTTGAAACTCTGGGTCTGAGAAGTAAACGGAAAGGACCCTAAAGAAGGATTTGAACTAGGAATGTGTCCAGTTCCGAAGGGGAACCCTTGAAAAGAAGCTGATCCACTAGCCATGGAAGACATGGGTGTAGATCCAGCTGCAGCAGCGGAAAAGGAAAAAGAGGGATTCCCACTAGAGGGCATCCCTGAACAAAAGGGACTAGAATGAGAAGCATGTGCTTGGGTGAAACCAGAGCCAAACACAACAGCACTAGAAGCAATCGAAGATAAAGCAATAGTGCCCCCTCCTTCAACAGAAGCAGGAGTCTGAATGCCTGCAGCACTCACAGCAGAAGCCGCGTTCCCAGTCGTGGCCATCGAAAGGTATGAATGATACGGAAGATCTTCTGGTCTCTCCGACTCAGGTCCGATGTATTGAACAACGAACGGATAATCAGGAGGAAGAGGAGATGGACCTGACGCAGGAGGTTCAGGTACTTCTTCAATTTGAAAATCTTCTTCCTGAGGAAATAAAACTCGCGAGGTGAGCGGAACGCTCCTCTCGGAACCAACACCGGAATCAGCTATGAAACCTTCAGACCCTTGTGGAGGATCTCTCTCCACTACGTCAGACGTCACAGGGTGGTAACCACCTGCTAAATCACTCCTACGCCTTCTCGAAGAAGGCTCTGGACTCTCGGGAGATAACCCCCGGATTCTCCTCGATCGACGAGGCGCTTGATCAGCCACTTTTATAGATTTTAAATTAGACTCAAAAAATTGAAAAGCTAGGCAAGCTAGGAGCAAAGAGCACTCACTAAAATAAAAATCCCTGAGGAACAATCAAGCAAACAACCTCCAATTATTTCCGCTCCGGGTGATGAGGACCGGACACCAAAATACAGGAAAGCGAAATATAGGACCTCCCGAAAGCAGTCTGGGATGATTAGGGCCCAGAACAACTAGCGAAGGTATCAGAAACAGTTACGCCGACCTCCTAACGACAGCCTTTGCCGGCTCAAGCACCCAAGCTTCGCAAGGGCACCCCGCAGAAGTACTGCTGAAAGTGATGCGACGTCTGCCTCAGGTACCACGGGTATTCCCCCCCGCAGTCACCTGTGTGGAACCTAGGAGTGGCAACTATGGGCACCAATCCGTGTCAGAAGCCGGGCGGAACGGTCTTGAGGTCAGATTCAGCTAATCAGAGAGGGGGTATCCCTCTTCTCAGCCTTCACTTCCCCTCGCACTTGACTCTCTGGAGGAGAGCTTTCCCGGTCCACCTAACGGAGTTGGATTTCGCTCAATTAATCAACTTCTATGTTTTGTTTAAGCGGCCTTGGAGAGTTAACTCTCCACTCACCTAATCCAAGGCCCTACAACCTAGCTAGTTGGTGTATGACACTTAGAAAACTTGCTAGTTGATTTTAGATTATATCGCTTATTTTAATGGGCTGTTATATTAAGTCACAAGGATGCGGAAATGAAACTTATGATGTTTTGACGCAGAAAGAAATTAATAAAAACCAAACTACATGCAAATGCAGTTATTGTCTTTCGATGAAAAGAAACTTCTACACGGGTTCTACGAGATTAAAAATTGTATTTTTTCTTTTCAAATAGCAAACTCACACTCACAAAAACTATGAAAATGACTAAATTCTTAAGTGCACCTGATGCAAATCACTATAAGCATGCAAATCCTAAGATGCAAAATCTCCTAAAGCAGAGTGAAATTTCCCAAAAGTCCTTCAGTTTTATCTCTTTTTTGGTTGTCCAGAAAGCTAGTTCCCAAAATCAAGAACTCTTAATATGAAGACACCAAAAACGCTTAACAACAAGAGGAAGAAATCAATGACAACTCCTTTCCAAAATCAAGCCAAAATCCAAAGGCAAGAAACCTCAACAAAGCTTCAAAAGATACAAAGAAACGAAAACAAAATGCAAAAACAAAAGCAAACAACAAAGCAAAATGTTTTTTGAGCTTTTGAGTTTTATAAAAGAGTTCGAAAAGACCAAGTGAAACTATAAAATCCCAAGCCAAACAACACTGAATTTCAAGCAAAAACTTCCAAAATGCTCCAAATCTTATAAGGCTAACTAGTAGCAAGATCAATATGAGCAAAAGAAGACAAGAAAACTCAGCCACTCAGCCTAGAAGAATAGTGCAACCTTGCCGCAAACAAAAACTTCAAAGAACCAAGAAAGAGTCTTCAAAAGTTGCAACAAGACCTAGCCAACTGAACTCAAGAAAACCAACCAAGAAATAGGCAAAAATCGTAGTGAAAAGCAAAACACAAAGATAGGAAAGAGTAAATGAGCAGGAGCTCTCTGTTCTGATGAAGCAGAACAGCCAAGAATCCCCAAAAAGAGATCTTGGTACTCAAACCAGAAATGCCAGCACAAGAAACAACACTTTGCCAAAAAGACTAGTTTTCAATCAAACGAAAGAGAGAAAAGACCAAAGACCACTTTCTTCACAATCCAGAGGGTACAAAGACACTGCAGGAACAAGTCTCCACAGACAGAAAGGACTAAAAAGCCAAGGAATCCAAAATTTCAAAATCTGCCTAGGTATACGCTACTTCACAGTTTAGCAACAAGCGTGCATACGCGACTGTGCTAAAGGAAACACGCGTATACGCGACTCCCTTTAGACAAACTTGCGTGTATACGCGACTGTGTGCAGAAAAAAGCGCGTATATAAAGGTAAATAATGAAAAACAAAAAAGGATCAAGCCTGGATAAGAAACCATGACTTCAGTCTGACTGAGAAAAAGTAAACTGGACTGGAAATAAAAGTTAAAACTGTTGGAAACCTATCAAACAGCTGAAACCACCCAATAGGGGAATCACAAGAATGCGATCCCCAGCGGAGTCGCCAGTTCTGTTTCGGGGAAAATCACCCTAGAGGTTTGTTGGGTTTAAACCTCCACAGAGCAGGGCATGCTACTTAAGAAGGACTCACACAACCATACATGTTCATGAAAAACTAAATAGAGTAGATTGAGGAAGTTACCCGTAGGTCCTACGGTTGAAGCAGATCCCGCGGGGTCCAAACCCCCAGCAACCCTTCTTCCTTCTTAACCTGAAAGACAAGAAGAAACAAGCACGAAGAATTGGTTGTACAACATATATCTACTCTAAATGTTAGTGAAATCCATATGAAACATTAGATAAACCATAACAAATGCTTAAATAACAATATTCTCATGTATGCAAGCAGACACTAACACGTATATTTCGGGAACAAGATGGTTCTTCTGTATTATAAATAGCATGTACAGAAATAATGAGTGGAGAGATCACCTGAATCCTTCCACGATCTTCGAGCAGACCGTCGTCCGGATCCGTCCCACCCTTGCCTCGCTAAGATTCCTTCCAAACTGGTGCATACGAGATGACATATAAAGAGATGAGCATCTCTAGGAAACAAAGGTTTCCTATAATGAACTGGGAAGTGCAGGAGGCACGAGAATTCAGACTTGGATAGGGAATACCAACAGAGTATAATATCAATAAATTCTCTCTCTCCCTTAGGCCATACACATGAGGTGCTTTTATACTCCCTCAAAGTAGTTTCAACAGTTGGAAACAGTTGGCCACGTGCTGGGGTGGTTGAACTACCAGAGTAACCATCAACCCAGCCCAAAAATAGGGATTTTTTATATATTTTTTAATTATTTTAATGGCATACGCGGGAAAGTACATGTGGACTCGCGTATACACGTGGAAAAGTCTGGGCATAACCGCGTATGGGGAATTTAACACTGTTTTTTAGTGAATTTTGTCCAAGTCTGTAGGAATGGGTGCCCAAAGCCATAAAAGCAATCATGAATCATATGAAGGTGAGAAATGATGTTATAACAGTAGTCATTCCTAATTGGTGAATCTAGACGTAGCAAGAATTGAATCGATGGTTGATTCAAACATTCTTTGTATCGTTCCTCTCTGATTTTTTCTCTTATTTTAGTCTTCTCTCAATTTGACATTGTCGTAGGGTGCAACGAAAGATGGTAGGTAGGTTGTTCATCATCACTAGAATCCTAATAATTAAAAAGAATATATTTTAACATGATTAGTACAAAATATATGATATCAATTAGTAGCCACATTGACAATATTGCATGATTATAAATTGGTTTGACGTTGAAATAATTACATATTAATCAATATATACCAAATAATTATAATTATAATTACCATCATTGTCCTGGGATTGTGGCTAGAAGATGCAATATTGTTACAATTGGCAGGGTGAAGCAGTTGTCCATTTTCATCTACCAAATGCACCTTGCGGTATGCAGCTCCTGATAAGAACTTCCGACGTTTTGGATCAGTTTGAATATTTTGTGCATTTGAACTCGATGTTGAATCTGCATGAACCTGAAAATTTGTATACATTATAAATTTAATTAAGATGTGCATGATTGACTACATGGATAAAAAACATAAATTCAATTAGATAGTGAAAATATAAATAAAATCTAAAGTAAATATTATGTCTCGAGATGGATAGGGAGAACTTCGTGATAGACTTTGAGAAATATTATGGAACGAGCTAGATTTTGAATAATTTTCCATTCCATATAATTATGATATTTCTCCCTGAATTTGAGCAAAACAACAATAAATTTTGGTGCACACACCTAAATGTAATTTCAGCGGATAATGTACAGATCACTGCACTGGTGTGTTTTTCGTAATGCGCATTGGTGCTGTTTTATACCCAGATGCACCGGTGAGGTTCGATTAAGGGACACACCGGTAACAAATAGCTGCAAATAAAAAAAGCGCAACTCTATTTTCTTTAAGTGAAAAAAAGCGGTAAATTGAAAAATGGGCAGAAAATATTTTCGAAAATCTAATTTCATAAAAAAATTCTTTAAATACTAAACACTTTTCACTAACACTAAATACTAAATTTCACTATTATTGCAAACAATTCAGCCAGAGATTTGCAGGATACATAAGTGGAGCAAACAGAGCACAAGAGCACTGTAAAGTAGGGAAATAGGTTCGAACAGAAGTATTCAGACAATCAAAATTCCAAACATCTGGTGATTCAAACCTTGTACCATAGAATTTCAAACGATGTGAGTCAAGTTTTTTTCTTTTTTACTTTTTCTACAGTTTTTTTTATGGAGTAAAAGAAAAAATCAAAGTTTATTGTTTTTTTTTCACTTGTTCTGCAGTTTTTTTATGCAATAAAAGAAAAAAAACAAAGTTTATTGTTTTTTTTACTTTTTTTGCAATTTTTTTAAATTTTTCTACAGTTTTTAGCAAAAAAAAAAAAAAAATTCATTGTTAGAAACAAAAACCCTAGATTCTTTTTGTTTCCGCCCTTCTCCTTCTTTCTGTAATTTCAAAATTAGGGCTTTTTAATTTAGATTTATAGGATTTGTATAGTCATAAGACATCCAACCCATGGGACGACTTGCATAGTCAGATCCCAATCCATGTTGTTCGTTGCGTGAATTAAAAAAAAAAACAGTTTTTTTTCCTCAGTGTTCCCTGCGTAACATAGCGCACCGGTGCACTCTATTATACCAGCACACCGCGAAAGTACAGTGATAAAAATAAAATATAATATAAAATATGTTTTTATCAATGCGTCATATGTAACATATGGCACCGGTGCACTATTTCATTATGGCACACCAAAAACGTACTGTTTTGCCAAAAAAAATCCATTTTAGAAACAAACGCTACATTCTTTTTGGTTCTGCCCTTTCTTCTCCCTCTTTTTGTGATTTCAAAATTAGGGCTTTTAAATGTTTATTTATAGGGTTTGTATTGCTAAATATAAGCCTAAGACATCCAACCCACGGGACGACTTGCATAGTCAGATCCCAATCCATGTCGGCGCTTGCGTAAATTTAAAAAAAAAAAATTATCGGTGCGCCCTATGTACCTGAGCGCACTGGTGCACTCTATTATCCCAGCGCACCATGAAAGTACTATGATAAAAATAAAAATAAAAAATAAAAATATTTTTTCGCAATCTGCCATTTGTAAAATATGCAGTCGATGCACTATTTCATTATGGCACACCACGAACGTTTTGTTTCGAAAAAAAATACAAACCTTACATTCCTTTTGTTTCTTCCCTTTCTTCTCCCTCTTTCTGTGATTTCATAATTAGGCCTTTTCAATTTAGATTTATAGGGTTTGTATTGCTAAATATAGACCTAATACATCCAACAGACGGGACGATTTCCATAGTCGGATCCCAAAACATGTCGGCCCTTGCGTGAATTAAAAAAAAAAGAAGATTTTTTTTCATCGGTGCACCTAGCGTTACCTAGTGCACTAGTGCTCTGTATTGTACAAGCGTATTGCGTAAGTAATGTGATAAAAATTTTAAAAACAAATTTTTTTTATCGATGCACCATATGTAAAATATGGCACCCGTTTATGCTACAAAAATAAACACTGGATGATTTTTATTATTTTATCATGGTTAATCAGTGCGGTGATTGACATGTAACGCATTGGTTCTCCTTGTTGACATAAAGCACCTTACGATCTATTATACTGTTTGTGCAGTGCGTTTCTAAGACACTTGCGTACCAGCGTTAGTGCGTAAACCATGAATGGCGCACTGGTTTCTTGAGATTTTTTTGTTACTTGAAAATTTGACAATTTATTTATAAATATATTAATGAATGATATGGTACAGGTTTGAGATTGATAAATAAATGACTGACAAGAGATAAAGTAACAAAAATACTGATAACACATCAAGAAAATAAAAAAAGGCAAGTTATTTTTAAATTCTTTACAAACAATATTATTTTTGAACTATATGTAAGTTTAACTAATATGTATTATTTACTGTGTATCATGCAGAGCCACAAAATGATGAAGCTCGATAAGCTTATTTTTGATCTAGGACCAGAAGAGTGTAAAAGCTTGATGAAAAAATTACAAAAGGATGAATCAGGTGAATGAAAAAATACTATCGATCCAATATGAGTTCCTTTTTTTAATTTTCATTAATAATATAATTAAAATTATTAGATAACATGTGTCAAAAAGTCTATTAATTAACATCTTTTTAATGTTCTACACGGACCAACAACCTAGAAAAGGAATGTTGTTCTAAGAAAAGAAAAAAAATAGAACATGCAAATGAAAATGAATAGCTCCTTAGGTCATCTGGACTAATGTTGGAGGTTAACGAAAGGGGGAAAATCTTTGACAAAAGTTTAAGTGATCTAGTGGAATGGATGTATAGATGTTCTTTCCACTTATAATACAAAAACCAATCCAATGATTCCAAGAACCAAATTTTATCTAAACTACACGAAGAGTTTCCAGAGAATTGGTCAATGAGACATGTTAGACTTTTAATAGCAAAAATGTACAACAACAAAAAAGAAGGAATGAAAAAGTAATATTCCTTTAATTTTTGTCTAGAATTATTTATAAATATCACTTTTGTTATATTTACTTTTCATATATCAATATAAAAATTAAATAATTTATTGTCATGTTACATTTTTAGGAAGATTATGAAAATATCAAAATATGGACGAGCTGATATCAAAAATATGCCAGTAGGAATGTCCAAAAAGTTGTACAAGGAGATGGTCAAAGAAATGGAGAAAATTGCATCGTGGGAGGAGCCATCTCAACAACAACGTGCTTCAAATGTAATATGTAATTATTGAATTTTTCGATCATTAGGTACAATAAATAAAAAATTTAGTATTAAATATTAATTTTCAAGTATTTTCTTGCAGAAAAGAAAAGAAAATTGAACCCATTCAGCACATAAAACAAGACGACAAGGAAGAAAAGGGTTGATAAATAAGTTTGTGAGTAATTGTTACTTCCTTTTAATAGCTTAACTAGATTTCATTTTTGTATTTTTTAAGTTGTTTTACAAAAATCATCATTGAATGTATTCAAACAGGTGCTAACATACAAAGAAGAACCATCAGAGGAATTGATTGAAATTGGGTTAAATATGGGTTGTGAGTATATGTTGGCATATCAGAGCTTAATTGTGGAATTTGTAAGCATCTATCGATCTTGTTTTACTTAGCTCAGTCTATAATTTATAGAAAAAAAAAAATCTTTTATATTAAATATATGATTTGTTATGGGGTATAAAACTTGCAGGAAAAAAAGTATGGAACTGCGCCAACAAATGAAATCTTGAAAGATGGCATATTACATGGTTTTGAAATAATGTGTATAGTTTATGAGTCAATTGTTTCAATGGTACGTCATTTATTTTCGATTTACATTGATGTATATTATTTAATATTGCAATTTTCAATATTCGCACCAATGTATATACACTCATTACAATTTATTTTTATATTTGTAGATGGAAGGTGAAGAAGAAGAAAACAATCAACACTATGAACAAAACATTCCTTAAAATAACCCAAGTCATGGAAGTAGCTCTAATAGTGACATCATTTCAAGCAAAGAATGATGATCACTATGTTTGGGTATCAAAGCAAGGTGTTGTATTTTTTGAAATATGTCTGTGAAATCAGACATTTTCTTTAATGTAATGGACACAGTGTCCCAATTGGAAGACAAATGGATACCAATAACTGTCCCATTTTGTATGACAAAGAATGTCTTATTCTATATATATATATATATATATATATATATATATATATATATATATATATGTTTTAATTTAGTCTATTGCATTCTCCATTGTCGTTATTGCGTTCTCCATTGTCGTTCTCAAATGCACTAATTAAAATTTAATTCATATGAATATTGTTATACGATATATATGTGTTGACCTTTGATGAATAATGAATTTTAAAAAACCACAATAATTATGATATGATATAACAAATTAATCCAAACATCACATTCAAATGCATTAATAAAAATTTAATTAATATGAATATTGTTATAAGATGTGTCAACTTTTGATGAATAATGAATTTAAAACAATCACAATAATTTCACTATCACAGGTCGATGTTTCTAAAAAATACAAAATGAAAACCGATGCGTGTTAGTTACTGTACACCGGTGCATTTGTATTCTTACGCACACCGGTGCATTTTTACGACCTATGGGCAAACCAATTAAAAATATCGAGGTATTTGTGCGGTATGAAACACTAGTGCATTTATGTGCCTATACCCACCGATGCCATTGTACGACCTATGGGCACCGCACGAATACCGATACCAATTATAAATCTCAATGCGTTTTTGTGATACTACGCACCGGGGCGTTTATGTGTCTATACGCACCAGTGCATTTGTATGACCTATGGGCACCACACGAATACTGATACCAATTATAAATCTCGCTGCATTTGTGTGATACTACGCACTGGGGCGTTTATGTGTCTATATGCATCGGTGCATTTGTACGACCTATGGGCACCACAAAAATACCAATACCAATTATAAATCTCGGTGCATTTGTGTGATACTATGCACTAGTACGTTTCTATAAGTCTATGCACCAGTGTGTTGATACGACCTATGGGCACCGCACAAATCCCAAGGCCAATTAGAATGGCCCTGTGCGTTGTATCACCAACACTATGCCCAATGCCATTTTATACCTTAACAACCCAGTGCATTCTCCTTCGACCGCCCCGGGGCGCCTGCTACATGTACGCACTGGTGCGTTAAATCTTGAACAGCGCACCGATGAAAAAAATATCCATAATAACCTCCGGCTGCCCATTGTTTTTTAGTTGTGTTGAATTTTCGTTGAAAGCTCAGCCAAAACCTCCGTAACCATAAACGGATGTTGTAGAAAATGTTTTTTTGACAATTTTAGCCAATTTTATAACATCAAAAACCTCCTTTATAGCCTTGGATAGAGGGTCTTTTCCTTGTAGTGAAGACAATTATTTCACACTTGAAGCTGCCTAAGGACAGCCACTAAACCCTCCTTAAGACATCAAGGGAGCACATAATGGAATAAGTGTGGCACACAATGGAATCATCCCCCTCTCTTGGGTCACCATCCACAATGTACCAAGAGAGGGAAGGAGGATTTTAATTCTCCTATAAAACGCCACCAAGAGATGAACAACTTGAGAGCACATTGTTATGTTGGCTAGAATTACCCCAAGAAATACCAACATTGTGTGATCCGGAGCTGAGATAGAGAGGACTCAATTGTTGGCCATCCAAAAATTTGAGTCCACCATAGTAGAGAGAGGGAGATTTTGCACCGAGGAAAGCTTGGAAGTAAATACATCCTTGCATCGAGATTTAGAACCCATGTTCTAAGGGCCCCTTGGCAAGTGTGTTAAATTTTCATCCTCATTTCCTACCAGCACTCAATAAGAGGGGACGTAAGCTTTGACATTTGGATTATTGAAGTTTTTTTACTCTATTTGGAGCTTTTGTTTTATTTGTTGTAGTTTTAGTTTAATTTTTATGTTTGAATATGCATGATATTTCTCTATCTAGTATGTTTATGTTCTAGCATGTTCCATTAACTTGCTTGACTCCACTTATTTTTCTACCTGTGACCAATAACTTAAGAGGGTAAGCCATACCCCTTAATTTGATGTGATCTCATACATGCATTCACCAAACACACTAGCACAAGATTGGCGACTCCACTAACTTTTATTTCCAAGTTTATGTGGTTGTGCCTTTTTGCAGAGACCTCTGTCTGTGATGTGGAGTTGGGCTGAAATTTCCCCCTTTTTCTCCTTCAGTCCCTAGTTCATCTGAAGTGATAGACTGAAGCAAAACAACTCCAAAAAACTACTCTTACAGGAATTTACACGATTTTCCCTCAGACAGGCACGACCAGGGCATGCGTTCAGAGTTGACCTACATGCTGACATCGTGCCTGTTGTAGCCTTTTGCATGAAAAAGACAGAATGGGAATGTTCTCCCATATTTCTATCTTTTCCTGCTTGTAAAGTGCTTGGCAGCCCATAATACATCTACCAGCACTGGTAGAGGTGCCCCACAGCTTGCTAAAGCTCACTCTTAGCTTCTTTTAGTAGGCTTGGTGTTAGTTTTATTTCAAGTTGATTTTTTCAAAGTTCACACATAGTTTAAGTGGGGGGGAAATTAACTTGCATTCCGAAAACATTTTATGTTTTGAAAATTTAGGTGCCAACACACCTAGATAATTGGCCAAAGTAGGTGGCCCAAGACTATGCATGCTTATCTAGTTTCTTTTTTCTAGTGTAAAATTCATTATTTTAGTTCAATTTTTGCACTAGGATTTTGGGACCGGGATTGAATTGTTGATAGAAGAGAAAGTAATATTTGTTGCCTTTTCACCCTTCGGTGATCCTAGGCAAGCATATGAATGCTCTCTATTCACATCTCACTGTCTCCCTATAGTTGATCACATAGATTAACTAGGAAAAATAGAAAGCGGCCCATATCCGCACATGTTTTTCTTTTGAGCAAGGAACAATCGAGCATAGTTTAATAGGGGATTTTGAAAAGGATCATCGCATATACACACGTTCAAACTATGTGCTAGTTCACTTTTTTATCACACAAATACACACACTAAGCAAAGGAAATACACCTAAAACTAACTTAACAAAACTCACTAAATTCTCCCCACATGGTCCACAAAAGAATTTATAGTCTAAGTTAGGATCAAGGGCGTAGGCATCCAATAAGCTACCTTGATCATTATTCATCCTGAAACATAGAATTTGAATGTTTAGGGAGCTTTTAAATCCACCTATCAGCCCACAGAAAATAAAACCTGAGCACGTCAGAGACCCGATTCAGAGGTGGTTAGGCTTAGGCACAATGCATGCAGTATCAGTTGGGGCTACCTAACTCAGCTGATACTCGGTACTGTTAGCTAACTTACCAAGAAGCCCAAGACTCGAATGCTCATGTGGGATGGTGGTACTTAGTGGCCAAAATTAGGGCATCCTTTCCCTATAAGTGATGGTGCAGGCAAGCACTAGATCCTCTACCCTTACCTTGGTGGATTTTGTTCAGCTGACTAGGGGCGTCGCCAGCTCTTATGGGACGTTGTGCCATCATTCCCAAGATATCTTCTCAAGACCCAGTTAAATTTGAGTTTGTTAGGAAGATTAGGTCTTCTAGGATTTGAGTATCATATACAAACAAACAAAAAACCACATTTTTTGATTGACTGATCACGTAGTATTATTTTAAAGGAAAAAATAATTTTATGTTCACTTTGTTTTATGTATCGATCGGAATTTTTCTTTGATCATAATATCTATCCTCTCAAATATTACAAAAGCCAGACCTAGTCGACACCAAAATGGACCTAACGGGACTGATCTAGACGTCTTTTGGACCTCCCCCCATTACCAAGAGGGGTTCCAGGTCATTCTCCATTTAGGCATCAAAGATGGAACACTGCCACCATTATTGGTTCGTCCTTTATTGGGGCATCCTTATTTGGAACCCTTGGTCAGTCTTTCAACACCACACCACATAACACTCCTCCCACAACCCCTAAAGGGTAGATAAGTGCTACCCATTCTGGAAGCCAGTCGAATACAGAGCAGGGTACGTCACATATAAAATCTCTTCCTAACCAGAAATGTGTGTTTTCACCAAGCTAATGAGTGACCCCGTTGGACACAACCCTATATGGCCTCCCATGCCCATGAAGCTCCCTTCAGACATTCCAAACCTTAAAGGAATGCAAGCGGAAGACCCAAGAAATCATGTCATGACTTTCCATCTGTGGTGCTCATCGAACAGTATCATTGACGACACTATTCGATTGAGACTATTTCAACGCACTCTAATAGGACACTAGTACACTTGGTCAAAATTCTGACACTTTAGTTCGGACACTTTTGACGTGTTGTCAGAAATTTCCCCAATTTTTCTCAATTTTTTAAATCCTGCTAACAACTGTCACTATAGCGACGTTTAGGGACATCGTCGGTATTGCGAGGTTTATGAACGTCATTGGAATACCAACATTTTGGGACACAACATCAGAAATGTGATGTTTATAATACATGAGTCGGTATTGCGACATTTGGAGACAAGTGTCGCTATTACTATGTTTAGAGACATTGTCGAAGTTGTGACGTTTTGGGACACAACATCGAAAATGTGACGTTTCTAAGACATGAGTCAGTATTGCGACATTTGGAGACAAGCATCACTATTACGAAGTTTAGAGGCATTTGTCGGAAGTGCAACGGTATTGGTGATAAAAGTTGGTATTGTGACGGTTACATCCCGGGCTTCTGTGGTTAACAACTATGATAATGTTTATATAAAAATTTTAATGCTTCTCAACCGTGGATCATGCATCGATCTGATGGTCTAGATGCACCTGAGTGTGGTTACCCCTACCCGAACCCTCAACATTCACTTCATTTGTTTCTGTCACAAATTCCCAAGTGCTCTATTTTATTCTGCGAATGCAGTTCAGATTCGACTCTTTAGGTTTCACACTATGTTTTTAGAAGGGTTCAGTTGGAACGCAGAGGGTTTTTTTCTGCCTCTCCTCCTTTGGCTACCCTTGGTTTGACGCATTTCATCATGCTTCTCATGAATTTTCCTACTCATTTTTCAGTGTGATAGTTGATCTGGTATGTGGAAACCATTTCTCTCACACAGACTTAATTCTTAAATGGTAATGCCTTCGAGTTTACACTGAACCATTATCATTTTGGATTACAGGTTGTATATTTCGCCAGGGTTCGATGCCCATCAGGTATATCCTTACTGTTATTTCAACTGCTATAACTTATCTTTTCTCTTTTGAGTTTAATTTTTGGTTTCTAATTATTGGGAGTTGGAAGTGTAGGTAAAACATTCTTCACAGAGCTTGCGAATTGGGGTTTCAGTTATGACTATAAGGGTTTAATAGTGCTCATTTATCCAAGTACTTTTCTCTCATTTACTAAGTGGTTTTGACCCCGTGGATCCTCGTTCCAGTTACTCTAGGCTTGTTCTGATGAAACCTTACCACCATAGGATTTTTCCTCCCATTACCATAGTCTTGTGACCATTCATTATTTGAATTTGCATGTCGACGGTTTGAAACCCCTAAGGGGTTTCCTCAAACTCTTCTTTTTAATGTAATAGAGTTTAATCTGTTCGCTCAAAATCATAGATTTAGGTCATAACCCATATCAATGTGGATATTGCAACATTTATTTTCCAAAATTTCTCTGTAGGTTTTGTATACAGATTGATGTCTTTTTTGATGAATAGAAACACCAATCTTCTCCTTAATTTCCCCAGTAAGAATTATGTTTAATGAATGTATTATCAATGTTATGAGTGTGTTGTTCCTTCGGAGAATGCAGTTGAGATTCGACTCTTTAGGTTTCACATTGTGTTTTTAGAAGGGTTCAATTGGAACGCAGAGGGTTTTTTCCTGGCTCTCCTCCTTTGGCCACCCTTGGTTTGATTCATATCACCGCGCTTCTCATAAATTTTCCTGCTCATTGTTCAGTGCGATAGTTGATCTGGTAAGTGGAAACCCTTTCTCTCACACAGACTTAATTCTTAAATGGTAATACCTTCGAGTTTACACTGAACCATTATCATTTTGGATTATAAGTCTACAGGCTGGATATTTCGTCAGGTTTCAATTCCCATCAGGTATATCCTTACTATTATTTCAACTTCTATAACTTCGCTTTAGTCTTTTGAGTTTAATTTGTGGTTTATAATTATTGGGGGTTGGCAGTGTAGGTAAAACATTCTTCACAAAGATTGCAAATTGGGGTTTCAGTTATGACTACAAGGATCGAATGTCCTCCTCCACCTAGGCCTGGAATATTAGCCTCTCTCATAAACAATAGTAAATCCAAAAATAAAATAAATAAATTAAATATTAAAAGTTAGGAATTTACTCCTAACTCTTTAGATTGGGTTGTTCCTCTAAGATAGGAGTTATTTTAGATAGCTCCTATATTGGTGTGTGTTTGGTTGATAAATTATCCCAACCAAGGTGTCCAAGATAGCACGCACTATATTGAGACACAGTCTCCTAATCTATTTAATTGTAATACTACATTCTTTTAATAATAAGAAAATATGTGAGGAAGCCATGAGGCTGAATCCTTTTCCGCCAATATTTAGTCTCTGATTTATTATGTGTGTTTTATGTATTTTATGATTTGATTTGATTGTCAATATTTCGTATCAGAGCTCTGCTTTCAGTGATTAATATGAGGTTGAGCCTTTCATGCGTTGTGGCTGTTGTGTTTTGATTGCTTTATAAAACCTGCGTAGAGAGGAGTTGACAAATCTGTGGAGGTTGTGGTGATCTTCCCAATCCAAGCCAAATTAAGGAGGTGTGCTTAGTAGTAGAACAGATCCGAGCTAAGCATGGAATTATAGTCGTGTTTGTATGCACTAGTGAACCAATCATTGCACTTGATCTTTGCACAAGATCAAACGTTGATCCATCATGTTGCAGAACAGAATGGAACCTGCAAGTCATGTTGAAAATATTTGAAGAAGATGGCTAGGACCCAATTCAAATGAGAGAGCTGAGGTTAGAGAGCAAGATTTTAGTTGAGGATTGAGGCTCCTTTTGCGTGGAGATAAGCCAACGAAAATGTGTGGAAATCAACATCGCTGACCCAGCGACATGAAGCTTGAGGAAGACACCTGCGCAAACCAACATTAAGAAGATATATGGAGGAAAGATCATGCTCTTGCGCACCAGGAAGGTTTAGTTGAATAGAGTGTTCCTTTCGATCCATTGCTGAGAGAGCGCATTGATTAGAGAATCCATATATATGTAGCATGATGCATTTTGGCTTCTGTGCATAATGCACTTTGACTATATATGCAAAAGAGACAACATTCGATAGGTTGTGCCTATCAATTCAGGTTTTATTCTTTGCATTTTTATGGTTAGAAACCTGCTTCATGTGGATAATGCGTGGGAAGTTGCGTTGAGATTTTTGTGGGAGAGATCCGTAGTTAGAATATTTGTATCGTAAATTTATTTCCAATTGTTGAATCAGTGAGGCTGAGGATTATCATGGGATCTCTCATCATTTGTAGTTGGTGCCTCCAAGCAGTTGGTCAAAGCAGTCCTATAATTCAAGAAAGAATTATGTCTACATGGGACATTAAGTTGCGTCAAACTTATAAGGACTTATTAGTGGAAAAAAAGTAAACTCACAAGACCCAAGATCGATAGTATTATGTAAGCCTCAACAAAGTTCGATTCTTTCTCCTATAAAAAAAGCACACAATCGAAAATTTCATAATAAAGTGATAAATTTTCACCTGTGACAGCTCGGTACTTGTTTATTTTCTTACTGAATGCCAGATTTTCCAATTTACTTCATTGGATTACCGGATATGCATCATATTCTGGATTTTATTTTGTATGGTGATATCGAACCTCAATGATATCAGATCTGATCTGGAGGCTGTAATGAAATTGAAGCGATTATAGTCTAAAATTTACTTGACCACGTGTGTGGGGAAAGTTGGCGTGTCAAAGGGAGCTCGCTGCCATGAGTTCAATCATTAGTAGTGTGGAGATATGTGAAACTATGAAAACTTATGAAACATACCTTAAGGAACAGAACCAGTCATTTGAGTGTGGAGCTCTGTATGCGATCCTGTAATCATAAAACAGCTGAATCGACACCAATCTGGCTTCATAGATGGAAGGGTCGAACCACAGAAATAACCAATTTGCTTCAGATCGGCCCACACTCAGTTATTGCAGAGATGCATTTAATTTTATGATGATTTAACTCCTCTTTACAATTCCTGGTGCCTTTATCGATTTCTATCCTTGTGCTCATTCATTCCTTCTATGAAATTTACCTTTTCAAGTTCCTACAACTATTCTTGGAAAACTCAGTTGAATATATATAATCCTTGTGGCATTTCCAGAACGAAATTCACATCCAGCTAATTTCTCATTCTCTTTTCCTCATCACGGTAATTTAACTCCTGATGATTTACTTGCAGCTGGAGACCTACAACCTATTGGTCATCGAGATAAGCCAACTCATTATGACCACCTCTCCCTGCTTTGCAATTTAGTTTTATCTTAAGACAACTCAAGTGTAATTATTTCCTTTGAAAAGGAGGGTCATTTGACCTCCTATGACTTGATCTCTGTAGTGGTGCCTCTAATGAATTTCCGTAAACATTAACCCAATCTTGAGAAAATTTAATGAAATTTTCCCCACTCCTTAAGTAATGCTCTGTATTAGCTTCATTAAAATATCATGCCTTCATCGTGGATATTGTACTCTTGAAGTCCATGTTCCAAAATTAATTCCCCCACCCTCATGTACATCAAATTTCCAAAGCACTCTTAAAACAAAGTGACACATCCTTTTCTTTATAAAGTATAAGGTTTGATTCGCTTTTTGAAAGTGAATTCATAATTATTTTTTTATTGTAAATTGAAATAGAGACTTAATATAGTCATGAGAGGGAATGTGAAGAGAATTAGGAAAAATGAGTGGATAAAATATTTTGGGAGTCATAAGTGTGAACTCTTAATTGAACTTTCTTTATTATGTCACGCTCACTTGAATGAATACTCACACTTTCTTGCAGGAGATGTGAACTTGTTGTTTGTTTTCATGAGAGTTAAAACTCATGGACTCACTTGATTCTTCTTAAAGGAAGGGTGTCAAACACTATTGAGAATGCACCAAAAATCGCTTAATGATTTTAATGACTCACTAAAATGAATTCAATTTGATTTAATTAGAATTAATTCAAAACTTGGGTGTCGATTTCAACCAAGAATGCACCCTTACAATTCAATGCAATTTGAGTTTGATTACAAGTTTATGTTGATGTAGACTATGCTTTGAGACGTTGGAGGTTTCAGGATCATTAACTTGATTGTATTGATGTAGACTTCGCTTTGAAATGTTGGAGTTTGCAGGTTCATTAACTTGATTGTATTGAGTGAATTTGCTTGTTGAGGTAGAATGTTGATATTGAAAACTTTGATTATTTGTTGTAGTGATGCAAATGCATGTGTTGAGCTTAATTATCCTTCCTTGTAGCTAATTTTTTAAAGATGTTGTGCTTGTTTTGTATTGAACTTTATGTATGTGTAAAATGAGATTATTTATGTGTCAAAACTAGACACAAATCATAAGCAACATCATGAAGCCATAAAAACACTTGTCATCACAAACACACATGGTGTACCTAAGATCCCCTTATTCAATTTCGGGCAGATCTAGGACACAATCACCAAATAATGATATCTTTATTAAACTTTGGAGTACATAATCGCTCAGCTTCACAACATCTCCATGGAATCAAAATTCCATAACGTCTTGGAAAAAATGTCTTCAAAAACTGACTCAACCTCCTACAACAATGACATTTCCTTTGAAAAAACTGATCACTCCAAATTTACAAAATATGCACCTTATTTCTCCACAAAATATTTCTCAAAATTACAAAATGTAATGCACCTTATCACTCCAATTTTTTTTTTTTAACATCAACCTTATTACAAAATCAGTTCCAATCTTCTCCCTTATGACTCCCAAAATATTTTATCCACTCATTTGTCCTAATTCCCTCACCATTCACTTAAAAAAAATCATTAAAACACACTAATCATCTCTTCACATTCCCTCTCATGACTATATTAAGTCTCTCTTTCAATTTACATTAAAAAAAAAAAAAAAAAAAGTTATGAATTCACTTTTAAAAAGTGAATCAAAACTTAATACTTTATAAAGAAAAGGATGTGTCACTTTGTTCTAAGAGTGCTTTGGCGATTTGATATACATGAGGGTGGGGGAATTAATTTTGGAACATGGAATTCAAGCATACAATCTCCACGATGAAGGCATGATATTTTTTAAGCTAATATGGAGCATTACTTGAGTGGGGAACATTTCATTAAATTTTCTCAAGATTGGGTTAATGTTTACGGAAATTCATCAGAGGCACCACTACAAAGATCAAGTCATAGGAGGTCAAATGACCCTCCTTTTCGAAGGAAATACTTACACTTGCGTGGTCTTAAGATAAAACTAAATTGCAAAGCAGGGAGAGGTGGTCATAATAAGCTGGCTTATCTCGATGACCGATAGGTTGTAGGTCTCCGGCTGCAAGGAACTCATTGGGAGTTAAATTACCGTGACGAGGAAAAGAGAATGAGAAATTAGCTGGATGCGAATTTCATTATGGAAATGCCACGAGGATTATATATATTCAACTGAGTTTTCCAAGAAGAATTGTAGGAACTCGAAAAGGTAAATTGCATAGAAGGAATGAATGAGCACAAGGATAGAAATCGATAAAGGCACCAGGAATTGTAAAGAGGAGTTAATTCATCATAAAATTAAATGCATCTCTGCAATACCTGAGCGTGGACCAATCTGAAGCAAATTGGTTATTTCTGTGGTTCGATCCTTCCATCTATGAAGCTGGATTGGTGTCAATCAAGTTGTTTTACTGATTGCAAGATCGCATACAGAGCTCCACACTCAAATGACTGGTTCTGTTCCTTGAGCTATGTTTCATAAGTTTTCATAGTTTCACATATATCCACGCTGCTAATGATTGAACTCCTGGCAAAAAGCTCCCTTTTACATGCGAACTTTCCCCAGACACATGGTCAAGTAAATTTTTGACTACAATCACTTCAATTTCATTACAGCCTCCAAATCAGATCTGATATCATTGAGGTTTGATATCACCATACGAAATCAAATCCAGAATATGATACATATCTGGTAATCCAATGTAGTAAATAGGAAAATCTGGCATTCAGTAAGCAAATAGACAAGTACCAAGCTATCACAGGTGAAACTTTATCACTTTGTTATGAAATTTTCGATTGTGTGCTTTGTTTATAGGAGAAATAATCGAAATTTGTTGAGGCTTACATAATAATATCGATCTTGGGTCTTTTGAGTTTATTGTTTTTCCACTAATAAGTCCTTATAAGTTTGACACAACTTAATGTCCCATGCAGATAGAATTATTTCTCGAATTATAGGACTACTTTGACCAACTACCTAGAGGCACCAACTACAAATGTCGAGCGATCCCAAGATAATCCTCAGCATCACTAATTCAACAATTGGAAATCACCTTACGATAAAAATCAGAGCTTTCTAACTACGGATTTCTTCCACACAAATCTCAACGCAACTTCCCACGCATTATCCACATGAAGCAAGTTTTCAACCATAAAAACACAAAGAATCAAACCTCAATTGACAGGCACAACCTATCAAATGTTGTCTCTTCTGCATAAATATTCAAAGTGCATTATGCACAGAAGCCAAAACGCATCATGCTACATATATATGGATTCTCTAATCAATGCGCTCTCTCAGCAATGGATTGAAAGGAATACTCTATTCAACTGAACCTTCCTAGTGCGCAAGAGCACGATCTTTCCTCCATATATATTCTTAACGCAGGTTTGCGCAGGTGTCTTCCTCAGGCTTCATGTCGTTGGGTCAGTGATGTTGATTTCCACACATTTTAGTTGGGTTATCTCCACGCAAAAGGAGCCTCAATCCTCAACTCAAATATTTCTCTCTAACCTCAGCTCTCTCATTTGAATTGGATCCTGGCCATATTCTTCAGATCTTTTCAACATGACTGGCAGGTTCCACGTTGTTCTGCAACATGATGGCTCAACTCTGGATCTTGCGCAAAGATCAAGTGCAATGATTGGTTCACTAGCACACACAAACATGACTATGCTTCCATGCTCAGCTTGGATCCATTCTACTGCCAACCACGCCTCCTCAAGTTGGCTTGGATCAGGAAGATCACCACAACCTTCACGGATTGCTCAACTCCTCTCTACGCAGTTTGTGTAAAGCAATCAAAACGCAATAGCCATAACACATGAAAGGCTCAACCTCATATTAATATCTGAAAGCAGATCTGTGATACCACATATCGACATTCAAATAAACTCATAAAATATAGAAAATACACATAATAAACCAGACACTAAATATTGGCGAAAAAGGCTTCAGCCTCATGGCATACTCACATATTTTCTCATTATTAAAATAATGTAGTATTAGAATTAAATATATGAGGAGACGGTGTCTCAAGATAGTGCATGCTATCTTGGATACCTTGGTTGAGATAATTTCTCAACCAAACACACACCAATATAGGAGCTACCTAAACTAACTCCTATCTTAGAGGAACAACCCAATCTAAAGAGTGGCATAAATTCCTAACTTTTAATATTTAATTTATTTATTTTGTTTTTGGATTTATTATTGTTTTATGAGAGAGGCTAACATTCTAGGCCTGAGTGGAGGAGGACATTCGATCCTTGCAGTCATAACTGAAACCCCAATTCGCAAGCTTTGTGAAGAATGTTTTACCTGAACTAACAACCCCCAATAATTAGAAACCACAAATTAAACTTAAAAGACCAAAGAGAAGTTATAGAAGTTGAAATAACAGTAAGGATATACCTGATGGGAATCGAAACCTGACGAAATATCTAGCCTATAGACTTATACTCCAAAATGATAATGGTTCAGTGTAAACTCGAAGGTATTACCATTTAATAATTAAGTCCATGTGAGAGAAATGGTTTCCACTTACCAGATCAACTATCGCACTAAACAATGAGGGGGGTGAACTCCCCCTCCTCCACCCAGCGGTGGTTCCCCTCCTATGTACAGTGATCCTCATATGCAACCGAGACCTGATATGCCGCCTCCACGACCTGGTCAGCAACAGTAGCAACAACAACCACCTCCTGGACATTAATAGCAGCAACTATCAATTGAATCAGGTATTTTGATAATTTTCCTGCATATTTTTGGTATATGAGAACGTCTTTTTATGCTTTCCAGCAGGATTGAAAAACTAATTTCACCATTTCAAGTCATGAGTATTTGAATATTTTTCATTCTAATGATAAAATGAGATAGCATCTCCAGCTAGGGAAAGCCCAAATCATCACAAACATTAAACTTGATAATCCTCCTCCAACTTATATTAAGTGAAGATAATTTCATGGAAGAAATTAATAGGCAGAGATTTTGTAGAATTTGTAGTTATTTGAGCTACTACACTTTGCCTTTAATTTGATTAAGCTGATAGTACTAATCATTTTTTTTTAAATCAGGGACATTTTGCAAGAGTCATTTTTGTTTGTATATAACATTCACAAAATCATCTTATTCTAGCCTTACAGACCTTATTGTATTTTCTATTAGGTGTATTCCTTATTAATCACCATATTCCATGCTGAAATGCTAAAAAGTGTTGCCTTGATTGAATATCTGTACATATACATTTTCTTTTGTTTAGGCAATAATAGGTTTTAAAACCATTTCACTATGTGGTTACCATATTATATACATTTTTTGGCATAAAATGTTTTCTTTAATTATTAATATAACAATAATGTATAGACAGGGCAGTGTTTTACAAAAGTAGGGTGTTGTGTGGCACTCACCACAAGCTTAGGTATGCCATGCGAAAGATGCCTTAATAACTACCATAACTACCTAAGGGCATAAAAGTTAACAAAACCGCCACCTCGGCATATCCAATAACACTAACATTCCAAAATGTCCAGCTGGCACTTAACCATTAAAGTTGATAAAGCCTTGCCTTATGGTATGAAGATAAATAAACACATTTTTCAAATCCTGAAGGATCTATTGTTGGGTTGAGACCTGCATCAAGAGATTTTTTTTGTCCTTGGGAGTGGGCCTCCAGCCATTATTGGTTGATTCAAGATTAGTTATAGCAGGCCACTGCCCATCATTTGTGACTTGTCTATTTCTGCAACACCACCAATCACCCACTGGGGCATATTACTATCTTTGTAACCTAGGCTTTGAAAATTTACCTTAATTCTGCTATATTTTACACGTTCAATGCACAATATTATGCAATGCATCCTATTCTTATCCTTTGCAGCATAGATAATTCATAAACATGTAATCTACAAAAAAACACAATATAATAACATTTATCTTTGATAAATGACACCAATTTGCTTCAGACCTAGATGTTTTTCTCAACAATAGACTATGCTACTCATATCTCTTAGTAGTGGGTCATCCCCGTGTTGTGTTCAAGACTCTATCGAGGTAAAAGGCTACCTAAGCCAACTATGGTCCATAGCTACACCAATATGGTAGGAGACCAAGGTACTTGATTCTAACATCTTCCAACCAACTTTCTGTCATCCCCCATTTTCCTTCACAACCCAAGGTAATGCACCCCTTCCTCTACACTCGTAGTCCATTAGGTTGTGGCGCTACAATCAAAGGTTTCCAACTAAGAGTGGCTAGGGATGTTCCAAAGGCCCATGGATTTTGGGAGTTCCAAATCCACCTAGGATTGATAGGGTATGAAATTCACATCGTCATACAACAATGGCTGGAGTTGCAGAGAAACATTAGGGTGGAGACAAAACTTTGGATCCCCTGAGACAAGTAAGGGTGGGGATGTATATCTCTGGTTGGGAGGAAAATTGTGAAACATATCCCTATGCCCATATTGAGGTATATCAATAACTATGATACCCATAACTTATTCAATACAACACTCTGCAAAATAGGGTTATAAAATGGCAATGATTGCCTAAAATTTAGGACATATTGAAGCCATAGGAAAGCATGGATTATGTTGTATATTCCACCATTGTGGCAGAAATTGTAGACATGACAATGTTGTACATTTAGGTATGGCTTTGTGATCTTAAAATTTGTTGTACATCTAGATCCCATATATATATATATATATATATATATATTAAAGGTGCCTTCATAGGTTGAATGACCTACACAAAAGACATTAGATTTGAAGTAAGGCATTAGTTCCCCTTAATACTAGGTCACCATACTTGAAATAGTGGTGCCTGACGCTTGAAGGAATTCATGATATCATAATAATATATGATGTCGCAGATGCAGCTTAATTTCATTCTAGCCTTAGACATGCTCCAATCTATAGGCATATAATTTGACAATGACTTATAATAACCCTGTCCCTGACATCTACATGGATAGACTCAGATATCATTTATAGATTTTAGTCCCTACAATACCCAACTGAAGTCCAGCTCTCATCCCCTCATAAAGAGCTGATTAGTTCATGGATTCCTTTACTATGGAGCTTAAGATGAGACTGTCAAGCTTACCTTGTGTCCCTGAATCTGGAAATAAAATAAAAGGGCTTACTTGCAATGCCAATTTTGTCACCTGCTAGGTTGAGGATTTGGCATATAGCCAAGCATATGCATAACTCCCTTCATCGGCAAGCCATCTATCTCGTTACCTTGTGGACATACGATTTTTATTACAATGGTTTATGTTCACTACATTTGTTCTCAGAGAATGTGTTTTTATATGCCAAAATCACAACTATGGACTGTCAATTCATTTTTCATTGTTTTATTAGTGCAATTATTTTCTCAAGCTACAAGTATCCAAAACTCACAAGGAGAAGTTTTGATAAAAACCAGCTAATAGGATATGAAGCCATTGTGTGTACGGGATAAGATAGGATTAATGCGGCTACTAAGCTCTCTTTAAGAGCAGAAGAAACACAACAAGAACACAAGAAAATTCTACATCCTTCTATTGCATTTTCATTCTATCTGTGTCACTTAACTCATGAACTTCATTAAAGAATTATGTCATGGCTTAGTCCATAGTGTAAATATACTAATTACAACAAAATAAACTAGTTACAACAATGGTATAACATAGCAGTTGAAAAAATTAAACTTGTCTGTCACCAGATTTGAACCACATTGAATGGATGTCAAGGAATGATTTTCTTCCCAGCAATAGGAAATCCATTAGTATATCCCCCGGAGTTGCGGTCATGGAATGACACAGGCAAAGAGCCTTCTTCAATTTCCACTCTCCAAAACACAGCACTCTAGCATAATGACAATGCACTCACAGTAACACAAGATACCCATAATGTGTAGAAAATTCCATCAGGGAATACGTACCAAGTGATGGAGAAGAACAATGACAAACAATTCCATCTCCAGTTCAAATGTTCCATTTTATATCCCCCTTGCATGATAGGCTAGTTGTCACCACATAAAAACCTAATTTTCATAGATAGCTAGGTATCCTTTCTCTAATACTGAATTACTTCGTAAAGGGGGCATATAACGTTTGAGTCAACAGGGGAAAGTCATGTGCCCCTCATATTCACTCTAGCCATTTTCCATCTATCAACCCATGGTCGTTCCCATGTTCCCCTTGGCTATTCTATGTTGCGTATGTTAATTTATCAGGGACTCTAACATGTTCACATCATTATCACAAGCCTTATTAACATCATATTTCATGGTCTAATTGATACACATTCACTAGTGGTGTCTTGGCCTTGGGCTCTCATTAGGAATCATTTTACATGATCACTTTATATTTTTTCATATAAATTTTGTTTACAAGTCATTGGTACCCTTGACTCAGTACCAAGAAAAAAGTTATTCATATATGCTAAAATACACATATACATATTCAAAAAATTCTCTGTGGAAGTGTGTTATTACAACTACAGGAATAAAACAATTCTCGTTATCAAAACAAGCAACAGAATAAAGAGAGAGGAATAAATGCACAATGCTCTTATTTTTAACCAAACCTTTTAAGTTTTAACCAATAAAACATAGATTTATTTTTCGAAAATACTAAGGAGCGAACAGTTTGGAGTCTTACCTGGCAAGCAAGAAGTTGAAGCTGAGTCAAATAGTTTTCAATGGATTGTTGCACATTTTGAAGCTGCTCTTCCAACACAACAATTGTTGCATCAGTCTTAGTAAATTATAAACTCATATTATAGGCCAAGAAAATCACAAGTATACTTGTATAGTTCTATGTGATAAATCAAGCAAGGGTATTCTTTTAGTAGTTCATGCTTCACGGTTTAGAGTTGATGGTTTTTAAGGTCGAGGCTCTGAAATTTGAGAATGACAACAAAATAGATAGAAATATATGATCCTAATATTTCATTTACAAATTATTGGTGCGGTTATTTAATGGGCTGGAAAATGTCTCTTAGATTTTGAGACTAAAGTAATGAAGTTCTATGATGGTGCCCGATGCGTCGCAAATAAAACCAATCAGCAGTACTCCTTAAGGCAGTGTAGTGTTGCTCATTATCACAACACAATGCAGAACTTTCATTAGTGCACTCCCTTAAGTCTTATTGCAATAATTATCCCACGGATGCATTTAATTCGCATTAAGACCCTCGCATGTGTGATAATATTATATATAGGATGAGGCCCATGTCATTTTTACCTTGCTCTCTTGTATCTGAAGCCTTTATCTCATTGGTGAAAGAAAGCATAATAGAGTGTGTTATGGTGTTGGATATTACATTGATTCCAAGAGCTAGATCATTGTCTTAGGCATCAGGTAACTTCTTGCACCTTTATTTATCATTTTTTGTCTTTTGGCGCTTCACATTTTGCACGACCCTACACCTTCTAGCCTTTGACCTTCCAATGCCCCCATTTCACTTTATATATAATTCAATGCTACTCATTTCACATCTTTTGGTATTAACTTTCCCTCATCCTCTAAGCCTAGATTTCTATACACTCAACCCTTTATTATTTTCCTTGATCTCATAGCATAGTTTTATACATATATCCATGCAATGTTGCCCCCTCTACTCAGCTCTTGTGTGAAAATGTCAGGCTACGCACAAAATTTTCTTCTTATAATAATAATTATTTATAAATGGTCTCATAATAATGATTATATGAGCCTGCATAATGTGTGTTTGCTAAGCCTACAATCACTTTAGGTTAACAAGACTCAAAGATCAATGTAGGGATATATAAACTTAAAATGACTTGATATAGAATACATTTTTTTTGTTAATCACATAACCCAAATTAAAACTAAAACAATCACTCTTTTGTTAGGAGAAAAAAGAAAAATAGTTTATCATATTGTATTGGTAAAAAATAATTACATGTTTTAATTGGAAAGGCCTTTAGTTATTTTAATCAGCAGTTTTACAGAAACAGGTAGCAACTCATTTACTATTTTAAGTTTGGTATTTGTGGCTATTGAATTTCTCGCTGCAATCTGCCCCCCAAATAGTACAACATAACAATAGAGAGAGATGCAACACTGATAAGGTCCATACCCATGTTACAAAAGACTGTAGACCATCTTCTTGATCTCTTAAATCACCCCTATGATGAGGATTTTCTGAGCATGCATACTTTTTTGTGGGATCGAATGAGGGCCATTCGTATGGACCTTCGAATGCAGCATATCTTTAACCGGAAAGTCATAACAATGCATGAGAAAATGGTGTGTGACTTATTGGTGATGGTATTTTGACTTATGAAACCATAATTTATATCATCATCTTTTTAAGGTGACATGCTTACATTGAAACTGATGTTCTCTACTAGATCTGATTCCACATAATAGCTATGCATGAGTTATGTGAATATACAAGGGGGTTGGGCTTCTCATAATGATTTGACACATACCTTAATATAGAACTGATGAACAAAACATCTGTTGAATTGTTTCAAAATTATGACGACTATAGAAAGCGTGGTTATCATGTTCCCATTGAGCCAGAATTCAGAGGCTACTATGCATTTCTAAAGCTAGAAAAACATCCGGGATATAAGGTGATGTTGGTTCCATTGTCATGAAACTTTTAGAGAATTTCTGTTTGCTAGTTAAAATATTTATTCACACTTTGCTTATTTTTTTAGGTGGAAACTGCACAGCTATCCCTTGACCTGGCAAAGATGACTCCCAAGATAAGAAACACAAATGAAGTTGTATTTGCTCAGGAGGTAGCAAGGTTCGGTGTCTATCCTATTTCAAAGGATTATGTTAGTTCTTCAGTAACTGATTAGTGCTTATTTTCCCTTATTTCTGATTAAATTCATTTCTATACAGTATGGTTAATAATTTTTTCTCCAAAATATTTATAAAGTTAACAATATGGCACAGATTTGACTGCTTATTCTCTAGATTGCAGAGCTTCTAGATCAGGAAACTATATTGCTTTTTTGTTGCTTGCAAGAAGAGCAACCTCTCTAAAAGCATGCTTGATGCATGCTCATTTTTCTAAGGTTTAATGCTTATAATCCAACTTTCTGTTCTTTTTATGTCTGTTCCATTTCCAAAATTTGTTTATTTTATGTGTGTTTCTTGCCCATGGTTTGTTTATTTTGTCTATGCTGCATGTCCACCATTTATTTATTGGCATGGGCTCAAGAGAAAAAACAGATAATGGGTGCCCTAAAAAAACTTGTATGTTTGGATCTATACTTGTCAGTTTAATCGTTATAATTTTTTTTGTATGTTAGTTATGGGGTACTTTCTTTATCTTATGTTAGGATAACGTGCATTAGACCATTTTCTGCATGTGTAAAACAATGATGCACACCTTTCTACTTTTTGTTGTCTCTTAGGAAGTACATTTATGTTAGTATTTGTGGTTTAGCACAGACATTTAACTATATGGTTTTCAATAACATGAAGCTATAAATATTATGCATCATAGCTTGTAGGAAAACTAAGAAAAAAATTCACTTTGTTGTAAGAGAAGGACTTCATTAAAATCATTCATTTTGTTGATTTGAGACTTGTTAATGTTGATGCTTACAAGGTTCATTTTGAAGGTTTGGATGGTCTTAATTCTGTGTCCTTTCTTGGCACAAAGAATTGGATTTTATAAAAAAATTCTGAATTTTTAATACATATGATATCAAATTTTGAGATGTGGCAAACACATAAAATTTTAAGTCCATATTTATTTGTATAATTTTGAGAAATTTCACAATTAAAATTTATATCTTCATCCGTCAACATTTGTTATTTTTATATCTTTTAAGAGTCTAAGACTCAAGCATGTTGTTGCAGAGCCCCCTATGATACATCTTCGAATGGATACCCAACATTGCAAGCATTTTTACAGCTGCAGCATAGTATCCACTTTGAATAATACCAAATTTTAAAACAAAGTTTACTCTTGTTGGCTCGAGGGGTCCTAACCCAGGTTCAGAGGTTAAGGTTTGACAACAAACCCCTATACTACTGGCCCTTTCAGCAGTGACCTACTTGTGCAGGCCAAAGTCTCAGTCGAAGCAGTATGGGAGGGTGTTGGAACTAGGTTTTTGCACCCTGGAGAGGGTAGGTAAGTCAAGCAAAGTTGCGTTCAACCTTATATTTACCAGATCTTATATCATAGAGCCCCGATCTACTGATATCCTTTGCATGCATGTGCGTAGTACCAATTATAATCACAGTAACTTACAGATCATAGACTTATAGAACATTACCACAGTTATCACAGGTATCCTTGCATAAAGCATAACAGAACAAATCCAGATCACAGCATAAACAAGTAACACAAGTACTTTCGCAACTTAAATCAATAACATAGAAGCATACATACTTAATCATATATCACAGATTCACATCAGCAGTAAATCCAATACATTCAGATATTCCAACAGCCTTCTGCATTCATTAATCCTTCAGATTACAATACCCAAAAACCAACCTGTGCACACAGCAGCAGGGTCCACACACAGCAAGACAGAGGATCTCCATGCACATAGACGGCAGGAGTCCTTACCCAAACAACCCTATAAATCTAACAGTTCGCACATAGCATTAATTCTAATTCATTCCTACCCATCGACTCAAAAAGGTTCAACTATTTATACTACTTTAGCCTACGCATCCAATGATCTGCAAACTGTGGTTTGCGGACTATTGGTCTACTCTTGACCCACTTACAATGCATTAGGGGCTTTGATCCACCCCAAAACCCCTGCGTTAGACTAAATATAATAAAAAATATACAAAATGGAACAGATTCGTAGCTTTGTAGGAGACCCTATTCCAACAGTCCCCCAACACAATATTGTGACTCATCCCAAGTCACTAAGATGGTGGGGTCTCCACCTGCACCTGCAACAGTTTGATCACTTCAGCCAATGGGGGCAACACAGGTTCGCTTTGGGCAGCAGCATTCTGGGTGAAGTCGACCAATTTCTGTGAAATTAGGCCTTCTGTTGCAGTGGTGACACTTTCCAAGGTCTGGTTGAGCTTCTTTACTGCTACATGAGCACCCTACGACAACTGAATGGCTTCAGCAGCCCAAGGCTTCAGGCAGTCGTTGAGGGAATTATTCTTATGTTGAAGCTCTTCTATCTCAGCTTGGAGGTCATGGCTGGTTCGCAGTCATGCCAAGCGCTGAGCAGGAACCAACGTGGGTAGGGTGGCTTCCAATGTTTCAAACATCTCCTCTTTATACCGCAGTGCCTGGGTTATTTCACGCAGGAACGGATCACATTGAACCTTGGTCCATAGTTGCATGGAAGTTTCTAGTATTTGAGCACCCTGCATGATCTACCCTGTGATGACGTTCGTAGCTGTGGTGACTAGTGTAGATTGTTGGGCTCGCACCTCCGAAGGTGTTTCGGGCTACAATTTAGCCTGCATATCAGAAATTTGCTGCTCCATTTGTGACTTAACCTCTACAACCTCCATTCGTGATGCCTTAAATGTGGCGACCAATCCTTCAAATTTATCCTGGGGCGTAGCAATAGCTGAAATATCTATTGTAACTTCTGCGTAGAGCTAGTGAATGAATTTTTCGAGCTCCGCTTGCTGTGCGATAGCGCTGGATACTTCGGCGCTCTATGCTGCGATGGTCTGCTTGGCCGTACTGAGTTGTTGCTACACTTGTTGGTCCTGATAGTGGATCTCCTGAAATACGGTGATGTTGAGGCCCCGCAATGCCTCATTGGATAGCTTGGCTAGATTCAACTGCACCCCTGCACTGACTGGGAGTTGTATTCCTAGGTCGGGTGGGCTGATCACAAGGGCGGCGCTAGGTAAGGGGCAGAGACGGCTTTCCTCTGTGTCTAGCACTGCGCTGCTAGTTGCCAATGGAGTACGTACATGAATTACGCTAGTCTGCAAAGCGCGGAGCTCAGCCTAGATGGTCTCGATCACAACTTTCTATTGTTCCTCTAAGGCAGCCCATTTGTCCTCTACGGCCAGAGTCACTGCGTCTGTAATCTATTCTAGGTCTCCATCATTTAGCGTGACAGTCTCATCATGTTTTTCCTGCTGAGAGCATTTCTTCTTTCGGGACCCTTTGGCAAGCTCTCTTGTGTGCTTCATCCAGTGAGGGGATGCAGTTCCTCCTGCATCCCCTCCTTCTATCCCTAAGTCAGGCTACGAACCTTTCTTTGTATCTTCTTCGGCGTCCTTCTCATTAGTCTGCTTTTGCTGCACATCTTTCTTCACAGCCAGTTCTGTGTCCTTCTCGGTATTTTCTCTGAAGCCTCTGATATCCTTATCTTGTGATGTGCTGGAATTTTTAAGGCCCTGCACCTTGGTCTTGAAGCCAATATTCCACTGCGGGGGCCAGAGTGTAATAATATTGTCTATTTCTTCGTCTGTGACCATATAGGGGAGCGATGTCCACGCTTTCTCCTTTCGGTTCTGAATCTGTATGTTTTTCATGGTCAACTGAAAGGTCGCGATGCGTTTGTATATTTCGTAGACTGTGGGTGATAAGCGTGGTCAAGAATTGATGTCAACTACCACGCTACCCTGGAAGAGGACCCAGAAAACTTGATTTTCCTCTATGCATTGCGCATCCTTAGAGTCCCACAAGTGCGCATAATGGGCTCCTTCACACATATCTGGGTTAAGCTCAGGGAGGACTGACTCCATAGGAGCTTCCCAGGTGACCAACACTATGAGGAACAGTAACCACGAGTAGAAAAAGGCACGCCCTAAGTCCTGGGATTCTCGGATGTTGGCCAAATATTCATCACATAAGTACTGAGCCCAATTAAAATAGACCCCCTTTCCACATTGGCTTGCTAGCTGGATCACATAGGCGGGGACAGTGGCGACTTGTCATTTGTGCATCAACTTGCATGCCAACAACATCGTACCCAACTACGTAGTAGGAACATTGATGGATTTGATGATAAAGCCTCGGGTATTCCGCTCCACCTTGTATTTTTGGTGCACAAATTCAACAGTCTCACCCTCATATTTCTTACCCACTCGCTCCAGAGGGCTTGGTCCATTCATTGAGAGGCCAGTAATCCTATGAATTAGTGTAGCATCAATAGGAGTCCTGTCTTGGATCCATATGCAGCCTTCATGAATTAGGGTGATAAACTACCATGCGAGTCGGTCTGTAACATCGTAATGACCAAAATGGGGCATCCTTAGTAGGTTTAGGAGCCCGGACCTGGCCAACCCATGCACCCAGTGTTAGGGGATGACTGTAACTCCATTTTCATCATGAATCGAGTTGAGGTATAATGCCAATGCTAGTTTAGGGAATGCTTCAAAGTTGGCTAGGTCGTGATCGTCAAACTTGACCTCATGAAGCTTACCAAAAGGTTTGCCAATGATGGGGACCTCACCTGGGGTCAGTGGCATCTGTAGGTAAGTGACCAGACCATTGAGATTCTTCAGTGTGCGCATTGATGTCCTGCGTGGTCGAAGAAAGGGAGGTAACCAGTGAATTGGCTCAACAGGTTGTGCTTCCTCCTGAGCTTCCTGCAGGGATTTTGTGGTTCGTGAGGAAGTGTGCGGCTTTCATATAGCCCATTTCATGGACTTCGGCGGTTTTTCGGAGCTCTAGGCCTTTTCTTTTCCTTTCCTCATGGTTGGGCTTGGCATTGAGAGAATCTTCTCTGCCTCAGACTCGATTTCCACCACTTCCTCAGTCCCTTTTTCTACCGAGGTCATTGGTTCAGAAGGCTCAACAGGGTTCGTAGCCATCAGTAGCATGAAAAACAAACTTCGGGTTGCTACTATCCGAGGGGGTAGGTTTCTCAGACATGAGGGAGACACTATAAACACAAAGCTTCTTGCAACACCAAATCGTCATGGTAAGATATGCTAAGTACAAGCTATACAGCTGATACGGAACCCTTGTCTAGACTGTTCGACCTGTTTTATAGCCATAATGGTTAACCAATGATTGGTATATCCTCATGTGAAACTTACCATTGTTTAAATGGTAAAAATTCTGTGAAATCACAACATTAATTGCAGTCCCCCGCTCCTTCCAATGGTAAATTCTGCTTTTTACTAGATTTTACTATTCCAACGGCTAGTTTTCACACCTCTTGTGTGTCTAGCACACCTCTGTGCTTAGATTAAACATTCGTGCCTCATGTGCATCCTCCCCCAACATAGGCCTACTTCCCAGGTACTTCAAAACTAGAGACATGCTTGTCTAACATTCATCATCCCCATAGAACAGGACATCCCTCGTAAGAAAGTTTTCAGAGGTGTTGTGATCAGTACATACTTTCGGATGAAATTCCTGTAATAACTTGCATGGTTGAGGATTGAATGTAGTTTTTTCCTTGTTTCCAACTTTATCAGAACCTTTCCTATTTTATTTGTATTCCCAATCGAATCCAACGTAGGGTGTGTCTCAATGCTACCTGTTCGCAGCTTGAGCGGTCTGGGAACTGTGTGCATCTCCTTCAATCCTGAGACAGAGACAGCTCATGGATCATCCCGATAGTCTTGTAAGGCTAGGATATGGTCATCATCCATGTCTGGTATCTACGCCTCCCATGTCAGTACTGCAGGTGCAACAGACAGGGCCGATTCACCCCATACCATTGTATCAATGTCCTGCAGAGCTACGTTAAGTGCCTCCATACCTACTGTTATCACTCTAGTAAATTCTTAAGTTGTGGGGTTTTGGATTTAAGTCAAATAAATCTAGAGGTAACCACAAACCTACTTCAAACTCTAGGATCTAACCTTCCTAGGGTTCAGAGAGGGCTCTCTCTTTAATATTTACCTTTGTTTGATTTACAAATGTTAGGCTAGTTATGAATGGACAGTTTGGTTTTGATTGATTGTGTTGGTGGGAACAAATCACTAGAAGGAATGAATAGAGGGAAATATATTTTTATATTGGGCTATGGAGTCTAAATCAAGCTAGCAGAACTAGGATCAGGGCCTAAAAGGTCAAATGTCTTCAGGGCAAGATAGATAACCCTTGGAGATCTTGAAAAATTGATTTTTGAGATGGTATGATCGGGATAAAGGGAACTTAAGGACCCTTTGGTCCAGAAAAGGGAAGTATAAGATAGAGGTAAAATGGGAGAGGGAGAAATTAAGAATTCCCTACACTCGAAATTAGAAGAAAATAAAGAAATGATAACTAGTTAAAAACAGGGTGCTATTTTTACTGCTAAAAGATATATTTTACAGCAGTAAGACAGTAAAACTGATGGTCAAAGAGTATAAATTTAGAGAGTTTCAGTAGGAAAGAGTATCAGTGAAGGCAAGTAGATTTCAAGATAATATCTAGTAGCCAGCAAACAGGACACATAGGTAGCCAATAGCTCCTTTTCATCAAAACAGTTCTATTTATTTTGGATAAAAGAGGATAGCTTGTTGATTTCTTAAGCAGTTGTCCTTTTTATTATGTAATGATATTTTATTTTTCCTAAATTAATTCCTAGAAGTCTTCTAGGATATTTTTAATTCATTTTGTATAAATACTTCAACTTCAAAAGTATTAAGTGTGGAATAAAATTGTTGGAGATTACTATAGATATTTTTGTTGACTTGAAGGCTTTAGATTTCAATTTTGAGTAGCAGACTTGATCAACTATTTGGCGTCATACTTCAATATCCCTGTGATAAGCTATTTGGAGTGAAGTACTCTCTAAAACTTGTCCATGTTATATTTTTTTGTTACATGCATACATCTGTTTTTTAATTCTAAATCTAAATGTATAACTAGGAGTATTACTACAAGACATGTTAGTAGCACCCTTTTTTTAACTAGTTATCATTTATTTGTTTTCTTTTGATTTTCGGTGTAGGGAATTCTTAATTGCACCCTCTCCCATTTGACCTCTATCTTATACTTCCCTCTTCTGGATAAAAGGATCCTTAAGTGCCCTTTATCCCAATCATACCATCTCAAAAACCATTTTTCCCAAGATCTCCAAGGGTTATATACCTTGCCCTATAGATATTTGACCTTTTAGGCCTTGATCCCAGTTATATTAGCTTGACTTAGAATCCATAGCCCAATGGACAAGTAGATTTCCCTCTATCTACCCTCCAAATGAAAATTTCCCACCAAATCCAAACAAAACCAAACCAAATCTGCACTTTAATAACTAGCCTAATATTCATAAATTAAAACAAAGTTAAACTTTAAAGAGAGAGCCCTCTCTGAACCCTAGGAAGGCTAGATCCTAGAGTTTGAAGTAGGTTTGTGGTTACCTCGGTGAGTTCTCTTTTGAACCTGTTGAAATTACTTAGTGATAACATATTGGCGACCATACTGGGGAATTTACCAATCCTCAGTCATAAAATTTGTCTTGAAGGAAAATTATTTTATTCATATTTTTATTTCAAGATTATTTTTATATGTTGTGCGTATTGAAAAATTGTAATTCTGGCTTCTAGGAAAACCTACTATACTAGGTCTAACTCGGATCCTAACCTTATTGTCATAGTAGATAACCCAGACAAAATTGGAAAAAATAAAAAACAAACAAAAAACTTAGAAGCTAAAGTATCATTAATAAGAGTCAATTCATTACCTCAAGAATTAGTTAGTCTGCAAGATATTGATTTTGATCTGAAACTTGAGCATTCCTTATTTAAAAGAAAATCTAAAAATTATTTAAAAACTACTGTTTTAGACCCTGCTTTTGTTTCATTCTTGAATACAAAACATAAAATTATTATAGCAAGATCTAAATCAAAGAAAGTTGAATATCAGACTAAAATCGAAGAAATTAATGTTACAATTCTTCAGGATATTGATGAGGCTATTGAATTAGCTAAATTTTTTACCTATGCAAACAAACCCCCAGCTTCTCATTTACACACCACAATAATACCAGTTGCAGATTCATCTCTGTATGATACATCATATGTAAATACCACTCCCAACTCATCCACAGATTCATTTATCCCTAGACTGCCTTTGCAGCCTAGAATACTTTTTCCACCATCCACTTCATCCACTATACCCACTAGTTTACCTTTCGATTTTGCAAATTCATCATTCTTATTTCCTAGTAATTCCACTCATATCCCAATATCACTTCCCAACACTTTTGATACAATTTTTAGTTCGTCATCTATAATTTTTGGCACAGCTCCAAGTTCTTCTACTAGATCTCCAAGTCAAACTAAGCTTTTAACCATGGCTTCTAGATATGATTCCCTTGCCTTACCTCAAAAGTTGCATGACATGCCTCAAGATTATCAAAACAAAATACCACTGTTTGATGGTGCTACACAATATACTGCTCAAAAACACATAACTAAAATGACATACTTCTTTGAAATTTATGAAATAGATTACTCAGATGTTCAAATGAGATTGTTTGCTCAAAATTTGACTGGAGAAGTAAAGAAATGGTTTAAAGATCAAGCTTTTGGTAGCATAACTGATTTAGCTGTATTTTTTACAACATTTTTGAATGAATGGGAAAAGAAAAAGAACCCCCTTCAAATATTATCTGAATTTGATGCATTAAAAAGAGCCCCAAATGAGTCAGTTCAAGATTACTGCACTAGGTATAATAGTGTCTATAATTCTATTCCTGCAACTCTTAAACCTACTCCTTATTCTATTCTGCTCAAATTCCCTGATGGATTTGATGCAGATATGGCTTATCAATTAAGGGAAAGAGATGCAGAAACCTTAGAAAAAATGTAAGTAGATGATGTTAGTGTAGAAATAAACATATTATCTAAAAAATATAGACTCAGAAATGAAAGAAGAGTGATTATCAAAGAAGAAAATTCAAATTCATATGAAAAAATACATAGTTTAGCTAAAACCTTAGAAATAATGATGGATAGACCAGATAATATAGATAAAATGCCTCATTGGGATAATCAACAATAGATCAGAAATCCCAACTTTAGAGAAAACATAAATCAAGGAAAAGCAAAAGAAACAGTACTATACTAAACAATAAGGCCACCATTCCAAAAGAACTATACTGAAAGTTATCAGAATAATGATGAAGATGAGGATTCAATGAATCATTTAATGGGAATAGATGATGAAATACTATTTTCCTTACTCAGGAAGATCAGGAATTGTTTGAGCTTCAACAACTTAAATTAGAATCCAGTGAATATTTTGATTATAAATAGGGTTATGACTTTTCCATAAATGAAATACATAGTTAGTATAACCTTAGAAATAAGAAAAATAATGAGTCTTCTACTAAAAAACCTTCCCAAAATCAGAATAAGAAAACAATAGAAGCTCCAAAAACAAAAGTTTTGCAAATTCTCCCAAGAGAAAACAAGCAAAGCTCCAATTCTCCCAAAAACATTTCCAGTCCTAAGAAAAAATCAAGTCCTAAAATTTTTGATATTAATGATGAAGTGGCTCAAGCCTCAAAAGACACACGGAAATATGTTGTAGAAAAAGCCTCTAATTCAGTTAAATCAGAAAATTTAGATCGTAAAACACCTTCTGCTGATCCTAAATTAGTAGATTCAAAAACTGATAATTCAAAAACACCTTCTAATAGTTCTAAGTCTAAAAAAATTTCTACTGCCTCTCAAACAACACCTGAAAAGAAAATTAGAAGCAGTAAAACACAGGAAACTCAGACATAGACTATTAAACCAATTGAAAATAAAAACATAACTATAGAAACTCAAGATAAACCAAGCCAAATTACAGCTATAAAGAAGAATTGATTCAAATCAGTAAGTCTCAACCTACATTTAATATTCAAACATAAATTTCTAAGTTGAAAATACCAATTCCATTAACTGAATTGGTGAAACATGACTTATACAAATCAACTATGACTGAAACATTGAATATTAATGATGGTGAAGATTCTATTAATTTGAATGATGATCAACCAGAGTTGATCTTTGGCCCAGATGTGAATGGAAAACATGCAGATGGAGCAGTGCCTCCTTTTTATATCAGTCTTACCATTCATGATCAAATTCTACATAACTCTATGCTATATTCTGGAGATTCCCACAATTTAATGCCTAAAGTCATTATGGAAACTCTAAATCTATAAATAACAAGGCCTTGCAAAGATTTGTTTTCTTTTGACTCAAGTAAGGTTAAATGTTTGGAATTAATAAAAGAATTATGTGTAACATTAGTTCAGTACCCTGGTAAGAGCATATTAATGGACATTATAGTAGCTAATATCCCCCCTAAATATGGGATGTTACTTTCTCGCTCATGGGGAGCAAAGTTCCAGGGATCTCTACAACTAGACATGAGTTATGCTACTATCTCGGTGTTTGGTCAACCTAAAAATTTATATATAGAAAAATTGATGAAGTATATGGTCAGTAGTGTTGAAAGATCTATAAATTTTCCAATTTACACTACACCAATTGATCTTGATTCTTTTATCCTGTGTAACTCTGAAACGAAAAAAACCCAAACTGAACTAATTGACAAAAAGAAAGAACCAAACAATGATAATATCTCTCATCAATCCCTATGGAATTTAGACTTTTATGGCTCAGTTAACAAATTAGGAGCAGGAGTAGGAGTTTGGATAACAAACATGGAAAATAATCACTCAGAAGGCCATGATTTCAGGCTTAATTTCAAATGTACAAATAACATGGCTGAGTATGAAGCCTTAATTCTAGGACTTCAAATCATTATAAATTCAGGAGGAAAACGAATTTTAATCATGGGAGATTCTAAATTAGTCATAAAACAAATAAACAGAGATTATTCTATTCATAATCCAAGACTAGGCCGATACAGGGACACTGTTCTAGATTTAATTGATGATTTATTGGAATGCAAATTTACTACTATACCTAGAAAACAAAATATACAAGCTCATTTTCTAGCTACCTTTGCTAGTACATGAAATATACCATTCCAACCAAATCACATATATACTGCTGAAGTCAAGTATAGGCCAATAATTCTAGATAATCTTAAGTATTGGAAGAATTTTTCTTAGGATGAATAGATTCATAGATTTTTGAACAACGAAGGAGAGTTTCAAAACTGTATGATAGATACTGATTGTACAATAGATAATGATATGGATTTTGAAATAGTTTCAAAGAACTTAGATTTAAATAGAATAAAGTTTGATAAACCAACTAGATGTACTCAAGCTGACATAGATAACTTAGAGAAAGTAGAAATTGAAGAAATTATAGATGATGATTCTGACATTTTAAACCTCAAAGATAATTTCTTACCTAAAGGATTAACACCTTTAGAAGATCATTTTGACTCCAATGATATAGCTATAAAACCAAAAATGGAGCCAGTAAGATCTGACATAGAAGAGTGTAATATTGGTACATAATTGAAACCTAAAATGATAAAAATTTCCAAAAATTTTCCTCAAGAAGAAAAGGATAAATATTTTGAAATTTTAAAGGAATATCGAGATGTGTTTGCTTGGAGTTATGAATATTTAAAATCTTATGATACAAACATAATCCAACACAAAATTCTAATAAAAGAGGATCAAAAACCATTCAAACAAAAGTTGAGGAGAATTAACCATGTACTATTACCTTTGATAGAAAAGGAAGTTAAAAGAATTTATGATGCCCATATCATTGCACCAATCGGATACTCTGATTGGGTTTCAAACCTAGTTCCCACTAGAAAGAAAATAGGTGAAATTAGATTGTGTGTTGACTTTAGAAATCTTAACAAAATATCCTTAAAGGATAATTACCCTTTACCTAAGATGGACCATATATTACAAAGGGTAGTAGGTTCTTCTAGGATTTATTTGTTAGATCACTTTTCAAGATATAACCAGATCCTAGTCCAAGAAGAAGATTAGGCTAAAACAACTTTCACCACTCCTTGGGGCACTTTTATGTATGTAAAAATGCCTTTTGGACTGATGAATGCAGGGGCAACCTTTCAAAGGGCTATGGACATAGCCTTTGCAAAGGAGATTCATGATTTTTTGGTAATTTATTTAGATGACATCACTGTTTTTTCCAAAACAAATAATGAACATTTGGATCATTTGAGACAAGTTTTCATTAAATGTAGGAAATTTGGCATCTCTCTAAATCCCAAAAAAAGTCTATTTGGACTAGAAGAAGGTAAGTTACTAGGGCATACAATCTCAAAATAAGGAATTAGAATTGATCCTGCTAATATAGAAGTGATTTTGAACATCATTCCACCTAGAAATATCAAAGAGTTACAAGCTTTCTTAGGTAAGATAAAATTTTTAAGAAGATTCAATTAAAACTTAGCATAAATAATTAGAGAATTGAATAACATGCTCAAAAAACATTTAGTTCTTAAATGGACCGTTGAGGCTAAAAAATCTTTCGAATCCATCAAACTAGCCTTAACCAAAACTCCAGTCTTGATAAGTCTTGATTTTAAGAAAGAGTTCATAATCTTTTCATTTGCTTCAGAACATACCATTGCTGTAGTTTTATTGCAGAAAAAAGACCAAGGATTTGAACAACCTATGGCTTTCTTCACTAAAACTCTTAGAGATGCCCCTTTGAAATATAACATAATGGAAAAAAAAGCCTTAGCTTTGGTAAAGGCTATAAAAGACTTCAGGGTGTATATTCTCTATTCACACATAATTTCCTATGTCCCTAATTCTGTAGTAAAATACATTCTTACTTAGGATGGTCTTGATGGAAGAAGAGGTAAGTGGATTTCCACTATCCTAGAATATTACATAGAAATTAAACCCACAAAACTCATAAAGGGTCAAGGATTAGCCAGACTTATGGATGAATCCAACTGTAATGCCTTAGATATAAATTTTATTGCTTAGGTTGATGACCAGGAAGAGATCGCGACTCCAACGATCAGTGAAGCCTTCTCAGATTCACCTTGGTACTTAGATATCCTCTTTGTACTATCAAACTTAGAAGCTCCTCTTGGATTGTTAAGAACTAAATCTAGATTTATTAAACTTAAAGCAGTAAGATTTTGTATCTTAGATAATGTAATCTTTTGGAGAGATCGTAGTGGGATTTTACTGAATTGTTTACTAAAGGAGGAAGCTGATAAAATTCTTGAAGAGTTTCATGTAGGTGACTATGGAGGGCATTAATATTGGAAAAATACTGCTGATAAGATCCTTAGAGCTGGTTTCTACTGGCCTACTTTGTTCATTGATGTTAAAAATTTTGTGACTTCTTGTCACAAGTGCCAAATTTTTGAAGGTAAGAAAAAATTGTTATCCCTACCTCTAAAGCCTATTTCAACTGAGATGCCATTTCAAAAATGGGGTTTAGAATTCATTGGTGAAATTCACCCTCCATCCGTAGGCCAACATAAGTGGATTTTAACTACCACTAATTATTTTACAAAGTGGATCGAAGCCATACCCTCCGGACAAGCCATTGACACAGTCATTATAGCCTTCCTAGAAAATAACATTATTTCAAGATTTGGATGCCCATAGAATATTATAACTGATAGTTCAGCAGCATTCAAATCCAAAAATATGATTTCCTTTTGCCACAAATACCATATTACCCTAGGCCACTCTACTGCATATTACCCTCAGGGTAATGGCCTAGTTGAATCCTCGAACAAAAGTCTTATAAATAACATTAAAAAACTATTGGAAGATAACAAGAAATCTTGGAATAGAAAGTTAATTAATGCCCTATGGGCAAATAGACTCACAACTAAGAAGTCCATTGGTACATCTCCTTACCAACATGTTTATGGAATGGATGTTGTTTTTCCATCCTCCTTAAGAGTGCCAGTAATGAAAATTATCCAAGAAATACAGGTTGAAACTAATGATATTCAAAGAAGAATTAACCAAACTATTCACTTGCAACAAACAAGGGAAGAATTTTATGTTAAATCTCAAGTCATTCAGGATAAAATCAAGAAAATCTATGATAAAAAGACTAAATATGATGACTTTTACATTGGAGACGAAGTGTTAAAGTGGGATTCTAGGAGAGAAGACAAAGGTAAACATGGGATATTCGATTTCCTATGGAAAGGACCTTATGTAATTTATGGATATAGAGGAAATAATTCTTTCTTTTTAAAAGAATTGGATGGAGAAAATCTACAAGAAGGACCAGTCAATGGCAGAATGTTGAAGCACTACTACTCCCCTGAGTTAAAAATTATTTAGTTTTTATTCACTTTGATCATTGTACATATACATTGCAAAGTTTAGATTTGATTGGATTTTTGCCTTACAGAGTTGAAGCCCTGAGAGAAGGCCCTAAGCTTTGAAGGGTAAAATGTCATAAATATGAGTTATTACATAAAGAAAGAGACACTTACGGGAACATCATAGTCAAAATTCAAAGGCTACTGGATCTCAAAGTTCTTTACATTTCACCAAGAAATGCATCCCCAAGTGGAGCCACTGTTAGGGTCCTATAATAATAGGGTTCATAAAATTTTGAATTGACTTTTATAGTCTTGTAAATATGTACATACCTTGCTTTCTGCAAGTTGTTTTCCCATATTTGAAAAATGAAAAAGTAATAAAAAAGTCAAAAAGAGGGTAAAAAATCCTAAAAGAAAGATCAAAGGACTTAGAAAAAATATATACCCCAAAAGAAAAAAGAGATAAAAATAAGACCTGAAAGTGAGCAAGTCCAAATGCCACTACTTTTTACTTTTACTGCAATAATAATGATTATGTGCAGTGTGTCATTAAATGCCATAATCCATGATGAGTTAAACTGTTCAAACTTAACTCATCATGTTTTCAATTTCAAGTTTTAGATAGTGAATAAAGTTTCGTTAGACAGTTTAATCCTGACAAATCAGTAGATAGGTAGAGAATAATGAGGATCTCAATATTTTAATCTGAGCCCTCGGATGAAATAAGGTAGATTTAGATAGTTTATGCTTTAAAAGAATAAATGTTTCAAGGTTGCAAGTCTAAATGCACTTGTCAAATGAAGAAAAAAATGTTAGAATAAGGCTGAGTAGTTAGAATGAAGTGGAAAAAGCATGTAATATTGATCATCAGGAAAAATCACTAATTTTCCCTCCCCTATAAGTATTCAGTATTCTAAGATATCAGTCAAAGAGGCTTAGAGCATTTCTCTGACTTTTTTTGGGACGAAACCCAAGGCTTGATGACTAGTTAGTTGAAAATGTTGAGTTCTTATTTTAAAATCCCCATTTATCATTATTCATCCCTCATTCATACATTATAACTCATTTTCATAAGTAAAGACTCATTCTTACTTAATGAAGCATAAAACCCATGTAATTAACTTCATCCCTTCAAGAACGTGCATAAAATCCTCAAAAATACATTTATCTTAAGTATTGGTGAAATGATAAAAAGATAAGCTATGCTTTACTCTTACACTTTAATTAGTGATTTTATGTATTTTGTGTTATATTCCATTTCTCTTTCATATTAAATTTTAACCTATTTTATTAAATCCCTAACTAATTACCTTATCCTACTTATTTAATTCCCTATATCTAAAATACCCCAAAAACCCACTATTATAAAGTTTTTTAACCAAAGTTATTACCCATGTGCTAAATAAAAACCCCAATCAAACACCCTTTGGTCTAAAACTATCACTAAATAAATATCCAGCCCTTATGGTCATTAAACCATTCAAAAATGTTTAATTACTAAATAAAGAAAAATAATATCGCGCTTCTTTGTGTTTTATTAAAACATTCAGCCAATGTTTTGAAAATACAAATACATTTTAACCCAAAGTTTTTTTAATATAAGCTAAGCTTTATTTTTAATAAAACATTAACCCCACCCCGCATCCATAACCATTAAAATATTATATATAATTTTAAAACCGTATATTAAATGTTTTTAAAAAAATAAAAATAACCCTTACCCATATGCATATCCCCGCCATAGTATATGAGTCGTTCACCTTATATAATTAAAAATTGATTTCTCGCACGCATATGAAGCACAGCCCCACCATTTCATTAATCCATAGCTTCCCTTTTAATCCTAACCCTTCACATACAATCTCCAAATCCGACGGCCAATACACAATATCGCATACAAAAAGTGATCGATCGACCAAATGCAAAATGGACGCGAAATGGGCAGTTTTTCCCATTTCTCTCTCATCAACGTGTCGCTTTCCCACTAGATCATGTGCTTTTGGTGCAAATTAGCTTACAGCCCAAACGTTGCGTGATAACCACTGTTCAGTTTTCTTTTAAATCCTGAAACTGCCTCCCGCCATGACGCGACTTGCATTAAAGGTCAGTTAATACGACCAGAAGATATATGGTTACAACCTTTGGGAGCATACATTTTTCATTATTTGCGCATTTTAAACCTCTGAGTAGCCGCTTCTGACTGTGTAAACAATTTTTAAGCCATGCTTGCCCTTTTATGCGCAGAACCTCTGAATTTCATCAAATTTTACCATTGAAGACTAATTGAGGAGCTATTCACCACTCCAAATAGTTGTTGAAGTCTTAAAATTCAACGGAAAACCTCAGAACCCTTTTAGATCCAAATACCTGCATAAAAAGGTATTTTTCGAAGAAATCAAACTTTCAAATTGAGTTTAAACTATATTAAAGAGAACCAGTTCCTTTTTTTTAAGAAAATCAATCAAATTGAACAGCCTAAAAACACAAAAAAGAGGCCAAACCCTGGAAAAAATTTCCCAAAAACCCCATTTATCCTCTGTGCACCTTTCAAGTAATTTTCCTCAGTTATTACAGTTTAAATATCAATTTCAAAGATTTGGAAGGCCAAGAAAACCCATGAATTCCTATTTTATCAGCCAAACAAACTCAAAAAACCCTTGTTTTTTGTTTTATACCAGTTGTTATATCCTCAGATAAACTTGTTTGAGTATAAAACCTAAAAGAGACTATCCTTAGTATAAATTTACCCAGTTTTCCCTCTATTAAAAGAAAATTACTCTTGCAAATTGTTTAATCTTGCAAAAGTAACCTAAAAATGCTTAAAAAACAGAGTACCAGAAAACCAGAAGGATCCAAAGCACCCAAAACTGATGGATCCAAAGCCCCTAAGTCTACTCCAGTCATCACTACCAAATTTTCTATATCAGTAAACCCCCTTCAACCACCTGTGGTTGTTGTTGAAAGCCTTCCTTTAACTGATATTGATTATAAAATTGTTGATCCTGCTGTTGAATTCAATTTGTTTGATATACACAACTGGTGTTATGAAAAGTATCTAGACAAAGATGAAATTCCTATTTGGGAAACACATTTACCCAAGTATATAGCTACCTTAACCCAACTAGGTCAAGAAGTCATAAGACTGTGTCAAAAATATTATGAACCAGATCAAAGGGTTGTAGTAAATGCTGATAAAGAGATACTTTCCACTATTACAACCCAGTCTATTAATCAAATGCTACAATTGCAGCCTAATCCCCAAGCAGTCCCCTTTTCTTTATAGGCCTCAACTCAGTTATACCTTGGCCTATATTTCCCTAAAAGTTTCATGATATTTCATAATTTTATGGCTTTTCATGTTGATATTCCAAAGATAAATCCTCCATACCCCACAGCTAAATTTTTTGAAGGTTCTAGACATATTATCTCTATGCTCTCTTTCATCCTTGGATATTTTATAGATGAGCATACTGATGAATCTATTCTTGGTTTCTTATCCACCATGTCTCCTGGTCAACCTCCATCAATCATTTTTTATTATGCTGGTTTCATAGCAGATTCCATCCACTACTAGTTTCCTAAATTACCCACAGAAGGAGTATTTAGATATACTTCTTATATTTTTCATTTGTTCCTATTCTTTCAAGGAAACAAATTTCCAGTCACTTTGCAAAAAATGGATATAGAGGGAAAACCTCTATCAATTATTTTTTGGACTTCATTGCTAAGAAAAGAATGTAATGATTTCACCTATTCAGATTTTTTGGAGCTATTTTTGCATCTAGCAATGAACATATTGAATAAATCATAGCAACCAAGGATCAGTGAAGAAATGAAAATAATTTTACAACTTTCAGAGAAGAACAAGTTTGGAGATTGGTACCTCTCTGAAAAACACATTGAATTAAGGATTTTTGGGTCAAACTTGTTACCCTACAAGTTGCCCAAGGATGTGTGTATGAGAATTTTTGCATTATAATATCTTAGACAAATTCTCAATTCAGATTCAATTAAATTTATGGCATCCTAGAAGAAGACCTAATTTAAGTTAAAAAATCAAATTCATTCATTTATCTGCAACCAAAGAGATGCTGAAAAGGAAGTAACAAAGAAGCTATCAGAATTCAGATTTGAAGAGAGTTTTCCATGGAATTATGATCCACAAGGGATCTTAAGAAAACTAAGAGTGAAATGTAAATTAACACCCTTTATCCATGAGTCAAAGCCTGAAATAGAAAAAATTTCCAATCAAGATGAATGGATTGAAAAAACCTTGACAGAGGCAACAAGCCAAAAAGATACAACACAATCATTGGAAGTTGCCAAGAAGCCAGAAACATCAAGTAAAAGATTTAGGGAAGAAGGAGCATATACAACAGAGACAAACTGAGACTAAATTTAAACTAATCTATAACAAAAGGACCAAGATCAATTCAGTTGATAACGAGAAAGTAGAAATTGATATTGATGAGATAGATGCTCTAGTGACCAATGATGATATAGCAACAGCCATAATCAATGAAACACTTGTGGAAATTCAAAAGGAAAAACCAGTAAATGAGGATGACACACAGATGATTGAGAAACAACACAGCATGGAAGCCTCTTCCTCACAGCTAGCTGAGGAAAAGGACTTGACATCAAAGAGAAGTACAAGCAAATTAAACAAAAAAATGAAGAAATAAAGACAGAAATATACTCTCAATTCTTGAAACAGAAGCCTGGCAATCAAAATATATTATTATCAGCATTTGATTATTCAAGCAATAAAATGATGATGCCATTTCTACAGCCTACTACCTCAGTACCAAAAACAGTATCAGAATATAAAAAGTTTGATCTTGAGGTAGACACAGAAAAAATCCATGAGTTGGACCAGATTGAGTTCCATAGGCAAAGCTCTGAAATGCTATAATCTACAGTGGCAACTAAAGCAATGAGTGCTAATAAACTCCAAAATACCATACTCAACATGCAAGATTAGATGAAGATGGAGAAAGCTTCACTATATTCCAAGGACCTAAGGATCAAAGCCTTAGAGGAACTAGTATTATAGGTGGGATATGATCCTTCAAACATCAAAGTAGCAAAATTCTTGATTAAGAAAAAGAATGAAGATATAGCAACTTTGAGGAAACAAATAAAACTTCCTCAAAGTGAGCATCCACAAACAAAAGAAGTCCTCCAGTATCAAAGTGAAAAAGAGGAAATGATGAAAATAATACTTCAATTGACATCTCAAATTAAGGAGATGGAAACACAAATGGACAAGCTAGTCCAAGAAAGAGAGATTTTAAAAGAGATAGAAACTCCTACAATTCCTACAATCATCCCAGTGATTACTACAGTAGTGTCTTCTACTTTAGGAAAAAAGTTAGCACCAAAGGGCCCACTGGCAACTGTAGTGCCAGTGACTTCTGCCACCATTTCAGCTACAGAATCTTCTACCACAGTTTTACAGCATACAGATGAAGCTAGCCAGATAGTAAAAGCAATTGAAGAGATGTCCTTAAAGACAAATGAAATAAACAGATTAAAAAAGATGATTGAAAATATTGAGAGTGAAAATAAAACATCTCAGATTAATTCCAAAACTCATGAATAGAAAGCTATCAGATTAGGGGAGCAGCTCAAAAATCTACAAAAGGAATTGATTTTCACAGAGCAGATCTCCTACATCAAAAATCATCTCTGGACCAACATCATTGAAGCCATTCATAATCAATGGCCTTCAATTCAAGTAATATTTGAGCAGAAATAATTGTTATTGGCAGCTCAAGCAGAGATGTAGAAGACCAAGGATGAATTGACTAATAAACCTGAACAAGCATTAAAGATCATAACATTTCTCAATAGCAAGAATAGAGAAGAACTTGAGGAACTTCAATTATTCGACAGGATAGAGACAATCCTACAAAACAGGAAGGTTGTCACTAAAAAGAACTTGATGAAGAATCTTGAAGAAAAGTGTGAAGCCATGAACCTTGCCATAGCTAGATTTATGGTAAAGTATACAAATATTAGACAGAGAGGCTTACCTGATATACATTTTTTCAATGAAAAGCTTATGCCACAGAATTACTATGAAAAAAAGATCAAGGAGTTTGCTAAAGAGAAAGTAAACAAGCCACCAGCACAAGGCACTCCTACAGGGAAATTTTTACTTCAGTATTTTGAGGATTTATTCTTCTTACAACATGAAATTAAGCATCTTTTTGTCATCAAGCCTAATTTTGCAAGATATACTAAGGCTGATGAGAATTTTAGGAATTTGAAGAATGCGAAAATTCCTAAAGCAGAAGAGTGACAGACTTTCACAGACTTGATGTAAAAATTGAAGATAAAAATAGTAAAACAGTTTGCCTCAAGACAGTCAAAAGAAAAGCAAAAGAAAAGAAAAAACAGTTTGCTGATTTTTACTGCTAAAAGATATATTTTACAATATTAAGGCAGTAAATTTGATGGTCAAAGAGTATAAATTAAAGAGTATCAGCAAAGGCAAGTAGATCTCAAGAGAATATCTAGCAGCCAGCAAGCAAGACACATAGGCAACCAATAGGTCCTTGTCATCAAAACAGTTCTATTTATTTTGGATAAAAGAGGACAACTTGCTGATTTGTTAAGCAGTTGTCCCTTTTATTATGTAATGATATTTTGTTTTTCCTAAATTAATTCCTAGAATTCTTCTAGGATATTTGTAATACATTTTTTATAAATACTTCAACTTCAGAAGTATTAAGTGTGGAATAAAATTGCTGGAGATTACTATAGATATTTTTTTTTACTTGAAGGCTTTGGATTTCGATTTTGAGTAGCATAATGGATCAAATATTTGGCATCATACTTCAAGATCCCTGTGATAAGCTATTTGGAGTGAAGTACTCTCTAAAAATTCTCAATGTTATCTTCTTCTGTTACATGCATACATCTGTGTTTTAATTCTAAATTTGAATGTATAACTAGGAGTATAACTACATGACATGTTAGTAGCACCCTATTTTTATCTAGTTATAATTTCTTTGTTTTCTTTTGATTTTCGGTGTAGGGAATTCTTAATTTCTCCCTCTCCTGTTTGACCTCTATATTCTACTTCCCTTTTCCAGATCAAATGATCCTTAAGTGCCCTTTATCCCGATCATACTTTCTCAAAAACCATTTTTCCCAAGATCTCCAAGGGTTATCTACCTTGCCCTGCAGATATTTGACCTTTAGGCCTTGATCCCAATTTTTTTAGCTTGACTTATACTCCATATCCCAATGGACAAGTAGATTTCCCTCTATCTAAACTCCAAGAGAAATTTTCCCACCAAATCCAAACAAAACAAAACCAAATCTACACTTTAATAACTAGCATGATATTCATAAACTAAAACAAAGTTAAACTTTAAAGAGAGAGCCCTCTCTGAACCCTAGGAAGGTTAGATCCTAGAGTTTGAAGTAGGTTTGTGGTTACCTCAGTGAGTTCTCTCTTGAACTTGGAGAAATTACTTAGTGATAACACCTACTAACCCAAATGTCCCTATAAATTCATCCTTTAATGTCACCCAGTGGCGAGTGCACTGATGTAGCTATGTATCTAAATACCATGGGGTGGGAAGTGGTCCCAAGGCATGAATAAATAGATGAACCCACTCTTCTGTAGTCATGTCGCACCAATTCTTCATCCAAGCAAACAGATACTCGCGCGAGTCTTTGGGGCCAAGGTATGTTTGGACATGCAAGTGATTGGGCGGTTCAAATCGCAGGATCATCATATCCCGGCACTCTCCCCATTCCTGGAATGCCTCCTTATGTGTGTCCCACCACCACGTAGGTGTCTTACACATGGCGAGATTAAGGGCCCCTAACCTTCATCCTCTTGGAAACTCAGCTTCAAATGCTCGCACAAAGTCCCTAATATTACTAGAACCATCAAATTAGGGTAGGTCTCTTACCTCTGAGGAAATGCAGCGGAAGTCCTTTGTGACCCGAAGGCATTGCAGCGCAAAGACATCATGTAACTGATTTTTCCAGTTCTACATCTCCCCGTTGAAGTCATAGAAGCAGTCACTATCCTTTTCCTAGCAGAGTACACCATCTTCCATAGGGTTGATCCAATATTCATCCCATGCAGTCAACTTATAAATGTGATCTACATTTTCTTCGTCACACACCGGCTCTATATACCATTTGCCTTTCATAGGATCCAATGGTACTATCACCATTGTACCGTTATTTTCAAATACCATGCTTCACTTCTTTAGGTTAATGATGCTTAGCATATCGATGGCCCAATCCAAGCCTAGGAGCGCAGGGTAGGGGTCTACATCTTGTACAATCTAAATTACTTCAAAATCAGCCTGGACCTTGACCCCTACGATGTCTACCACTATCTTGGACGGTCTTCCCAAGGGTATGATATTCTGCTGATTGGCCATACCTAGCTGGCTAGTGGACCATTCCAGCTTAGGTTCCCCCATTCATTGCCAAGTTTGTTTAGGTAATACATTCGCATCTGACGCTAGGTCCAAAATAACCTGATCCATCTCGTAATCACCGATCTGTGCAGTCAACCGCATCTCCCTACCAGTGTGTTTCTTATATCTATATAGTTTGTGTACGTCCTTGATTTCCAAAGGTAGTTTAGGTCATGTTGCATAGCTATCTATTAATGCCTGAATATTTTCTATAGCCTTTGGGTTGCGCAGTAGCTTCATACATACCTGTAAAAAGAGTTTGACCTCCTCATCTGCCTTGAGGTTTCCCAGCAGTTGAGAAGTAAATGCCTCTACCTCAGCAAAGTCTTTTCAAGCTGCGACAAATGTTTCTTTTTCCTTTTTGAGATTCAAACCTTCTTTCTTGATAACTACTTGTCGGATCAGAGGTTTGGTTGCAATATTTTCCCCAGGCCCCCCGATTGGCATCCCACTGCATGTTACAACATTCACACTTCGATCTTGGTCTCACATTTAAGCCTTAACCCTCTGCACATTCTGCGTAGGTGTCAGATACTTCTCCTACATATTTGCTATCAATATTGGACAGTATTCAATCGCATGGTCCAACTGTCTGCAATACCGGTAGGACTGCCTCGTAGGGTTTGGACAGTCCCTGGAAAAGTGTCCTACTTCTCCATAATTATAATAGATTAGTTTCCCTCATCCCTGACTTATGCTTCCACCTCTTCCACATCCCCTGCCCCTGGCTGGGGAGCCACCTATGCTCAAGAGGGATCTTAGCGAGGATGGATCCAACTGTACCCTATAGAGATTCCCTCGATCAATCATCAAATCATACATCTGATAGTTTTTTTCATCATGTCCTACCAACCTGCAGAACCTACACCATTGCTACTTTACTTCTGGGACATACGCAGCAAGGAGGGGGCAATGGTTTGTGTCGTGCATCCTCGCAACGCGACAATCATCACACCATAGCTCTGGCCCACTTGATCCTGCAACTTCCCTAGGGCACAACGGGCTAGGTCCCCCCGCTTGCATATAATCTACTAACAGAGGGTAGTTATCCTTGGTGTGACCATTCATCTTGCATCGTATGCACCACCTTTCAGGGCTAGCCTCTACTCCTCACTCCTTTCACAGGTTCTGGATCTCTATGTGCATCACCTCCAGTTGTCCTTGGATTTGTTGGACGCCAAGCTGGGTATCATCTATGGGCACAAATTCTAACTTCATAGCGACCTCCAAGGCTTTTTCTTGCGATTCGAAAGTTTGGTGACCCATAGGTACACGCGGGTGAGGCAGCAGCTGTAACATCCCAAAATAGGGAATTTCTACAACAATAAGAACACCTTAAGATGTTCCAAAGTTGGAGATCCAATAATACTTGAACACAATAATGTAAGCTTTGTCAATTTAACTATTAAATGTGTATTAAACACATCTCCATCAGATTAGGAGCATATCATCAAAACTATATCTCCATATGTTATCTCCAATTGGGGAAAAGCAGTGATCTGGACCATAAAAACGCTATTTCCAGAAAATAATGCTATAAATGTGAGAAATGGGACTTGGATCCCTTATTTCATGCAATATACATCTCACATATAGAATGAGAGCAGAAATAAATTACTCTATCCAAGTTAAACAGATCTCCGGTCCTTATATGGCTTAAGGACACTAAAAACCCATGACTTAACCCATACAGAAAACTCTGGAGCAATCACAGCATGATTATAAGAGGGTTTATGTAGCAATATGTTATATACAACAGATCTGGATTTTATTTAGCTGAAGCATAGAGAAAAAAACAGCGATCTAGCCTCTTTTATACAATGCAAAGATAACTCGATAAGGGTTTCTTGGAAGCTTAAGCACAACAAGAGTAGATCTGAATATCCAGCTGCAAAATAACGTAGACTCCTGCAAAATTACATGAATATAGCTGAATAAAATAAAATAGGGATGAGAATCCCTTTTCCTAGCTTTCTGGGAGAAGGGTTGGCCCTTTCCCTAGGAAACTAGCACAAAATCAAGGTATTAAACCTTGTTGTAGCATCTCTCTGAAAAATGACACAGTTCCTGCAAGGGACTGTGTCGTAGAAGTGCAGAGATGCTCTGTCGAAGTGCCAAGATGTGAAAATATGCCTGGGAGTCCTTCTTTCTAATCCTCCAATGGATAGACAAGCTCTCCACTGAAAAACAAACCCAGAAATGACTCAAAGAGATCCTCCTTTACTGCACCCTGCAACACAACCCAGCTATAAACAAAAACTGCACTATAGCTAAAGGAGGTAGCTTGGAAAAAATTCCAGAATGAGGAAATTTATCCCAAAGAACCTCTCCTTCTCTGAGGATGAGGTAGGTATTCCTGATTGGGAACACCCTTGTGCTAAACAGCATTGCAACCTTGCTAAACAGCAAGAGGAAGAAAAATCTCAACAAACCAAAGCAAATAGTAATCAAAACATGAATCACAATGGATTCCCTCCTCTCCATATATAGTAATTGCACCTCTCCAAAATGGGTCCCATCCATATGTGCCGCCAAGCTCATGCAAGTTGTCCTCCATTAAAATTGTGTAGTCCATCAAGGAGATACAATGTATCTAGACAGTGCATGTGGACTTGGTCAAATATGACTGAATCAATATGGTCCAATCCTATTCACACCTATAGGTGCTTAATCTAGCTACTTATTCTTCCTCTTTTCACATGAGGAATGTTATTCTTCCTTCTAAAGAGGTTAATAGGCCTCGCTACCCATTTTATTCATCTACCTAGAGATAATGCTAACTATAATGTTCCATTTAGCTTGAGGGTAAAATTTGGGGCTAAATGGAGAGTTTATATTTTCCCATCCGAGTAGTTTCTCCCTCCATTTATGGTAAGTATGAGGGGGTTGCTGATATTGGGATGAAATTTCATGGCCTTAAAAATGGCCCAAGCTACCCCACAAGATAAGTCAACCATGAATTGCCTCCTCCAAGAATGCAAGTTCTCCCAATGGCTCCTCCTATATGAAGGAAAGAGGTGTGATGTGGAAATCATGGTGTGGCGATTGTTTCTCCTAAAACATACAACATGTAAAATAGGGGGAATCGTACTCCCAGTGGGCATATCCAACTCATATCCCACTTCCCAAACAAAGCTTCCCATGAACATAAGAATATTAGCAATACATGGAAGCAAAAACCAATAGAAACAAGTTGCCATGTGACAACCGAAAAGTGGATCATAGTTCCTCACATGGAATCAGAGCAGTGCATCCCATGCCTGCCTAAAAAAAAAATACAACAAGTTCTTTCCTAGCCACTTGTTTGCTTCCACAGTCATCCCATAATATGGAATCATGAATATACAATTTGGTGCCAATGGTGCACACCAAGAATCATGTGGTTTCCCCCACAAACCACCAAACAAATAGCCAATATCAATGCCACAAGTGGCTCTAATTACATCATCATATAATATGCAAGAAGGGACAATCCTTATTTTTACAACATTTTGTTCATATAAATAAAATAAGTACAAAACATAAAGTGAAATTGTACATCCTCCATCATGTACTTGAGACCTTGAGCTGAAATGGCTCAACCAGAAATTTTCCCTCACCTCCAAAGAGTAGGGAAGTGGTTGTGACCTCCTCTCTATCACCATCCGGGTTATGCATCTCTCCATATTCTGAAATATGTCATGTTGGATTCCCTCCCAAGTGAACTCCTCTTCCAAAGAAAGATATGCATCATAATGCATGGAAACGAAGTCCTCATGTGTTGCATGAAGCAGCTTCTCCTTGAGCTTAGAAGCTCCAGTCAAGAAGAATCTTACATAAGAATATATTACCACATCATCCACCATATACTCATCATATCTATCCAAGTAATCAAGAATAATACATTCACCTAGATCCTTGGAGTACTCTACCAAGAGTTGAGATCTCCAATATGGATCAATCCTCCTAAGAGACAGCACTGGAAATCTGGCATGTGAAGCTCTCCTCATGCTGCTGCCTGCTACTTTGACACCCCCCATGCCAACATCTCCCTCCAAACTCTTCACCTCTACAAAACCCAAGAGTGGTGAACCCAAAGACAAGATTTCTCTTATCAACTCTAGATCTGGTGGCCTCCTAAGTGGAATGCCTCCATGTAGTGAGACATCAAAATATGAAGTGGACTATATATATGAGTGGACTGAGTTGTCCCTCTCTTCACTGAGAAGTGCAGTCCCATCCTTATGTGTAGAAACCTCTCGAAATAGATAAGGGTGAATTCTCATCATCCCTTGATGCTGATCCTTCTCCTCTTCTTCTATATATGAGAATGCATCATCCTCAATGAGAGACCCTTGATCTTGGTCATCTCTTGAAGGAGGAGACTCCATGCCTTCACAAATAGAAGAGGGCTCTTCAAGAAGTGGGGATCTTTCCCTTGGCAAGCTATCATGCATGTTTTTATCCCCTTTAAAAATATGGAGTGGAGTTTGTTTAATAGGTCTCTCCAACTCATGCAAAGTGTTTGAGTTTGTGTTTTTAACAAATGATATTTCACAATGTTTTCTATCAAATCTTCTCACCAATTCCTTAGTGAACTCAACATAAGTTTTTACATTTGCATGACAAAATGAAGTAGAATTATTAAACCACCAATCATGGGCCATACCTTTGAGGTGCAGTGCTGCTACTCTGATGGCCTCCTTCTCTGAAACTTGGTGTAGATGAAAATAGGAATCTAGCTCTTGTACCCAAGCATTGGCTGTGCACTTTGCTGGTCCATCAAAGTGAGATAGGAAGATTCTACCTCTCTTTCTTCTTTTGTCGCTGCTGGATCTTGCCTCCTTGAGTTTGCAAAACCCTTGGAAGTCCAAGTTCTCCTTGAATATCCATGATTAAGATTCATACTCTTGAAGATAGTCACTCAAGGTCTCCTCCCTTGGTGCATCTTCTTCCTCCATCCTTCTTGCAGCAAATGTGGGCAATAGACTGCGCTGTGGATCTGCATGTGTGGCTGAATTCTCACACCCATCATTTGAATAGCTAGGGCATGCTTCAAACCCTCTTAGAAATCTTCTACACTCCTCCCCTTTCATCTCGTTGAGATATTCTTTGATGTTCTTCATATCTTGGAAAAGAAGCAGGGAGATCCTCTCTTCCTTCATTCCTCCAAATAATGGAGTCATGCTTTTGTTTCTTCTTCAAAACTTCTCTTTTCTATGAGAATATTCTCCTCCTAATGGCATAATTTATTGGATGCACAGGCTGAGCCAATATTATGCTCCGAAACCACTGTAATATCCCAAAATAGGGAATTTCTACAATAATAAGAACACCTTAAGATGTTCCAAAGTTGGAGATCCAGCAATAATTTAACACAATAATGTAACCTATGTCAATTTAATTATTAAATTTGTATTAAACACATCTCCATCAGATTAGGAGCATATCAACAAAACTATATCTCTATATGTTATCTCCAAGTGGGGGAAATCAATGATTTGGACCATAAAAATGCTATTTCCAGAAAATAACGCTATAACTGTGAGAAATGGGACTTGGATCCCTTATTTCATGCAATATAAATCTCACATATAGAATGGGAGCAAAAACAAATCACTCTAGCCAAGTTAAACAGATCTCCCGGTCCTTATATGCCTTAAGGACACTGAAAACCCATGACTTAACCCATACAGAAAACTCTGGAGCAAGAACAGCATGATTATAAGAGGGTTTCTATAGAAATATGTTATAGGAAATAGATCTGAAGTTTATTTAGCTGAAGAACAGAGAAAAAAACAAAGATCTAGCCTCTTTTATACAATGCAAAGATAACCCGGCAAGGGTTTCTTGGAAGCTTAAGCACAACAAGAGTAGATCTGAATATCCAACTACAAAATAACACCGTCTCCTACAAAATTACATGAATATAGCTGAATAAAGTACAATAGGGATGAGAATCCCTTTTCCTAGCTTTCCGGGAGAAGGGTTGGCCCTTTCCCTAGGAAACTAGCACAAAATCAAGGTATTAAACCTTGTTGTAGCAGCTCTCTGAAAAATGACGCAGTTCCTGCAAGGGAATGTGTTGTAGAAGTGAATAGATGCTCTAGCCAAGTGCCAATATGTGAAAATATTCCTGGGAGTCCTTCTTGCTGATCCTCCAATGGATAGACAAGCTCTCCACTGAAAAACAAGCTTAGAAATTACTCAAAGAGATCCTCCTTTGCTGCACCCTGCAACACAACCCATCTCTAGACAGAAATTGCATTGTCGCTAAAGGAGGTAGCTTGGCCAAAATGCCGGAATGCATAAATGTAGCCCAAAGAACCTCTCCTTCCCTTAGGATGAGGTAGGGATTCCCGACCGGGAACATCCTTGTGCTAAACAACACTACAACCCTGCTAACAGCAAGAGAAAGCAAAGTCTCAACAGACCAAAAATAATAATAATCAAAACATGAATCAAAATGGCTACCCTCCTCTCCATATATAGCAAGTTCACCTCTCCACAATGGATCCCATCCATATGTGCCACCAAGCTCATGCAAGTTGTCCTCCATTAAAACTGCGTAGTCCATCAAGGAGATACAATGTATCTAGACAGTGCATGTGGACTTGGTCAAATATGACTGAATCAATATGATCCAATCCTGTTCACACTTATAGGTGCTTAATCCAGTTTCTTGTTCTTCCTCTTTTCACATGAGGAATGTTATTCTTCCTATGTGCCTCCCTACCCATTTTATTCATCTACCTATAGATAATGCTAACTATAATGTTCTATTTAGCTTGAGGCTAAAATTTGGGAACATTACAGTAGCATAGCAATGAACCACTCCGCGTGTTTTCTATCATCATACTGAAATCCTCCTTCTCTGATCACCTTCTTCAGTCGCTAATCGGCCTCCCACACAAACTCAGAAGGCCCTTGCTTGAAATCCTTTAGATCAACCATTATTTGAGAGTAAGACTTAGGCTTCTTGAACTGTTGTTTCAATGCATTCTTAATCTCTTCAATGCTTGCATTCACATGCTAGCCGATGTATCCCATGTACCAGTTCAAAGCTCTTCCTTCAAAGGTTTTGGCTTATGGGGTCCTGACCCAGGTTCGGTGTACAAGGTTTGCTAACAAACCCCTATACTACTGCCCATTTTGGCAGTGACTTGCTTGCACAGGTCAAAGTCTCACCCAAAGTAATATGGGTGGGTGCTAGAACCAGGTTTTTGCACCCTGAGAAAGGATGGGCAAGTAAAGCAGAGTTGCGCTAGGTCTTGTAATTCCCAGATTACCTTGTTCTGTGCAGGATTAATTAGGTCTCTATTTGCATCCACGTGCACTAGATCTATAATTATATGCTTTTTATAATAGTAACACAACAATACATAAACAAAACAGAATAGATCTAGATCTAGAAACACACTTACACAGATCTTCGTAACTTAAAGACAGAAAATGTACAATATAGCAATTACCAACAATTCGCACAAGATTACTCATAGATTCAGTCCTCTATCAATCTTCTATATTCATTCATTCATCAATTCTTCCTTAAAATTTCCTTCCCAACTTGCACACACGGCAGCAGGGTCCACACACAGCTGGAGTTGGATCTCCACGCACATAGCCAGCAGGATTCCTTTCCCCAAAACCCAAACAGATAGCTTAAACCACAAATTGCATCAATAGCTCATCATTTCTTGTCCTTTACAATACAAAATGCTTCACTATTTATAACAATCTAGCCTGGAATTTCCTATGGTCCACAAACCATGGTTTTTAGACCCATGTTTTACCCTTTTACCCATTACAATGTGTTCGGGGCTTTGACCCACCCCAAAACCCCTGCGCTAGACTAAATATAATAAAAAATATTCAAAATGGACCAGTTTCGCAGTTTGTTAGGAGACCTCATTCTAACGGTCCCCCAACACAATCTTGTGACTCATCCTGAGTCATTGCAGTGGTGCGTCTTTTATTTGCACGCGCAAGGTAGCTAGAGCGCGGACGAGCGGAGGGAGCACTTCCTGACTCTGGGCCGCAGCTTATTGTGAAATGTCGACAAGTGTCAGGGAGGCAGGGCCATCTGGAGCCACAATAACCCATTCTAACAGTCAGTGAAGGCGCACAATGGTGGACTGAGCATCTTGGGCGAGTTGGAGTGCGGTGTCGACCCAGGGTTTCAACCGTTTCCGAATGACATGCTTGGTGTGGTGAAGGTTCTCAATATTGTCCATGATGGCTAGATGTTGCGTGGAGACGTTAGAGGGTGAGGAAGCTCTGACTTGATCCAAAGCAGCTTCTTCCTACCGTAATTCCTTTTGGATATACTGAAGCATAGAATGGTTTGGACTGTCCTCAATAGTTGTGTATCTGTCTCGACCAATTTTGTGCCCTGCATCAGCTGCTCCTGAATAATATGCGTTGCATCTGCGACCACTGCAATCCGCTAGGCTCGTACTTCTGAAGGTATGTCATGCTACTGTTGCATAGTCCTATCACGGTGGCGAACCTCTTGCAACACGCTGGCGTATAGTCCTTATAGCTCTGTGTGAGATAGTTGCGCTAAATCTATGTGGATGTCCCAAGCGGTTGGATCATGATTGTTGACCAGGGTAGTGCGAGGAAGTGAATAGACATTACTTCTGCTGGGCGGTACTCTGGAGTTGCAGAGAAGTCGCAGCATGTCCCTATATCTTAGCATTCCTTCTTAGCATAGAACTAGTTGTGCCTCGACTGTGATGCTGTGGGCAGGGGGTTGTGGTACTAGCATACCTTCCTCTGCTATATCTTCCAAGGCTATCCGGCTGGGTCCCGCAGTTTTTCCTGGAGTGCGAAGGTCGGTTCTTCCTATTGCGTAGTACTGGTGCCTCTTTGTGCGTGGCTCGCAGGAAATTCTTTCTTCAGGGAGCCAGCGCTCAATCCTTTGACTATACTCAGCATTCCCAGGCCCTCTCAAGATGATGTCTTCGGGTACTGAGCAGCCCGGGAACGGATCATTCGGCGGGTTAGGGTACATCTTAGCAACAAGAAAACGGGCATCCCAGAGAATGTTAATAATCCCAGAAAACCAGTAAGCAGATAGGAGCATGATGTAGATAAAATAAATAGCTTGGTGCGAAGTCATCCAACCACCCGCACTCCGTCCAGAGCTATTTAATGGTGGAGTAGCCCATTCGTGAGACTTACCATCGATCCTGCAGATCAACCTTACCATAAATGGCTGCATTGATGATCTGTCGCCTATTTTGCGTACTTGTAAGGTTACTTTCTTATCAAATTGGGATGTCCTAAAAGTCTTCATTTGTGCCTGAGGTTTCTTCCACAGAGTGTCAGACCATGGATAACACCTGTGTGCCATTCTCGTACCCTGAATTAAGGTCGATGCTAGGTGTTTCATGACATGGTTCAGGTACCAGATCTGCAATTTGGCCACCATTATTTTCGAGCCATGTGCTCTGCCCTTGGTCGGGATGTCCCTGTACGATAGGGCTGCATCATACGTCCTCGTGCCATCTGTTACTCGAGGCGTTCGCAAATTCTCCCAATTACACGTGGGTTCAAGAAAGTCCGTAATCTAACGCACGCCTAGGTCAGCAGTACCCAGGCAAGCCTGTCCAGGCAAGGTTCGATCACACCTTGAGTGTTGTATCTCAGAAAGTATCTACATAGGTCGACTAACCTCGGAGCCCATTTGGAAACTAGGGTCCCTAAGCACAGGATCACCCTACTCCAATACTTCTCCTGAGTGAAGAATACTGGCCCTTGCGTAGGTGCTCCATGCAGTGTTAGTGACAGTGCTCCTAGCCTGCGTTCCATAGGAATTTTAGGTTCAACAGTCTTCTTATTATCACCTACGTCCTCATGGCACAACAGGTCTCTTTCCTTGGTAGAGATGCGGCGGAAATTCCTAGTGGTCCGAAGATATCGTAGCGCTAAAACCTCATGCAACCGACCTTACCAATTTTCCAGCTCCTCATCAGAGTCAGAAAAACATTCACTATCCTTTTCCTAGCAGATCACTCCTTCATCCGTGGGGTTAACCCGATCTTCATCCTGCGCAATTAATTTATAAATGTGATCTATTTCCTCCTCCTCATAGGTTGGCTCTGTATATCGTGCGCCCTATGCTGGATCTAGTGGCACTATGACGTGTGTACCTTTGTTTTCAAACACCATATTACACTTCTTGAGATTAATGACACCCCCATATATATTGCCCATTCTAGTCTGAGGATCGCAGGGTAGGGATCTATATCTTTCACAATTTCTATCACTTCAAAGTCAGCTAGGACCCTTACCCGGAACCCTTTGAAGAATCGTCATTCAGCCTCAGAGTATGAGACAAACTGATCAATGGAAAATTCCATCACAAATCCTCCTAGCACACTATCCACCCAGTGATCCACCATGCGTGTGATAGTATTATCAGTCTTTTCCAGCTGCTTGAGTAGCTCCGGGGTCCACTGAGTGACTCGCTCGTCCTTCCAACACTTCTGGAATTCAACAAGTCTGGAAAACCACTCCTGGAGCTCAATCACAAATGTCACAAAGAATATTTCATAGCTTTTTGTAAGGATGTACCTATTTTTCCACCTTTCCGCCGTTAACTTCTCACTGTGATTTTCTATTACTGCAAACTCATGGATCTGCCTTTTGAACTAGTCTTCGATATCCTTTCTTTCAGGATTCTAGTATTCTCTTTTCATTACCTGATCCCTCTCTCAGACTTCTTACGGTCCCGAAAACAGAACCATTTGTTGGCTTAAGGGGTCCTGATCCAGGTTCGGTGTGCAAGGTTTTCCAAAAAACCCCTATACTACTGGCCCTTTCATCAGTGACCTGCTTGCGTAGGTCAAATTCTCACCCGAAGTAGTATGGGTGGGTGCTGGAACCAGGTTTTCACACCCTGAGAAAGGATGGGCAAGGCAAGAAGAGTTGTGCTAGGTCTTGTAATTCCCAGATTACCTTGTTCTACGTAGGATTAATTAGGTCTCTATTCGCATCCACGTGCACTAGATCTATAATTATATGCCTTTTATGACAATAACACAGCAATACATAAACAGAACAAAATAGATCCAGATCTAGAAACACACTTACACAGATCTTCGCAACTTAAAGACAGAAAATGTACAATACAGAAATTACCAACAATTCACACAGTATTACTCACAGATTCAGTCCTCTATCAATCTTATATATTCATTCATTCATAAATTCTTCCTTACAATTCCCTTCCCAACCTGCACACATAGCAGCAGGGTCCACACACAGCTGGACTTGGATCTTTGCGCACACAGCCAGCAGGTGTCCTTTCCCTAAAACCCAAAAATATAGCTTAAACCACAAATCACATCAATAGCTCATCATTTCTTGTCCTTTACAATACAAAATGCTTCTCTATTTATAAAAATCTAGCCTAGACTTTCCTATGGTCCACAAACTGTGGTTTTCGGACACCTAGTTTACCCTTTTACCCATTACAATGCGTTTGGGGCTTTGACCCACCTCAAAGCCCCTATGCTAGACTAAATATAATAAAAAAATATTCAAAATGGACCAGTTTCGCAGTTTTTTAGGATACCCCATTCCAGCAAAAGGTAAGGGACAATTGTGCCCTCTTCATCGCATCACTAGTTACGTTCTTCGCAGTCCATATCGATCCTGCGACGAACAAGAACTGATCCATGTCTTCATCTCCCACACCCTTAAAGGTAGGAAACTTCATGTGCGCAGCCATGTCGTCTTCCGGTGGTGGTGGAGGTGTAGTTGAATTCTTACCCCTATGCTGGTTTGAAAGTGGTGTGGCTGGAGGACTCTGCACATCTGCTTCTCTTATCGAACTATAGACAGATCTATCTCCTTCTTGATTGGTCTGATAGTATTTGCTGCTTCGTGTCGTACTCCCATCTAGATCAGAGGTCATTCATTCAGTGTGGCTACACAGAATACTCTTTTCATACAGTAATATCTTAATCAGCAATGGTAAGGTCTTCAGAAACTTACCCCGGAAACCCTTGAAGAATCTTCACTCTGTTTCAAAGTAGGAGACGAACTGATCGATGGAAAAAATTTTCATGAACCCTCCTAGCACACTATCCACCCTATGATCCACCGTGCGAGTGATGGTGTTATTAGTCTTCCCTAACTGTTGGATCAATTCTGGGGTCCACTGTGTGACCCACTCGTCCTTCCAACACTTTTGAAATTCGACCAACCTTCTGACCCACTCCTGGAGCTTGATCGCAATTTTTACAAAGAATATCTCGTAGATCTCTGTGAAAATATACTTATTCTTCCACTCTTCGGTGGTCAACCTCTTACTGCGGTTTTATTTTACTGCGAATTCCTAAGCTTACTGTTCAAACCATTCATCAATTTATTTTCTTTTAGGTTTCCAATACGACCTTGGCAATACTCGATCCCTCTCTCAAAATGCTCCCAATCCCAGCAACGGAACCATTTTTTGGCTTGAGGGGTCCTGACCCAAGTTCGGAGGTTAAGGTTTGCCAAAAAACCCCTATACTATAGGCCCTTTTGGCAGTGACCTTCTTGCACAGGCCAAAGTCTCACTCGAAGCAATATGCGAGGGTGCTGGAACTAGGTTTCCGCACCCTGGGAGAGGTTAGGTAAGTCAAGCAGAGCTTCGTTCAACCTTATAGTTACCAGATATTATATCATAGAGCCCCAATGTACTGATATCCTTCGCATCCACATGTGCAATACCAATTATAATCACAGTAACTAACAGATCATAGACTTATAGAACATTACCATAGTTATCACAGGTATCCTTGCATAAAGCATAACAGAACAAATCCAGATCGCAGCTTAAAAAAGTAACACAAAGTACTTTCAAAACTTAAATCAATAACATAGAAGCATACATACTTAATCAAATATCACAGATTCACATCAACAGTAAGTACAATACATTCAAATATTCCAACAACCTTATGCATTCATTAATCCTTCAAATTACAATACCCAAAACCCAACCTGTGCACACAGCAGGACAGAGGATCTCTGTGCACACAACCAGCAGGATTCCTTATCCAACCAACCCTATAGATATAATAGTTTGCACGTAGCATTAATTCCAATTCATTCCTACCCATCGACTCAAAAAGGTTCAACTATTTATACTACTTTAGCCTACGTATCCAATGGTCTGCAAACCATGGTTTGTGGAATCTTGGTCTACCCTTAACCCACTTACAATGCATTAAGGGCTTGAACCACCCCAAAACTCCAGCATTAGACTAAATATAATAAAAAATATACAAAATGGACCAAATTCGCATCTTTGTAGGAGACCTTGTTCCAAAAACTCAGATGTAACATCATTCATATGACGAATGACACTTATATAGCCAAAGTCTAAATCAATAGTGAAACTAAAAAATGATCCAAATAGTGTGAATAACACTAGCATAGCTGAATTGGCAGTGAATCCCCCACCAATGGAAGCAGATCTAGTTGCATCAAGTGTGTTAGTGCTTTCAAAGATCTGTGATTGTTGTTGACCATCTTAACCATTCCATTGGATTTGTTAGTTGTATATCGAGTATCAGTGGTTGATTCAATTGCAATGTTTTTAAGAAAAGAGGAAACCTATCTAGAGGTTTTTAAATCGAATGTTTCAGAATTCAAAGATACGAGCCCATCTATAGGGGATCTCAATATTGGTCATTGGAATGAAGTGAAATGAGGGAGAGGTGAACCGATACCATCTTGGTTATGTTCTTTGGAGAATGGGGGAGTGATTTGGCTCACTATAAATCTTAAACTAATTTGACATAACCTTCTTATAAGTTGTTCTCATATTGGTTTATTATTGGCCTCCAAGTGTTGCAGAGTTTGAATTCGTCATCTTTGTTTAGAGTGTTATCCCTGTTTCTGATTTATGATTCTTCTTTCATTAACTTTGTGTAGTGCTCTATTCTTGTTGACAGTTTTGTATTCTCCACACACATCTGATGAGCAGTGTTCTGAGAGTGTTCTGCAAGAGCTGATCTAGAATCTTGATCTATCATAATCATGAATAACAAATCATATTTATAATTAAAAATGTATTATATTAATTTATAATAAATATGGCTAGTCCATGATAAGAAGAAAATTGTTGTGCCCCCTCTTAGACTTGCTTGGGATTATGCAAACATGGCAGATCTGCATATCATGTGGCTTCTACATTTATGTGATGCTCATCAAGAGATGCAATCTTGGGCATAAGCTGTGCAGTGCGCAATGGCTATCGTTGGGGCCATAATGCAGGTTAGAATCAACTTATTTTGGCATTTTGCATGCTTTTATTCAAAGGAGTAAAGAAACTCTGTAATGCAATCAATATCCAACATATTTACAACAATCAAATCCAGGAGTGCCTACTAACAGCATACACCGCTTTATCAGGACTGTTTTACATTTGGTTGTGGCAGCTTATATTTTTACAACACGTTTATGTTTACAAATAATTTTTGTTAGATCTTAGAAGAAAATTGTTCTTGGACCCAAGTTAAAACTTTTACAATTTTATAAGCAATTGATTTTTTTTTTTGCAGGCATTAGTAGGAAGAAATGATGTTGTTTGGGGAAAGGAGCATGTAACATCCTTGCATAAGATTTTTCCAATGGTCAGTAGTGCAGTTATTTGGGAAGCATCAGCTGCAGAATTTTAAGGGTATGGAGCATCAAAATTGATAGTTGACTCTGCTATCAAATACTTGCAGCTTGCTTGTATTCTTTAACCACTCTTTTTTATAGGATGGCTTTAGTGTTGCATTTGTGCAATGCTTACATCATTAAAGTGGTTGTAAAATGGTGTATTATTTACCATTTTCTTGGTGTGCTTCACCAGAAAATACTTGTTTCTCATAGCTTGTCGTATACACATTTTTTTCTGGGTTTAATTATCCTTGCCCTTTCTAAAGTTTATTTACAGGAATAATGGAAAGTTTTTATATTTGGTTTTCTGATTTTATTGTGGAGCAGTAACTTTTGGCCAGGACGTTGGATGTACCTGGATTTGGCATAATCTCTCTGACACTTTTGGTTATACCTATGAAGTTGTTAAGTCTATAGAAGTGGGGATACCACATGCCAATTAATTGTATGCTTAAATGCAGCTACAGCTGATATAAGATAATTTTTTGTGCATGGTCAGTTCATGTAATCATGATCCAAGAAAAGTAAGTTTGCAATGACTTTCTTGATTATAGTCAACACATAATAGTCACAATTTCCTTCAGCAAATTCCAGTGTGGAACCAAAATTATATGTTAAAGAATGTTTCCAGGTCTGGTTCCATTCAATGCAACTTTTATGAAGAAATTAAGATCATTTAAGATAAGTGGCAATGCCAATGTATGACACAGTCATACCACTGTTTCTTCTAAGCTTAAGCTCTGTGTTACTCCATGTGATAGCTCTAGATTCCTTGTGGTGCCTTTTGGTTCATTAATTTTAGAATCCCCTGCATATTTACCTTATTCCCTTGAGTCTAAAGATGCATATAATCATAGTATCCATCGGCATGGACCAACAATATCACCATTGGAGTTTCAACCTGTATTTATTACGACGTTTACCTTTTTATATTTAAAATTTATTTTCGTCGGTATTCTGACATTTTCTTCCATCGGTATAACGACGTTTTTTTTTTTTTTTTTTTTTTTTTTTTTTTTGCATCAGAAGAGCGATGCTCAAAACTTCGATAATAGTGTTCATTAGCATTGCAATAGCGACGTTTTGAAACTTCAGAATTGCGACGAATCATGAAGGGTCAGAAGAGTGATGAATATTTTTAAATGTTGGAATTGCGACGACTTCATAAAAACGGCAAAAATACCGTCGCAATACCGATGTCTAGGTAAAGTGTCGAAAGTACAACGTGAGGAGAAACCACGGTTTTGGTGCACCGAAAAACGTCGCTCTTAGGTCGCCTATGTGTCGCAAGAGCAACATTTTGGCCGTCGGAATTTGGGGAAAATGTGCTAGTGTCAGAGTAGCAGTGAAATGGTACGTGGAGCAACCTTCTGCTTCACAAGCAACCTTTATTTTCCTCTCCACTACGTTCCTAACATATTTTTAGTTACCCATCCACCATGACTCTCGAATGGAATTACTGACACACTTTAGGCAAACCCCCGCCGTCCATATCTTGGACCATCTTCATGAATGGCGGCGACGTTGTAGCTTATGTAAAGCCAAACTCGACGATCGGGCGCTATTAGAGATGTTCCTAAAAACTCTCACTACAGAGATTTCAAAGGATGTGGTGCAACAAAGGCCCATATCCGAAGAGGACACCATAAGCAAGGCCCAACAGCTCGAGCTGATTTATACGCAGTCAACATATATTTACAATATCATGTCGAACGCCCTGTGCCTACAAACTTATAAAGAATTTCCAAGTGCGTCGAACTCTGCAGATGGTCTAATTGGGTCATTGATCCAAAATACCTAGGAATCAGTAGTCATTTTGCCTCAAACTGTCACTCTTGCGATGCCTATGTGTCAGAATAGCGACGAATTGGCCGTCGGAAATTGGGCCAAATGTGCTAGTGCCCGGTTATATGTATGATTCTACCCAGAACGTACCACAACCTGGTTTCCAAATTCATCATATGGCTCAAAAAAATTTGACCAATAAGACGTTGTCGTATCATCATGGAGGACCCTATACTCTGACTAAGGGGGCCCAGTACGCAGATAGATATACTGACAGAAGAGCTCCCCCCAAAATCCAATCGCAAACCAAGGACCGTGTTATGCTCAGTCCCCAACACAAGACTTGCCTATGCAGAATAATGCACATGTGAACTTTGTGCAACCTTCCCAAAACCAACCACACCAATCATATAACTAGGAGAACTACCATCCTAACGTGGTTAAGAAAAAAGTGAAAAACAAGCCCAAAGGGAATCCTAGATAGGGAGGAAACAACTAACAACACCCACCATGATCTCAGTCTAGATACAACTCCAACCGAAATCCAAACCAAGAGCCAAACAATGCCCAATGGCAGAGCAAAAGGCCACCTCTTTGAACAAACCACTCTTGTTCGATATGTGATGAGTACGGCCATTACACTCACCACTGCCCCGATCTCCCTGAGCTAAAGAAGCTGCAGAGTAACTGGGACAAGGAGGATCTTCCCAGCAGATAGTTGTCATGTAGGAACCTTTCCCCCATCAAGGGATGGTTAGCACTCAACAAAAAAATACCGATGACTCCAGAAAAAATAGCCACAAAATCTACATGACTAGCGAAGAGATGTTTTTTCAAACACGGAATCAAAATCACGAAACCCCACCAGACACCAACTCGTCAGGGGCTAGTACCAGTGCACCAACTGCACCTTTGACCATTTCAAAGATGCCTATTGACCCATTGCCAAAGATGGCTAAGGGACCAAATAGGCGAGCAGGAAACTACTCCAAAGCAGCCCACAATTATAACATCGTGGATGATCTAGCCCAATCTCCCGCTGCTATGTCAGCTTTGGAAGTATTACATTCATGCCCAAAAAAATTGAAATCCTTGCTTTCTGTGTTAGGTGCTATTGACCCTGCTGATACGCGTCTAATGGCTTTTGATTTAGACAAATCCACCCCTAGGCTTCCTACAATGGTCGCCTTTCAGATATTAGTTTCGGTCCAGAATATCACCATTCACCAATGTGTCATTAAGGAGGGTGCATTCACATGCATCATGTCAAAAACAATTTGGCAGAAGTTAGGGTCTCCCAAACTAAAACCATCAGTCATCAGACTTAGAGCATACGATGGTCGTCCTTCAAACCCCATCGGTCTCTACCAAAACGTCCCGGTCTGCTTATCCGGAAAGATGGTCCTTATAAACATTGAAGTATTGGACACTCACTTGGACTATAACATACTCCTTGGTCAGAGTTATATGTATGCCATGTCAACCATAGCCTCCTCTGTCTTTCACATTATGATGTTCCCCCACGAGGACCACATCATTACTTTCGACCAATTGACCCATAGCGAGAAATGACCCCTAAAAAACACTGATATAATTCTACCCTATGTAGATACATCCTAGGATGCACTTTCACGATACCAAGAATATGGCCCTGGCCAATTCAACTACTGAATCTGCACTCCTATCCTCTGTAGATACATCCTAGGATGCACTTTCACGGTACCAATAATATGGCCCTAGGAGACCCCCCCAATATACCTGAGTCATCACTTGATGTCACAGGGGCTCCAGTGTGCATGATGCCCACATCAAGCGCCAAAGCTAGTCAGGACATAGACACAAGTAGTAATGACATTGAGTCCTCTACCGTGGAAGCCTCTCTAGCCTACGCTGCTTCCCAAACCCCTTTCCTCTACCCCCCAGTTGGTTTCATCTCCTAGCAGGTTTTGTCAACAGTGGTGTTACAAAACATATCGTTTTCAATACCAGTTTGTTATCTCATTCCCCCTATGGGGACAGGAGCCACACACATTAATGCCATAGGGTTAAAGCCCCTCAGTCCCGAGAAGGCCCCACCCATTCAAGAAACGGTCGAAAACATACCAGCAAAGGAAATTCCCATTGCAAAACTGATGATTATGGCTAAGAAAACTGAGAAGAGAGGAAATAAGCTAGAAAATCTATCCATACAATGGGACTCATCAGTTTGCACCATATGTGATGTAATAGGTCACCCTACCCATATCTGCCTAGAACTATATGAATTAAAGTCGCTCCTCAGCTCTGAGGCAGACATCGCGACCCCACGTTCCCATAAAAAGGAACCTGCCACCAAAAGTAAAGGCAAAGCATTGTGTACCAATCATGCATGCACTATCTACATCAATTATGGGCACTATACCCATCATTTCCGAGATATCCCATAATATAGGGATGACTTACATGCCATCAAGTGATCTTATCAAGAGGATCCCTCCACCCAGTCTACTGGAGATGAAACTTGTATCATCCTATACCTACAGGAGGAACGAAGGGCACCAAAAAGACTCCTAGTCATACCCCCTCCCCTCATACACTACACGATGTGTGATGAGCGTGGTCACTTCCTCAAATAATGTGTAGCCCTAGAACTCATCCACAAATGGTACCCTATAGAATGGGTTTATTACGTTGGCTTGCGAGTAGCACAATTCACATGTCCTATATGCATCGACAATCACCTTCTGGAAAATTTGCCACTATATCCCCCGATTCCAGTTAGCCCCCGCTAGTTTGCGCTCAACCATACGTTGCCTCTCCCAAGAAGATGACACTAATTTAGAATCCATGAATAGCTCAACAACCGAAGAGGAGGTGACAAGAAAATTCATCCTATTCTTGTTAGTTGAAAAGAAACCAATCAGGGAACCCCTAGTTACCCCCAACCGCTTTTTATAGAGAATACCAACATGTGTGTTACGCAAGACACCCAATCATGTGGTCGCCATCTGCCCTGATTTAGCAACATTATGATGTTGGTACCCTACCAGAACACAAACTAAGCATGACAGGACCCCCATATCTAGGCTATTTTTCCTTGTATGTCAGGGAAATCACTGTGGATAGCACTGTACTTATATCCCACGATTTCATCCCTTCATCGATATGATTCATAAAATAGAGAAGAAAAGGGAAGATGAGCTCAAATTATTTAGAAATTACATCACCCCTAGGCTAGTGACCCCTCACCCACATGGGCACGATGGGAAAACTAGGATGACTCACCAACCAGGCATGACCAAGGCCAAACCTAGGATAACATGCATACTATGCAACTTGACTGACCACCGCTTCAATCAGTGAAAAGAACTGAAACCCCTCGCAAGAAGCTTTTGCATAGTCTCTTCTTTGCCACAGATACTTCTCTCTAACCAAGAGAAGATCATGCGTACCTATTGCTAGATTTGTTCACACTTTCACCATACAATTAAATGTGCGCATCTCCCCAAGCTAAGAGCGGCAAGAGCAGCGTTAAGTCTACACTCCCTCAAAGAGTTAGACATATCCAAGCCAACAACACGGAAATGGAAGAAGAAGACCACCGATTCTAAAACAGATCCTTTCCAACCATCCACATCGGGGAAGACGAGTAGTGTTGATCCCTATACAATCTTCTCAGTTAGTATGGTGGTACCATGCACCATTTACATGGGTGAAAACCATGAGCCAGAGGTATGCCCACTAATTGAAACATTCTGGCACCTCTACACCAAGCACAATTTTCACCCACATAAAGTTGACCATCCTAGTGGGGAACCCAACCTTGCGCTTACGCAAACTCCCATCACAAAGATTCTTCCCCCACCGAACACCGATGACACGATACACCACATATGATTTGTATCATCTCATATCGGAAGTAGGATTGCAGCCACCCCCACGTCCCAGGATTTCCACCTTATTCCTGTTGTAAAAGGTCAAGGTACCTTGTGCTTTTGCATTGATTTCCCCGAGATCCCGAATTTACATGCTGCCATCGAACTCCTCGATAATACCCAGCCTCTAGAACACGCCTAGTACAACTAGAGCTCGTTGACGAAAGTTGACGACAGTCGCTGCAACACAATGAGGCCCATAATAAAAGGGTAAAAGCATCATTCGACTGCCACATCAACCCTCACTCATCCACCGAGGGAGAACTAGTCCTCTGCTATGATGTCGCAAAAGAAGCCCTAGGGGCAGGCAAATTCAAAACCTTGTGGAAGGGACACTACATCATGAAAAATTGCCTCCATCATGGGGCATACATCTTGATAGAAATGGATGGGGCATGCCTCAGCAACCCCATCAATGACCTTTACCTCAAGATTTTCTACCCATAAAGGCCAAGTTGGCCCTGCCCTAGAGTGAACATACACAAAACCAACCACTTTAAATTTTTCACCAAAAGACTTATTACAAAACGCACTCGAGTGCTGCAATGGATTACCAACCTAAACCTTATTTTGAATTTGCTGATGGAGCATCAATATGATCTCAAAGTTTAGCAATCGTTGCCTGGGTCATCTATCACCCTGACCTATCACCACTCTACACAAACGGTGTGTGCATTGATTCAGCAACAAACAATCAGGTAGAATATGATGCATTCATCGAACTTGTGTGTGATTCCCTCCATCACAGAATATGCCATATGCATGTCTACCTTGATTCCCAATTATTAGTGTTGCATTTAAACCAAACATTTGAGACAAGAGATTCACATCTATTTAGAAAATATTTGCGTGCAAAAAGACTAAGCAGAAAATTTGACTACATCACATTTACACATGTACCAAGGATTCAAAACCAAATAGCTGATCACATAGCTAACAATATTCTAAACTGGAATGCATCTCAAATAAATTGTCATACATAAAAAACCAAAAACATAGATATCCATCAGTATAACATCATCCATAAACAGAAAGAGGGGGCACAACATGTAGAGCCACAAAAAATATATCTCCTATATATATATATATATATATATATATATATATATATATATCATGGTGTATATGTCCGAGTACAAAAAATTGTGTTTCCGATGCAACTGTTAGCCCAAAGATACACAAAAAGTCGTCAAAAATAGGGGAGGCATCCAACTCATAATAGGTGCTTCCCCCGTGTACAAGTAAACTCTAGGGTGGTGCTCCCCCAGGAAGGGCACATGGACCCACAACCACTCCCGGTACCAACACTAAAAACTGAGACTGCCACTCGACGTAAAATAGGCCAATAGTCCCTCTCCCGGGCCATCACTATCTCCAGCTAGACCTCCTCAAGGTTATCCAAAAAACCTTGAGAAGGCATCTCCTAGGTCAAGAAGTCCACTCGACCCCAGGCATCCTCCAGAACTAACACCCGAGTAGTCAGTTTAGCAATACGAGCCTCCGCTGCATCAGCACGTGCCGCCTGCGCATTGACACGAACTCACTTGGTCATAGCCTCGGCAACACTCGAGCTGCTGCCCTCTCCCAAAAGGGTAGCCAACACCACCACCAGGTCCAAAACCCTGAAGCTATGTGGAATCTCCTCCTGTGGCCCTCGAGGAGGCACTGCCACCACTAGTCTCAGCAACACTACCCTCTCGTACATAATGCTACATAGAATAATGGCGTACGCAAAGAGCTTTGATCCATTCCGGACCTTGTTAAGATACTTCACCATCCTGTTGTTAGCAACCTATAATATAGGGGTCATAATTTTGACTTGACTGTTGGTAATCTTGTAAATCTGTACATAATTTTCCTTCTACAAGTTGTATTCACATATTTTCTAAAAAAATAAAAAAATCAAAAATAGGGTAAAAAGTCCTAAAAGAATAATCAAAGGACTTAGACAAAATAAAAGACCCCAAAAGAAAAATGAATAAAAGATGAAAGTGTGCAAGCATAAATGCCACTACTTTTTACTTTTTGACTATGGCAGAGTGTCAATAAATGCCATAGTCCATCATGAGTTAAACAGTTTAATCTTGACTTGTCATGTTTCAATTTCACTTGTTGCAGATAGAGAATGATGAATTGTCATACAATTTAATCATGACAATTCATTAGTTAGGTATAGAAATAAAGTTAATCCAACAGTTTAATCTGTATTAATAGATGAAATAAATGTAGAATTAAATAGTTTTACTTGCTTTCAGAAATAATGAGTGTTGTAAAGTTTGCTAGCTCAAATGCACCTTACTAAAAAGGAAGAAAAAATGTTAGCATGGTAAGTTGGGTAGGTAGAAGAAGGTGAAAAGCATCAATGTAAATATCATTCATCATGGGCTGCAAAATAACTAAATTCCCCTTCCCGTAGTCATGAAACATTCTAAACTATTAGTCAGAACGGCTCAAGGCATTTCCTTGACTTCTGTTGTGACCGGACCCAAGGCTCTATGACTGATCAATTGAAAGTGTAAAATTTCTATATAATCCCCAAAACTCACATCATTATTCCATTTCATGTTGGGTATGTGTTATATTCTTTCCACAACTAGCCCCACGTGTTGTATTTTGCGCTAGGCACAGCAGGGGGGTCACAAGGGGGGAGGTAGCCCCCACTATTGGGGTTCGGGGTAGCGCCCCGGTGAAAATTTGTTTGGTGTGCAGACCCACTCATAGGCGGACCCACCCATGTTTTGTGCATGATTTTGCACATGGTTTTGGGGTACGATGGTTTTTGGCCCCTGGTATTTTGTAGATCCGGTCAACGGAACTACAGTTATGTTATAATCCAGGGTTAATGGATTGCGGTTTATGTATGCTTCGGCATGTATATATTATGTGTTGTAACACTAAAAGGAAAATAATGAAAAATTAAGCTGGTCATCCCAATTTGGGATCCAGGGGAAAATCTCTGTGTTTATCTATTTTATGTTTTATGCTCTCGCTATTGTTTATTTTCTGTTATAAGATTCGTGTGTAGATAATTTCTGTTCAGGGTTAAAACCTACATTTGGTATCGGAGTTGTTTCGGCTTCAAGGGGACGCCTTTGCTACTGAGGATTTTTTGCTCGGGCCTGAGGTAGACCCTGTTCAGTGGGAGATCTGCGGGATCGATTCTTGCAGAGAAAGAATATGGAGAGCGGCGGAAAGACAGAGATCGAGAAATTTAATGGTCAGAGTTTTGAGTTGTGGAAGCTCAAGATGGAGGATTTGCTGGTGGATAAATATTAGTGGATCGCGGTAGATCCAGGTACTAAACCAACAGCAATGTCAGATGAAGACTGGAAGAAACTGGATCGAAAGACTAAGAGCACAATATGGTTGTGTGACTCATATTCAGTACTGTTGAATGTATCTGGGGAAGCTACAGTGAAGAATTTGTGGGAAAAACTTGGGACTTTGTACCAATCTAAGTCTTTGGTGAATAAGTTGTTCCTGCGGAAAAAGCTGTATAACCTGAGGATGAAGGATGGAGACTTGGTGACAGAGCATCTGAACGCCTTCAATACTGTGGTAAGTCAATTGTCATCTGTTGATATTAAAATATCAGATGAAGATAAGTGCATCAGTTTTTTTTTTTCTCTACCAGACTCGTGGGATAGTCTAGTTATTGCAATAGGTAGCAATACAACTACCTTGAATTTTTATGGCATTGTCTCAGCCTTGCTGTCGGAGGAAATGAGATGGAGCAATATGGAGGGTCAGAATGGATATGCCTTATCTGTATGAGGAAGGTCCCAAAACAGAAACAAGAATAAGGTTTCGAGTGGGAGATCCAAATCTAGAGGGAGATCTAAATCTCCTGGAAATTTTGTAAAGGTATGCTGGAAATGTGGAAAGGAAGGGCACTACAAAAAGGAGTGTAGATCTAAAGCTCCTGAGAAAGGAAAGGGATCTGATGATGCTCCTTCTACAGAGGAAAAAACCACCTCGGATGAAGGTGGGGATGTGTATTTGGCTTCTTCTTCAAATACACATGTAGATCATGAGTCATGGTTGATTGACTCAGGTGCATCCTTTCACTTCACTCTCCATAGGGAGTGGTTCTGCGACTATGAGAAATATGATTGTGATGTCTTCCTAGGGGATGATAGGAAGGAAAAAATCATCGGACATGGAAAGGTCAAGCTGAAGCTGCAAGGTGGAAGGATCAGAACACTTCCTGGTGTTCTACATATTCCTGCATTAGCCAGAAATCTGATTTCTGTAAGCAAGATGGATGATGCAGGTGTAAAAACAGTGTTCGAGAAAGATGTCTGCAAGATGGTTCAAGGAGCACTGGTATTAATGCGGGGAGTTTGGACTGGAACTCTGTACAAGATACAAGGTAGCACTGTTATTGATGGGTGTAATAGTTATGTGGTTCCTGAAAGTGGAGCAGAAAGCCTAGCTGTCTCTGGAGAAAAGACCATGTTATGGCATCAAAGGCTTGGACATATTGGAGAGAAGGGCCTTCGGATACTGCATAGAAATGTTATGGTAGAAGGTATGTCTAATTTCTCTCTGGATTTTGATTTCTGTGAACATTGTGTATATGGGAAGTAGAATCGGGTGAGTTTTCCTTCTGGTGCTAAGAGGGCAAACAAGATATTAGAACTTGTGCACAGTGATGTGTTTGGACCTGTGTCAGTTCCATCACTGGGAAATTCTGTGTACTATGTTTCATTTATAGATGACTTCTCAAGGAATACATGGATATATTTCTTGAGGAAGAAATCTGAAGTCTTTGAGAGATTTAAATAATTTAAGGCTCTGGAGGTGTTAGCCCCCCTATAAATTTTTGACAAGCAAATGGGGGGCTAAAATGTTTTTGAGCCTTTAAGGAATGCATTTCCTTTGAAAACACATCATCCTTGAAGCCTCCTTGTGCCTTTGTCCTTTGATAAAATCCCCTCTGTTGTTTTCCCTCACAAAGCCTCTCTGTTTGTGAAGAAATGCCCAAAGGCCCTCTCCCCTCTTTTCTCACCCCCATTTAGCTTATATTTTGTTTCCCCTTCTATTTCCCTTCTTACCTTTTCAAATCCCTTTTATATCCTTCCCCGACCTTTGTTGGCCTTTTCCCCCCCTTATTCCTCTATCATTCCCCTTCCTAACCTTTAAATCACATTAAATGGGTTAGAAACCCACTTTCCAACCTTATTATAAGACTCGTTGCTTATATCGCAATCGCATAATCGCATTTTCGTTATTTATGTCTGTTTGGTCCATCGCAAATATTTGCGATGCGATTTGATCGCATCGCAAATAGTTGCGATGCGATCGCCCCATCGCAATATTGCATCGCTAGTTCTGTTCTGTGATTTGCGATTTCTTAATCTCCCAATCTGTGATTGCGATGTTTTCCCTGGGGCCCACCGTACTATACCTTCTGCCATTCATATAAAAAGGGTTTTTTCCCTTTGTTAATGGGAAAAATATTATATTTTGTGGTTTACATAGGCTTTCTGCGTAATTTTTCAATCAGGGTGATCGCTTTCCATTTAAATTGTGAATCGACGGTCCGGATTCTACCTGCCCCCATGGTCCCCACCCGCGCATTGTTCAGAAAACAGCCCAGTTTTCATCGCACCACCATCCAAGAGTTGGCGGTATTCTCCCATCGGCCAACGATTCCATACAGCGATTGACACGTGGCTCCTGTACGGTTTCAAAACCACTTGTTCATCGTGTATTAACTTTTGACTTAGGACGCCCAGCGATATTCATATTAGCTGTTAGATCTTGGACACCTCATCCAATGGTCATCATTCAACGAAGCTGCGCGTGGTTTAAACCACAATCATCATACCCCTAGCCCATCGTCGTCGTCCTCCGTTGTGTTTCCCACTGTCGATCTCCTTTGAGATCTGATGGTCTAGATTAGTCTTCTCCCCACTATCGACCAACCCGCTGTCAACCGGTCCCGCCACGTCATCTTCCATGTGTCTTCGTCGTACGTCTGCCCCCCCGTCGCATGTATTTGTAAAAAGTCGTGTTTTTTAAGGTTTTTCATTTAAAACTTCTTCTGCTGCAGTCCGCCATCTTTCTCCATTTTCTACCCTCGCTGCATTTTTCTGCCACCTCCATGCATCATTCCATCACTCCACCAGCTGCACGACCATTCGCATCATCCACATCATCCGCCACCCCATCCATTGTTTTCTTCACAAGTTTCGTGTTTTTGCAGGGATATCAGAGGCGGAAAAAACCGCCATGGTTCAGGTGTACTACTTCAATGGCATGTCGCGCAGATAGGGTTAAATCTAGAAGCTGGTGTTGTAGAGAAATTCCCGGAAATGGTGGCGACTGCCATAAATATTACCCAAGGACAGTTCAATCGCCGCGAAGAAACCTATCCGGCGCCATTAAAACCCAGATTTTGCAGATAGAGACATTTATGAAGCGGCGGAGAAATACTAGCTAATAATCAAGAATTTCAGCATTCAGTACTGAGGATTTTAAGCTTTAATCCAGAATTCCAAAGGCAGAGTACCAGATCAATAATCTCGAGAATCACACAAGAAAGTCCAGCACGCAGAAAACAATGAAATCAGCTCTTAGATGTTTCTTGTTATTGATTTAGGTGGAAGATTTGGGAACACTAGGGATTAGAGTTTGCCCTGTCCACTAGGATCCTTGTACGACCTGCTGATCAGTAACCTTGTGCTTCAATCTGTGCTATCTCTTCCCTCCTACTTTCCATATCACATAATCATCTTGAAGATCCTAAGTTTCAGATGACTAGCCCAATTGAAAGCCTGCCTATTGAGTAGCAAACAAATCCTTTCCTGACTCCATTGCCCAATGGTTCTGAATATTTCCTGGACTATTTCACCACTGCCTTATCCCTCTTTTCTCATACTGATCTTACATCGAAGCCTTCATTCTTGATAACCAGCAACCAAAACAAACAAACAAACCTTGTGCCTATAACTAGCCTAAAATCATAACACTTGAGCCTTATAGACATAAACCTTTGCTCATATAGAGAGATCCCTCTCTAGACACAGGGGGACTAGACCCTGAGGTCTGAAAGTGGTTCTGATGTTGTCTCATCTTTTGGTCTTGTCAATCTGGCCAAAACATGGGAACCCCAATAGGGGGAAAACCAGACAGAGAAGAAGATAAAGGCGCTGAGGACAGATAATGGTGGGGAGTTCTACAAGAAGGAATTTGAAGAGTTCTGTAAGAAGTGTGGTATAGCACGGAAAAATACTACTCCATACACACCTTAAAAAAATGGAGTTGCAGAAATAATGAACATAACACTAATGGAAAAGGCAAGAAGCATGCTCAGTGGTACCGGGTTAGGACAAGAATTCTGGGCAGAGGCAGTGGAGACTGCATGTTACTTAGTTAACAGATCACCTTCATCAGTGTTGGAGGATAAGACTCCACATGAGGTATGGACTGGTAAGAAACCCTCTCTTTCACATCTAAGGGTATTTGGATGTGATGCATATGTACATGTTCCAAAGTAGAAAAGGACCAAGTTGGATAATAAATCTGAAAGGTGCATATTTATTGGGTATAAGGATCGTTTAAAGGGTTACAAGCTTTGGAACCCAGAAACAAGGAAGGTTGTGTACAGTCGAGATGTGGTGTTTAGAGAGGTGAAAGATGTTGTTACACATGAATTCCTACCAAAGGAGCCTGAGAAGATAGAGTTTGAGCTAAAGGAGGATGAATCAGACTCTACAACAGAAGAAGACTCAGAAGAGGAAGAGCCACAAACTCTAGCTGTGAGAAGATCAACTCGAGAAAGAAGGAAACCAGAAAGGTATATTCCATCTGCTTTTTGTTTAGGTTTTGCCTTAACTATAACTGATGATGATCCCAAAACTGTCAAGGAGGCAGTAGATTCAGAGGATGGAAAACTCTGGAAGGAGGCCATGGTTGATGAGATGGCATCCTTGCACAAAAATGAGGCATGGGATCTGGTAGAGTTGTTGGCGGGAAGGAAGCCCATCAGGAGAAAATGGGTGTTTAAGAAGAAGATGAATGTAGAAGGCAAGGTGGAGAAACACAAAGCTCGGTTGGTAGAAAAATATTATTCCCAAGTGCCGGGAATTGATTTTGGTGATATTTTTTCTCCTGTTGCCAAAGCTACTTCTATTAGATTACTTTTATTTGTTGTTGTTGCATTTGATTTTGAGATAGAACAAATGGATGTGAAGACAACATTTCTTCACGGGGATCTAGAAGAGGAGATCTACATGAAGCAACCTGAAGGCTTTATGGTGAAGGGTAAGAAAGAACTAATGTGCAGGTTGAAGAAGTCTCTGTAGGGGTTAAAATAGTCACCAAGGATGTGGTATCAGAAATTTGATACCTATATACGGGGACTTGGCTTCACCAGAAGAAAGGAGGATCACTGTGTTTATTTTAAATTAATTCGTGACCGTGTTATTTATTTGGTCTTGTATGTGGATGATATATTATTGATTGGAAATGACAAAGAAATTATCCAAGATTTGAAGACCCAGTTGTTCTCCAAATTCGACATGAAGGATCTTGGTGCTGCAAACTATATTTTGGGCATGGAAATTAAGAGAGGTCGGGCAAAGAGGAAGCTCTAGTTAAACCAGAGGAAGTATGTCGAGACTAAATTGCAGAGGTTCAATATGCAGGATAGTAAACTGGTGAATGTTCCTATTCATGTAGGTGTAAAGCTATCTGCTGAACAGTGTCCCAAGACACAAGAAGAAGAGGAGAATATGTCTCGTGTTCCATATGCAAGTGCAGTGGGTAGCTTGATGTATGCAATGGTCTGTACTAGACCATAAATTTCACATGCAGTGGGAGTATTGAGCAGGTTTATGTCAAACCCAGGGAAGGAGCATTGGACAGCAGTGAAGTGGGTTTTTAGATAATTACGTGGCACTAGTGATTATGGCTTGTGCTACCAGGGAAGACCAGGATTGGAAAGAATGTTGGAAATTCGTGGTTTTGTTGATGCAGACTGGGCTGGAGATCTGGACCAAAGAAGATCTACAAGTGGGTACGTGTTTAGCCTATTTGGAGGCGTAGTCAGTTGGATGAGTAAACGATAGTCTGTTGTGGCTCTTTCAACTACAGAGGCAGAATACATAGCAGCCACTCATGCAAGCAAGGAAGCATTTTGGTTGTAAATATTGTGTTCAAGTATGGGGTTGGTACAACAAGTTATAAGGATAGAATGTCATAGCCAAAGTGCAATTTTCTTGGCTAAGAACCCTGCTTACCATTCAAAGACAAAGCACATTGATCTTCAATATCACTTTGTTAGAGATATGGTTGAGGCTAAAAGGGTGTTGCTGGTAAAGGTGGACACTTTGAAGAATGTTGCAGATGCATTGACGAAGTCTGTGAGCACTCAGAAGTTCTCTTGGTGTAGAGAAACAATGGGTGTTGAATAATTGGCCCAATGACTAAGCTCTCCTGTGGCCCCCTGTGGAAAGAAAACAACAAGTGGGAGAATGTTGGGTATGTGTTATATTCTTTCCACGACTAGCCCCATGCACTGTATGTTGCGTTGGTTGCAGCAGGGGGGTCACAAGGGGGGAGGCAGCCCCCACTGTTGGGGTCCGAGGCAGCGCCCCAGCGAAAAAAAAATTGGTGTGCGGACCCACTCATAGGCGGACACACCCATGTTTTGTGCATGATTTTGCACATGGTTTTGGGGTACGATGGTTTTCGGCCCCTCGTATTTTGTAGATCCGGTCAAGGGAACTACGGTTATGTTCTAATCCAGGGTTAATGGATTGGGGTTTATGTATGCTTTGGCATGTATATATATGTGTTGTAACACTAAAAGGAAAATAATGAAAAATCAAGTTGGTCATCCCAATTTGGGATCCAGGGGAAAATCTCTGTGTTTGTCTGTTTTATGTTTTATGCTCTCGCTATTGTTTATTTTCTGTTATAAGATTCGTGTGTAGATAATTTTTGTTCAGGGTTAAAACCTACATTTCATGCATTCATTCCCCTGAATAATCCTAAGTAAAACTCCATTTTTACTTAAAGACACTATAATTCCCATTTGACTAATCTCCATCATCACATAAGAAACATTAAACCCTCAAAATTACATTATATCTTAAGTTAAAGTGAAAATATTAATGCAAATTATCTTTTAAATTTCACTTTACTTGGTTATGTTTATGTATTTTGAGTATACCTTGTCCTATTTTCATACTAACTTTAACTTATATATTAACTCCCTATTGAAATAATCTTTTCCTATAGTATATAACTCCTTTTATATAGTAGCCCCAAAAACCCATATATTATAATTTTAGCCAAAGTTAATAAATCCCACGTGTTTAAATAAAAAACCCAAATTACAACCCCTTTGGCTAAAATATATCTTTATGTAAATTCCCGCCCCCTATGGTAATTAAATCGCTTTGATTTAATTACTATATAATAAAAATATATGAAAAAACTTTTAAACATATTTGAATATATGTTTTAAACAAAAAAAGTGAAAAACCCGAACTTTAGTTTAAAATAAAACTTCAAAGAAATAAGCTCTATCTCCTTGTATATTTTCCCTTGCCCGACTCCCTAACCTAAGGTTAAAACCATAATCTGAGTTAAAATCTGCAATACATGCCCCATATCCCCTAACTGCAAGTCTTAACCTCGGTTAAATCCCAGTTTAAAACCTCTCCAGATCATTTTTCCATTGAAAAAATCGGTTTTCTGTATAAAATTTAACCAAATCTCTTTCATTATCAGGGTTAATGTCAACCCTCCAATCCCCTCCATTCATTTAATCCAATGGTTAAAAAATCAATGCGACATTTTAATACATGTTCATCCCTTCCCCTATCGCATAAAATAATAACCGTCCGATCTTCTTTCATTTAAAGATCCTATGGTCCAAAATAAACCCGATGATGTCTTTTCCCCACACCTTTTCAATTGATCTAGGCCCTTCGCTTTTAAAAACCAAATCCAATGGCACCAGTTCATTTTCTCACTTTTAAAATGCATGACTGACGTTTTGTAAAAGTCACGCGATATGGGTGGTTTTCCTAAACCACCCTGTGTTGACATGTCACAAAATAATTTGATCGCGTTCGAAAAGTGATTTACCACTTACCGCTTTGAAGTCAAGCGAATACCACCCAGTGGTATTTTGAAACCACTCCTTCCCAACCTATAGTTAAATATGATTTTACTATGGTTTAAAACATGGTTCATGCATAAACTTATAATTTTTCATTGAATTTTCACCTATCCGTGCTTGTAAAGCTTTGAAACCTTGCAAATTATGTTTTTCATCACTTTTCATCATTTAAACCCCTTGAAAGCCTCTGCGAGCCCGTTACCAAGCCTCCCAGTGCCATTTTCAAACCTACCAGTGAACCAGTTACCTTTGAAAGACCATTTCCTATGTAATAGAGCTGCCATACCCTCTAATAACCCAATTCAGCAGAATTGAAGACTGTACAAAACCGTGAAACTTCTTCAACCACAATTATACCTTTTAAAAGGTATTTTTCATCAAACTTATCCAGAAAAGATTCAATTTTGAAAAGGAAAAACACCAATTTATTAGTTATTTCCTATAATTATTCTAATTTCCCATACATAGATTGCAAAAAACATCCAAAGTATAGGGGAAACTCTGTCAAAATTTCCCCAGAATCCCTCATTTCTGTTTTTGCAAGTTTTTTCCATTCCCTGGTCATTTTTTACTGCTTAAATCAATCAAGATCACCCCCTGAGCATTAAAAATCCTTTTTCCATTTAGAACCCTGCTCAGAACCCTATTTCACCAGATAAATTCTCCAAAAGTCCCTTGTTTCCAACAGAAGAACTCAACAAACAGTCTAAGATTGCTCTATTCAGTTAAAAAATGACAAAGAAACAAGTAACCCCCAAATCAAGAGGTCCAAAACCTCAGATGAAAGCCTCTGCTAAAATCCCTCAGCCTGAGTCTTCTAAAATTGATAAACCCACCCCTGCACTCACTGTTGATTCCACTAAAGTTGTCATGCATGTCCAACCTCCAGTTACTTCACAAGAAAATAGTCCTCTAGTTGACCTTGACTACAACATATTGGACCCTTCCGTAGAGTTCAATTTACTTGATGTCTATAACTGGTGTTTTGGAAAATCTGTAGAAAAAAGTGATAAAGATATACCAGTTTGGGATTCCAATATGCCAAAGTACATTGTCCCTCTTACTCATTCAGCCCCTGATTTTGTCAGGTTGTGTCAGTCCTATTATCTTCCAGACCAGAGGTGCATTGTCAATAAAGATACAGAGGCCATATTTTACATCAATGCAGAATCCATAAACTTTGTGATGCAACTAAACCCTGACCCCAATGTTGCTTCATTGTCAATAGAGGATTTAACTTAGCTTTACCTAGACCTAGATTTTTCTTCCAAATTCAAAATATTTCAAACTTTTTGCCCCACACAGGTTGATATCCCTAAGCTCAATCCTCCATTTGATACATTTGATTTTCCAAGTGAAACCAGACAGATTGTCTCCATGCTATCATTCATACTGGGATATAACAGTGATTAATTCATTGATGTTATTATCTTAGGTTTTCTATCTACTTTGAGTCTTGGCCAGCCTCCATCCATTGTGTACAATTTTTCCAAGTTCATTGTAGAAAACATGCACTACCAATTGTCCAGATTACCAGAAGAAGGAGTATTTAGATATACTTCATGTCTACTTCATCTCTTTTTGTATTATCAAGCAAAAAAAATTCATATTGAATTTCAGAAGATAGATCCAGAAGGAAATGTACTTTCAGTTGTGTTTTGTTCATCAACTCTGAGAAAATGGAACAGGGAATACAACTATCTAGACTTCAATGACTTGTTTTTAGTGCCTGCTATGAATTTGTTGAGTAAAGAATAGACCCCTAGAATTAATGAAGAAACAAATAGAATCTTGCAGCTATCTGAGAGCTGTAAAACAGGGTATTGGTATTGATACAAGAATTACACAGAGGTTAGAGTATATGGTGCACTCTTGGCCCCATATAAATTTCCTAGAATTGTGACAACAAGGATATTTGCTTTAGAATATTTGAGGCATATGTTGAATGCAAATGAAGTCAATTTCATAGCCTCTAGAAAAAAGACTCAGTTAAAACCAAAAAATCAAGTTGGGCCATTCATTGTGAACAACAGAGAAGCAGCAAATGAAATTAATATCAAGTTGAAAGAATATAAATTCCCATACAATTTTATGTGTAATTATGATCCTCATGGTATTTTAAGTCAAATCATATTGAAATGCAATTTGTCTACCTTCTTGCATGATCCCAAGCCCCAAATTGAAAAATATGCCAATAAACTTGAGTGGGAGCCAAATACTTTTTTTGATGATGACTCACAGAGCATGCAGGGAAATAGTGGAAAGGATAAACATGTGAAACAAACATAGGTAGTTATAGCCAACAAAGAAGCTGAAATTTTTCATAAAATAAGAAGAAAGGAAGATAGTTTCACAATAGAAACCATTCTAGATAAGAGATTCAGAATTCCCTACAGTAAGAAAAGTAAATTTACTGATGAAGAAAGGGATAAAGCTACTGATGTTGAAGATAACAATGGTCATGAAACTGATGATGAAGCAATAAGGATAGTAATTGAAACACTCAAAGAGCTTCAAAAAGTCAAACTTGGAGCACAGCAGAAAGACACAGTCATGGTTGATAAACAAACCAAAGTTGATATGCCCTCTTCTTCTAAAGAACCTGACAACACAGAGTTAGATATTCAAATCAAGTTCAGAAAAATCAAAGAAAACGATGAAAAAATAAAAAGTGAAGCATATTCCAAGTTCCTTAAAGAAAAGCGTGGGAATAAAGATAGACTCCTTTCAGCTTTTCATTATTCTTCAAACAAATTGGTGATGTCATTTATCAAGCCTACACTAGATGATCCAAAAACAATTGTAGATTATTCAAAGACAGACCTGGAAGTTGATGCAGATGCTGTCCATGTATTGTACCAAATAGAATTCCATAGGAGCAACACAAAGATGTTGTATTCTAAAATAGTCAATAATACTATGAATTCTATTAGGCTTGAGAAAACACTGATAAACCTTTAAAATCAAATGAAATTGGATAAAGCCTCATTATATGCCAATAACTTAAGAATAAAAGCATTGGAGGATATAGTAATTGAAGCAGGAGCTGACCCAGCAAACATTGAAAGGGAAAAGGTTATAATCAAATAGAAAAATGAAGACATAGCTGCTCTCAGAAAGCAACTGAAATTGCCTCAAAGTGAAAATCCCCAGGCAAAATAAATCCTTCAGCAAAAGACAGAAAATGATGAACTAAAACATCTTGTTCTAAAAATGACAGCCCAGATAAAGGAAATGGAAAACCAAATAGAAGCTTTCACACAAGAAAACGAAAAATCTGAAGAAAGCTCAACAGGTTTTCATTCCTACAGTGATCCCAAATGTAAGTACATCTACTCCATCTACATTGGCAGAACACTTGGCACCACAATGAATATTGGCAACTGTAGTGTCAATCACTTCTAAAGACATCTATGCCTCTTCTTCATCGACCTCACCGATAAACACAGTAGAGGAAAAAACTGCAATGATCAGAGCCATGGAAGATCTATCTATAAAAAATAAAGAAATACTCAGTTTAAAAGGTGCCATTAAAAATCTGGAAACATCTAAAAGAGATGCCTTAATTACTTCCAAAGGGCATGAACAGAGGGCTGACAGATTACAAGAACAGGTGAAAATTCTTCAATAGCAAGTAAATCTTACTGAACAGGTTTCCTACATAAAGAATCATTTGTGGACAAGAATCACTGAAGGCATTCACTCATAATGGCCTTCTATTCAAATAATATATGAACAAAAAGATCTGCTACAAGCTGCCTTAGCAGAAATTGATAAAACAAAGAAGGAATTGGCAACAAACCACCACAAGTAGTTCATCTCATATCATTCTTGAACAGTAAAAATAGGGAAGAACTAGCAGAATTGAAAATTCCAGACAGGACAGAGACTATCCTTGAAATCAAAAAGGTCCTAACAAAGAGAAACATGATGAATAATCTGGAAGAGAAGTGTGACAATATGAACATATCAATTAGTAAATTCAAGACCAAGTATGACTTTCTACTTGAAGCAGGACTTCCAGATATTCATGCATTAAATGAAAAATTAATGCCACAAGGGGACTATGACCAGAAAATCAGAGCTCATGCTAAGGAGCAAGCTAAAAAGCCTTTTCCACAAGGATCTCCAAGTGGCAAAGTACTACTTCAATATTTTGAAAATTTGTTCTTTTTGGAGAATGAAATCAAGCATATGTTCATAGTAAAGCCAAACTTTGCTAAATATACAGAGGCTGATGAAAGCTATATAAAATTGAAGAATATAAAGATCCCTACAGCCAACAATGGCAAGAGTTCACAGATCTGATGTGAATCTGACAGGAAAAAGAGCAAGAAAAGTACATGAAGAAATCATATTTTATTTTTACCTTAGGGTAAAAATTCAGGGTCAAAGTGTATCATATTTTCAAAGAATATCAACAAAAAGAATGTTACTACTGGTTATTTTTCAATTACAACAGTAAAATAGTGAAAATCAGATGATAAAGAGTATCAGAGTTGAAAGTAAAAAGAAAGAGTGATCTACAAGCTATCTTCCACGAGATAATGCATCCAATACCAGCAATACTTACAGCACATCATAAAATCTTTTTGATTAGGATAATCAATTCTATATTTCCTTTTAAAAGAGAACAGCTTGCAAATTGTTTTGTTGTTGTCCCTCTTCTTATGTTACATTTCCTATTTTTCCTTGAAACATTATCTCAAACTTTGAGATATTTTTTAAAAAAATTATTTGTATAAATAATTCATCATTCAAAGTATTTAGTGTGGAATAAAATTTCTCAAGACTAATATAGTCATTTTTCTGGACATATTGAAGTTGGTGTGAGTCAATTAGCGAAGCAGCAGACTGGAAACAAGATTAGAGACATCATAACTAAGGATTCTCGTGGTGACAAGATAAGTCTCGTCTTCTTCCTGTTTTCATTGTTTTTCTTTAAAAAGTTTACATACATTCATATAATGTGTTTCTATTCTTTAATGATCAACTAACGAGAATTTAAACAGGATTAGTGATAATAAGCTCCCTGTTTTAAACTAGTTGGCATTTTTATGTTTTCTGCTAGATAACCGGACTATAGAATTCTTAATTGCTCTAGGTCCCAATTTGATCCCCTCCTTCAATCTTCTTTTCTGTAACTTAAGGATTCTTAAGTGCCGTTTTGTTTAGATTTCGCCCATTCCATCAACAAAGCATATTCAAAGCCTTAGAAGGTCATCTATCCTGCCCTTAGTACATTTGCATCTTTAAGTCTTATTTCCTAGCTCTGCTTGCCTAGAAAGTTGACTCCATAGCCCAATGTTCTGGTAGATCCTTCTGGTTTACCTTGAAACACTTTTTATTCCCACCACTCTTACAAAACAAGTCCCACTGCCCATTCATAGCTAGCCTAAAACCAAATTATAAAACAAAGTTAAATCTTTAAGAGAGATCCCTCTCCAAAACTCAGGAAGGCTAGATCCTGAATTCTGAAAGCGGTTCTTGGTTACCCCTAGTTTTCTTAACTACAAAAATCCTCATCCCACAACCTGAGAATTACTAGGGTGATAACATACTGGCAACCATACTAGGGAACTAACTACTCTCCAGTTTTAAGTTTAATCTTGAAGGAAGATCTTTAACTATATATTTTCTACTTTAAGATTAAGTTTAAAGGTTGTGGGTATTTACCCAATAAACATTCTGGCTCCCAAAAAAGCAATTACACTAGATCCAACCCATATCCTAATCCTCCAGAGATAGTAGACAATCCGGACCAGATAAGAAAAAATAAAAAACAAATTGATAGTTTTGAAACTGAGATACCCATGAGAAGAGCTGATTCTTTACCAAAAGAATTGGTAAGCTTATCAGACATTGATTTTGACCTAAAGTTTGAAAAACCTTTATTTAGAGAAAAATCTGAATCTGATCTAAAATAAATTGTTTTAGATCCATTTTTTACTTCTTATTTGAGTGAAAAACACAAAATTATTTCAGTTCCTACTAAAACAGACCAAACTGAAAGTAAAAGTCCGGTAAAAAGGGTAAGTGTCTTGAAAATTAAAGACATTGAAGAAGTTGTTAAGTTAGCAAATTTTTTTTCTAAATTTAAACCCCCAGTTTCTGAGCTATACACAACAATCTTTCCAGCATCAGATTCTACTCTGTATGCTGCCACATCATTTACTGATTCTGCTGTCAGTTCACGTCAAGAGCCCATAAGCCCTGAGTTGCCTCTGCACCATAGAATCATCTATTCATCATATCCACAATCCACTACCAGTACATCAACTGATCCATTCATCCATGAGTTTCCCCTACAGCCCAAAGTTGTATATCCATCATTTACCTAGCCCATTACAACTACCATTAGCCATACTACTTCTTTTTCATCCCCTTTTCCGAGTTCTTCAAGTACATCCATTGCAATAACCAGCACTATCCCTATCACTACAATTGTACCTCCCAGTTCAGCTAAAATCCAAGCCATGGTAGCTCGATATGCTCCATTGGTCCTACCTCAAAATCTCCATGACATGCCCCAGAACTATCAAAAAGATATTCCACTGTTTGATAATCTTTCACAGATTACTGCACAACAACATGTCACTAGGATGAGTGATTTCTGGGAAGTCTGTGAGATAGATGAAACTAATGTCCAAATGAGGTTATTTTCTCAAAGCTTAATTGGAGAAGTAAAAACCTGGTTTAAAATTTTAGGAGCTGGTAGTATAGCAGACCTAGCTACATTCCATAAAGCCTTCCTAAATAAATGGGAGAAAAAGAAGAACCCTATGCAAATACTATATGAGTTTGATGCGGTTAAGAGAGCCCCAAATGAGTTTGTCCAAGACTTCTGCACCAGATATAACAGTGTTTAAAACGCCATTCCTATAGACCTTAAACCCACTCTGTATTCCGTGCTACTCAAGTTCCCTGATTTCTTTGATGTAGACATGGCTTACCAACTTAGGGAAAGGGATGCAGATACTTTAGAACAAATGCAACAAAACATTGTATGTGTAGAAATCAACATACTTGCTAAGAAGGCCAGACTGAGAAACAAAATAAGGGTTACTATTAAAGAAGAAGCATCTCACTTAGATGGTAAGTTTGATTTCATTACTAAAGCACTAGAAAAAGTAGTTGATAGACTGGATCAAATTGAAAGAAAACCATAATGGGAGAATCAATCCCAGATCCAGAATCCCAACTATAGTAAAAAAAAAAACCCTGGGAAAGGTAAAGAACCTTCCCCTGATTAGAATATAAGAACCCCATTCCAAGAAAACTTTGTGGAAAGCTCACAAAATAGTGTTGATGAGGAGGAAGACATCAACATTGTTATGGGGATTGATGAAAACAATACCATTTTCCTCACCCTGGAGGACTAGGAACTCTTTGAACTTCAACAATTCAAAGTAGAATCTGGAGAATCCTATGATTATAAACAAGGTTACGATTTTTCAATTAATGAGATTCATAGTCAATACAATCTTAGGAGAAAGAAAAACAATGAACCTGTTGGGGTTCCCATGTTTTGGCCAGATTGGCAAGACCAAAAGATGAGACAACATCAGAACCACTTTGGGGCCCTAGGATCTAGCCCTCCTAGACCCGGAGAGGGATCTCTCCAAAAAGAGCAAAGAATGATATGTCTTTGAAGCTCAAATGAGATATTATGCTAGTTATGAAGCACAAAGGGGGTTTTAAAATGATTTGGTTGAAGGGTTGCTGGGTTGGTTAGGAGATCATAGACTGGGAAAGCAATGGGAAGAAAGGAACAGAACAGCAGGAGGCTTCAGCAAAGAGGGTAGGCCAAGACCATGCCATCCATTGGGCTATGGAGTCATGAAAGGAAATTACATGCAACAACTAGCCAAGGCTTTCAAAGGGCAAGTCATCTACACTAAAGTATCTTTTAGGCAGATGGTGGAGTGGAACATTAAGAAGGGAAGTGAAAGAAGGAAAGACAACCAAATTTCTGTCTATAGATCAGGTCAGAGGTCATTTAACTCCAGACCTGCTTGGAAATACTCTAGGGCAGCTCTCAAAGGGACAAAGGGGTTGCTTATAGATTAGACCAGAGGTCATTTAACTCCAGGTCTGCTTTAGCAACTCCAAGGGGAAAACAGAGATAACTTATACGGAAGGGATCTTAGAAGGGCCAGCTGGTCGCGCAAGGATCCTAGTGGACAGGGATAACACTCATCCCCAGTGTTCCCAAACCTTCCAGGTTAAACCCAGCAAGAACATCTAAGAACTGATTCAACCAATTCATACATCAGAGAGTAGGCAATAACATCCACTACACTGGTTAAATTGACTGAAATCAACTCTCAGATAACACATTTAGCAGAAAACATTGAAGGCAAGGAGAGCAGACAGCATAGGGCACCTAACAAGGGTGAATCCTATACCATTATTCTGATGCAAGCCCAGAAGAACAATGAAACAATATGGAAATGCATTAAACGAAGTGAGAAGAACATCACCAATAGTAATAGACCAAGATCCTCTGAAATGTGCTTTGATTAATTGATGCAAAACCAGTCATGTACAATAAGCTCAATGGCTAATACAGTCTAGACTTTCTCCTCCCAGCCTATTACATACAACTACTCTGCTACTCCCTCCCACGACTGTTCTAACAGTCAAGAATGAATCTCTCTAACAGCAAGACCCCAACAGCTGAACAACAACCTTTACAATTCGTTTCTGGGAATTTTATAGGAGAATGAGAAAAACAGAAGTAGATGAAAATTGAATGAATCTCATTAAGACAGAATCGGCGGAGGTGTCCACGCCCATGCTGCTTAATGGCTGCCTGCAACGCTGTGAGTACTCTAAGACTGGTTCGGAGATCTCTGTCAGGTCGATTTTGACCTTTGATATGTTCCTTGGAGTCCTTTCTGGTGTCTGGAACTCTGTTTCTGCCTTCTGGAATAAATGAACTGGATGGGATGATCTGCAGGTCACCCCATACTTCCTAACTGCCTCCTGACTGTCCTAAATGGGTTTCAGACAGTGCAATTAATCTTTTCAGGGCTCGAGGAGGCATGGAGATCGCTGTAGGAAGGTGTACTTCTGGAGTAAATGTGCTCTGTTGTTAGGTGGCGCAGTTATGACTTGCTGGTGCGCTCTTAGTCTTCAAATAGTGCCTGAATCCTTTGAATGCAGGATCATAACCATTAATCTTCAATTACAGGCTCAAATCCCTTCTAACCCGCCTCTGTTGTCTCGTTTGGCTGCTGAATTGGCCTCTCTGTGCTGCTGCATAATAACATAAATCTGGGCAGTGGTGGAGAAATACTATGGAGGCAGAGGAACGGTGGCGGAACGGTGAAAACGGCAAAAATAGTGGAGAAAGACGGAAGAAAAGGCTTATTAGTGTGAAAGCCCAAAGATTAGCGTTTGGGGGAAATACAAAGGAAATGGAAGAAAAACAATGAAGCGGAGGGGCGTACGTGGGACCCTGCAGAGGCGGAGGGCGATCAGATCCGAGCCGTCAGATCTGGGAGGAAATGGACAGTGGAGATGTAATCAGAACAATCGCAATTGGAGGGGCACGAAGGGGAGACGCTCACAAAATTCCAATTGTGATTGGGTAGGGAGAGCGATAGTCGTCAGATCAGCGTGGAGGATGGACAGCCCTGATTGAATCGGGAGATCGCAATCGGGAGTCGGACGAAACAGTTTGCGATTGTGATCGGAAGGGGACCAGCGATTGAGCGCTGACCGTTGGATCCGAAGGCCAGATCAACGGCTCACACTCAATCGGAGGGGTAGTGCGATCGGGGGATCGGGAGAAGGACTTGCGATTGGGTTCATCGGAGGAATGGAGCGATTAGATCTTGACCGTTAGATTGGCACGAGAAACGGATGGCGGAGATTTAATCGGGAGACGGAGGAAAGGACTTGCGATTGCGATCGGAGGAAAAGGGAAGTGCAATGGCCGTCGGATCAGCAGGGGAAAGGACGGCTATGATTAAATCGGGCAATCGCAATCGGAGGGGGACAGGGGTGACACACATTGAAAGTTCCGATTGCGATTGGGCAGAGAAAGCGCTGACCATTGGATCAAAGGGGGGATGGACGGTCAGGATGTAATCGGGGATCACGATCGGAGGTCGGAGGAAAATGCTTGCGATTGATCGGAGGCTACAACATGAGTGTTGCGATTGCGATTGGGCGGGGCAATGCGATTGAGCGATGGCCGTCAGATCGGCGGGGAAATGGACGGACAGGATCGAAGCGGAGGACTTAACGTTATAAACAATCACATCGGGGCTTTTTGCTGTTTACAAAGAAAATACGCACCCGCTCGGCTTCCGATTGCGATAAGCGCCTGGGACTTAAACGCTTGGTCCCAGCGCCGGGTCACATGTGGGGAAGTGGTTTGAAAGGGGCTGGTGAAAAGGGGCTAGGCCTTATAATAAGGTCGGAAGGTGGGTTTTGGCCCCTTTTAATGGATTTTGAAGGTTGGGAAGGGAAACGATAGAGAAATAAAGGGGGAAGAAGGTCAGCAAAGGTTAGGGGGGGGACTTTAAAGGGGAGTTTAGGGGGAAATGAAGGGGAAGAAGGGAAATAGAAGGGGAAGACAAGGGGGATGAAATAAGAGGGAAAAGGGGGCCTTTGGGCATTTCTTCACATAGCAGAGAGGCTTTAAAAGGGGAATCAGCAGAGGGGATTTTATCAAAGGATAAAAGACACATAGAGGCTTCAAGGAGACTGTGTTTTCAAAAGAAATGCATTCCTTGAAGGCTCAAAAACAATTTAGCCCCCTATTTTCTTGTCAAAAATTTCATAGGGGGGCTAACAGAACCTACCATAGAGAATAATGCTCCAAACCAACAAGAACAAAACAAAAAGAATACTGATACTCCTAAAACAAAATTCTTGCAAATTCTTCCTAGAGAGAACAAACAGAGTTCGAACCCAACCAGTCCTAAAAAATAGCAAGGTACAAAGATTGTAGATATTACTGACAAAGTGGCACAATCTTCTGAAGATGTTCCAAAATCTAATACTCCCAAAGCCACCATTTCAAAAACAGTCAATGAGCCAAGAAAGAATCCTACTGACTTTAAAATATCAGATTCTAAATCTTCTGTTGAAAATCCTAAATCTGATAAAACTCATGTTAATCCTCAAACCATTCTTGAAAAAATGACTAAAGATAGCAAGAACCAAGAAAATCAGACAGAAGACAAGAGAAAAGCGCAAAACAAAGGTAAAACTGTAGATACTCAATAAAATTCATCACAAACCACAGTTACAAAAGACGAAACAATTCAAACCATCAGATCTCAACCAACATTCAACATGCAGTTTGAAATATCCAATTTAAAAATAGTTGTCCCATTAGTTGAATTAGCTAAGAGTGACTTGTATAAATCAATTATTTCTAAAGCATTGAATGTGAATGAGAATGAAGACACTATTAACATGAGTGAAGATAGGCCCGAGTTAATTTTTGGTCCCAATGTAGATGGAAAGCATTCATATGGGTCGGTACTCCCATTCTATGTAAGTCTTACTGTACATGACCAAATATTACACAATTCTATGTTAGATACAAGAGCTTCCCACAATTTAATGCCTAAAGCTATAATGGAAACTCTTAATCTAGACAAAACCAAACCTTATAAGGACATGTTTTCATTTGATTCATCCAAAGTCCAATGTATAGGTTTGATTAAAGATCTGTGTGTTAATCTAGTCCAATATCTTGGTAAGAGTATGATCATGGATGTTGTAGTAGCTAACATCCTGCCAAAGTATGGCATGTTTCTTTCTCGCTCATGGGGAGAAAAGTTGCAGGGATCTCTACAACTTGATATGAGTTATGCCACTATCTCGGTATTTGGACAACCTAAAAAGCTTTACAGAGAAACCTTGATGAAGTACATGATCAATATTGTATACAGACCTACAAATTATCCAATTTATGCTACTCGCACTGATCTTGATTCTTTTATTCTCAGTAACTCTGATCAAAATGAAAATCCAACTGAACTTACTAATAAAAAACTTAAAATCATGGATGATTATATTGGTTATGAAGCTTTGTGGCATTTATATTTTGATGGATTTTTTAATAAATTTGGAGCTGGAGCTGATGTTTGGATTACAAATATTGAAACAAGCCATTCTGAAGGACATGCCTTTAGATTAAACTTCAAATGCACCAATAACATGGCTGAATACGAAGCTTTAATCTTAGGTTTGCAAATTATTAGAAAAAAGGGAGGAAAAAGAATAATAGTCATGGGTGATTCTGAACTAGTTATAAAACAAATAAACGTAGAATATTCATTTCATAATCCCAGACTTGCAAGATACAGAGAAACAGTATTGGAATTGCTTGATGAATTTTTAGAAGGTAATTTTGCTATCATCCCTCGAAATCAGAACATACAGGCCCATTGCTTAGCAACTTTTGCCAGCAGTTGTAAATTTCCTTTTTCACCATTACAAAAATACATTGTTGAGATCAAACATAGGCCTATAGTTCCTGATAATGTGAAATATTGGCAGATTTTTTCAGAGGATGAGAAAATTTATCATTTTTTGAATAATGAGCAAGAATTTCAAAATTGTCAAATCGATAACGACTGTAACATAGATTCACCTTGTGATATAGATTTAAATTTCTGTCAAATAGATGATTTAGATAATTTAGATGTACATAATTTTGAAAAACCTACTATTTTTACTCAAAGTGACATTGATGAAATGGAAAAAGTAGACATAGAGGAATTGATAGAATATGAAATAGATTTGACTGATTTAAAGAATAATATTTTACCCAGAGGTTTAACTCCTCTAGAAGATTTATTTAACTCCAACGATGTGCCCAAAAGGCCAAAAATGGAGCCATTTAAGTCTGATATAGAAGATTATAACTTAGGGGCAGATGAAAAATCAAGAATAATCAAACTATCCAAATCCGTATCATCAGATGAAAGGGATAAGTACATTGAACTTTTTCAAGATGTCTTTGCATGGAGCTATAAAGACTTAAAAACTTACAACACAGACATTATCCAACATAAAATTCCTTTAAAATAAAATCAAAAACCTTTTCAACAGAAACTCAGAAGGATTAATCCAGTTTTGTTACCCTTAATCGAAAAATAAGTCAAAAGAATGTTTGATGCACAGATATTTGCACCAATCAGATTTTTTGACTGGGTATCTAATTTAGTGCCAACCAGAAAAAAGACAGGAGAAATTAGACTATGCATAGACTTTAGGAATCTTAATAAAGCATCCTTGAAGGATAACTACCCCTTGCCAACAATGGACCATATTTTACAGAGGGTAGAAGGTTCTTCAAGAATCTGTTCATTAGATGGTTTCTCTGCTTACAATCAAATTCTAGTTCACAAAGACGACAAAACCAAAACTGCATTTACTACTCCATGGGGCACTTTCATGTATGTGAAAATGCCTTTTGGGTTAAAAAATGTAGGAGCTACATTTCAAAGGGCCGTGGATATTTCTTTTGCCAAGGAGATCCATGAGTTTTTAGTCATTTATTTGGATGATATTACTGTTTTTTCGAAAACAAATGATGAACACTTAGATCATTTGAGACAAGTTTTTATCAAATGTAGAAAATATGGTATATCTCTTAACCCTAAAAAGACTCTTTTTGGGCTAGAAGAAGGCAAATTGTTAGGTCACATCATCTCAAAAGAAGGCATTATAATAGACCCTACATGAATTGAAGAAATTCTAAACATTCAACCACCAAGGAACATTAAAGAACTCCAAGAATTCTTGGGAAAAATCAATTTTCTAAGAAGATTCATCTCTAATCTGGCTGAAATTATAAAATATCTTAACAACATTCTTAAAAAGGACTCCTCAATTAAATGGACAATAAAGGCCAAACAATATTTTGAATCTATCAAATAGGCCTTAACTAAAGCACCAGCCCTTATCAGTCCATATTACACAAAAGATTTTATAATCTTTTCCTTTGCATCTGAACACACCATAGCTACAGTTCTTCTGCAGAAAAATGATCAAGGCTTTGAACAACCCGTTGCATTATTTAGTAAAACTCTCAGACATGCACCGCTTAAATACAACATAATAGAAAAACAGGCTTTTGCTCTGGTTAATGCTATCAAATATTTCAGAGTGTATATACTTCATTCACACATCATTGCATATGTCCCTAATGCAGTAGTTAAAGACATTTTGACTCAAGATGGACCAGACAGCAGGAGAGGAAAGTGGATAGCCACAATCCTTGAATATGATTTGGAAATTAAACCAACTAAACTCATTAAAGGACATGGTTTAGCTAGACTGATGGCTAAATCAAATTGCAATGCCTTAGATATTAATTTCATTGCACAAGTAGATGAACAGGAGGAGATGGCGACTCCATTGATCAGTGAGGCCTATCAAGACTCACCATGGTACTCTGATATAATCTTTGTACTAACAAACTTACAAGCTCCTCCTGGACTGACAAAAACCAAGGCACGATTCATCAAGCAAAAGGCAATGAGGTTCTGTATCTTAAATAATGCACTTTATTGGAGAGAAAGTATTGGGATTTTACTTTATTTTTTATTAAAATCTGAGGCTAACAATATCCTTGAAGAATTTCATGCAGGTGATTGTGGAGGCCATCTATACTGGAAGAGCACAGCTGATAAAATACTCAGAGCTGGTTTTTACTGGCCATCTTTATTTTCTGATGTTAAAAGGTTTGCTACCTCTTGCCATAAATGCCAAATTTTCGAAGGTAAAAAGAAATTGTTACCATTACCTTTGAAACCAATATCCATTGAAAAACCATTTCAACTATGTGGGTTAGACTTCATAGGTGAAATTCATCCTCCATATTTAGGTCAACACAAATGGATTTTAACTACTACTGATCACTTTACTAAGAGGATAGAAGCAATTCCCACTAGGCAAGCTACAGACTCAGTTATAATCTCATTCATAGAAAGTAATATTTTGTCTAGATTTGGATGCCCCCATAAAATTATCACAGACAATGGTGCTGCTTTCAAATCTAAGAAAATGATTGCTTTCTGCCATAAATACCATATTACCTTAGGTCATTCCACGACATATTATCCCCAAGGTAATGGTTTGGTCGAATCCTCAAATAAAAGTTTAATCAACATCATCAAAAACGTACTCCAAGACAATAAAAAGACATGGAACAAGAAGCTGGTCTATGCCCTTTCGAATGATAGACTTACTACAAAAAAGTATATAGGAACTTCACCCTATCATATTTTTTATGGTACAGATGCAGTTTTCCCTTCTTCCTAGAGTGTCCCAGTCATGAAGATTATCCAAGAATCACAGGTGGAAAATAATAACATTCAAAGAAGAATCAATGAAACCGTACACCTTCAAAAAACCAGAGATGAAGTTTATGAAAAGTCACCAGTTTTACAGGACAAGATCAAAAATATTTTTGATAAAAGAGTTAAGGAAGATGACTTTTTCATAGGAGATCAAGTTTTAAGATGGGATTGAAGAAGAGAGGATAAAGGTAAACATGGGAAGTTTGACTTTCTATGGCAGGGACCCTATGTAATATATGGTTATAGAGGTAATAATTCCTTTTTCATCAGAAATTTGGATGGAACCAAACTTCAAGAAGGACCAGTAAATGGAATAATTTTGAAACATTGATATTCCTCGCAAGTCACTTAACAGTTAAATTTATTTTACTTTATCATTGTAAATATTCATAGTCTGTGTGTAGATTGGATTGGATTTTTTATCTACAGAGTTGAAGCCCGAAGAGAAGGCCCTAAGCTTTGCAGTATAAGATGTCATAAATATTATTGTTGCAGAGAACAGAGGACATTTACAAGATCACCAAGGTCAATGGATAAGGCTACTGATCTCAGAGTTCTTGGCATTTCACAAGGAAAATCCATCCCCAAGTGAAGCTGATGTTAACAACCTATAATATAAGGGTCATAATTTTGACTTGACTGTTGGTAATATTGAAAGTCTGTACATACTTTTCCTTCTACAAGTTGTATTCACATATTTTGTAAAAAAATCAAAAAAATCAAAAAAATCGAAAAGAGGGTAAAAAGTCTTAAAATAATAATCAAAGGACTTAGAAAAAATAAAAGACCCCAAAAGAAAATTGAATAAAAGATGAAAGTGTGCAAGCATAAGTGCCACTACTTTTTACTTTTTTACTATGGTAGAGTGTCAATAAATTCCATAGTCCATGATGAGTTAAACAATTTAGTCTTGACTTGTCATGTTTCAATTTCACTTGTTGTAGATAGAGAATGATGAATTGTCATACAGTTTAATCATGACAATTCAGTATTTAGGTAGAGAAATAAAGTGAATCCAACAGTTTAATCTAGATTCATGGATGAAATAATTGTAGAATTAAATAGTTTTACTTGCTTTCAGAAAGAATAAATGTTGTAAAGGTTTCTAGCTCAAATGCACCTTACTAAAAAGGAAGAAAAAATGTTAGCATGGTAAGTTGGGTAGGTAGAAGAAGGTGAAAAGCATCAATGTAAATATCATTCATCATGGGCTGCAAAATAACTAACTTCCCCTTCCCGTAGTCATGAAACATTCTAAACTATCAGTTAGAAAGGCTCAAGGCAATGCTTGACTTCTATTGGGACCGGACCTAAGGCTCTATGACTGATCAGTTGAAAGTGTAAAATGTCTATATTAATCCCCAAAAATCACATCATTATTCCATTTCATGCATTCATTCCCCTGAATAATCCTAAGTAAAATTCCGTTTTTACTTAAAGACACTATAATTCCCATTTGACTAATTTCCATCATCACATAAGAAACATGAAACCCTCAAAATTACATTCTATCTTAAGTTAAAGTGATAAGATTAATGCAAATTATCTTTTAAATTTCACTTTACTTGGTTATGTTTATGTATTTTGAGTATACCTTGTCCTATTTTCATATCAACTTTAACTTATATATTAACTCCCTATTGAAATTATCTTTTCCTATAGTATATAACTCCTTTTATATAGTAGCCCCAAAAACCCATATATTATAATTTTAGCCAAAGTTAATAAATCCCACATGTTTAAATATAAAACCCAAATTACAACCCCATTGGCTAAAATATATATTTATGTAAATTCCCGCCCCCTATGGTAAGTAAATCGCTTTGATTTAATCACTATATAATAAAAATATATGAAAAAAAATTTAAACATATTTGAATATATGTTTTAAACAAAAAAAGTGAAAAACCCGAAGTTTAGTTTAAACTAAAACTTCAAAGAAATAAGCCCTATCTCCTTGTATATTTTCCCCTGCCCGACTCCCTAACCTAAGGTTAAAACCATAATATGAGTTAAAATTCGCAATACATACCCCATATCCCCTAACCGCAAGTCTTAACCTTGGTTAAATCCCAATTTAAAACCTCTCCCGATCATTTTTCCATTGAAAAAATCAATTTTCTGTATAAAATTTAACCAAATCCCTTTCATTATCGAGGTTAACGTCAGCCCTCCAATCCCCTCCATTCATTTAATCTAATGGCTAAAAAATCAATGCTACATTTTAATAAATGTTCATCCCTTCCCCTATCGCGTAGAATAATAACCGTCTGATCTTCTTTCATTTAAAGATCCTATGGCCCAAAATAAACCCGATGATGTCTTTTCCTCGCACCTTTTCAATTGATGTGGGCCCTTTGCTTTTAAAAACCAAATCCAACGGCGCCAGTTCATTTTTGCACTTTTAGAATGCCCGACTGATGTTTTGTAAAATTCATGCGATATGGGTGGTTTTCCCAAACCACCTTGCGTTGATGTGTCACAAAATAATTCGATCGCGTTCAAAAAGTGATTTACCACTTACCGCTTTGAAGGCACGCGAATACCACCCAGTGGTATTCTGAAACCACTCCCGCCCAACCTATAGTTAAATATGATTTGACTATGGTTTAAAATGTGGTTCATGCATAAACTTATAATTTTTCATTTAATTTTCACCTATTCACGCTTGTAAAGATTTGAAACCTCGTAGATTCTGGTTTTCATCACTTTTCATCATTTAAACCCCTGAAAACCTCCACGAGCCCGTTACCAAGCCTCCCAGCGCCATTTTCAAACCTACCAGTGAACCAGTTACCTTTGAAAGACCATTTCCTCTGTAATAGAGCCGCCATACCCTCTGATAACCCAACTCAGCAGAATTGAAGATTGCGCGCAACCGTGAAACTTCTTCGACCACAATTATACCTTTTAAAAGGTAGTTTTCGTCAAACTTATCCAGAAAATCTTCAATTTTCAAAAGGAGAAATGCCAATTTATTAGTTATTTCCTGTAATTATCCTAATTTCCCATACAGATATTGCAAAAAACATCCAAAGTACAGGGGAAACTCTGTCAAATTTTCCCCAGAATCCGTCATTTCCATTTTTGCAAGTTTTATCCATACCCTGGTCATTTTTTAATGCTGAAATCAATCAAGATCACCCCCTGAGCATTAAAAATCATTTTTCCATCTAGAACCCTGCTCAGAACCCTATTTCACCAAATAAATTCTCCAAAAGTCCCTTGTTTCCAATAGAAGAATTCAAGAAACAGTCTAAGCTTGCTCTGTTCAGTTAAAAAATGACAAAGAAACAAGTAACCCCCAAATCAGGAGGTCCAAAACCTCAGAAGAAAGCCTCTGCTAAAATCCCTCAGCCTGAGTCTTCTAAAATTGATAAACCCACCCCTGCACTCATTGTTGATTCCATTGAACTTGTCAGGCTTGTCCAACCTCCAGTTACTTCACAAGAAAACAATCCTCTAGTTGACCTTGACTACAGAATATTGGACCCTTCAGTAGAGTTCAATTTACTTGATGTCTATAACTGGTGTTTTGGAAAATCTGTAGAAAAAAGTGATAAATATATACCAGTTTGGGATTCCAATCTACCAAAGTACATTGTCCCTCTTACTCATTCAGCCTCTGATTTTGTCAGATTGTGTCAGTCCTATTATCTTCCAGACTAGAGGTGCTTTGTCAATAAAGAGAGAGAGGCCATATTTTACATCAATGCAGAATCCATAAACTCTATGATGCAGCTAAACCCTGACCCCAATGTTGCTTCATTGTCAATAGAGGATTCAACGCAGCTTTACCTAGAACTAGATTTTACTTCCAAATTCAAAATCTTTCAGACTTTTTGTCCCACACAGGTTGATATCCCTAAGCTCAATCCTCCATTTGATACATTTGATTTTCCAAGTGAAACCAGACAGATTGTCTCCATGCTATCATTAATATTGGGATATAACAATGATGAATTCATTGATGTTGATATCTTAGGTTTTCTATCTACGTTGAGTTCTGGCCAGCCTCCATCCATTGTGTACAATTTTTCCAAGTTCATTGCAGAAAACATGCACTACCAATTGTCCAGATTACCAGAAGAATGAGTCTTTAGATATACTTCATATCTACTTCATCTCTTTTTGTATTATCAAGCAGACAAGTTTCCTATTGAATTTCAGAAGATAGATCCAGAAGGGAATGTAATTTTAGTTGTGTTTTGGTCATCAATTCTGAGAAAATGGAACAGGAAATACAACTATGCAAACTTCAATGACTTGTTATTAGTGCCTACTATGAATTTGTTGAATAAAGAACAGACCCCTAGAATTAATGAAGAAACAAAGAGAATCTTGCAGCTATGTGAGAGCTGTAAAATAAGGTATTGGTACTTATACAAGAATTACACAGAGATTAGAGTATATGGTGAACTCTTGGCCCCATATAAATTGCCTATATTTGTGACAACAAGGATATCTGCTTTAGAATATTTGAGGCGGTTGTTGAATGCAGTTGAAGTCAATCTCATAGCCTCTAGAAAAAAGACTCAGTTCAAACTAAAAAATCAAGTTGGGCCATTCATTGTGAACAATAGAGAAGCATCAAATGAAATTAATGTCAAGTTGAAAGAATATAAATTCCCATACATTTTTATGTGGAATTATGATCCTCATGGTATTTTAAGTCAAATCATATTGAAATGCAATTTGTCTACCTTCTTGCATGATCCCAAGCCCCAAATTGAAAAATATGCCAATAAACTTGAGTGGGAGCCAAATACTTTATTTGATGATGACTCACAGAGCATGCAGCGAAACAGTGGAAAGGATAAATAGGTGAATCAAACACAGGTGGTTACAGCAAACAAAGAAGCTGAAATTTTTCATAGAAGAAGCAGAAAGGAAGATAGTTTCGTAGCAAAAACCATTCTAGATAAGAGATTCAGAATTCCCTACAATAAGAAAAGTAAATTTACTGATGAAGAAAGGGATAAAGCTATTGATGTTGAAGATAAAAATGGTCATGAAACTAATGATGAAGAAACAAGGATAGTAACTGAAACACTCAAAGAGCTTCAAAATGTCAAACTTGGAGCACAGCAGAAAGACACAGTCATGGTTGATAAACAAACCAAAGTTGATATGCCCTCTTCTTCTAAAGAACCTGACAACACAGAGTCAGATATTCAAATCAGGTTCAGAAAAATCAAAGAAAACAATGAAAAAATAAAAAGTGAAGCATATTCCAAGTTTCTTAAAGAAAAGCGTGGGAATAAAGATAGACTCCTTTCAGCTTTTGATTATTCTTCAAACAAATTGGTGATGTCATTTCTCAAGCCTACAGTGGCTGATCCAAAAGCAATTGCAGATTATTCAAGACAAACCTGGAAGTTGATGCAGATGTTGTCCATGAATTGGACCAAATAGAATTCCACAGGAGAAATACAAAGATGTTGTATTCTAAAATAGTCAATAAGACTATGAATTCTATCAATCTTGAGAAAACACTGATAAAACTTCAAAATCAAATGAAATTGGATAAAGTCTCATTATATGCCAATAAATTAAGAATAAAAGCATTGGAGGATATAGTAATTGAAGCAGGAGCTGACCCAGCAAACATTGAAAGGGAAAAGGTTATAATCAAACATAAAAATGAAGACATAGCTACTCTCAGAAAGCAACTGAAATTGCCTCAAAGTTAAAATCCCTAGGCAAAAGAAATCCTTCAGCAAAAGACAAAAAATGATGAACTAAAATAGCTTGTTCTAAAAATGACAGCCCAGATAAAGGAAATGGAAAACCAAATAGATGCTTTCATGCAAGAAAATTAAAATATGAAGAAAGCTCAACAAGTTTTCATTCCTACAGTGATCCCAACTGTAAGTAAAACTATTCCATCTACATTGGCAGAACACTTGGCACCACAAGGAATATTGGCAACTGGAGTGTCAGTCACTTCTAAAGACATCTCTTCCTCTTCTTCATCGACCTCACAGATAAACACAGTAGAGGAAAAAGCTGCAATGATCAGAGCCATGGAAGATCTGTCTATAAAAAATAAATAAATAATCAGTTTAAAAGGCACCATTAAAAATCTAGAAACATCTAAAAGAGATGCCTTAATTACTTCCAAAGGGCATGAACAGAGGGCTGACAGATTACAAGAATAGGTAAAAATTATTCAACAACAGGTAAATCTTACTGAACAGGTTGCCTACATAAATAATCATTTGTGGACAAGAATCACTAAAAGCATTCACTCACAATGGCCTTCTATTCAAATAATATATGAACAAAAAGATCTGCTACAAGTTGCCTTAGCAGAAATTGATAAAACAAAGAAGGAACTTGGCAACAAACCACCACAATCAGTTCATCTCATATCATTCTTGAATAGTAAAAACAGGGAAGAACTAGCAGAATTGAAAATTCCAGACAGGACAGAGGCTATCCTTGAAATCAGAAAGGTCCTAACAAAGAGAAACATGATGAATAATCTGGAAGAGAGGTGTGACAATATGAACATATCAATTAGTAAATTCAAGACCAAGTATGACTTGCTACTTGAAGCAGGACTTCTAGATATTCATGCATTAAATGAAAAATTAATTCCACAAAGGGACTATGACAAGAGAATCAGAGCTCATGCTAAGGAGCAAGCTAAAAAGCCTTTGCCACAAGTATCTCCAAGTGGCAAAGTACTACTTCAATATTTTGAAAATTTTTTCTTTTTGGAGAATGAAATGAAGCATATGTTCATAGTAAGAGCCAAACTTTGCTAAATATATGGAGGCTGATGAAAGCTACATAAATCTGAAGAATATAAATATCCCTACATCCCAACAATGGCAAGAGTTCACGGATCTGATGTGAATATGATAGACAAAAGAGCAGGAAAATTACATGAAGAAATCATATTTATTTTTACCTTAGGTAAAAATTCAGGGTCAAAGTGTATCAGATTTTCAAAGAGTATCAGCAAAAAGAATGTTACTACTGGTTATTTTTCAATTATAGTAGTAAAATAGTGAAAATCAAATGATAAAGAGTATCAGAGTTGAAAGTAAAAAGAAAGAGTGATCTACAATCTATCTTCCACGAGATAATGCATCCAATGCCAACAATACTTACAGCACATCATAAAATCTTTTTGATTAGCATAATCAGTTCTATATTTCCTTGTAAAAGAGAACAGCTTGCAAATTTTTTTGTTGCTATCCCTCTTCTTATGTTACATTTCCTATTTTTCCTCGAAACATTATCTCAAACTTTGAGATATTTTGTAAACAATTTATTTGTATATATACTTCATCATTCGAAGTATTCATTGTGGAATAAAATTTCTCAAGACTACTACAGTCATTGTGCTGGACATATTGAAGTTGGTGTGAGTCAATTAGCGATGCAGCAGACTGGAAACGAGATTAGAGACATCATAACTAAGGATTCTCGTGGTGACAAGATAAGTCTCGTCTTCTTCCTGTTTTCATTTTTTTTCTTTAAAAAGTTTACATACATTCATATAATGTGTTTCTATTCTTTAATGATCAACTAAGGAGAATTTAAACAGGATTAGTGATAATAAGCTCCTTGTTTTAAACTAGTTGGCATTTTTATATTTTCTGCTTGATAACCGGACTATATAATTCTTAATTTCTCTAGGTCCCAGTTTGATCCCCTCCTTCAATCTTATTTTCTTAAACTTAAGGATTCTTAAGTGTCCTTTTGTTTAGATTTCGCCCATTCCATCAACAAAGCCTATTCAAAGCCTTAGAAGGTCATATATCTTTCCCTTAGTACATTTGCATCTTTAAGTCTTATTTCCTAGCTCTGCTTTCCTAGAAAGTTGACTCCGTAGCCCAATGTTCTGGTAGATCCTTCTGGTTTACCTTGAAACACATTTTATTCCCACCACTCTTACAAAACAAGTCCCACTACCCACTCATAGCTAGCCTAAAACCCAATTATAAAACAAAGTTAAATCTTTAGGAGAGATCCCTCTCCGAAACTCAGGAAGGCTAGATCCTGAATTCTAAAAGCGGTTCTTGGTTACCCCTGGTTTTCTTAACTAAAAAAATCTTCATCCCACAACCTGAGAATTACTAGGGTGATAACACTCGTCATAGCAAAAATGGGAAAAATCAAAGAAATTCCTACACCTCAGCCAACGCAAGACTCCAACCTGCAGGCCTAATGCTCGATGAGGAGCCAACGACCCTGCAAGTCGCACAATATCTACCAGATCGCATCGCTCGGCCAAGTTTGTCACTGAGGCAATGATGATGCACCCTTCCATAAGGGGTGCCCCGTTACAATGAAGGGCCCAGAATCTCTCCAAATCTACCCTCCCAGAAGGGAGTGGATAATGCAATTCCTCACCATGAGGCAGTAGCCAGGTCACAAAGTATGTGTTTGTCTCGGGACAAATGGAAAATTTAGTCCCACACAACACAAACATGTTGCACCTCCTGTGCCAATGTTGGATCAAGTAACGTAGCAGTTGGTCTCCAGACCGAAGAAGCTCGTTCTCCACGAACATTATGAGCCCCCATCATGCCATTTGTTGGTGCGCCTCATCATTAGTGGCCAATGCAGTACAGATTTTGGGTCAATACCACTCACTCCACAATAACCTGTCATCTAAATAGGAACCCATCAGCAACAAAAAAAAATCAAAAATAGGAAAAAAATCCAAAAAATTTTGCCTCGGCCTTTTGCGTGCCTGTATCTCCCACAGGCACACTTGTATTTCCCGCATGCACGCATAAGGCATGCCAAAATAGGGGAACAGAGCACATAAGGTGCGCAAAACCCCAGAAAATTCTCACATAGGGTGCGATGTTACCTCGATTTTGTGCACAATCTAGGGTAAAAATGATTCAAAATCCATACAAACCAGTTTTGTATGGACCCCGGCACCCTCAGACTGAAAAAATTAAAGTGTAGGACGTCATGGAGGTTACCTGGGCATGATATCACTAATCCTTGGTGCCTAGGCTGACCTCAATGGCAAGAACTGATCCGCAAAAAGCTCTAACCTCTCAAAAACTCAACAAGTACAAATGAATTGAATTAGGGCCATGTTCACCTATATATTTCCCTTTTCAAAAACTTTGGAGGACCATAACGAGATATCATAAGGTCCATTATCCGAACCAAAAGCAACATTTTGATCAGCACTCCATAACGAAGAGAGGCAATGCCACACATTCGCACTCCCGAAAAAATAATTTTTTAGCTCCAGCAAGTGTGCCCTCTCTCATATTCTTTTTTAAAGCTCATGAATTTCAATAATATTTGATAAATAATATGCTTTCACTTGAGGTAGTTGTTTTTTCAGGAAAGCTCGCAAACCATCCACTACTCCATCCACTGAAAGTTCTAGAGCGGGTATCATTCTACCCCCAACATGATAGAGTCCCAAGAAACTCTACATATCCTAACATCATTTCTCCATCATAAATCAACCATAGGTTCCACATATCTGACCGTGTTTATCATCACCTTGCCCCACACATGATAAACATCCTCGTTGGTCGGTAGAGCTTCCCCTCCATGGCACTCGTCACCCACAGTAGACCATATATCACAGCAAAAGTGACACCATGGCCATACCACTTGAGTCTAGGAAAGCACCTCATGCCCATCCATCTACCATGCATAAGGTCAAGTTTTACCATATAAACTAGAACCCCCTTTCTCAGACAGTCCGGTTGTACAAGTAGATCAAAAGCGCACTACCGCGCCTTGCATTTGGCCCACCATACCTCCACCAACATAATCCCATCTGCGATACTTTTTCATCCACTTCATCAACCACACACATCAGACCAACCAATGGGGCCCCCATCCTCATAAAAACACCTTCCTCACATCATTAGTGAGCAAATAATTTCATGTTTTGGGGCACTTGTCTCTATGTTTTGTACAAACCAAACCCCATTATTTTATTCTTTTAGTAAGTGTACAAAGATCGCAAACAGTGCACTATGTCCCCCACCCACTCATTCATTATTTCTCCCATGGCAGTAGTCCCTAAACACCCTTGGTCGAAGTATCACACCCTCTCGCAACATCCACCATGACATCCATAACCAATTTATACCCACCCTAGAAGTCCTACTGACTCCAGGGATTTCCCCATCAGAAATAGTTATGACTTCTGCCAAGCTGCGTATTATACTTCGATCTTGGGCCACTGAATCCCCATCATCAGTTTTCAATCACCCCTCACTGTTATGCCTATGTTAAAACCATCACATCCAGGTTCCTGATCCTTCATATCAACGACCCATCATTCAGTTAAGGCTTCCTTTTAGTCGACTTCAACGCATATTTTCCAAAAATGAAGTGGTACCTTGGATCATCCCTCTCCATAAAAAGGGCATCCTTGAGTGGCACTGTGGGAGACATCATTACCCAAAGATGTCATCGATCCTCTTGACATTCGACTACAATGCAAGATTTCATGTCAATATGGTATCGTACCTTACAACCATTGCACTTTGATCAAATTCATCGAATACCCATGCCTTCATAAGCATCTCCTTCAATAAATTCTTACACGGGAAGGTCCCAGCTAGCACCTATGCATACAATGTGCAGTTATATGCCATACCAAGTTTACGCATATGGGTACCATATTCTACCTATCTTAAAAGAAAAAATGCTCATGAGGACATCAATAGTTGTCGTCATTAACCAACAGATCACTACCATATTAGTAACATAGATAGAGCATGTATCTATCAAATAGATTTGTTTAACTAGAATTACGAGCATGGGACATGCCCGCCTCGTAGAAAATTTGTATGTATTGTATTATATTTGCTTATAGGGATCCCACAGGACATGGTATTTCTTCGAACCGGTGTAGGGTGTCTCCAATTCTGAGCTATGTGCAGGTCTCTCTCTCTCTCTCTAGGCACAGGATACAGAAAATAAACTTTAATTTATTTCAGCTATACAATTCTTCCTATATCTCACACATTAGGGGGAAACTGTTAACACTGGAAAATCGTACAAGTAAAGACGACATTATTAAATGTTAGGCAGAAGGATTTATAGGGCTGAGAGACATTAGAGAATCTGGAAAGTATTTAAAATCTCTAAGGTTTGAGGAAAAATAAAATTTGAGCAAGTTATAAATGCTTTTGCGTGCAAAAACCTTCGAGAAGAGCGCCTATGCATGCCTTTTGACCTGACATATGCGCAATCCTAGAAGTGGCGGAAGTCACTTTCCGAGACCACAAAAATCACACTCCAAGACGGTTATTTCACACTTGAAGCCGCCTAAGTAAACCACCAAAGACTCCTTAGGACATTAAGGGAGCACATAATGGAATAAGTGTGGAACACAATGGAATCATCCCCCTCTCTTAGGTCGCCATCCATAATGTACCAAGAGAGGGAAGGGGGATTTGAATTCTCCTATAAAATGCCACCAAGAGATGAATGACTTGAGAGCACATTGTTATGCTGGCCAGAATTACCCCAAGAAATACCAGCAGTGTGTGATCCGGAGCTGAGATAGAGGGGACTCAATTTTTGGCTATCCAACATGTTCAGTCCACCATAGTAGAGAGAGGGAAACTTCGCACCGAGGCAAGCTTGGAAGTAAATACATCCTTGCATCGGGACTTAGAACCCATGTTCTAAGGGCCCCTTGGCAAGTGGGTTAAATTTTCATCCTCATTTCCTACCAGCACTCAATAAGAGGGGACGTAAGCTTCTTCGTTTGGATTATTGTAGTTGTTTGACTCTATTCAGAGCTTTTGTTTTATTTTTTGTAGTTTTAGTTTAATTTTTATGTTTGAATATGCATGCTATTTCTATCTCTATTATTTTTATGTTCTAACATGTTCCATTAACTTGCTTGACTTCACTTCTTTTTCTTCCTATGAGAAATAACTTAAGAGGGTAAACCACACCCCATAACTTGGTGTGATTTCGTACATGCATGCACCAAACACACTAACGTTGGATTGACGACTCCACTTATTTTTCCTCTTAAGCTAAGTGGTTCTGATTTTGCAGAACCTCTTTTCTGCTCAGGATTGTTGCAGGACCAGATCTCCTCTTCCTCAACTTCTCTCATTCACCCTCTTTGAAGAGATTCAGTTTAGGAAAAGCAGAAAATTTTTGCACAAGAAAACCATGTGCGTTCAGCTTAGACAAACGCGTAGGTTTGCGCACCTGTGTAAAAATAACCTACGCGGAAACCAATGAGCCATTTTTCACTAATTTTCTCCATTTTTTGCAAGTGTAGGGTGACTGGCATCCTAGAATAAATCTGCCAACACTTTTTATGGTGTTTCTTGATTTTTAGGACATTTTTTTAGCTGAACCTTAGCTTAGCTATTGCATAGTTCTAATTTTAGTTTATTATCACAAATTCACATAGTTTAATTAGGAGGAAAGTAAGTGGTTTTTAAAATCCACCCATGCTATCTTAATGAAATTATTAGTGATAATAGACACCAAACACATAGGTAATTAGCAGAAATTATGTGGCCCATATCCATGCATGTTTAGCTAGTTTCAATTTTTTCCAAATTTTTGCATTAAGTTTAGTTTAAATTTTGCATTAGGATTCGGAATTAGGATCAAAGTATCTAAGAAGGAAAGTAATATCTACTGCCCTTTCACCTCTCTGTGATCCTGGGCATGCATATGAACACTCTCTTTTGATAGTTTTCCATCTCCCTATAGTGCAACATTTAGTTTAAATAGGAAAATTTGTAAGAAACCCATTATCCACGCTGATTTAATTTTTGAAAGGAACAATAAAACATAGTTTAATTAGGAGGGAGTGTAAAGGATCATTGCATATCCGCATCCTATAAATATTTTGATTGTATGCTTCATCACACACATTGGCACAACATAAGCAAAGTAAGACTCCTTAAAACTAACCATTAATTGAACTCATTAAAATCTCCTCATAGGGGCCACAAAAGAATTAATAGTTTAGGTTAGAACCATTGGGGGTAGGCATACAATAAGCCACCATGGTCATTTTACATTCTTGAAACATATAATTTAAACTTTTAGGGAGCTTTAAGGCCATGTATTCGCCCACGAAAAGGAATTCCCGAGCGCCACAGAGACTCGATTCATAGGGAGTTAAGCTTAGGCCCAGTGCGTGTGGTACTATTTGGGGCTACCTGACCCATATAGTGCTCAATACTAGTAGCCAAATACCAAGAATATCAAGACTCGAACGCTCACGTGGGACGATGGTAATTTAGTGGCCAAATCTAGGGCATCCTTCTTTCTAGGTGACGGTGCAGGAAACACTATATCATCTTTCCATTACCTTGGTCGATTCTTCAGCTACTGGAAGGCGTCGCCAGTTATTTCAAGATGTTAGCCCTAGGTTCCACCAGAAGATATCTTCTCAAGGCCCAGTTACAGTTGAGAGTGTGCAGATGATTAGGTCTTCTAGGATTTTTTAGTATCGTACAAGAAACAACCAAAACCACATTTTTTTATTGACTAGTCACATAGGATTAATCTAAAGGATAAATTTACCTGTTATTTTTTCGCTTTGTTTTTTTGTATGTGATCGCATTTTTCTTTGATAATAATCTCTCTCCTTTTAGAAAAAATTAAAAAAAAATTCCAAAATCAAACCGAGTTGACACCACAACAGACCTAATGGGACCTCATCGATATAGACATTTTTTGGAGCTCCCCTCATTAGAGGGATGAGTGCCAGGTCTTTTTCCATTCATGCATCAAAGACAACACACAACCACTTTTATTATTTCATCCTTTATCAGGGCATATTTAGCTGGGCACCCCCAAGGGTCACCCAACACCACACCAATGGAAACCCCCTGAGGGTCACCACACACCACTCCTCCCACAACCTTGAGAGGGCAGAGGAGCGCTACCCATTCGGGGAGCCAACAAAACACACAAATGGGTACGTCACATAGTACTATCCCCCAGAAAAACCCCATACACAACCAAATTTCTGTGTTTTCACAATCTACAATGGTGCTCAACACTCAATTACCTTTCCTAGCATCTTTGAACTTAGCATATCTATCAAAGTTAACAAATGATCCCATTGCACACAATCCTAATTAGCCCCCCATGCCCAAGAATATCCCTTCATAAATTCCAAAATTCGAAGGGAAGCAAGCGGAAGACCCTAGAAACCATGCAATGACTTTCCACCTATGGTGTTCATCGAACAATATTATTGATGATACTATTCGATTAAGACTATTTCAACACACCTTAACCGGACCAACCATGAAATGGTATGTGGAGCAACCTTTTGCTTCACGTGGAACCTTTAGCACCCTCGCTACTACATTCCTCACATATTTTCAATTACCCATCCTCCACGATTCAGGAATGGAGGTACTGACTCATTTTAGGAAAACGCCAATTGTCCATATCTCAGACCATCTCCGTGAATGGCGACAGCATCAAAGTTTTTGTAAAGCCAAGCTTGATGATCGATTTCTACTTGACATATTCCTAAAAATTCTCACAACAAATATTTCAAAGGACGTGGAAACTCAAGTACCTACTTCCGAAGAGGATGCCATCAAAAAAGCCCAGCAACTCGAGCTGATATACACATATTCAGGATACATTTATAGCATCCTACCTAACACCCTGTGCCTACTAACTTACAAATAATTGCCAAGCGCATCGAATACTGCAGATGGATTGATAGGGTCACTGACCCAAAGTGACCTAGGCAGCAGTATCCTGTACCCCAGTTATGCGTATGATCCTAACCAGAACATCTTGCAACCAGGCTACCATCAAAGTCATCATGCACCTCTACAGAACATGACCAATAGGGAGTTGTCATACCATCATCAGCAGGGATGATCATACCCTCCCACAGAGGGGACCCAATACGCAGCTAGGAATGCTGAAGGAAGAGATCCCCCTCAGCAACCATATACAAACCAGGGACAGAGACCCCAATATTTCCCCTCCCCGGCAAAAAAATCACTGATGCAAAATAATGCACTGGTGAACTTTGTGCAACCTTCCCATGCCCAACCACGCCAGTCATACGACCAGGAGAATCGTAATCATACTCTTAACGTGACAAGGGAAAAGCCAAAAAATAAACAAAAGGGAGATCCTAAACAAGGGGGAAATAACCAACAATGCCCTCCGCGATCCTAGGATGGGGGCAACCCCAACCAGAATCAAAACCAAAATCCAAATAACTCTCAAGGGAAAAACAAGACGGCTAATCTATGGACAAACCACTCTTGCGCTATTTGTGGTGAGTATTTTCATTACACTCATCACTGTCCTGAACTCCTTGTGCTAAAGACACTTCACGACAACCGTGGATAAGGGAGACCTACACAACAAACAACTGTAATGTAGGAGCCCTTCCCCCACTAAGGGGCAGTTATTACCCAACAAAAACAATCACCCCCCAATGATTCCAGAAAAAAAAACCACGTAATCTATATGACTAGCGAGGAAATGTTCTTTCAGACATGGAATCAAAGCTATGATACCCTGCCAAAAATTAGTTCGTCAGGGGCTAGCATGAGTGCACCTACAAGACCTTTGACTATATAAAAATGCCTATTGAACCCTTTCAAAAAATGGCTAAGGGTCCAACAAGGTGAGCATGACACCACTCCAGAGCATCCCATAATTATAGTAGCATCATGGATGATTTAGCACAATCTCTCGCTGCCGTGTCAGCTTTAGAAGTCTTGCAATATTTCCCAAAGCAAAGGAAAACCTTACTTTCTGCATTAGGCACAATCAACCTTGTCGATTCACACCTAATGGCTTATGACTTAGGTAAATACACCCCTAGGCTTCCTTCATTGGTCACCTTCCAGATACCGGTTTTAGTCCAGAACGTCACTATCCACCAATGTATCATTGACGAGGGTGCATCCACATGCATCAAGTCAGGTTTTACCATATCACGATAAAACCCCTTTCCCGGACTACCATTTTCGCAAACAGGACGAACACGCACCACCGCATCTCATATTTGGATTACCATACCTCCATCATCATATCCCATCTGTGATATTTTCCATTCTCTTCATCACCCCCGCACCGAGACTAACCAATGGGCCCCCCACCCTCAGTAAAAACACCTTCTTCACATCATCAGTGAGAAATCATTTTCATGTTTTTTGGGGCACCTGTCTCCATTTTTATACATCCAAACCCATTTTATATTCTTTTGGAAAGTGTACAAATATTTTTTAGGATAACATCCCCCGCCTATCCATCCACTTTTCTCCCAGGGCAACATTCCCTAATCACCCTTCGTCGAAGCTTCACACCTTTCACACAAAGCCACCATGATATTCATAAAAATAATATACCCACCTTGGACGTCCTACTGACTCTAGGGCTTTCCTCATTAGAAATAATTATGATTGCCGCCAAACTGCTTTCTCAAGCTCCGACCTTGAGCCACTAAACTCCCATCATCATTTTTCATCCATTTCTCGCCATCATGCCTATGTTAACCTATCATCCCCCACTTGCTATATCAAAGACTCTAGTCCTTTGCATCAGTATTTATCTCGATTGGTTGAGGCCTCCTTCTTGTCGACTTCAACAACCATTTTCCAAAAAGGAAGCAGTACCTTATATGGCTCCTCATTTCAACAGGGGCATCCTTAGATGACACTGTGGGAATCATCATTGCCCATTGATGTCATCGATCCTCCTAAAATTTGACTACAACACAATATTTCATTGCAAGATGGTATCATACTTCACAACCATTACACTTTGTCAGAATTCGTCGAATACCTATGCCATTATAGGCATCTCTCTCAAAAATTCTTACATGGGAAGGTCCCAGTCATACACCCATGCATACAATGAGAATTTATTATAAAATATTCCAGACCAAGATTATGCATATGGGCACTACATTCAACCTATTGTCAAAGAAAAAAAACCCTGAGGGCATCAGCAATCATCGTCATTAACCAAATCAACAGATCACTACCATATAAGTGGCACAGACAGAACCTCTATCTGCCAGATAGGCTTTAACTAACCAAAGAATCACGAGCATGGGACATGCCTGCCTCATATAAATATTGTATTTATTGTATTTACGCTATCTCTTGTAGGTTTCTGACAGAATATGGTCCCTCTTTTACTCACAACAAGGGGTCTCCAACCTTAGGCTGCACGTAAGTTACTCTCTTTCTCTTTCTCTCTCTCTCTCAACATGGGTTATGTAGAAAATAAACTATAATGTATTTTGGATATACAATTCTTCCTAGACCTCACACATTAGGGGGTAACTCTTACCACTAGAAAATTTGAAAAGAAAAGGACATCATGAAATGTCAAGCAGAAGGATTTACAAGGTGGAAAAACATTACAGAATCTGGAAAATGTAACTTTATCTAAGGTCAAAAGCAAAAATTATTATTTAGTGTGCCCTTTTCTTCGACAACAACGCAAGTCTCCATGGCTATCCCTTAATAAGGCGCGCAGTCCTGGATATGGTGGAAGGTTGCCATCCGAGACCACTTTTCATACTTCAAGAAGAAGATTCTCCACTTGAGGCTGCCTAAGGGCAGCTACCTAGAGCCACCTTGAGACCTCAAATGAGCACACAATGGAATAAACCACTACTCTTTGGTCACTATCCACAATTGTACCAAGAGAGGGAAGAATATTTTAATTTTTCCTATAAAATACCACCATGAGAAGAACAATTTAGAACACATTGTTATGTTGGCCAAATTTCCCATGAGAAAACCAGACGTGTGTTGTGTAGAAATTATATGCAATAAGCATGCATATGTCGAAGATCCACCTAATCTCACACTATTTAAATTTATGCAAGATATTGAATCTATTCCACTTGTTAATATTTTGCGGAAAAATTAATTGCACACACATGTGAAGCATAAAAAAAAATTATCAATCGCACATAACATAGTTTTTAACTGTGAAAGCCTGAAGCTGAAAACGCAACTATATATTATGTAACATGGAGATTATATGACAATCTCATACAAGCATACAAAGCTTATCACAAGCTCTCAGTACAGTACAATCGTCATACACTAATCAGGCCTAATCTTTCAAATCCATGCACCGATCTTTGCCACCTACTAGCCTACCTCCATTACACAATCTCTGCTAAAGAATAGCTCTGAATGAATTTGAATTACTCCATACTTGACTGCACAATCCTCATTGGCATCTCCATTAAGTGTGTGATGCAATCAATGCATCACTATAGTCACACCAGATAGTCTATCTTGCCCTTTCACCTATCTCTCCACTGGTCTCCACTAAAACTACCATGCATTGTAGTTAACTGATGTATTCTTCAGTTGATTAATGAGTTATAATTTATGAATTAATTAAGTAATTCATTCATTCCACTCTCACTAGTGTACCAATCAGTTAGACTAGATACAACTAGCTGAACTGAGTCTAACTGAGTTAAACTGAATACAACTCCATAACTACTTATTCCAACAGTGGCATAACTCTGCCACTTGAGTTATAGCTAAGTCCTTCATCCAATAGCTCCAATAAACCCTCAGGAATATTGTAATTCCTTCTTTCAACTGATGTGCCACATCTGTGCACTGAAATGAAGTGCTCCAAGAGAATAAGTTGTTGTTTAGAGTCTGATTATTATTAAGAGCTAATAATAATCGACATGCATCTGTTTTTAGATTGACGATATATAAATAGACTTCGCCCAATATTCTAAAAATATAATTTCATCTATTTTTCCAACTTGACCAACCATCCACAAATAGCATCGTGCAACTTCTTAAATATGATCATCATGTCTAAACATAGACATAGTCTAAAAATAGAATTGTGCCAAAAATAGCCTGCGGGCCCACTTAGTGAAGGCGACTCTTTTCACTAAGCTCAGCATCTTGTTGAATCTCAACACTCCCTCTCAACAAGATAAGGATTATCCTTCACCCCGATCCTGCCTCTATGGTATTCGAATTTTCTCTTGGTGAGTGCCTTCGTCAGAATATCCGCATCCTGATCCTCCGTGGGAATGTATTGAAGCAACATGATCTTCCACTGCACACAATCTCTGATATGATGATACCGGATATCAATATGTTTAGATCTATCATGAAACACAAGATTAACTGAGAGTTTAATGCAACTCTGATTATCACAATGAATCACCGTTCAATCTAAATTTGAACTGAACAAACCAACTAGAATCTTCCTCATCCAGATAGCCTCACATGCAGCTAAACTTGTTGCCATGTATTCCGCTTCCGCTGAACTGAGTGCCACAAAAATTTGTTTACTGCTATACCAAGAAGCTGTTGTAGCCCTGATACTAAAAATCCCTCCTGATGTGCTCTTTCTGTCTGTTGGGCTTCCTACCCAATCTGCATCCATGAAGCCATGCAACTTCACCTCATCTGTCTTTCTGTACCATAAACCATACTCAGATGTGCCCTTGAGATATCTCGGGTCATGCTTTCTTGCCTTCCAAAAGAGCTTGGTAGGCTTAACCATCGCTCGTGAAAGCTGGTTCACCGCATAGCATATGTCTGGTCTTGTATTGACTAAATACATGAGCGAACCCACCAACTGTCGATAAACAGTGGCATCCACTACCTCTACCGATGTAGCATCCTCTTTCTTCCAATTTCCTAGAAGAGGAGTGTCGATAGGCTTGCAGCCTTGCATGTGAAACTTCTCCAGTATCTCTCGGGTATACTTTCCTTGAGACACAAACATTTCACCTTCCCACTACCATATTTCCAATCCCAGGAAATAATGAAGGAGGCCTAAATCCTTCATCTCAAACTCCTTTGCAAGATCAGCCTTGCATGAGTGTATCAACTGCTCATCACCTGTTAGTATCAAATCATCAACATAAAGTACAATGATCAAAATCTTACCCTCAACCACAATCTAGTACAGGTTTGCATTTGCCTCACTCTTGGTGAAGCCAAGTCCAGTGGAATATCTGTAGATCCAAGTGTACCAAGCACGGGGTGCTTGTTTCAGCCCATACAGTGCTCTTTTGAGCCTGCACACATGCGACTCGCTGCTGAAGATCTCAAATCCTTCAAGCTACTCAATGTACACCTCTTCCTCAATGATCCCATTAAGGAATGCAGTCTTTACATCCATCTGATGAATGTGCCAACCCATCTGCACTAAGAGAGCAAGGATGGTCCATATGGAAGAATACCATGCGACAGGTGCAAAGGTTTCCTCATATTCAATCCCCTCAATCTGTGAGAAGCCCCGAGCAACAAATCTTTCCTTATACACTCTCCACGCTCCCATCAGCAGCTTGCTTTACCTTGTAGATCCATCTTGATCCTACAACTGATTTTCCCACCAGCCTTGGAACAATCTCCCAAGCATTGTTTCTGACAATGGAGTCATACTCCTCCACCATGGCATCTACCCATGTGGGCTCTTGTGCTTCTTCTTCAAAATAATTTGGCTCTATCACAATACACTTGCTCATAAGAGCCATGTATCCAGTATATCAGTCAGGTGATTGTCTCTGTCTGCGCTGTGATGTAGGGACTCATACATTTTGTGCTGCATCCACCTTCAGTCTCTCAGATTCTATGTTACGCTTCCTGCCTTGTCTGATGTTTGGTTTTTCATTACTGGACTCCTCCACTCCATGAATCTCTTCCTGTGGCCGATCCACATCCAGAGGCTCATCTTTGGGAAAAAGAAGTTCCTCCTCCACATGCAAGTGTAGCTCCCTCTCAAGCGACAACTTCATGGCTTTCACCTCATAAAATTGTATATCCCTTTGCATAATAGTCATCCGACTATTTGGAAAATACACATGATAGTTGTGGGGTGTTTCTATGTACCCCACAAATATACAAACTTCTGCAGTCGGCTCCAGCTTCTTCCTGGCATCCTTCGTCACATGAATGTAAATAGGTGAGCCAAAAATCTTCAAATGAGAAATATCAAGCTTCTTACCAGTAAAATCTTCCTCATGTGTACTCATGCCAAGTACTCTATGAGGACAACGGTTTTGCACATAAACCGCAGTGTTGCATACTTCTGCCCACAAGTGCATCGGTAGGCCCTGGTCATGCAGCATCGCTCGTGCAACACCCATGATCATTTTGTTCTTTATCTCTGCGACCCCATTCTGCTATGGGTTATGAGGCACTATGAGTTCTCTTCAAATTCCTTCTTTGCTACAGAAGTCTTTGAATTCGCCCGAGATGTACTCACCACCATTATCGCTCCTTAGAGCTTTCACCTGCTTCCCCGACTCCTTCTCCACTAATGCCTTGTAGAACTTTGATAATGTTTCACTCTTCTTTCGCATTAAGAAGATCCAACATATATGAGAATAATCATCAACAAATATCACATAATACCTATGTCTTTCTGTTTAAGCAACCAAGAATGGTCCACACATGTCTGTGTGAATTCTCTCCAGGATCACCGAAGCACAGTTCTCCTTCTCATGAAATGTGGTCTTCAAAAACTTACCCATGGTACATCTCTTGCACTGATCTGATTGCACAAGAGTTCCCTTGGGAAGTCCAGTAGAAATTTGCTGCAAAATTTTCAAAGCACCATGTTGAAGATGGCCCAATCTCCTGTGCCATAACTCACCCTCATCCCGGCTCACCACTTCTTCTACTTTTCCCACCATTGCAGTGAAGCCATCTACCTCTATCTTGTAGATATTCTTAATTCGAACCCCTATCTTCTTGGTTTGACCCATTGTTTTATGTCAAAGGAACGCTTTTCCCTCACTGAAAAAAACATCATAACCTTTGTCTTCCAGCATTACGACGGAGACCAAGTTCTTCTTCAGACTTGGAACATGCATGACATTCTTCAACAAGAATGGATTACCAGACTCCCTCTCAAAGGTAATGGTTCCAATTCCATTCGCACTGTACCGACCATCGTCGCCCATCTCTATATGCATCTGGAGGTCCTTCTCCTCCAAGTCACTAAACAACTCTTTGTCTCTCGTCATATGGAAAGACGCACCACTGTCAAGATACCACACCGATCCCATGCAGCTTGAAACCAAGCATGTGATCAAGGAAAAATATAGATCAAATTGCGAGGCTAAGGCCTCTCCAGCTGCAGATCCAGCAACATGCTTATTCTTCTTCTTCTATGGCGAAATGTCCATGCTCGTGATAGTGAAAACACTTCACTTTGGACAAATCCTACTTCCTACCTTTCACACTAGATTTTGAAGAAGATTTCTTCCCCTTCCCTTTCCTTTATTTGTCTCCAAAGCGCAATTCTCTTCATCTTCATTCTTCAATGAAGATCCATCCCTGGTACCCCGCCTTATCTCCTCCTGAACAAGATCCGACCAAAGTCGCTCCCGTCCCGGCAGTTTCTCCCATCCATTGATAGATTCTTCGTAGCTATACCAACTCTTCAGAAGCCCAAGGAGAGCCAAGATCACCAAGTCTTATTCATCAACAGTAACCCCCACACTTCCCAGTTCATCCTTGCAGTGGACAAACTTCATGAGGCATTTTGGAATACTGCCGCCTTTCTCCATTTTTATTTTTTTGAGCTTGTCTTTAAGTGCCAACTTCCTCTGGTCACTTCTGCTTTGGAACAAGTCTGCCAAAGCCTTCCACATTAATAAAGGAGTGGATTTCCCATGAATTTTGGAAACAATATGGTTCTTCACACCTTCCAACAGAATCCTCCTCATCTTTGCAGTCTTCTTTTTCCATGCATCAAGTAATGCAACATCGCTAGATCCCGGCTTAGGAACATCACTATCGATGAACTCCTTCAGCCCATTATCCTCCAGCATTGCCTCCATCCTCTCCTTCCAGGCTATTTAATTTGATCTCCCATCAAGGAAATACTCCAATCTCAACCCATTGAAATACATTTCAATGTATACTCGATTTCTGCACTAAGAATCTTCTGTAGAAAATTCGAATTGTCCACTAGCACAAACTCACTTCACAATCGCAATCTTCAATAAAAAATCCTCTGATACCATGTAGAAATTATATGCACTAAGCATGCATATGTCCAAGATCCACCTGATCTCACACTATTTAACTTTATGCAAGATACTGAATCTATTCCACTTGTTAATCTTTTGCGGAAAAGTTAATTGCACACACATGTGAAGCATAAAAAAAAATTATCGATCACACATAACACAGTTTTTAACCGGGAAAGCCTAAAGCTGGAAACCCCAACTATATATTATGTAACATGGAGATCATATGACAATATCATGCAAGCAGACAAAGCTTTTCACAAGCTCTCAGTATAGTACAATCTTCATACACTAATCAGGCCTAATCTTGCAAATCCATGCACCGATCTTTGCCACCTGCTAGCCTACCTCCACTGCACAATCTCTGCTGAAGAATAGCTCTGAATGAATTTGACTTACTCCATCCTTGACTTTGTAATCCTCATTTGCATATCCATTGAGTGTTTGATGCAATCAATGCATCACTATAGTCAAAACAGATAGTCTATCTTGCCCTTTCACCTATCTCTCCATTGGTCTCCACTGAAACTCCCATGCATTGCAGTTAACTGATGTATTCTTCAGTTGATTAATGATTTATTATTTATGAATTAATTAACTAATTAATTCACTCCACTCTCACTAGTGTATCAATCAATTAGAATAGATACAACTAGCTCAACTAAGTCTAACTGAGTTAAACTGAATAAAACTCCATAACTACTTCTTCCAATTGTGTCATAACTCTGCCACTTGAGTTCTAACTAAGTCCTTCATGCAATAGCTCCAGTAAACCCTCAGGAATAGTGTAATTCCTTCTGTCAGCTGATGTGCCATATCTATGCACTGAACTGAAGTGCTCCAAGAGAATAAGTTGTTATTTAGAGTCTGATTATTATTAAGAGATAATAATAATCGACATGCATCTATTTTTATATTGACTATCTATAAATAGACTTCACCCAATATTCTAAAAATAGAATTTCATCTATTTTTCCAACTTGACCAACCATCCATAAATAGCATCCTACAACTTCTGAAATATGATCATCATGTCTAAAAATAGACTTGCACCAAAAATAGCCTTCGGACCCACTTAGTGAAGGCGACTCTTTTCACTAAGCTCATCATCTTGTTGAATCTCAACATGTTGTCCAAGCATCAAAGGAGTGAAGGGATTCATTTCTTGGCCATCCAACATCTCAATCCCAAAGGATAAATGCATAAGTTTTCTAGTATCCAATCACTCATTCGAGGAGAAGAGAGAGGCTTGCAAACATCTTAAGGGAAGAACCCTCCTTGCTTTTATTATTAGAGCTCCATATCTCTAAGGACTCACTATGAGTGTTTTAGCGTTCTACCTCTTTTTACCACCAACGACTGATAAAAGGGGATTCGTTCTCCGTTGGTATTATTAGTTCGTTTACTCGATATTGAGCTTATGTTATATGTGTATTTGTTTTTTATTGTTTCCTCATATTTTTGTAGTATGCTATGCTTTATAACTATTTTTTCTACATGTTATGATGCTTCACTAACCATCTAACAACCTAGTTTTTCCCTATGACATTGCTTGTATGCTAGAAATCACTCCTACCAAGCACTGGTGCATTCCGTACACCCTTGTACTAAACATATAAACACATTTCCTATGGGGGGAGGACTGATCTAGGTGGATATTAGTGCCCACCCACCTATTCCATTAGCTCATGACATAATTTTCTTATTTTCATAGTTTTTAGGTCTTAAAATTTTCGAGTCATTTTAAGGCACTAAATGAAGTTTTATAGGGAAATACGTCAGCAGTTGTCATTAAATTTGTTGGAAGTTTAAATTTTTACTCATTTGATATACCTTTCTAATGGGGTGTTGTGCTCGCCAAAAAAATATTGTATTCCAAAGTTATGACCTTGATAAGTTGAGTTCTAACTTACCCCATTGGGGCCCATAAGCCTTTGGTGCTTCATCTCCTAGGTTAGGCTTTTGAATGTTTATGGTTTCTCATTACTTCTCCACGATAAAAGGGCATTTGAGCCTCATTTTAACATAGTTTATGAAGACATTTAGCCATCACATCTCTTCTTAGAGATAAGCTACCACCATTCGCGCAAGTTTTCTTTCATTCTACATGTACAAAGTTTCAACAATTTCCATTTATTAATTGAATTCAGTTTTCATTGTATCTTTGTGATTTTGTTCTAAATTGTATTTCATTTCATTCCCTTCATAGATTCAGATCATTCATAGATCCCTTGTTAGTCATAGTTTCTATGGTCGTAGTTCATGTTGATCAAATTGCTTGTTGGTTAGATTTAATGAGGTCATAGTTTATTTTTAAATCATAGTTCTTCCATGTTAGATTTGATGTCAACTGTAATTCCTTTATTGGTCAAAGTTCCCATGGGTCAAAAAATATGACCCACATGAACTCTAATAAATAAGAAATATGACCTCAAGAAATCTAGCCAACCGAAACTCTAACCCAAAATAACTCTAACTGACAAGAACTAAGACCATAGTGAATCTAATTAACAAGGAATTTGATTGATGAAAAAACAAGAGTATCATAGTTCATTGGTCATAATATTCCCTTGGTCAAATTTCATAGTTTTGAAGAAATTTCCTTGAACTGTGACTTGCAAATGTGGGTCATAGGTCCTTTATTAGCCATGGTTCTTATAGTCATAATTCCTAAATGTAAGATTTATTCACTAAAAAAGGAACTATGACCTTAGGAACTATGAATGACAAAGGAACTCTATTCGATAGGATTCATCAATCAAATTTCCTATTAGTTACATGTCTTGAGTTCATAGTTCTATTTTCAATCATATTCTTTTCGATTAGAGTTCTAGAGTTCATAGTTCCTACCAGTCACAAACTATGGCCCACATTAACTCTTATCAACAAGCACTATGACCATACGATATACAATAAATAAAGGAACTATGACACCCACTTACTAATCATAATTCTAGGAACTCTAAGCCATAGTAACACTGAATAATGGGAATTATGATGTGATCTGAAATGAGGGCAAACTTGTTAATGATATGCAAGCTCCCTCATCCGTATAATAAATGTGTTTCTTATCTGCATGGTTTTATGTGTAATGAGCAGGTTACTTCCAGGATTTTAATGTTTAAATGTCTTAGCAAAGAACATGCCAATCTCAATAGCTGCAAATACATATACACCAAACCATAAGACAAGAAGTTTGATGAAGGAATTCACCCCGCCTGGGCTACATCTCCTTGGCCTGTCAATATGACTAGTGTAAAATTTTTAATAAAATTATGTATTTCCTGGGTTCTCCTAATCTAAAAATTATATGCCACTGTTAAATACATAATCGCTTCTACAAAAATCTTGCGGAATTTAAAACACGATCGCCAATTTCAATATCAAGAAGAAAGATCAATCACACATAACATAGATTTTTTTACTGTGAAAGCATAAAGCTAAAATCCCCACTATCATATATTATGTATATATCATGGATCATGAAACAATATCATACAAAACTCTAATCCAAGAGCTCTCAGTACAATATACAATCATCTCACACTGTCATACAAAAATTGGCAAATTCATGTGCCAATTTATTGCCTACAGACGACCTACCTCCACTGCGCAATCCTAGCTAATAGCAATCCCAGAATGAATGGAATCCTGCTTATCTTGAATTAGCAATCCCAGAATGAATGGAATCCTGCTTATCTTGAATGTGAAATCCTCATGGGAACATCCAATGTGTGTGTGGTTGCATGAGTGCACCCACTAATGTCACAACTGATAGTCAAATTGTCCCTTTCACCTACATATCAACTAGGTCTCCACTGGATCTGACATGCATGTAGTTAATAGTAGTAAATATTTAGTTTCATGTGAGACCACTAATTTTGAATTAATTAAATAATTAATTCACTGATCTCTCACTAATGTATCTTCAGTTACAACTAGCACAACTAATTTTAACTCACTTAACTGATTTAAACTACTTTACAACTCACATAACTACACATATAACTCTGTTACAACTTCGAAACACTCAGTTACAACTAAGTCCACTTGCATTACCCACCAAAAAACCTTTGAACTCAAATTTCCTGTAGCTAACTGATTTTCCACTTCAGTTAACTATTTCCAAGTGCTCATTGAGAATAGATTATTATTTATTGTCCAAATATTATTAAGGGATAATAATAGTCGACGTGCATCTATAAATAGACATGTGATCTATAAATATAACTTGCACATACATATATAAATAGAACATAATATATAAATAGAATATGCTCAACCATCTATAAATATAATTTTCTCATGCATCTATAAATAGACCTCCACCTAAAAATAGCCTAAGGCTCCATCCTAGTTTAGGTGCGTATTTTTCACTAGGATCTTCTTGTTGAATCTCAACACTACCTCTCAACAATAAAGGGATTATCCTTCACCCCCGATCCCGTCTCTATGGTATTCGAATTTTCTCCTGGTGAGGGCCTTCATTATAATATTTGCATCCTGATCTTCCTTAGGAATGTACTAAAGCAACATGATCTTTCGCTACATGCAATATCTGATATGATGATATCAGGTATCTATATGATTAGATCTATCATGAAACACAGGATTAATCGATATTTTACTGCAACTCTGATTATCACAATGAATCACTGTCGGATCTAAATGAGAACCAAAAAAACCAACCAAGATATTTCTCATCCAGATAGCCTCACATGTAGCTTGACTTGTTGCCATGTATTCTGCTTCCACTGAAATGAGTGCCATGGATTCTGCTTCTTGTTGTACCAAGAAACCATTGTAGATTTGATACTAAAGATCCCCCCTAATGTGCTCTTTCTATCCGTTGGGCTGCCCACCCAATCTGCATCCGTGAATCCATGCAACTTCACCTCATCTGTATGTCTTTACCATAAGCCATACTCAAATTTTCCCCCCAGGCATCTCGATACATGCTTTTCTGTCTTCCAAAAGAGCTTGGTAGGCTTAACCATCGCTTGACTTAATTTTTTAACCTCATAGCATATGTCCAGTCTCGTGTTCACTAAATACATTATCAAACCCACTAACTGTCGATAGACAGTAGCATCCACTACCTCTCCAGATGTAGCATCCTCTTTCCTCCAGTTTCCTGGAAGAGGAGTATCCATGGGTTTGCAGCCCTTCATGTGAAACTTACCTAGTATCTCCCTTGCATACTTGCCTTGAGACACAGAAATTTCACCATCTCGCTGCCATATTTCCAACCCAAGGAAATAATGAAGGAGGCCCATATCCTTCATCTCAAACTCCTTTGCAAGGTCCTCCTTGCATGAGTGTATCAGCTTCTCATCACCAGTCAGTATTAAATCATAAAAATAAAGTAAAATGATTAAAATATTACCATCCACCACAATTTTGTATAGGTTTTCATCTGCCTCACTCTTGGTGAAGCCTTTTCCAGTGAAATATCTATCTATCTGAGTGTACCAAGCACGGGGTGCTTTCTTCAGCCCATACAACGCTCTTTTGAGTCGAAACACATGCGACTCGGTGTTGAATATCTCAAATCATTCTGGCTTCTCTATGTACACCTCTTCCTCAATGATCCCATTGAGAAATGCAGTCTTCACATCCATTTGATGAATGCACTAGCCCATCTATGCTGAGAGAGAAAGGATGGTCCTTATGGAATAATACCTTGAGACAGGTGCAAAGTTTTCTTCATAATCAATCCCCTCGATCTGTGAGAAGCACTGTACCACAAATTTAGCCTTGTATTTATCAAAATTCCCACCAAAAACTTGATTTACCTTGTAGATCCATCTTGAACCTACCACTGATTTATCAACCGGCCTTGGAACAATTTTCCAAGCACTGTTTCTGACAATGGAGTCATACTCCTCCACCATTGCATCTACCCATGTGGGCTCCTGCACTTCTTCCTGAAAGGAATATGGCTCATTCACAATACATTTTCTCATGAGAGCCATGTATCTAGTAAATCGGTCAATAGACTGTCTTTGTTTGTGCTATGAAGTAGGGGCTCCTACATTCTGCGCAGCATCAGGTATCTTCCTATCAGCTTCTGTGGTATGCCTTTTTCATGTTCTGATGTTTGGCTTTGTGTGAGTGGACTCCTTCACTCCATGAACCTCCTCCTGTGGCTGATCCACATCTAGAGACTCATCTTTGGGAACCAATAGTTCCTCCTCTGTATGCAAGTCTAGATCCCTCTCAAGCAACAACCGCATGGCTTTCTCCTCATCAAATTTTATATCTCATCGCATAACAGTCATCTTACTGTTATGAAAATACACACTATAAATATGGGGTGTTTTTGTGTACCCCACAAATATCCCAACTCCAGCAGTCAGCTCCAGCATATTCCTGTGTTCTTGGTCACATGCACATAAACATATGAGCCAAAAATCTTAAAGTGAGAAACATTTGGTTTCTTACCAGTGAAAGCTTCCTCAGGTGTATTATTGCCAAGTAATCTATGAGGACAACGGTTTTGCACATAAACCGTAGTGTTCCATGCTTCCACCCCCAAATGCATTGGTAGGCCATGATCATGCAACATCACTCGTGTTGCACCCATGATCGTTCTGTTCTTCCTCTCCGCAACTCCATTTTTTTGTGGGTTATGAGGCACTATGAGTTCTCTTCGAATTCCTTCTTTGCTGCAGACGTATTTGAATTCGTTAGAGATGTATTCTCCACCATTATCGCTCCTCAGATCCTTCAATTTCTTCCCCGTCTCTATCTCCACCAATTCCTTAAACTCACAGAACTTTTAGAATGTTTGATCCTTCTTCTGCATGAATAAGATCCAGCATTTAAAGAAAATTCATCAACAAAAATAACATAATACTTATGTTTTGTTGTTGAATCAACCGAGAATGTTCCACACACGTCTATGTGAACTCTCTCCAGGATCACCGAAGCATGGTTCTCCTTTTCATGAAAGGTGGACTTTTCATAATTCCCCATGGTGCAACCCTAGCAATGATCTAACTGAGAAAGTGTTCCCATTGGAAGTCCAGTAGATATTTGTTGCATGACTTTCAAGGCTCCATGATGAAGATGGCCCAATCGCTTGTGCCATAATTCGCCCTCATCCCGGATCACCATTTTTTCTACCTTTCCCACTGATCTGAAAATGGTTTGGATAGCTTGTTATGTATTTCAAGAACCTCCCACTCAGTTTAAAAATTAAATGATCTAGCTTGTACTTGACAATTTGCGAAATTTATGCTTGAAAGTGGTGTATGATTTTTAATTGTTTATGTGTCTTAAGTTCATTTGTTCTTGATGAAATTTAACATTTATAACAACAACATAATTCAGCAATAAAACATTTAAACACAAAAACAAAATTAATCTAGGTGTTCACCCAAATATCGTGAGCTATGTCTCCTTTGAGCTTTTTCATATTGACTCGGCTCTTTGGGATTATGGTAAGGTTTCTTTTAAAAGTTCCACACTTAACTCCAATGGATACTAAACTGATCCAAAGGGCTAATAATACCATCTATATCCCTCTCATGGTTTTCCAAACTCTGCAAACAACTTTAGGCTCCCTTTGACATGATTCCTTCTGTCAGTGCTTTGAGCTACTCTAAGCTTCTAAATAGTACAAAATCTTTTAGAATTTTTTTTCTGTCACTGAAACCACTCTTTATGTATCCATCACACATCAGAAACCAATTATCAACTAATGAATTTCTCAAATCAAGCATTGCACCCCCAAACTAGGCTATCCTCCATGGTTTGCCCAGGGCTGCCCAAAACTTCCCTTCAGCTATTAGAGCTCTAAAAGTTTTTCAAAATTTTCTGAAACCACCTTCATTGGTTCCAAAATTTCTTAAATAGTCAAGATATACTATTCATTCATCAAAAATGGCCACTGGATGCTCCAGTTTCACCTCCAACACCTATTAGCACCCCCTGGCACTAGGGAAACTAAAAAATTCTCTGTTGGGTTTTTTACCTATGGAAGTACTTAACACTTTCTGAAACCTCTTCCATTAGATTAAAAATTATTTTTACAGTCAATAATGACTACTATTTCGCTTCATATGGTCTCTAGCTGCTCCAGCTAGGCCTTACACTGCTGCTGGAAAAAGATGGCACTAATGGCCCTTGTAACATTGCTGAAGATTTTTGGCTTTCTAAAGTTCTCTAAAAGCTCTAAAATTCATATCATCAAATTCATAACATCTGGAATATCCAATTTGACTATTGGATCTCTGGATAAGGCCTCTAGCTCCCTTGGCTAAGCCTCAAATTGATGCTGCCTCCTGGTGACCCTAGTGGCCCCTTGAACTTCATTGAAGTAAAAAATTTCTTTGACACTCTCTAATAGCTCTGAAACCTACTCCATTGAGTTTATAAGGTCTGAGATAGTCGAAATTGAATATTTTTGCACCCAATTTGGTTCAATAATGAAGGAGTTATGGAAAAAACAAAATTTTCCCAACATCCCTCAAAAACCTCCTCCAAAACTGGAGGAACCCTAGTTAGGGTCGACAAAATTGGAGTTCCATCATGAAATGGTAGAAAAACACCCAAAATTAGTGGTAACAGTAAATTTCAGGTTTGTTAACAAGCGCGTTCACATGCGCAACTCACGCTAACTGCAAACGGTTTTTAGATAAGTTTCAACGTCGCGCTGTTGGTCACAGTGGTTGGTCATGTTAGATGGGGCTAGCCCTAAGGGAATAGCCCTTTTTACCTCCACTCGAATCAAAAAGAAACTTCAAATAGGCCCGGCACCCCTAGTGGTTAAGAAACAACACAGAAGCGGGCCAGTTGGGCCTGTGGGCTGGCGGCCAGGCCACCCACGATCGAACCTGCAAACTTGAAAATATTTTTTGTTGAAGGAGATATGCCCAACTCGAGTTACGCAGAAGTCCTCAACTGAAACATATTCCATTAGATTCATAATTCTTTTTACAGTCAATAATGACTACTGGTTCGTTGTATATGGTCTCTAGATGCTCTGACTAGGCCCTACACTACTTCCGGAAAAAGTTGGCACTGATGGCCCCTGGAACTTTACTGAAGCTTTTTAGCTTTATAAAGTTCTCTACAGTCTCTACAAACCATATCATCAGATTCAAAACATCTGAAATATCCAATTTTTTCTATTGGATCTCTGGATAAGGTCTCTAGCTCCCCTGGCTAGGCGTCAAACTGATGTTGCCTCCTTGTGGCCTTAGTGGCCCCTTAAACTTCATTGAAGAAAAAAACTTTTTTAGAAGCTCTCTAATGGCTCTGAAAATTTCTCGATTGAGTTCAGAAGCTATGGTATAGTTGAAATTGACTATTTTTGCACCCAATTTGGTTCAATAATGAAGGAGTTATGGCAAAAACAATATTTGCCCAATGTCCCTTAAAAACCTCCTCCAAATCTGGAGGAACTCCAGTTAGGGTCAAAAAAATTGGCGGTCTATCCTGAAATGGTGGAACCGCGCCCCAAATTAGCGGTAGTAATAAATTTCAGGTTTGTTAACAAGCACATTCACATGAGCAACCCACGCTAACTGCAAACGGTTTTTGGATAAGGTTCAAAGCCATGCCCTTGGTCACGGCGGTTGGTCACATCAAATGGGGTTAGCCCTTTTTACCTCCTCCTGAATCAAAAGAAACTTCAAATAGGCCTGGTACCCCTAGTGGTTAAGAAACACCATGGAGGTGGGCCAGTCAGGCATGTGGGTTGGCGGCCAGGCCACCCACGATCGAACCTGCGAACTTGAAAAAAAAAATTGTTGAAGGAGATACACTCGAACTGAGTTCTCGTGTAGACCTGACCCAAGTTCTCGTGCAGACTGACCCAAGTTCTCATGCAGACCTGACCCGAATTCACGTGCAGGTCACCCATGGCGTCAAGCCTTCAACAATTTTTTTTTTAACCCTTTTCCATTCAGGCTTGGGGCAACATGGCAGCCACTGGGTAGGCCACATGGCGCCCTCTGGTTGGCCTCCTTGAACAAATAATAAAAAATACTTTTTACATATAGATTTTTTTTAAATAAAATGTACAAAGTCAATTTGAGTCAAAAGTCCTTTTTTTAGAGTTTATTGGGCTTTTTCAAACCTCAATAACTTCTGCATATGACCTCGGTTTTGAGAACCGTTTTCGGCACAAGAATCATAGCAACGAGACCTTTCGGTCATTTAGGTTGCAAAAATTTCTGAGAACTTTAATTTTGGGGCATTTTTTAAAACTTGGACATGATCTCCTGATCACACCTCCCCACTGGGAATCTTTTGGACCCAAAAATATTGATATACTAATTTTTACAGTAGATGATAGTACAACACCCTCTTCTCTTCAGCCTCCAAACACTTGCCTTGCATTGCTAGTGACTTTGAACCACAACTAGAAAGAAATTGACACTTCCCTTCTTGGATGCACTTGTCCTCCTATCTAGAACTATCTTTCCTGCACTCACTCAAAACTTTATGGCGAGAAATTTGCAGAAGGAAGCTGAACATTGCTGCCTTGATCAATGATCCAAGGTGGCTCAAAAAAACGAGAGATTACAACATAAAAGACATGCATACAACTGAAATTTGCATATGTACAAAGGAGTATGTCTTACTATGTTAAGAAGTCCATCCACTTCTTACAAAGCCACTTCCATGGCGACTTTTGCTGTTGCAACTCTTATTCATGTGAAACTTCCATTTTCACATCAATAATGGAATCCTTGGTTCCACCTTCACCAGTGTTTCTATCCTCTTGTTGCATGTGCTTGGGACGACTAGTTGGATGCAAAGTCCAACAATGGGAAACAACATGTCCCCTCTTCTGGACATATGTGAAAATATTATGCAAATTCTTTGAAAGTTTCCTTTGCCTCATCTGCTTACTATATGCTTTCTTCCTCATCCAACATCTCGAAACATCATGGTTAAATCGACCACAATATGTACAACAAATCTTTCTTACATTTAATCATGCAAAATTATCATGCCTTGCAGAAACATAATCAAATTGATCATGGGGATATTTATACCTCTTGTGCTGCTTTGCATGTTCATCCTTTTTTCCTTCATTAGGAGATGAACTAGTAGAGGCTCCAGCTTTCATTTTCATACTAACATCATCGTTCTTTTCTTGAAAATTGTCTGAACTCGCATGCTTTTCGAAAGAACCAACACATCTTTCTAAAGAGGAAACTGAAGAAGAATTAGAGTGGATTACCTCTTCCTCACGCATTTTCTTGTTCAAAGCCTCTTGGGCTTGATGGAGCTGCATCTCCATATCGTGCAATATTTGAAGAATTTCTTCCTTCTCTTTCTTCATGGAAAACAATTGCTCATGAAGTTCAGTGCTTTCTCTTCTATCTTCAAACAAAATCTGCACCATGTCCTTAAATATAATAAAGTCACGCTTCATATCTTCATCAAAGAATCTTGTGAAGGAGGAAACCTCACTTGTAGAAGTTGTCATTATGATGTCAATGAACAAAAGTAACTTCAAAAAAGTTCACAAATATTTCAAAAACTATAGACAAATCTTTTGAACAAAATGGCTGTAGATACAAACTCTTATTCAAGTAGCCAAACAACAAACAAACTCCAATAGCTTCTTAACAAACAATCATCAAGAGGGTTTGTGTTCCAAGGGTGACCTTGTGGTCCTTTGGGGTAAGGAATATGCATTCAAACCTTTCTTCCTTTTTTCCCTTTCCATGACTTAGCTAATAAGTAGCTATCCGTTCACCTCCGGAAAACTCAAACAACAGTCAGTTTGCAAACAGTAAAACACTCAATCTTTTACACTGTTTAAACACCTTTCAAGCTATACAATAAATCGCTTACTCTTGTCAATCAAGTAACCAAGTGCTCTGATACCAACCTAATTTGAAAATGGTCTAGATAACTTTTTATGTATTTCAAGAACATCCCACTCATTTTAACAATTAAATGATCTAGCTTGTACTTGACAATTTGCAGAATTTATGCTTGAGAGTGGTGTATGATTTTTAACTGTTTATGTGTATTAATTTCATTTGTTCTTTCTGAAATTTAACATTTATAACAGCAACATAATGCAGCAATAAAAAATTTAAACACAACAGCAAAATTAATCTAGGAGTTCACCCGAATCTCGTGGGCTACGTCTCCTTTGAGCTTTGTCATATTGACTCGAATCTTTGGGATTATGGTAAGGTTTCTTGTACATTTCAACACTTAAATCCAATGGATACTAAAATGATCCAAAGGGCTGAGAATACCATCTATATCCCTCTCATGGCTGTCCAAACTTTGCAAAGATCTTTAGGCTCCCTTTGACACGATTCCTTTTGTCGGTGCTCTGAGCTACTCTGAGCTTATAAATGGTACAAAATCCCTCATAATTCTATTTCTATCACTGAAACCAATCCTTTTTTATCCATCACACATCATACACCAAATATCAACTGATCAATTTCTCAAATCGAGCACTGCATCCCCAAACTAGGTTATCCTCCACTGTTTGCCCAGGGCTGCCCAAAACATCCCTTAAGCTATTTGAGATTTAAAGGTTATCACAATGTTCTAAAACCATTTTCATTGGTTCCAAAATGTCTGAAATAGTCAATATAGACTATTCATTCATCAAAAATTGCCTCCAGCTACTCCAGTTCCGCCTCCAACACCTGTCGGCACCCCTTGGAACTAGGGTAATTGAAAAATTATCTGCTGGTTTTTTGACCTCTAGAATTCCTCAATACATTCTAAAACCTCTGCCATTAGATTTAGAATTCTTTTTAAAATCAATAATGACTACTGGTTTGCTGCATATGGTCTCTAGTTGCTCTGGCTAGGCCCTAAACTACTTCTAGAAAAAGTTGGCACTGATGGCCCCTGTAACTTTACTGAAGCTTTTTGGCTTTCTAAAGTTCTCTACAGTCTCTGAAAACCATATCATCAGATTCAGAACATCTAAAATATCCAATTTTGTCTATTGGAACTCTGGATAAGGCCTCTAGCTCCCTTGGCTAGGCATCAAACTGATGCTGCCTCCTAGTGGCCCTAGTGGCCCCTTGAACTTCATTGAAGAAAAAACTTGCTTAGAAGCTCTTTAATGGCTTTGAAACATGCTCCATTGTGTTCAGAAGGTGTGGGAAAGTCTAAATTGACTATTTTTGCACCCAATGTGGTTCAATAATGGAGTTATGGTAGAAACAATATTTGCCCAATGTCCCTCAAAAACCTCCTCAAAAACTGGAGGAACTCCAGTTAGGGTCGAAAAAATTGGCGGTCCATCCTGAAATGGTGGAACCGTACCCAAAATTAGCGGTAGCAATAAATTTCAGGTTTGTTAACAAGCGCATTCACATGCGCAACTCACACTAACTACAAACAGTTTTCGGATAAGTTTCAAAGCCACGTCCATGGTCATAGTGGTTGGTCACATTGGATGGGGTTAGCCCTTTTTACCTCCACCCAAATCAAAAGGAAAATTCAAATAGGCTCGGAACCCCTAGTGGTTAAGAAACACCACGGAGGCGGGCCAGTCGGACCTGTGGGTTGGCGGCCAGGCCACCCACGATTGAACCTGCGAACTTGCATTTTTTTTTTGTTGAAGGAGATACACCTGAACAGAGTTCTCTTGCAGACCTAACCTTAGTTCTCATTTAGAATGACCCGAGTTCTCATGCAGACCTGACCCGAATTCACGTGCAGGTCGCCCATGGCATCGGGCCTTCAACAATTTTTATTTTAACCCTTTTCCATTCAAGCCTGGGGCCACGTGGTAGCCTCCGAACAGGCCACATGGTGCCCTCTGGTTGGCCTCCGCCAACAAATAATAAAAATTACTTTTTACATATATATATATATATATATATATATATATATATATATATATATATATATATTTAAATAAAATGTACAATGTCAATTTGAGTCAAAAGTCCTTTTTTTTGGAGTTTATTGGGCTTTTTCAAACCTCAATAACTTCTGCATACGACCTTGGTTTTGAGAACCATTTGTGGTGCCAGAATCATAGAAACGAGACCTTTCCGGTCATTCAAGTTGCAAACAATTCTGAGAACTTTCATTTTTGGGCATTTTTTAGAACTTGGACATGATCTCCTAATCACACCTCCCCACTGGGAATCTTTTGGACCCAAAAAGACTAATATACTAATATGTATAGTAGATGAGAGTACAACACCCTCTTCTCTTCAACCTCCAAACACTTGGCTTGCATGGCTAGTGACTTTGAACCACAACTAGAAATAAATTGACACTTCCCTTCCTGGATGCGCTTATCCTCCTATCTAGAACTATATTTCATGCACTCACTCAAAAATTTATGGCGAGAAATTTGCAGAAGGAAGTTGAACATTGTTGCCTTGATCAATGATCCAAGGTGGCTCAAAAAAACGAGAGATTACAACATAACCCGAGTTCTCATGTATACTAACCCGAGTTCTCGTGTAGACCCGACTTGAATTCACATGCAAGTCGCCCATGGTGTCGGGCCTTAATCAATTTTTTTTTTTAACCCTTTTCCATTTAGGCCTAGGGCCATGTGGCAGCCTCCAGGCATGCCACGTGGTGCCCTCTGGTTGGCTTCCTCCAAAAAATAATAAAAAATATCTTTGAAATATATATATTTTTTAAATAAAATGTACAAAGTCAATTTCAGTCAAAAGTCCTTTTTTTGGAGTTTATTGGGCTTTTTCAAACCTCAATAACTTCTGCATACGACCTCGATTTTGAGAACCATTCAAGGCTCCAGAATCGCAACGACGAGATCGTTACAACCATTCATCTTGAAAACATTTCTGAAAACTTTCATTTTTGGGCATTTTTTAAAACTTGGATATGATCTCCTGATCACACCTCCCCACTGGGAATCTTTTGGACCCCCAAAGACTGATATACTGATATGTACAGTAGATGAGATTATATCACCCTGTTCTCTTTGGCCTCCAAACACTTGCCTTGCATGGCTAGTTACTTTGAACCACAACTAGAAAGCAGTTGACACTTCCCTTCCTGGATGTGCTTGTCCTCCTATCTAGAACTATATTTTCTGCACTCACTCAGAAATTTTTGGCGAGAAATTTGCAGAAGGAAACTGAACATCACTGCTTTGATCAATGATCCAAGGTGGCTCAAAAAAATGTGATATTACAACATAAAATACATGCATACAACCGAAATTTTCATATATACAAAGGAGTATGTCTTACTATGTTAATAATTCCATCCACTTCTTACCAAGCTACTTCCATGGCGACTTTTGTTGCTGCAACTCTTCTTCATGTGAAACTTCCATTTTCACATCAATAATGGAATTCTTGGTTCCACCTTCGCCAGTCCTTTTGTCCTCTTGCTACATGTGCTTGGGACGACTAGTTGGATGCAAAGTCCAACAATGGGAAACATCATGTCCCCTCTTCTCCCAATATGTGAAAATCTTATGCACCTTCTTTGAAAGTTGCCTTTGCCTCATCTGCTTCATGTATGCTTTCTTCCTCATCCAACATCTCAAAACATCATGGTTAAATCTACCACAATATGTACAGAAAATCTTTTTTTCCATTTAAGCATGCAAAATTATCATGCCTTGCAGAAACACAATCAAATTGATCATGGGGAGATTTATACCTCTTATGCTGCTTTGCATGTTCATCCTCTTTTCCTTCATCAGGAGATGAACTAGTAGAGGCTACAGCTTTCATTTGCAGACTAACATCATCATTCTTGTCTGGAAAACATTCTGAACTCGCATGCTTTTCGAAAGAACCAACCCATCTTTCTAAAGAGGAAACTAAAGAAAAATTAGAGTGGATTACCTCTTTCTTGGTCAAAGCCTCTTGGGCTTGATGGAGCTGCATCTCCATATCATCCAATATTTGAATAATTTCTTCCTTCTCTTGCTTCATGGAAAACAATTTCTCACGAAGTTCAGTGCTTTCTCTTCTATCTTCAAACAGAATTTGCACCATGTCCTTAAATATAATAAAGTCACGCTTCATATCTTCATCAAAGAATCTTGTGAAGGAGGAAACCTCACTTGTAGAAGTTGTCATTATGATGTCAATGAAAAAACTAATTTCAACAAAGTTCACAAAGCTTTCAAAAACTATAGACAAATATTTTGAACAAAATGGATGTAGAGACAAACTCTTATTCAAGTAGCCAAACAACAAACAAACTCCAAGAGCTTCTTAACAAACTCCAAGAGCTTCTTAACAACCTGCAGACTTGAAAATCTAATGGAATATGTTCTGCCCTCCATAGCCGCCATACTGCAATTTCCATCCATAGCCGCCATACCATTCTGCATACTCCTTGTGCTTCCATCTTCCGGGCCTTATCCACTACCCCTGTCCACATTTCACCGTCTGTCCATAACTGTCCGTCCTTCCTGCGAATTGTGAAACCCTGCTCCCCTTCACCGTTCCATTCACTCTCAATCATCGGTTTTCTATGACCACACTACCGCGAATTTTCATCTTCCTAGAGTCGTTGCCTCTGTTGCTTCTTCCAAAACTCCACGTCCAGTTTATTCATGCCTTCTCCTTAAGGTCACGTCTCTTCAACGTAAACTTTTGACAATATTTATGTTAATTATTTACGTGACCCATATAATAAGTGACAAAAGGTGAAGTATCGAAGGGCCATTGGAATTGAAATCGGAAAATTAATAAAAAGTAAAAAAGATTACTTAAAAAGGGATCCTATAAAGTATAACAAGTATACTTGGAACTTAATAATAATAATAATAAAAAGGGGAAATACCAAGAAATTAAAGGGTAAATAAGGTTAAGCATAGGTGATTCAACTACCATTAATATAACCTTAAGATATTTTATAATCCAAAAGTCTATAAACGATAAATTAAAATAGCATTGTGGATAATAGTTATAAAGTGAAGGTACCATATATAAAAAGGAAGGGCACTAACTATAGTAGCCTAAATATCAAGTTTATCTTTACAAATGATCCAAAGGGTGTAGAGAATATATTAATTAATTTAATTAATTAAAATTGTTTAATTAATTAAATTAAAAATAATAATAATAATAACTATTATTATTATTAAAAAGGAATTTGAAGAAGTCATATCTATAAGCAAAAATGATGTCTAAATCAAAATTGAAGACTGAAAGATTTCCTGAAACTTATAGTATGTTTGTCCGTGCGCTAATTAAAATTAAAGGGTCACTTGTGGGAAAGGAAGTTCTCATATCTATCGATCTTAATCAAGAGAATAATTATGTTAGTACTAAATGTGCTAACGAATTAGTGATCCCAGAATCAAATATAACGGAAACAAATTCATTTCACAAAAATGAAAAACAATACGACATAAGGAATCTACACCTAAGTATTGGGGAGTATTCCTTGGTCTCGCAATTTACCGTTAAAACCATATTTTGTAACGATAGTGATATAATTTTGGGTTCGCTCTGGATGGAATCACTAGGGTCATTCATCCTTAATATGAAAAAGAATTTTTTAACATTCTCCTACAAAAAGAAGAAAATAACGCTACAGGACGTTAACTTAAAACCAAATTCAGTGACACCTGAAGACATTCAAGAAATTTCAAAAGTAATTTCTCAAGAAGGTAAAAAGTTGATACAAAATATGCAGAAGGAAATTGAAAAAATCACCACTAACAAGAATGAAGAGGTTGTTCACCTCAAAAACCACAACGATAAATTGCTAACGCAAATTAAGACGCTGAAGAAAGACAAGAAGTCGTCGGGAAACAAGGTGCAACAACTTGTCGAAAAAGAATCGTCAAAACTGATAAATGTAAAAGTTCAAGTTGAAGAAAAATTGAACGTTGATCCAGTAAATGTCTCAACTGAAGAAGACAACAAGCAAGTTGCAGAAGAAACAAACTTAGATGCCAGAAAAACGAGGAACATTCTAAGTGAAGGTTCTATAACCTACTCAATAACATCCTTGCCAAAAGAAAATCAAATTCAAACCAAAAAAGTTCCCTATCGACATCCAAATCAGGGGAGCAGACAACTCAGCCAAGCTATGTATTCAAAATAGAAACAAGCTGATAGTCTGAAGAATACTAACGAATCATCACCAGTTTCCAGTCATCGTAAGATTCCACCGAAGATTGATTTAGGTTGGTCCGATCCGTTCTCAGTACGACAGTTTTGTTTGTCACTTAGAGGATCATATCAACTTGTATCAACAATTATGACTGCCCTAAGACAAGAAGATGTTCGTAGCAAGAAAAGAAATCGAAGCCTTTCATCGACAAGCTTTGAGGACAAAGCTTTTTGAGGGGAAGGCAATGTAATTAATAAATAATGTAGATAAATGATAAATTAGTTAATTAGTAATTAGGCTGAAAGGTCACGTCTAATAAGACATGACCTTTTGTGAAGAGGCACCTGCGTAGGTATATAAGCAGGCCTCACTTGTAACATTCATCATCTATCTATCTCATTCATTCATCATATTATCTAATATAATATTTGTATCCTCATGGATATCTTTGTATTCCAAATCTTCTGGAGTATTTAGTTTGAGAAGGAACTTTGTTCACTTCAGGGGTAAGGAAGATGCATTTAGACATTTCTTCCTTTTTTTCCTCTCTGGGACTTAGCTAATCAGTAGCTATCCCTTCACCTCCAGCAAACTCAAACAACAGTCAGTTTGCAAACAGTAAAACAGTCAATATTTTACACTGTTTAAACACCTTTCAAGCTATACAAGCAATAGCTTAATATTGCCAATCAAGCAACCAAGTGCTCTGATACCAACCTGATTTGAAAATGGTCTGGATAACTTGTTATGTATTTCAAGAACTTCCCACTCAGTTTAACAATTAAATGATCTAGCTTGTACTTGAAAATTTGCAAAATTTATGCTTGAAATTGGTGTATGATTTTTAACTGTTTATTTGTATTAATTTCATTTGTTCTTGCTGAAATTTAACATGTATAATAGCAACATAATGCAGCATTAAAACATTTAAACAAAACAGCAAAATTAATCTAGGAGTTCACCTGAATCTCGTGGGCTACGTCTCCTTTGAGCTTTGTCATATTGACTCGACTCTTTGGGATTATGGTAAGGTTATTTTACAAGTTCCACACTTAACTCCAATGTATAATAAACTGATCCAAAGGGATGATAACACCATCTATATCCCTCTCATGGTTGTCCAACTCTGCAAAGATCTTTAGGCTCCCTTTGACACGATTCCTTCTGTCGGTGCTCTTAGCTACTCTGAGCTTATAAATGGCAAAAAATCCCTCATAATTCTTTTTCTGTCATTGAAACCAATCCTTCTGTATCCATCACACATCATACACCAAATACCAACTGATAAATTTCTCAAATCGAGCACTGCATCCCCAAACTAGGCTATCCTCCACGGTTTGCCCAGGGCTGCCCAAAACTTCCCTTCAACTATTTCAGCTCTAGAAGTTATCACAATGTCCTGAAGCCATTTTCATTAGTTCCAAAATTTCTGAAATATTCAATATAGACTATTCATTCATCAAAAATGGCCTCTGGCTACTCTGGTTTCACCTCCAACACCTATCGGCACCCCCTGGCAGTAAGGTAACTGAAAACTTCTCCACTGGTTTTTCGACCTCTAGAAGTCCTCAACTGAAACATATTCCATTAGATTCATAATTCTTTTTACAGTCAATAATGACTACTGGTTCGCTGCATATGGTCTCTAGATGCTCTGGCTAGGCCCTACACTACTTCTCGAAAAAGTTGGCACTGATGGCCCCTGGAACTTTACTGAAGCTTTTTAGCTTTATAAAGTTCTCTACAGTCTCTGCAAACCATATCATCAGATTCAAAACATCTGAAATATCCAATTTTTTCTATTGGATCTCTGGATAAGGTCTCTAGCTCTCCTGGCTAGGCGTCAAACTGATGTTGCCTCCTGGTGGCCTTAATGGCCCCTTAAACTTCATTGAAGAAAAAAACTTTTTTAGAAGCTCTCTAATGGCTCTGAAAATTGCTCCATTGAGTTCAGAAGCTATGGGATAGTTGAAATTGACTATTTTTGCACCCAATTTGGTTCAATAATGAAGGAGTTATGGCAAAAACAATATTTGCCCAATGTCCCTTAAAAACCTCCTCCAAATCTGGAGGAACTTCAGTTAGGGTCAACAAAATTGGCGGTCTATCCTGAAATGGTGGAACCGCGCCCCAAATTAGCGGTAGTAATAAATTTTAGGTTTGTTAACAAGCGCATTCACATGAGCAACCCACGCTAACTGCAAACGGTTTTCGGATAAGGTTCAAAGCCATGCCCTTGGTCACAGCGGTTGGTCACATCGAATGGGGTTAGCCATTTTTACCTCTGCCTGAATCAAAAGAAAATTCAAATAGGCCTGGTACCCCTAGTGGTTAAGAAACACCATGGAGGTGGGCCAGTCGGGCCTGTGGGTTGGCGGCCAGGCCACCCACGATCGAACCTGCGAACTTGAAAAAAAAATGTTGAAGGAGATACACTCAAACTAAGTTCTCGTGTAGACCTGACCCAAGTTCTCGTGCAGACTGACCCAAGTTCTCATGCAGACCTGACCCGAATTCACATGCAGGTCACCCATGGCTTCAAGCCTTCAACAATTTTTTTTTTAACCCTTTTCCATTCAGGCTTGGGGCAACATGGGAGCCACTGGGTAGGCCACATGGCGCCCTCTGGTTGGCCTCCTTGAACAAATAATAAAAAATACTTTTTACATATAGTTTTTTTTTAAATAAAATGTACAAAGTCAATTTGAGTCAAAAGTCCTTTTTTTAGAGTTTATTAGGCTTTTTCAAACCTCAATAACTTCTGCATACGACCTCGGTTTTGAGAACCGTTTGCGGCACAAGAATCATAGCAACGAGACCTTTCAGTCATTTAGGTTGCAAACATTTCTGAGAACTTTAATTTTGGGGCATTTTTTAAAACTTGGACATGATCTCCTGATCACACCTCCCCACTGGGAATCTTTTGGACCCAAAAATATTGATATACTAATTTTTACAGTAGATGATAGTACAACACCCTCTTCTCTTCAACCTCCAAACACTTGCCTTGCATGGCTAGTGACTTTGAACCACAACTAGAAAGAAATTGACACTTCCCTTCTTGGATGCACTTGTCCTCCTGTCTAGAACTGTCTTTCTTGCACTCACTCAAAACTTTATGGCGAGAAATTTGCAGAAGGAAGCTGAACATTGCTGCCTTGATCAATGATCCAAGGTGGCTCAAAAAAATGAGAGATTACAACATAAAAGACATGCATACAACTGAAATTTTCATATGTACAAAGGAGTATGTCTTACTGTGTTAAGAAGTCCATCCACTTCTTACAAAGCCACTTCCATGGCGACTTTTGTTGTTGCAACTCTTATTCATGTGAAACTTCCATTTTCACATCAATAATGGAATCCTTGGTTCCACCTTCACTAGTCTTTCTATCCTCTTGTTGCATGTGCTTGGGACGACTAGTTGGATGCACAGTCCAACAATGGGAAACAACATGTCCCCTCTTCTGGACATATGTGAAAATATTATGCAACTTCTTTGAAAGTTTCCTTTGCCTCATCTGCTTACTATATGCTTTCTTCCTCATCCAACATCTCGAAACATCATGGTTAAATCGACCACAATATGTACAAAAAATATTTCTTACATTTAATCATGCAAAATTATCATGCCTTGCAGAAACACAATCAAATTGATCATGGGGAGATTTATACCTCTTGTGCTACTTTGCATGTTCATCCTTTTTTCCTTCATTAGGAGATGAAATAATAGAGGCTCCAGCTTTCATTTTCAGACTAACATCATCGTTCTTGTCTTGAAAACTGTCTGAACTCGCATGCTTTTCGAAAGAACCAACACATCTTTCTAAAGAGGAAACTGAAGAAAAATTAGAGTGTATTACCTCTTCCTCACGCATTTTCTTGTTCAAAGCCTCTTGGGCTTGATGGAGCTGCATCTCCATATCGTGCAATATTTGAAGAATTTCTTGCTTCTCTTGCTTCATGGAAAACAATTGCTCATGAAGTTCAGTGCTTTCTCTTCTATCTTCAAACAAAATCTGCACCATGTCCTTAAATATAATAAAGTCACGCTTCATATCTTCATCAAAGAATCTTGTGAAGGAGGAAACCTCACTTGTAGAAGTTGTCATTATGATGTCAATGAACAAAATTAACTTCAAAAAAGTTCACAAATCTTTCAAAAACTATAGACAAAGCTTTTGAACAAAATGGCTGTAGATACAAACTCTTATTCAAGTAGCCAAACAACAAACAAACTCCAAGAGATTCTTAACAAACAATCATCAAGAGGGTTTGTGTTCCAAGGGTGACCTTGTGGTCCTTTGGGGTAAGGAATATGCATTCAAACCTTTCTTCCTTTTTTTCCTTTCCATGACTTAGCTAGCCAGTAGCTATCTGTTCACCTCTGGAAAATTCAAACAACAGTCAGTTTGCAAACAGTAAAACACTCAATCTTTTACACTGTTTAAACACCTTTCAAGCTATACAAGAAATCGCTTACTCTTGCCAATCAAGCAACCAAGTGATCTGATACCAACCTGATTTGAAAATGGTCTAGATAACTTGTTATGTATTTCAAGAACATCCCACTCATTTTAACAATTAAATGATCTAGCTTGTACTTGACAATTTGCAAAATTTATGCTTGAAAGTGGTGTATGATTTTTAACTGTTTATGTGTCTTAAGTTCATTTGTTCTTTCTGAAATTTAACATTTATAACAGCAACATAATGCAGCAATAAAACATTTAAACACAACAGCAAAATTAATCTAGGAGTTCACCCGAATCTCGTGGGCTACGTCTCCTTTGAGCTTTGTCATATTGACTCGACTCTTTGGGATTATGGTAAGGTTTCTTTTACAGTTCGACACTTAACTCCAATGGATACTAAAATGATCCAAAGGGCTGAGAATACCATCTATATCCCTCTCATGGGTGTCCAAACTCTGCAAATATCTTTAGGCTCCCTTTGACACGATTCCTTTTGTCGGTGCTCTGAGCTACTCTGATCTTATAAATGGTACAAAATCCCTCATAATTCTATTTCTATCACTGAAACCAATCCTTTTGTATCCATCACACATCATACACCAAATATCAACTGATCAATTTCTCAAATCGAGCACTACATCCCCAAACTAGGTTATCCTCCACTGTTTGCCCAGGGCTGCCCAAAACATCCCTTAAGCTATTTCAGATCTAAAGGTTATCACAATGTTCTAAAACCATTTTCATTGGTTCCAAAATGACTGAAATAGTCAATATAGACTATTCATTCATCAAAAATTTCCTCCAGCTACTCTGGTTTCACCTCCAACACCTGTCGGCACCCCTTGGCACTAGGGTAATTGAAAAATTATCTGCTGGTATTTTGACCTCTAGAAGTCCTCAACACATTCTGAAACCTCTGCCATTAGATTTATAATTATTTTTACAATCAATAATGACTACTGGTTCGCTGCATATGGTCTCTAGTTGCTCTGGCTAGGCCCTAAACTACTTCTAGAAAAAGCTGGCACTGATGGCCCCTGGAACTTTACTGAAGCTTTTTGGCTTTCTAAATTTCTCTACAGCCTTTGAAAACCATATCATCAGATTCAGAACATCTGAAATATCCAATTTTTTCTATTGGAACTCTGGATAAGGCCTCTAGCTCCCCTGGCTAGGCATCAAACTGATGCTACCTCCTAGTGGCCCTAGTGGCCCCTTGAAATTCATTGAAGAAAAAACTTTCTTAGAAGCCCTTTAATGTCTTTGAAACCTGCTCCATTGAGTTCATAAGGTGTGGGAAAGTCTAAATTGACTATTTTTGCACCCAATTTGGTTCAATAATGAAGGAGTTATGGCAGAAACAATATTTGCCCAATGTCCCTCAAAAACCTCCTCAAAAACTGGAGGAACTCCAGTTAGGTTCAACAAAATTGGCGGTCCATCCTGAAATGGTGGAACCGTACCCAAAATTAGCGGTAGCAATAAATTTCAGGTTTGTTAACAAGCGCATTCACATGCGCAACTCACACTAACTACATACAGTTTTCGGATAAGTTTCAAAGCCACGCCCTTGGTCATAGTGGTTGGTCACATCGGATGGGGCTAGCCCTTTTTACCTCCACCCAAATCAAAAGGAAAATTCAAATAGGCTTGGAACCCCTAGTGGTTAAGAAACACCAAGGAGGCGGGCCAGTCGGGCCTGTGGGTTGGCGGCCAGGCCACCCACGATTGAACCTGCGAACTTGCATTTTTTTTTTGTTGAAGGAGATACACCTGAACCGAGTTCTCTTGCAGACCTAACCCGAGTTCTCATTCAGACTGACTCGAGTTCTCATGCAGACCTGACCCGAATTCACGTGCAGGTCGCCCATGGCATCGAGCCTTCAACAAGTTTTATTTTAACCCTTTTCCATTCAGGCCTGGGGCCACATGGTAGCCTTCGAACAGGCCACATGGTGCCCTCTGGTTGGCCTCCGCCAACAAATAATAAAAATTACTTTTTACACACACACAGATATATATATATATATATATATATATATATATATATATATATATATATATATATATTTAAATAAAATGTACAATGTCAATTTGAGTCAAAAGTCCTTTTTTTTGGAGTTTATTGGGCTTTTTCAAACCTCAATAACTTCTGCATACGACCTTGGTTTTGAGAACCATTTGTGGTGCCAGAATCATAGAAACGAGACCTTTCCAGTCATTCAGGTTGCAAAAATTTCTGAGAACTTTCATTTTTGGGCATTTTTTAGAACTTGGACATGATCTCCTAATCACACCTCCCCACTGGGAATCTTTTGGACCCAAAAAGACTAATATACTAATATGTACAGTAGATGAGAGTACAACACCCTCTTCTCTTCAACCTCCAAACACTTGGCTTGCATGGCTAGTGACTTTGAACCACAACTAGAAATAAATTGACACTTCCCTTCCTGGATGCGCTTATCCTCCTATCTAGAACTATATTTCATGCACTCACTCAAAAATTTATGGCGAGAAATTTGCAGAAGGAAGTTGAACATTGTTGCCTTGATCAATGATCCAAGGTGGCTCAAACAAACGAGATATTACAACATAAAATACATGCATACAACCAAAATTTTCATATTTACAAAGGAGTATGTCTTACTGTGTTAAGAAGTCCATCCACTTCTTACCAAGCCACTTCCATGGAAAATTTTGCTGTTGCAACTCTTATTCATGTGAAACTTCCATTTTCACATCAATAATGGAATCCTTGGCTCCACCTTCTCCAGTCTTACTGTCCTCTTGTTGCATGTGCTTGGGACGACTAGTTGGATGCAAAGTCCAACAATGGGAAACAACATGTCCTCTCTTCTGGACATATGTGCAAATCTTATGCAACTTCTTTGAAAGTTACCTTTGCCTAATCTACTTATTGTATGCTTTCTTCCTGATCTAGCATCTCGAAACATCATGGTTAAATCGACCACAATATGTACAACAAATATTTCTTACATTTAAGCATGCAAAATTATCATGCCTTGCAGAAACACAATCAAATTGATCATGGGGAGATTTATACCTCTTGTGCTGCTTTGCATGTTCATCCTTTTTGCCTTCATCAGGAGATGAACTAGTAGAGGCTCCAGCTTTCATTTGCAAACTAACATCATCGTTCTTGTCTTGAAAATTGTCTAAACTCGCATGCTTTTCGAAAGAACCAACACATCTTTCTAAAGAGGAAACTGAAGAAAAATTAGAGTGGATTACCTCTTCCTCACACATGTTCTTGTTCAATGCCTCTTGGTCTTGATGGAGCTACATCTCCATATCATGAAATCTTTGAAGAATTTCTTCCTTCTCTTCCTTCATGGAAAACAATTTCTCATGAAGTTTAGTGCTTTCTCTTCTTTCTTCAAACAGAATCTGCACCATGTCCTTAAATATAATAAAGTCACGCTTCATATCTTCATCGAAGAATCTTGTGAAGGAGGAAACCTCACTTGTAGAAGTTTTCATTATGATGTCAATGAACAAAATTAACTTCAACAAAGTTCAAAAAGCTTTCAAAAACTATAGACAAAGCTTTTGAAAAAAATGGCTGTAGAGACAAACTCTTATTCAAGCAGCCAAACAACAAACAAACTCCATGAGCTTCTTAACAAACAATCGTCAAGAGGTTTTGTGTTCCAAGGGTGACCTTGAGGTCCTTTGAGGTAAGGAAGATGCCTTCAGCCCTTTCTTCATTTTTTTCCTCTACAGGACTTAGCTAATCAATAGTTATCCCTTCACCTCCAGAAAACTCAAACAATAGTCAGTTTGCAAACAGTAAAACAATAAATATTTTACACTGTTTAAACACCTTTCAAGCTATACAAGCAATAACTTACTCTTTCCAATCAAGAAACCAAGTGCTCTGATAACAGCTTGATCTGAAAATGGTCTGGATAACTTGTTATGTATTGCAAGAACCTCCTACTCAGTTTAAAAATTAAATGATCTAGCTTGTACTTGACAATTTGCTGAATTTGTGCTTGATAGTATATGCTTGTTAGTTGTTTATGTGTCTTAAGTTCATTTTTTCTTGCTAAAATTTAAAATGTATAACAGAAACATAATTAAAAAATAAAACAATTAAACACAACAGCAAAATTAATCTAGGAGTTCACCCGAATCTTGTGGGCTACGTCTCCTTTGAGCTTTATCATTTTGACTCGGCTCTTTGGGATTATGATAAGGTTTATTTTAAAAGTTCCACACCTAACTCCAATGGATACTAAACTAATCCAAATGGTTGAGAATACCATCTATATCCCTCCCATGGCTGTCTAAACTCTGCAAACAGCTTTAGGCTCCCTTTGACATGATTCCTTATGTCGATGCTCTGAGTTACTCTGAGCTTCTAAATGGCACAAAATACCTCAATTTTTTTTTTTTTCATTGATACCACTCCTTCTGTATCCATCACACATCATAAACCAAATATCAACTGATAAATTTCTCAAATCGAGCACTACATCCCCAAACTAGGCTATCCTCCACGGTTTGCCCAAGGCTACCCAAAACTTCCCTTCAGCTATTCGAGATCTAGAAGTTATAAAAATTTTCTCAAACCACTTTCATTGGTTCCAAAATGTTTGAAATATTAAACATAGACTATTCATTCATCAAAAATGGCCTCTGGTTGCTCTGGTTTCTCCTGAAACACCTGTCGGCACCCCTGGCACTAGGGTAACTGAAAAATTCTCTGCTGGTTTTTCGACCTTTAGAAGTCCTAAACACTTTCTAAAATCCCTACCATTGGATTCATAATTCTTTTTATAGACAATAATGACTACTGGTTCACTGCATATGGTCTCTAGCTGCTCTGGCTAGGCCCTGCACTGCTGCTGGCAAAAGCTGGCATGGATGGCCCTTGGAAATTTACTAAAGCTTTTCGGCTTTCTAAAGTTCTCTACAGGCACTAAAAACCATATCATAAGATTCAAAACATCTGAAATATCCAATTTTTACTATTGGATCTCTGGATAAGGCTTCTAGCTTCCCTGGCTAGGCCTCAAACTGATGTTGCCTCTTGGTGGCCCTAGTGGCCCCTTGAACTTCATTGAAGAAAATACTTTCTTAGAATATCTCTGATGGCTCTGAAACCTACTCCATTGATTTCATAAGGTCTGAGATAGTCAAAATTGCCTATTTTTGCACCCAATTTTGTTGAATAATGAAGGAGTTATGGCAGAAACAAGATTTGCCCAATGTCCCTCAAAAACCTCCTCCAAAACTGGAGGAAGTCCAGTTAGGGTTGAAAAAATTGGTTGTCCATCCTGAAATGGTGGAACCATGCCCCAAATTAGCGATAGCAATAAATTTCAGGTTTGTTAACAAGCGCGTTCACATGCGCAACTCACGTTAACTACAAACGGTTTTCGGATAAGGTTCAAAGCCATGCCCTTGGTCATAGTGGTCGGTCACATCGGATGGGGCTAGCCCTTTTTACCTCTGCTCGAATCAAAAAGAAACTTCAAATAGGCCTGACACCCCTAGTGGTTAATAAACACCACGGAGGTAAGCCAGTCGGGCTTGTGGACTAGCGGCCAGGCCACCCACGATCGAACCTGCAGACTTCCAAATATTTTTTGTTGAAGGACATACACCCCAATTCTCATGCAGACCGGACCCAAGTTCTCGTGCAGACCCGACCCGAATTCATGTGCAGGTCGCCCATGGTGTCGGCCCTTAAAAAGAAAAAATTAACCCTTTTCCATTCAGGCCTGAGGCCACGTGGCAACCTCCAGGCAGGCCACGTGGCACCCTCTGGTTGGCCTCCTCCAACAAATAATAAAAAATACTTTTGACATGTATATATTTTTTAAATAAAATGTACAAAGTCAATTTGAGTCAAAAGTCTTTTTTTTTAGTTTATTGGGATTTTTCAAACCTCAATAACTTTTGCATACGACCTCGGTTTTGAGAACCATTCATGGCGCTAGAATCGCATCGATGAGATTTTTCCTGTTGTTTAAGTTGCAAACATTTCTGAGAACTTTCATTTTTGGGAAATTTTTAAAACTTGGACATGATCTCATGATCACCCATCATGGCATCGCAACCATCTACCTCCAGCTTGGATAGATTCTTAACTCAAATCCCTATCCTCTTGGCTTGACCCATTTTTTATGTCGCGAGAAATCTTTTCCATCGCTAAAAACAACGTCATGGCCTCCATCCTCCAACATTGCGACTAAGGCCAAGATTTTCTTTAGACCTGGAACATGCATAACATATTTCAATTGAAATGGTTTACCTGAATCCCTCTCAAAGGTAATGGTACCAATACCAGTCGCACTACATCGTCCATCGTCTCCCATCTCTATATGCATTTGGAGATCTTTCTCCTCCAAGTCACTGAAAAGCTCCTTATCTCCCATCATGTGGAAGGAAGCGGCACTATCCAAATACCACACTGATCCCAATGCACTTTACACCATGCATGAGATCAAGGAGAAGTCAAGTTCAAATTGTGAGGTAAAGGCCTCACCAACTATAGCTCCAGCAACATTCTTATTATTCTTCTTCTGTGGACAGTTACTAGCGAGATGCCCATGTTTGTGACAGTGAAAACACTTCACCTTGGAAACATCCAACTTCTTTCCTTTAGACTCAAATTTTGAATGGAATTTATTCCCCTTCACTTTCTTTGCCTTGGAAACCAAAGCACAATCCTCTTCATCATCATGCTTTGATGAAGAGCTATCTCAGGTGCTCCGCCTGAACTCCTCCTACACTAGATCCGACCACGGTCGTTCCCAATCTGGAAATTTTTCTCATCCATTGACAAAGTCTTCATAAGTATGCCAACTCTTAGGAAGTCCCAAGAGAGCCAAGCTCACCAAATCATCATCATAAATAGTTATTCCCGCACTCTCCATTTCATCTTGACATTGGAAAAACTTCGTGAGATACTTTGAAATGTTGTCGCCCTTTTCCATCTTGATCTTCTTGAGTTTATCTTTGAGCGCCAATTTCCTATGGTCATTCCTACTTTGGAAAAGATTTTTTAAGGCCTTCCACATAACATATGGTGTGGATTTCCCATGAAGGCTTGAGACAATGTGGTATCTTACACCTTCCAAAAAAATCCCCCTCGCCTTTGCCACTTTCTTTTGCCATGCATCAAGTAATGCAACACCTATCGAAGTGGGCTTAGGAACATCACTGTCGATGAATTCCTTCAATCCATTATCTTCGAGCACTGCCTCCATCATGTCCTTCCAGGAAATGCATTTCAAGATTCCCTCGAGTGTATACTCTAGCCGCAAGACATTGAAATTCGTTTCGATGTTTACTCAACCGTAGCACCAAGAAAATCTTTCTCCAAATTCAAATTCTTTCCACCAACAAACTCAGCTCCTGCTTCAAAATTGCAATCTTTTGTGCTTCGGTACCATGTAAAATTTTTAATAAAAATTATGTATTTTCTATATTCTCCTGATCTAACAATTATATGCCACTGTTAAATACAAAATCTCTTCTACAAAAATCTTGCAGAATTTAAAACACGATCGCCAATTGCAATATCAAGAAGAAATATCAATCACACATAATACAAATGTTTTTACCGGGAAAGCATAAAGCTAAAAACCCCAATATCATATATTATGTATATATCATGGATCATGAAATAATCTCATACAAAACTCTAATCCAAGAGCTCTCAGTACAATATGCAATCATCTCACATTGTCATACAAAAATTGGTAAATTCATGTGCCAATTTATTGCCTCCAAACAGCCTGCCTCTACTGTGCAATCCTAGCTGATAGCAATCCCTAAATGAATGGAATCCTTCTTTCCTTGACTATGAAATCCTCATGGGCACATCAAATGTGTGTGTGTGTTTGCATGAGTGCACCCACTAATGTCACAACTGATAGTCAAACTGCCCTTTCACCTACATCTCAACTGGGTCTCCACTGGATCTGACATGCATGTAGTTAACAGTAGTAAATCTTCAGTTTCATGTGAAACCACAGATTGTGAATTAATTAAATAATTAATTAACTGATCTCTCACTAGTGTATCTTGATTTACAACTAGCACAACTGATTTTAACTCACTTAACTGAGTTAAACTACTTTACAACTCACATAACTACACATCCAACTTTGTTACAACTTCGAATCACTTAGTTACAACTAAGTCCACTTGCATGTCCCACCAACCAACCTTTGAACTCAAATTTTCTATAGCTAATTGATATTCCACATCAGTTAACTATTTCCAAGTGCTCATTGAGAATAGATTATTATTTATTGTCCAACTATTATGAAGGGATAATAATAGTCGACATGCATCTATCAATAGACATGAAATCTATAAATAGAACTTGCACATACATCTATAAATATAACATCATCTATAAATAGAATATGCTAAACCATCTATAAATATACATCATCTATAAATATAATTTTCTCATGCATCTATAAATAGACCTCCACTTAAAAATAGCCTGAGGCTCCATCCTACTGTAGGTTCATAATTTTCACTAGGATCTTCTTGTTGAATCTCAACAACTAGACCACTCTTCTATTTGGTGAAAAAAATTACATATTAGTATACTTCCTTACAATGTGGCTATCACCTGTTCAAGATGATGTTCTCCTGCAAATAACTCTCACATATAACAAAAATACAACAATCTCCTACAGAGATGATCTATACCTCACCAATGGGTGTTAAAAAGCCCTCACAAATACACTCCAATTCCACACTGAAGCATACATAAAATATCTTCATAAAATTAATGAATGAATAAATAAAACCAGAACTGAACCATGCTGGCCATAGCTGCTACAAAAATAGTTATGTAAATGAGAACAACCCCTACAAGGTCTCCTCCTTGATCCACAACTACCAAAACTACTTCAAATGGCTGATTGATCCATACACCCCTCTTGTAAAACTTGCGAATTGACCTTAAATATGTGTTCAAAATAAAAAACATAAGTTACCATTGGGTTCATAGCATCATTAAACCCATGAGTAGCATCTTCTGGTTCTTCATTTGGACTTCAGGTCCTCTAGACATAGCCTCCTCTTCTGGTGGCCCTAGGCATAAAAAAATCTTCAAGTGGGAAAAAATACATCAATAAATGCTCCTCTACCTCTAAAACCTATTCCAATGGATTCCCAGCATGCCAAAATTATAAGAATGACTTTTTCTGAGCTCATTTTGGTCGAATATTGCCCAAGATAGGCTTCATTTACTCTAGGCCTAGTAAACTGCCACTAAATTAGTGGACTGCCAGTTAAGTCCACTAAAAGTGGAACTCCGCCAAATCTGGCGTGCTCCTCTAAAACTATACCAACATAATCTGAGTTTAATTAATGGATAAGTGCATTTTAAGTTTAAGATAAGCGATTTTTAATGATAAGCACGTTCTTAGCGCTAATTACGTTTTAACGTGGTTAAACCACGTTTAAAAATTAATTAAACGTAATTAAAAACTCTGCAGCTCATTCGGTTAGGCGCTTGGTTTTCAGGCTGTGGCCATATGGGGAGGGTGCTGGCCCGTGGGGCTGGCACCCTCCAACCCCGAACCGTCGGACTTGCAAACGATAAGTTTAAGCGATGAACATAGTGGTTAAGAACCACCAAGTAGGAGAACTGGTAACGCGTGCGAATGACAAGCAGAAGGTCGTGGGTTCAACCCCCACTCTTCCATATAAATTTTGCATAGATTTTCAACAATACTTTCCCAACATATTAGAGCTTGCCTCCAAATTTAAATCTTTGCCAAGTTGGTTAGAGGATCCTCCATACTTGGTTGAACTCCATCGAGAGGTGGGTTTTAAGACTATATATATATATATATATATATATATATATATAGACATATATTTCCACCATTATAAACCTAATGCCCAACCTTCATATAACTTGATAATTCGACCCAAGGGTTGGAGATGGCCAACTAGAGAGGACACGTGGTGCCCTCTGGTTGGGTTGTAGTCCAACCTTAAAAAAAATTCAAGTTCAAACTTCATAATAATATTGGAGGTCATTGGAAAATTCATCTCTTCACAAACCCATTTGACAAATCTAAAGATGACACTTGTCACAGTGCCAATGCTTGCAATCTGGAGAATATTCCCTGTAATGCTGACTGTACCTACCACATCATCCCTATACCTATTCTTCTTATTTTTTGCCTATTTAAGAAAACAAACAACAGATGATAACTCAATCATGCATACTCTGATTTTGATGAAACGAGTTGCACCGCAATCCTGGCAATGAACTCTATCCGGTCGTTCAAGTTTGAAGCAATTTTAAGAATTTTGAATTTTTAGCTAATTTTAGGCCCTAGTCCAAATTCTAATCACACCTTCCAACTGACAAGCTTTTGGACCCACAAAAGCTAATAATTATCTGCTTGAGCTTCAACACTTTTCTTCTTTCAAGTTATATCAACAGATTTTACTTGACAACTCTTTTTTGACAATCAACTTGACATGCCTTGCATCGCAACTGGCTATGTCTCTCAACCACTGCTCTCTAGCTATTGTTGAACCACTTCAGCATTGCTGAATTTTATTGACTGATACATATCCAGCTGTACCACATCAATCTATATGTGCTTGGAAAACTGTTAGCCTTCCCACTGAGAATGAATTCCCTCTTGCAACAAATGCATACAAGCTTCTTCTTGGAAATCCTCTTATCCAAATTAATCTTGCAATATGAGTGAAATCTTGGTGTCAAAACAAGAAACCAGCTTGTTCTACAATGGCTGCAAAACACTTTGCATCTTTTCCACTTCTCACTGAATGGACATCAAACTTCTTGCAACTTCTTGTCACAAGAACACACAATCAATCTTGAAAAGAAAACATTATGCAATAACTGAAATTACGACCACCTCTTTTTTTGCTCATCCAAAGCAGTGATTGTCACCTCCTCTAACATCAATTACATGGCGATATTCTTGCACATTGGTGTATCCAATATCGAGGCACAATCGACAAACACCATTAACTAAAACATAAGTTGATCAGCCTAATCGACAAACATATTCAACAAAAACATGCGACATCAACAACATAAGTCGACATGAAATGTGCAACAGAATCGACATAAATCGATATGAAATGTGTGCAACAAAATTGACACAAGTCAATAAACATATGATACATACGTAGAAATTTATAAATATTGATGTATTACCGGATTCTCTTGATCTAAAAATATTTATCTTCTTGCTAAATATATAATCCTTCCACTGTTAAATTTGCGAAAATTTAAAACTCAATTGCAAACACATGTGAATAGATTCAATCACACATAACATAGTTGTTTAACGGGAAAGCTTAAAGCTAAAAACCAAAACTATCATATATTATGTATATCAATGGAATCATGTAATAATTTCATACAAAGCTTAGTACATCAAGCTCTCATTACAATGTAGATTCATAACATACTTTCATGCAGAAATTTGCATCTCCATGCACCAATTTCTTGCCTCCAGACAACCTACCTCCACTGCGCAATCCCTGCTAAAGAAGACCACTGAATGAATTTGAATTGGCCTTTCCTTGACTGCGCAATCCTCATTGGAAACTCCAATGTGTGTCATATTCATTGAATGCATCACTATAGTCGCAATGGATAGTCCATCTCACTCTTTCGCCTATCTCTCCACTGGGTCTCCACTAGAACTAACATGCACTATAGTTAACTGTTGTATTTTGTTTAATTGCTAGTGAGTCATTAGGTGTGAATTAATTAACTAATTAATTCACTTAACTCTCACTAGTCTATCTTTCAATTAAACTAGATACAACTAGCTCAACTGAGTTAAACTAAATAACAACTCCATAAAATACTCTTCCAACTCTGTCATAAATTTGCCACTTCAGTTCTAACTGAGACCTTAATCCATGAGCCACCAATAAACCCTAGGAATTGCATAATTCCTTCAGCCCACTAATTTTCCAAATCTATTCACTGAAATAAAGTGCTCCAAGAGAATAAGTTAATTTTTATTGTCAGATTATTATTAAGAGCTAATAATAATCGACATGCACCTATTTTTAGATCGATGATCTATAAGTAGACTTCTCCCAATATTCTAAAAATATAATTTCATCTATTTTTCACATTTGACCAACCATCTACAAATAGCATCCTGCAACTTATAGAATATGCTCAGCATGTCTAAAAATAGACATACACCTAAAAATAGCCTGCGGGCCCCACTTAGTGAAGGTGCTTACTTTTCCTTAAGCTCATCATCTTGTTGAATATCAACACTCCCTCTCAACAAGATAGGGATTATCCTTCACCTCTATCCTGCCTCTATGGTATTCGAATTTTCTCCTGCCGAGCGCCTTCGTCAAAATGTCTACATCCTGATATTCCATAGGAATGTACTGAAGCAACATGATCTTCCACTGCACACAATCTCTGATATGATGATACCGGATATCAATATGTTTAGATCTATCATGAAACACAGGATTAATCAAGAGTTTAATGAAACTCTGATTATCACAATGTATCATTGTAGGATCTAAATGTGAACCAAACAAACCGACGAGGATCTTCCTCATCCAAATAGCCTCACATGCAGCTTGACTTCCTGCCATGTATTCTTATTTCGTTGAACTGAGTGCCACGGATCTTTGTTTCCTGTTGTACCAAGAAACTGTTGTAGATCTAATACTGAAAACCCCTCCTAATGTGCTCTTTTTGTCTATTGGGCTGCCTACCCAATCTGCATCCGTAAAGCCATGCAACTTCACCTCATCCATCTCTCTGTACCATAAGCCATACTCAGATGTGCCCTTGAGATACCTTAGGACATGCTTTCCTACCTTCCAAAAGAGCTTGGTAGGCCCAACCATCGCTTGTGAAAGTTGGTTCACCACATAGCATATGTTCGGTCTTGTATTAACTAAATACATGAGAGAACCCACCAACTGTTGATAAACAGTGGCATCCACTACCTCTGCCAATGTAGCATCCCCTTTTCTCCAATTTAATGGAAGAGGAGTATCCATGGGCTTGCAGTCCTCCATGTGAAACTTACCAAGTATCTCCCGAGCATACTTTCCTTGAGACACAAATAGTTCACCTTCTCGCTGCCATATTTCCAATCCAAGGAAATAATGAAGGAGGCCCAAATCCTTCATCTCGAACTCCTTTGCAAGATCTACCTTGCATGAGTGTATCAATTGCCCATCACCTATTAGTATTAAATCATCAACATAAAGAACAATGATTAAAAGCTTACCCTCCACCACAATTTTGTACAGGTTTTCATCCACCTCACTCTTGGTGAAGCCAAGTCTAGTGAAATAGTTGTCGATCCGTGTGTACCAAGCACGTGGTTCTTGCTTCAGCCCATACAACGCTCTTTTGAGTCTGCACACATGCAAATCGCTGCTGAAGATCTCAAATCCTTCAGGCTGCTCAATGTACACCTCTTCTTCAATGATCCCATTCAGGAATGCAGTCTTCACATCCATATGATGAATGTGCCAACCCATCTAAGCTGAGAGAGAAAGGATGGTCCTTATGGAAGAATACCATGTGACAGGTGCAAAGGTTTCTTCATAATCAATCCCCACGATCTGTGAGAAGCCCAGGGCAAAAAATCTTGCCTTATACTTCTTGACGCTCCCATCAGTAGCTTTCTTTACCTTGTAGATCCATTTAGAATCTACCAGTGATTTCCCACCAGCCTTGGAACAATCGCCCAAGCACTGTTTTTAACAATGGAGTCATACTCCTCCACCATGGCATCTACCCAGGTGGGCTCCTACACCGCTTCTTCAAAATAAAATGGATTTTTCACGACACACTTGCTCATAAGAGCCATGTATCTAGTAAATCGGTCAGGTGACAATCTTTGTCTACATTGTGATGTAGGGACCCCTACATTCTCTGTCGCATCAAGCTTCAATCTCTTAGCTTCTATGGTACCCCTTCTGCCTGTTCTGATGTTTGGTTCTACATGAGTGGACTCCTCCACTCCATGAATCTCCTCCTGTGGTTGATCCACATCTAGAGGCTCATCTTTGGGAATAAGAAGTTCCTCCTCTGCATGCAAGTGTAGCTCCATCTCAAGCGACAACTTCATGGCTTTCACCTCATTGAATTTTATATCTCCTTGCACCACAGTCATTTGACTGTTTGGAAAATACACACGATAATTATGGGTTGTTTCTGTGTACCCCACAAATATCCCAACTTCTGTAGTTAGCTCCAGCTTCTTCTTGGTGTCCTTTGTCACATGAATGTAAATAGATGAGCCAAAAATATTCAAATGAGAAATATCAGGCTTGTTACCAGTAAAAGCTTCTTCGGGTGTACTCATGCCAAGTACTCTATGACGACAATGGTTTTTCAGATAAGCCTAAATGTTGCATGCTTCCGCCCACAAGTGCATAGGTAGGCCCTAGTCATGCAGCATAACTCGTGCAACACCCATGATCATTCTATTCTTCATCTATGCGACCCCATTCTGTTGTGGGTTATGAGGCGCTATGAGTTCTCTTCGAATTCCTTCATTTCTATAGAAGTATTTGAATTCGTTCGAGATATATTCACCACCATTAATGCTCTGTAGAGCCTACACTTGCTTCCCTGACTCCTCCACCAATGCTTTAAACTCACATAACTTTGATAATGTTTTGCCCTTCTTTTGCATGAAGAAGATCCAGAATCTATGAGAATAGTCATAAAAGAATATAACATAATGCCTGTGTTTTGTTGTTGAAACAACCAAGAAAGGTCCACACACGTCTGTGTGAATTATCTCCAGGATCACCGAAGCACAGTTCCCCTTTTCGTGAAAGGTGGTCTTCACAAAATTACCCATAGTACATCCCTTTCACTGATCTGACTGCACAAGGGTAACCATGGGAAGTCCAGTAGAAATATGCTACAAAATCTTCAAGGCACCATGGTCAAGATGGCCCAATCTCCTTTGCCATAATTCGCCCTCATCTTGGCTCACCACTTCTTCTGCTTTTCCCATCATTGCAGCACAGCCATCTACCTCCAACTTGTAGATATTCTTAACTCAAATCCCTATCCTCTTGGTTTGAACTGTTTTTTTATGTTGCGGGAAAGCTTTTCCCTTGCTGAAAACAATGCCATAACCTTTGTCTTCCAACATTGCGACCGAGACCAAGTTCTTCTTCAGACCTGGGACATGCATAACATATTTCAAAAGAAATGGTTTACCTGAATCCCTCTCAAAGGTAATGGTTCCAATTCCGGTCATTGTATCTGCCATCGTCGCCCATCTCTATATGCATTTGGAGATCCTTCTCCTCCAAGTCACTAAACAACTCCTTGTCTCCCGTCATATGGAAAGACGCACCACTATCAAGATACCACACCGATCCCATTGAGATTGAAACCAAGCATGCGATCAAAGATAAATCAAGTTCAAATTGTGAGGCTAAGGCCTCTCAAGCAGCCTTCTAGTTCTTCTTTTTCTGTGGACAATTAGTGGCGAGATGCCCATGTTCGTGATAGTTAAAACACTTCACTTTGGACAAATCTAGCTTCTTGACTTTAGCCTCGAATTTCGGATGGGATTTCTTCCCCTTTCCCTTCCTTTATTTTTCAGCCAAAGTGAAATTCTTTTCATCATCATTCTTTGATGAATATCCATCCCTGGTACTTCACCTTATCTCCTCCTGCACAAGGTCCGACCAAAGTCGTTCCCAACCCGGTAGTTTCTCCTGTCCATTGACAAAGTCTTTGTAGCTATGCCAACTCTTTAGAAGCCCAAGGAGAGCCAATATCACCAAGTTATCATAGTCAACAGTAATCCCCACACTTCCTAGTTCATCCCTACAGTGGACAAACTTCATGAGGTATTTTGGAATATTGTCGCCCTTCTCCATTTTTATTTTTCTAAACTTATCTTTCAGTGCCAACTTCCTCTGGTCACTTCTGCTTTGGAAAATATCTTTCAAAGCCTTCCACATTGCAAATGGAGTGGATTTCCCGTGAAGGCTTGACACAATATTGTCCTTCACACTTTCCAACAGAATTCTTCTTGTCTTTGCTACCTTATTTTTCCATGTGTCAAGTCCTGCAACATCGCTAGAAGCAGGCTTAGGAACATCGCTATCTTTGAACTCCTTAAGGCCATTGTCTTCAAGCACCACCTCCATCCTATCCTTCCAGACTATTTAATTCGATCTACCCTCAAGGGAATACTCCAATCGCAACCCATTGAAATACATTTCAATGAATACTCAACTATCGCACCAAGAAATTTCTGCAACAAATTCGAATATTGCACCAGTAGAGAACTCGGCACTTATTCACAATTGCAATATCCAGTGATAAATACTGCTTCGATACCATGTATAAATTCATAAATGTTGATGTATTACTAGATTCTCCTGATCTAACAATATTTATCTTCTTGATAAATACCGAATCCTTCCACTGTTAAACTCGTGGAAATTTAAAACTCAATTACAAACACATGTGAATAAATTCAATCGCACATAACATAGTTGTTTAACGAGAAAGATTTTAGCTAAAAACCCCAACTATCATATATTATGTATATCAATGGAATCATTTAATAATCTCATACAAAGCTTAGTAAATCAAGCTCTCAGTACAATGTAGGTTCATTACACACTGACATGCAGAAATTTGCATCTCCATGCACCAATTTCTTTCCTCCTGACAGTCTGCCTGCACTGCGAAATCCCTGCTAAAGAATACCATTGAATTAATTCGAATTGGCCTTTCCTTGACTATGCAATCCTCATTGGCAACTCCAATGTGTGTCAGATGCATTGAATGCATCACTATAGTCACAATGGATAGTCCATCTCACCCTTTCACCTATCTCTCCACTAGGTCTCCACTGGAACTGACATGCACCATAGTTAACTGTTGTATTTGTTCAGTTGTTAGTGAGTCATTAGGTGTGAATTAATTAACTAATTAATTCGCTTAACTCTTAATAGTGTATCTTTCGATTAAACTAGATACAACTAGCTCAATTGAGTTTAACTCACTTAACTAAGTTAAACTAAATAACAACTCCATAAACTACTCTTCCAACTCTGTCATAACTTTTCCACTTCAGTTCTAATTGAGTCCTTCATGCATGAGCCACCAATAAACCCTAGGAATTGCGTAATTCCTTCAACCCACTAATTTTCCAAATCTGTTCATTGAAATAAAGTGCTCTAAGAGAATAAGTTGATGTTTATTGTCGGATTATTATTAAGAGCTAATAATAATCAACATGCACCTATTTTTAGATCGACGATCTATAAATAGACTTCGCCCAATATTCTAAAAATAGAATTTCATCTATTTTTCACATTTGACCATCCATCTACAAATAGCATCCTACAACTTATAGAATATGCTCACCATGTCTAAAAATAGACATACACCTAAAAATAGTCTACGAGCCCCACTTAGTGAAGGTGCTTACTTTTCACTAAGCTCATCATCTTTTTGAATCTCAACACTCCCTATCAACAAGATAGGGATTATCCTTCACCCCAATCCTGCCTCTATGGTATTCAAATTTGCTCTTGTCGAGCGCCTTCGTCAAAATGTCTGCATCCTGATCTTCCATAGGAATGTACTAAAGCAACATGATTTTCCGTTGCACACATTCTCTGATATGATGATACTAGATATCAATATGTTTAGATCTATCATGAAACACAAGATTATTCAAGAGTATAATACAAATCCGATTATCACAATGTATCACTGTAGGATCTAAATGTGAACAGAACAAACTGACCAGGATCTTCCTCATCTAGATAGCCTCACATGCAGCTTGACTTGCTGCCATGTATTCTGCTTCCATTGAACTGAGAGCCACGGATCTTTGTTTCCTGCTGTACCAAGAAACAGTTGTAGATCCAATACTGAAAAATCCTCCTAATGTTCTCTTTATGTCCATTGGGTTGCTTGCCCAATCTGCATCCATGAAGCCATGCAACTTCACCTCATCCATTTGTCTGTACCATAAGCCATACTTAGATGTGCCCCTGAGATACCTTAGGACATGCTTGCCTTCCTTCCAAAAGAGCTTGGTAGGCTTAACCATCGCTTGTGAAATATGGTTCACCACATAGCATATGTTCGGTCTTATATTAACTAAATACATGAGCGAACCCACCAACTGTCAATAAATAGTGGCATCCACTACCTCTATCGATGTTTCATCCTCTTTCCTCCAATTTCCTGGAAGAGGAGTATCCATGGGCTTGCAGTCCTCCATGTGAAACTTACCAAGTATCTCCCAAGCATACTTGCCTTGAGACACAAACAGTTCACCTTCTCGCTGCCATATTTCCAATCCAAGGAAATAATGAAGGAGGCCTAAATACTTCATCTCGAACTCCTTTGCAATATTTTCCTTGCATGAGTGTATCAACTGCTCATCACCCATTAGTATTAAATCATAAACATAAAGAAAAATGATTAAAAACTTACCCTCCAACACAATTTGGTACAGGTTTGCATCTGCCTCACTCTTGGTGAAGCCAAGTCTATTGAAATAGTTTTCGATCCGTGTGTACCAAGAACGTGGTGCTTGCTTCAGCCCATACAACACTCTTTTGAGTTTGCACACATGTGACTCATTGCTGAAGATCTCAAATCCTTCAGGCTGCTCAATGTACACCACTTCCTCAATGATCCCATTAAGGAACGCAGTCTTCACATCCATCTGATGAATGTGCCAACCCATCTGCGCTGAGAGAGAAAGGATGGTCCTTATGGAAGAATACCGTGCGACAAGTGCAAAGGTTTCTCCATAATCAATCCCCTCGATCTGTGAGAAGCCCCGGGAAAAAAATCTTTCCTTATACTTCTCGACGCTCCCATCAGCAGCTTGCTTTACCTTGTAGATCCATTTCAAATCTACCATTGATTTATGCACCAGCCTTGGAACAATCTCCCAAGCATTGTTTCTGACAATGGATTCATACTCCTCCACCATGGCATCTACTGATGTGGGCACCTACGCTGCTTCTTCAAAAGAAGATGGCTCTGTCACGACACACTTTCTCATAAGAGCCATGTATCCAGTAAATCGTTCAGGTGACTGTCTCTGTCTGCGCTGTGACGTATGTGTTAGGTTCCCGTGATTTGGCTGATTGGCAAGCCAAATGACAGTGTAACATCAAACCAAGCTTTGGATCCTGAGGACCTAGCCTTCCTGGACTCAGAGAGGGCTCTCTCTATATGTGTAAGGGATATCTGTGTGTTTGTTTATTCTGTTCTGATTTTAGGCTAGTTATGAAGTAAGTTTTTGATTTTTTTTTTTTTAAGTTGTGAGGGATAAAACTGATCAAAGATATAAAATAGATAACAATATGTTAGATTAACTGGGCTATGGGGTCAAAAGGTCAAGAAATCTATTAGATGACGAAACAAGGCTGTTGAAGGGCCGATTTGATTCAAGGTAGAAAGGATCTTTGGGAAAAATGGAGTAAATGGACATCAAGTTTGTGAACAAAAAAGAGTTTCAGGCATCACTGGTTCAATAGATAACATAAACATGGTAGGGAAAACCCTTAATCATGCAAAATGTAACTATAAACTAATCAACACATAGAAACAAACATTCAAGCCATGCATAGAAGTATAAGACCCTCTAACTTTGGGAAATGGCTATCAGACTTTGGGGAAAACACTTAAGGAAGAAAAACAACTCAAAACACTATGCCGGAATGCCTAAACACAGTACTTCAAGTTATTGGGCACTTTGAACAACAATATTTGCATAGTTTTAGGCAAAGGGCTAGATTGAAACTAGGCCTCCTTGGTTCAAACAAAATGATAATCTAATCAGTCAAAGAGAAATTTCATGGATGGAACTATAGCTAGCCATAGGTAAGCAGGGCATACCGTAAGTCCTTAGCATGTATAGAACTATGAATGAAACAAGAAAAAATATCCTCAAGTTGTTAAAGAGCAGTTAAGAATTCTTTAATGCAACTAAGGAAGAAGAAAACATGAAGGCTATGAAGATTCAGGAAATTTGAGGTGCCTCCATGGGCATATCTCAAATTTGTTCTCTACTGATATATAGCAAGCAAGAAACATGTATCATGAATGAAAACTAGAAGACAACAACAAAGCAAGAAACACTATACCATTCTACCATGTCATGGAATCCATCAACAATCCTTCATCATCCATTCAAGAACATTCAAGAGGCAATCCAAAAGCATAACACAAGTATTTTCTCCAAAGCTCATATGACCATATATTGCTTCTCTTCTCAAGTTCAGCCTTGTTTACAATGATAGCCTTTGGAATATATAGGCTCAAGTGAGGAAAACCTCATGGTTCAACTTGCATCCTCATTGGCCTAATCAAAATATCTAAACTTGTCCTTGAGGCTTTGCAAAGCCCAAGGAACAAAAATATCTCATAAAATATCTAAAAATGCTAAAAAAGGGAATTTAATTGACTTTGCATAATTTTTCATGTGTAAAAATAGCTAAACGCACATTTGGAAAAAGCATATTTTAGAGGTTCAAAAATTACAAAAATATTTCAATTTTACATCATAAAAAGGTCCCCTGACTTGCCGGAAACATTTGGCAGCGTTCCTGATGTCGAAAAGAGGCTCATGATAGCTCGTTGGAAAGCTCTGAATGTCTACTTTCCGACGCAACTAAAATTGCTTCAATCTGATGCCTAGAAGTCCTACAAATATGCACCTGTGTGTAAAAAGCCATAAAATAACAGTTTGCTGATAGACCGGGCAGAGTGTGCAAAATGCGAGCCTTTTTCGCTGTTTTGAAGGGGAAAATGATCTCCAAATGCTCTTAAAATCACTGAGGACATGCTCATGAAATTATGGCATCCGATGGTACCATTATCCTCCCTTGATGAATCCTCAAAATGAAATGGCGAATTTATGAGTTTTTGATCAAAAACTCAAAAATGCCAAAAAAACCAAAAGTTGTCAAAATGGGCCCAAAGTTGGTATGTATGGCCCTCAAGGGTCCTTAGCAACATGCTCCAAAGTTGAAGCCAAAATTTCAAGCGCTGATATGCCTTTCTTCTCTTTCCGTGCCAGGGGGCTTCCCCTTTTCTTCCTTCAGTTTCTCTTGGGTGGACTTTAGCTTGCGTCGGGCAAACTGATTCAACTTTTGATAGTGTTGTGTCATCTTCCTTTGCAGCTCCAGGTCTCTGTTTGTCTTTTCAAGCTTCATCTCCAAGTGTTTATTGGCTCTTTCTAGCCATGCCTCCTTATTCTCTTCAATTTCTTGCTCAAGTAGTGCAGTGAGGGGAAAGGATTGAAGATTGGCCTGTTCTTCTTCCTTTTGCTTATCCAGGGCTCTTTTAAGCCCTATGGTTATAGGCCTCTTCCGCCTAGGCTGGTATTCTTCTTCATCTTCATCAAACTCACCGATGAGCTCCTCTATCCTTACTTGTGCTTTAGCAGCCTCTTTCTTGTATTTGATTGCTCGTGCCTCATGGACAGCCATATGGACACTCATTTGTTTATTTGGGATCTCCAAGAAATTATTGAGGTTATTTTCCTAATGAAGGTCATTCTCCAATGCTTCAATTTGACCCTCTCGATGGATTAGAAGGTTTTCAAGAATGCAAGCTTCATTATCGCTATCATCACTTTGGATTAGGATGACAGCTAATGCACCTCCATGTTCTTGACTTTCTCCAATCTTGCCTTTCCCTTTGCCCTTGAAGGCTAATCTTGCACTCTTCATTCTTGGCATGCTAGTGGGAGACCCCTTTGGTGATTTTCTTTTGCTAGGGACAACTCTTGTCACTTTTGGAGTGGCAGCCTTAGGTCCTTTCTTTCTTGATGTGCTGGGCTTTGTTCCTTTAGGAGAAGGAGACACAATTGCTTTACCCTTGTCATCTTCTTAAAACTGCTACTCTCCTTGAGGCTGCTATGTGTCTTCTTTAGGTTGCTTCTGCTCATCAATGTCATGATGCTGATCTGTCTCAAATTCTTGTTGCCCTTGATCATCAACATCATGCTGCTGCTGTGCTTGGAATTCTTGTTCATTTTGTGGCTCAAGCTGCTGCTCAAATTTCTGCCCAAACTTCTGTTCATGACCTTCAATATCAACTTGTTGCTCTTCCTCTTGTCCCTGTTGTTCATCATCACTGAGATGCTGCTGTTCAGCACTCTTTTCTTCTTGCTCCTACTGCTGACCATCACCACTATCTTGTTGTTGTTTCTGTTTACCAATATCAAGCTGCTCTTCATCCCTTTCTTCTTGCTCATGCCCTTTCTCTTCTTGTTGTCTTGACTTTCCTGTGGTAATCTCGCGCCTTCTAGGAGTAGGCCTGCTGGACAAAGGTACAAGGCGATGAATAGGCTGGGTGGGAGATATATGGACAGGAGGAATAGTGGAGAAATCCGGGTGACTAATAAAAACATCCCAAGAAACCCCTTTTTTCTCCAACTGATGTAGAATGATAATTTTGATCAGAGAATGATGGAAAAGGGAAGCTATTTGCAGAGATGGAGTCTTCTTCTGGACTAAGGATGCCATCTTCTCGATGCTTTTGCATAAAAAGTAAGGGAGATTGAGCTGCCTAGTTCTAGTGAAATGCATCAACAGTCGGACATGATAGGCATAAACTCTAGTAAATCTCCCTTCACAAGTAAAATACTTCATTATGACCTTCATTAGAGGAGCATAGCTGGCAAGAAGATAAGAGAAAGGAAAAATAGCAGTGCAAGTATCTCTGTGCTCGGGCTTGATGAAAGGCTTGTAGTCATCCAAGTCTAGATGGGTCTATTTGAACCATTTCTCGCCATGATATGGAATTTTGGTGGCTTTAGACACTGAACTCGGGGAAAACTTGAAATCAAGGTCTGCTATCTGGAAATGTTTGCTTTGGAACCTCAGGGTGCATAGGTGTGTCAAGGGCGAGAAACTTTTGACCTCCTGTACCTTCTGGCAAAAATCTAAAAAACCTACCTCATGAAAATTGAAGAGGATGGATGGATGTGCATTTACCTCCTCTGTAGAGATTGGCTCATATCTTTTATGTAAACCACTTCTGTTGTCTTGCCTGGGCGGAATTTTGGGCTAAATATGCTATTGAAGAACAAAACAGCCTCACTGCCTTTAAACTGCCTTTTTAAACTAAACCCTGTCAATTCACTGTTTTGATAGAGAAACAATGTCTTTGAATGATTTCAAAATGTTCCCTCACAATAAAACCCCTGCTCCTTAGAGAGTGGCCTTCCCACCTTTAATATGTATTTCAGCCAACAGACTTTTTAATAAGAAACAATACAGCGAAATGAAGACAGGCTATTAGGTGAAATTGTTGTTTATAGTGTCAAAATCACCTTGCTCTGTGATGTTTGGAGCTCAACAACCTGTTTTGTATCTTTGACCAATGGTGAACTTTCCAATCTTCACAATCTTGCCCTTGCCTAGCATGCCAAACACTCAACAAAACTTATATCTCATGCAGTCAACTTTAGTGTAGGCATACAATAAATTTCACAGTTTATGGAACAAGGTGGCAGAGTTTTTTTAAAAATGCTCCAAAGTTTCAAATAAAGGCTATAGGAGTCTATCCTTTCACACAATCAAAGCTCCTTTTAATATGGAAACCCTGTCCCTCTAGAAAATGTCTTTGTATCCTCTGAAAATCAACTTGGAAGTGAGCTTGAAGAACAGAAGGCATTTAAAGTGTACACAGTGCAATTGTCTTTCTCTGTGGGTGGTAGGGGTAACCTTGCCCTTTGGTATTTTGAAGAATAAAACACACCCTCGTTCTTTGATATGAGAAAGGTGAAAACATACAGTTTTTAGCTTGACACAATTTCTTTCCCTGACTGTAGGTGTCAAAAATTGTTGCATTTATTCAGACTTTGCCAATGTTCTATTGATTAAGAAAGGCGATTTTTCCAATACACTGTCTCTGCTTAGAGCATACTAATATGATATCTCTGTCCCTTGAATAACGAAGACCTGCATTTGTTTCAAGCTTCCCAAAACTAACAGTATGTCAAATGACCCCCTTTTGCACATTTAAACAATATTTTCAGTGATGATGTCTCTTGATAATAAAAGCCAAGATTGCCTTTGCCAGCTCTGATAAACAGTTTTAAAAAGACACTTGTCTATGATTGGAGTTACTTTCATTAATGACATGCCTCCCCAAGGGTTTAAAACTCAGATCATAAGCTTTTTATACCTTTGTGTTGAGGAGACAAACATATGAGGTGTAGAATGACTGTTGGAATATTTCATAGGTACCAAGGCTTTTATCAGTCATTTTCTTTTCAATGGAGCTCTGAAATCACCAACTCTACTGCATCTGAAGGATACATTTGTCTTTGTGGTGGAGTGTAGATCGCAACACCTGAACTTACACTAGCACTTTGACTGATATCAAGATGTCTCATGTTTGGGGCTGTGTACTACTTGCCTGCTTTTTCTCTATGTTTATCCAGAAACCATGGACTGTATCCCACAGCCCAACAGAAACATAAAAGCACACAGAGGTCCTTTTTATTGAAGTGTCCTCTTGCTCAACACTGATTTGAGCCATTCATATTAACACCCCTGCAGAGATATTTTGTTATGATAGCTTTGATCAATGGAGTCTCTTTTTGTTGCGCCATGGTGAATGATGCTGGCAATTTCAATTTATCTTCTTTCTTAGGGCACAAGAGCAAAAAAAAATTCTTTCTCTTGATTTGAACATTTCATATCTTAGCCCTGTTTTGAACATCATTTTCCCTCAGAAACCTTGAGTCACTGTTTCACTGTCTAGTAAAAAACAAACCTGTGTTTATAGTAAGTTTTACAATTCTTCAAGTCAACATTGGCCATCGCCCTCTGCTTGTGGATGAAGGAGGCGCCTTAACCCTCTGGTTATAGATGAAGGAGGTTCTTGGCCATGTCAAATAATAAGTTTTTTTGGCAGTGTTGTCTTTCTTTTACTGTGCTATCAAGCTGAATGAAGTTGTAAGAGTTTGATGAGTAACTCCTTACCCTGCAGATGTATCTCAGGCTCATGTTTACATTGAGAAGTAGTTGTTCTTCTAAATGTGGATTCAATAATTTTCTCCTGAGATGATGACATGTTTCCTGTCTTTGTAAAATCCATAAAAAATTGTAAAACACTTAAAATCAGCTTGAGACTGTGTTCTATGCATTGCTGAGACTTAGGGGTGTGTAAGTGGCGCGACTCAGGGCTGTGATCACTTTCATTTGCAGAGTGGGAGGTCTGTCATGATTGGTCTGTAGCAAATGGAGGTTTTTGGCCTTTTGATGGTTGTCAAGGGTAAAATGCCTTAAAGCACCACTTCCTAACTTAGGGGAGGCTTTTGAAACAGACTTGGATTGTCCTTTTAGAGCTGATGAGCAGACCAGTAGGGCTAAAGCTAGATAGGATAGTGATAATGAGGTTTAACCTTAACATGGGCGGACTGAAAAGTAGGAGGGTGAAAAAAAGTTTTATGAGGGTTTTCTAGATGAAAAATTGACATATGGAGATCAGCTTCTAGAAAACTCAGCTATGGATCTAGTCATTACTAACAAGTGAAAAATACTGATGACTAACAGTGGCTCCATTTGGGGAGGGCAGCTCCTCGTCAGGAGGTGTCCAGAATTCAGATCTTTGGCTTATGAAGACCAGTGCTTTACCCATTGGCGTAAAATTTCACCCTTCTTTGATGCTATTTCTGAAAAGTGACAGCATGGTTAACATCAATGATATTTATACCTACCCCACTATCTTTCCTAACATTTTTTTTTTCTTCTCTTTGGCGCATTTGAACTAGCAGCCTTTTGACAATGTATATTTTTCTTTTTGCAAAATGAACCTATCTATTTCTACTCTTATATCTACCGGGAGTTCAGATTAAACTAATGAACTCCTTCATTACTCTACCTATGCTAGATCAACTATCAAGATTAAGCAGTTTGACAGGATTTTGTTCTCTAATCTAAAACACGAAATTTAAAAGATGATCAAATCAGGATTAGACAATCTGATTTGTCATGTATTTGCGGCATGATAGTACAAACTGCACACAAATATTATTCTGCAACAAAAGGAAAACTAGACAGGCGGGGCTAAGATGTACAATGTATTTTTCATCCCTCGCTTCTCTCTTTGGTTTTGTTTTAGGCATGTGGAACCAGAATCTCTCCCTAATCTACTCTCTGTGATAAGTCAATCTTACACAATGTTGACCATATTTTTCACTCACTAACTTATCAGCAAATAAATTTAAACATGTTCAGCTATGATTAGGCTAGATAGCTGAACAAGACATTGAAGTGCTAGTAGCGGCATTTGGACTTGCGCGCTTTCTGAAAGACTATTTTTTGGAACATGGGGCTTTGTTCTATCTTCACTCGCCCTCTTTTCTATCTTTTACTGTTTTTGACTTTTCTATTTTTCTATGTTTCAGACAGTGGTATATACAATGAATGAAAGTGTTTCAAACTCAGAAATCTTGGAAATGACGAAATTTAAGCATCTTATCCTCGTAAGGATCTCCTCTCACCCTTGGCCCACTCAACTCATGAAAAGAGAAATTTGGAAAGTTTTCTCTCTCTAACATGACATAGTGATTCATGCAAGAATCTCTAAACGGACCGGTATCTTCCCGTTGTACCTCTTTGTATATCTAACTCCCACTCCTTTCCTTATTGTACATCTTCCTTAAGTGATGCATGTACTCTTGGCCATTCTTGAAATAGATAATGACATCATCAAGGTATGCAAAAATGCAGAAATTTAAAACTGGGAACATGGCCTTCATGAACAGATTTCTGATATTGGGTGGTTTTGCAATTTTGATTCTGAAATTAGATCTACCTCCCGCAAACTGGAAAAAATCATTAAGCTGTCTACTTTGCAAGGGAATCTTTTGAACATAACCTGAAACATCATCTTGCGAAAACACATGATTAAAAGCACTTTTAATTGGTATATCATGGTCTTGGGTAGAAAAAACAGAATTTCTGTTATAGGGATATGCAGTAGTATTTCTAAAATCGAAACAGACTCTATGACCAGTTGTTTTATCCCTGTTTATTACAGTTTGGTTCAGATTGTTATGTTTTCTCTTGTCAAAGTTATTCTTTGAGGGAGAAAAAGTATCACAGCATTTTCCCTTGTTTTTCCTGTAGAAATTGGTATTCTGCATGAGATTTCTGATTTTAGCATTTCTGAGTTCTTCATGAAAAGACAGAATATGAGCCAATTTTAGTAGCTCAGGTATGCTGGGACTGCAGCTATCATTCTTGCTCATAAGAAGTTTATCAGGCATTTTTTCTAGATTTTGAGTTGCTGGGGCTATAGTCAAAGTTTCATTTGCAGTGGATGATCCATATGATGGTAAATCTTTGAGGTATGGTAGAAACATTAAACTCCCTTTCTCCCGAGTTCCGAACAGGTTTATGATGTGTAAGTCTTCTAAAGCCTTTACCCGGAAAAAATTTCCGCAGGTTACTGCTGGTGTTTGACTATGGTTAGAGTAATTCGCTTGATAGTACAGAAGGGTTTGCGCTTCTTGCTCTAATCCCACCTTAGAAGGGACATACTTACTTTCTTCAAGACACAGCTGTTCATGATCATGGTAGTTTTGAGTGTCTAGTTCATCATAGAGCACTAGGGGCAGCTGATATGGTGGATCTAAGTTTATTTCAGTCTCTTCTGACTCTTCCTCCATGTTTTCATCAATATGCATAATGAAAGAGTTCAGGTCAGAATGTAAGGAACACATTGGAATGTTGTCTGGCCTCTCTTGACTACTAATCATGTATTTCATGTGTGACTCTCGGTAGAGTATTCTTGTCTAGTCGAACACAGGAATGGTGGCATATGACATGTCCAGTTGAATATTCCCTTGGAGTTTGGCTCCCCAAGATCTAGATAGAAGCATCCCGTACTTGGGAGGGATGTCTGCCACTACTATATCCATGATTAGATGTTTCGCGGGTATTTGGGCCAGACTAAAACAAAGGTCTTTGATCAAACCCAGGCATTTGACTCTACTCGAATCAAATGAATACAAGTATTTGTATGGTCTTGTGATTTCCAGGCCTAGTCTTTCCATTACTACCTTTGGTATAAGATTATGCGAGGCGCCGGAGTCTAGCATGGCATTGTGGAGGATTTGGTTGTGGATGTTTAGGCTAATGTAAAAAGGAAGAGTAGTTCCTTCTTGGAATTTTCCCTCTATCTTCGGACCAAACAACACTTCAGGAGTGTCATCAGCCAGATTAATAGTGTTCGCATCATTCCCTAGATTTAGGACCTTTAACACTTGGGATTTATAAGAGTTTTGGGCGATGAGTTTGGTAAGAGGCATGGTGATCTTGATCTTGGCGATTTCACCTTCAAAACTAAAAGGCAACTGAAGTTTGGATATGTTTGTTTCAGCTTTTTCAGCCATGACCTTCTCTATGTTCTGATTTTGTTGGCCTTGTTTTGGGGTTTTGTTTGCCATAGTTGCTTCGGTAACTTTTGTGGAAGTACTAGGAGCATCTGAGTCAGGACCAGTTTGGGTAACTTTAGTTTTGTTTTGGTCACTCTTCTCGACCATGATTTTGTTAATGTTTACTGCTTTCCTAAGGATGGTATTAGGGGTTTTAGCAGTATCTGAGTTACTTTTTTTGAAATTATCTTGGTTTCTTTTGCTTCTAAGGTCATATTGCAGGTGAGCTTCTATTATGGCATTTTGAAAATCTATGGCAGGGTCGTCGAGATCTTCATAGTTGGCCTCATCCTAATTAGGATAAAAGAATGCTTGTTCTTCTTCTATGAAGTACACCTCACTCTCATTATCAAACCCTATAAGGTTCAAATGACTTTCACCAATGGGTTCTGTATCCCTATCCTCTTCTTCCACGTAATTTTCATTGAATGGTGGCCTAATTTGTTGGTCATTTTCTCTTGGTCTGTTTTGGGGCTGCTCCCTCCTAAATTTTTGGTTCTGGTTTCTGTTTGGAGGGTTTGGCTGGCTGTCCCTAACAGGGGCCTTCTCATTTATCCTTTCCCACATTTTGGCCATGGTTTTGACTAAGTCATCTATTCTAGGATCTAGGGAAGGTGATGAAGTGGAGACCTCGTCTTTATATGTGACCTTTCTTTCTGATCTAGTCCTAGCCCTTTTTTCTGCTAAGTTGGCATCTGCTTTTATGGCTATTTGTTGCATTTCTTCTAAGGTAGGGGGATCTTTGTCTCTCAGATGATATGTCATGTCCAGATCAAAACCCTCGGGAAATTTTGCCAAGGCTAAACCAAGTGGGGGTTTGAAATGAGGTGGGAGGGAGTTATACACACTGTTGAACCTAGTGCAGTAAGCCTAGACACTTTCCCCATTTTCCCGTTTTAGGTTGTTATATTCTGACAGGATTTGAATAGGGTTCTTTCGGATTTCCCACCTATTTCTGAAGACTTGATGTAGTTCTGGGATGTTGTGGATGTTGTTTGGAGTCAAGCTTTTGAACCATGTTTTGGGTTCACCACCCAGGCTTTGGGCGAATATTTTCATTCTGACGGTCTCGTCTTATACCTCCAGGTATTCATAAGCATCAATAATCCTACTTATATGCTGTTCAGGTGTGGTGGTGTCTTCTCTGGTAAAGTGTGGGATTTTTTCTTGATATTTATTTGGGAGAGGAGCCAAAGGTAGTGGAAACACCAAAGGTGCGTACCAGGCTTCCATGACGGGAGCTAATGGATGATGTACAAGATGAGGACTAGTTTGATGAGATGAGGTGGTTTGAACAGTGGTGGTTTGGACAGGTGTGGCAGATGAACTTGGACTAGTGATCTGGTTTGAGCAGATCTGGGATGGTAGGAGCCAAAGTGATGGAGAAGCTGAAAGTCGGGGGGGTGGAAGGTGAGGCTTCTCTACTATGACTGTGTGATTTGTCTAGGGTTTCAAGATCGTCAAAGTTTATCTTACTATGAGACCTGCTTCTGAAAAGAGTTTTTGATGACTCTAATTCAAAAGGTGAATCTGGTAGGATAGTGAGATGTTCAGGTACTGATCTTGTTTTACGGATGGATCTACTAGTAGCTAGATGGTCAGTTTCGGAAGCTTTCCACAGAATCTTCTCTGGGTCATCTACTATGATAGGGGGATTTGGGTCTGGATGGGATCTAGTGTTGATTCTTTGTGGAGCCAGATTTCGGGTTTAGAATTTAGAGAGGATGGTATTTGTGAAGGTTCTGGATGGATGTCCTATCTAAGGTTATACTAATGTGAAGGATGGTCAAAACCAAAAGGATGAACTAGTGGGGTCGCCAAGTGGATTTTTATGAGAACTATAGTCCACCACCAATACTATCAAAGATGCTTATGGAAAAAGTTTTAGTAGCAAACTTTGAGATGGCAACTTGCAAAGAAGAGTGATTCACTTGGTTTCTACAGTTTGCTAGGCTGCATGGACAAGCTAATGGTTCTCTTGGCAAGAAGGTTTCTGCTGATCTCCTGTGTTTAGGTGAGGTTTTCTGAATCGCTAAGTTATACTTAGATTTTCACTGATTACAGAGTTTCCACCCTAAGCTTGAGTTTTGAAAGGATGAGTGAGCAGAAAGGTATATTTTATGAATTTTTTGGTTTTTTATAGAGTTTTTAGGCCTACTGGAGGCTAGTGGAGTCGCCAGGTGGAACTTGGTTATTTTTGAAAAGCTCAGCTATGGTCCACCACCAGTAACTAAGGTAAGGCTAATCTGGGAATATTTTGGGGCTTTTTGAGTTTTTAAGTGTAGCCTATGGTTTATCTAAAGTATTCTAAACTTGTTTCGACACTTAGCTAGGGTGACGATAAAAACGAGTTTACTCTAAATGGAACTAAGGACTGCTTTCCTGTGAGGTTTGGAAGAGCTTCCTATGACTGAATCATCATTTTGCTAAGATGGTGAGACAACCAGATTCTATTCTTCTAAGTTTGACTGAGATTTTGAGATTTCCTAAGGGATACCTAGGATTTTTTGACTCAAGGTCCCACCGTGATCGCCATTATGTTAGTGAGCGGTGGGATAAGTCAGTCAGATAGTATTCTCAAAAGTCTCTTAAGATTAGGGAAACTAAGTTTGTTTATTACTCAGTGTCCCACCGTGATCGCCATTATGTTAGTGTGGCGATGAGGTGGCTCAGTCGGATAGTAGCCTAGAGTTTAATGAAGTAGTAAGGCCTACTGGAAGTTAGTGGAGTCGCCAGGTGGATTTTTAGCTGTTTTGAGGTATATGTGTATGGTCCACCACCAGTACTGACAAAACCAATCTAAGGGATTTTTTTTGGGGTTTTCTAAGTTTTATGTATTTCTAAGGTTTGGAAGAGTTTCCTATAACTGACTCATCATTTTGCTAAGATGGTGAAGGAGCTATTTTCTACTCTTCGGACAACACTTAAGTTTTCTAAGTTTGAATGAGACTTCGAGAGTTACTAAGGAGTACTTAGATTGTCACTAACTCAGAAGTTCCTACCGTGATCGCCATTATGTTAGTGAGCGGTGGGATAAGTCAATCAGATAGTATTCTCAAAAGTCTCTTAAGGTCTAGGGAATCTTAGTTTGTTTAATACTCAGAGTCCCACCGTGATCGCCATTATGTTAAGTTCCCATGATTTGGCTGATTCGCAAGCCAAATGACAGTGTAACATCAAACCAATCTTTGGAGCCCGAGGACCTAGCCTTCCTGGACTCAGAGAGGGCTCTCTCTATATGCGTAAGGGATATCTGTGTGTTTGTTTATTCTGTTCTGATTTTAGGCTAGTTATGAAGTAAGCTTTTGATTTTTTTTTTTTAATTTGTGAGGGATGAAACTGATCAAAGATATAAAATAGATAACAAGATGTTAGATTAACTGGGCTATGGGGTCAAAAGGTCAAGAAAGCTATTAGATGACGATACAAGGCTATTGAAGGGCCGATTTGATTCAAGGTAGAAAGGATCTTTGGGCAAAATGGAGTAAATGGACATCAATTTTGTGAACAACAAAGAGTTTCAGGCATCAATGGTTCAATAGATAACATAAACATGGTAGGGAAAACCCTTAATCATGCAAAATGTAACTATAAACTAATCAACACATAGAAACAAACATTCAAGCCATGCATAGAAGTATAAGACCCTCTAACTTTGGGAAATGGCTATCAGACTTTGGCGAAAACACATAAGATGGACTAACAACTCAAAACACTATACCGGAACGCCTAAACAAAGTACTTCAAGTTATTGGGCACTTTGAACAACAAGATTTGCATAGTTTTAGGCAAAGGGCTAGATCGGGACTAGGCCTCCCTGGTTCAAACAAAATGATAATCTTAATCAGTCAAAGAGATAGTTTCATGGATGGGACTATGGACAGTCATAGGTAAGCAGGGCACACCATACATCCTACTTAACATGCATAGAACTATGAATGAAACTAGCAACAATATCCTCAAGTTGTTAAAGAGCAGCTAAGAATTCTTTAATGCAACTAAGGAAGAAGAAAACATAAAAGCTATGAAGATTCAGGAAATTTGAGGTGCCTCCATGGGCATATCTCAAATTTATTCTCCACTGATCTATAGCAAGCAAGAAACATGTATCATGAATGAAAACTAGAAGACAACAAAAAAGCAAGAAACACTATACCATTCTACCATGTCATGGAATCCATCAACAATCCTTCATCATCCATCCAAGAACATTCAAGAGGCAATCCAAAAGCATAACACAAGTATTTTCTCCCAAGATCATATGACCATATATCGCTTCTCTTCTCAAGTTCAGCCTTGTTTACAATGAGAGCCTTTGGAATATATAGGCTCAAGTGAGGAAAACCTCATGGTTCAACTTGCATCCTCATTGGCCTAATCAAAATATCTAAACTTGTCCTTGAGGCTTTGCAAAGCCAAAGGCACAAAAATATCTCATAAAATATCTAAAAAATGCTAAAAAAGGGAATTTAATTGACTTTGCATAATTTTTCATGTGTAAAAATAGCTAAACGCACATTTGGAAAAAGCAGATTTTAGAGGTTCAAAGATTACAAAAATATTTCAATTTTACATCAGAAAAAGGTCCCCTGACTTGCCGGAAACATTTGGCAGCCTTCCTGATGTCGAAATGAGGCTCATGATAGCTCGTTGGAAAGCTCTGAGTGTCTACTTTCAGGCGCAACTAAAATTTCTTCAATCTGATGCCTAGAAGTCCTCCAAATATGCACCTGTGTGTAAAAAGCCAGAAAATAACAATTTGCTGATAGACCGGGCAGAGTGTGCAAAATGCGAGCCTTTTTCGCTGTTTTGAAGGGGAAAATGATCTCCAAATGCTCTGAAAATCGCTGAGGACATGCTCATGAAATTATGGCATCTGATGGTACCATTTTCCTCCCTTGATGAATCCTCAAAATGAAATGGAGAATTTATGCGTTTTTGATCAAAAACTCAAAAATGCCAAAAAAACCAAAAGTTGTCAAAATGGGCCCAAAGTTGGTATGTATGGCCCTCAAGGGTCCTTGGCAACATGCTCCGAAGCTGAAGCCAAAATGTCAAGTGTTGATATGCCTTTCTTCTCTTTCCGTGTGTTGAGCTAATTTATGTACCTAAACTAACACAATTATTTATTATCAATCCGGGTTGTTTATGCTTTGAGGCAAGTTCACTATATGTGAAGATCTAATATAATCAAACCTTGAAAGATAATTTATTCAAAAACAATACATCCTACAACTCTAATTCAACTTGTTCAAATTAGAGGAAAAATATTGAGATGGTTCTTGACTCAAGAAATCCACCTTTGCCTCAACTATCACTTAATGAATCAGAGATTAAAATCAAGAACTTAAGATGGATAAATTGTTACTGAAAGAAGCTCTTAACTTAAGAGACACATAAAGTATTCATATAATTTATTATCTCAATATCAAGTAATAAGAAACTCTCTTACATACAAACCAAAGAAACTAGTTGTAATTCATCATTTTAATGAAGGGATGTTTCACGAACACTGTTTTCAACTTGATAAAGTGATGAATAAGCTATGAAATAATGAAATCAATCATTATGCATGAACCATGAAGCAATCTGAAATAAAGCTCTGAAAAACCAGTTCTACAATCATAAGATTACAAGGAAATAAAACTAGTTAACAAGAAAGTGTACTTAGCTTGGAATGGGGGCCCTTCCACCCTTGCCTTGCACACTTGATAAGTGATCTCAGAAGCTTAACTTCAGTTACACATCCATAGCATTGAACAGCAAAAGAATAACAACACAAGTCTTCAAATTAACTCCTCAATCCCAAGTTGTCACACATAAAAGTATAATAAGTCAATAACAATAATAATACATAAGCCATCAAAGCTTTGGCTTTAAATAAGAAGTCTCATGAAACAAACTGATATATTTTTACTCAAACAAACCCATCTACTTCTCATCCACCTATCTAAGTCGAATTCATTATTCTTATCCCAAGAAATATGGCCAATCCCATAGAATCTCAAAACTGCCCTATTTCTATGGGATTTCTGAATGACTAGTCATGATTGACTAGAACCAAATGGGCCTAATAAAGCTTGTTCTGTTCGAACTAAGCATAGGTGGCTTAATCCTAGTTGCCAAGCTATCCATCCATGCATTCAATTCGTGCCCAAGTGTCCTGCAACTACATCAACCATAGAGCTATTACGGGAATTTCTGAATCTGCCAATTTTGCACTAAAAACCAAACTTTCATAAAAACTTTAGAAATTGAAAAATTAAAATTAAATACCTGAATAGATATCAAATATACATCAAAATGGAATAAATGAAGGGAAAATGGATGGAAAATAGATGGATTAGTAAGTTTCTTTGAGCAAAATAAGACCAAAACTAAGGCCCAACATCTCTCCCTTGCTTATCATCAAGCATGTCCCCATGCTTGCCTATTCCTCTTTGACCTTCTTCTTTCTGTAGTAGATGTTGTACCTGTAGATGCTTCCTATTGTGCTGCCCTGGCCAAACAATCCAAACATGTGTCATGTCTTTCCCTGAACAAAGCTGCTTTGACCTTCTGTTTTTCATACTTTGCCTGCCACATATTCTTTTCCTTTAACCACTTAAATGCTTGTTTAGAAAGTAGGTCATTTTTCCGTTTCAGTCTCCCCAATTCTTCTTTTAATTTTTCATTTGCCTTAACCAATTTAGCATTATCTTTCTTATTTGCCTTGTTTTCCTCTTTTAATTGTTTTTCCACAATTTTGCTAATTTCCAATTGGTCAGTTAAGTCCCTGATTTTTCCATCATTGATTTCTTTTTCAAAATCTTGTGTTGTTTTCATTAGTGATGCTGCTGCTTCATCATCATATGAAGAATCCCTCCCAAATTCTTCTTGCGCAATGTCATTTTCTTCTTGTGGTCTTGGGAAATATGTTTCTTCTTCCTTGTCTAAGTTAATGGGACTTTTATTTGTAAATCTTTTAGGAATAGACATAACAGATATTTCATTTTCCATGGCCATGTTATTCTGCTGTTTAGCTCTTGTTCTAGGATACAAGGGTGAGTTCATCAATCCTCTACTTTCCTGCTCTGTTTTATCCTGTACTTCCTTAATCTGTTCAGTAAAATGATTTTTAATCATGAATTCTCTCCACACTATGCCCTGTGACCTCACCTGATACTCAACTAGGATTTTGATCAATCCTTGATGATACATCTGTCCTGCTTTAGGCCTGTGTTCATGTTTTGTTGTTTCAATCATTCTCAAGAGGCTCTTATATAGGAAGTAAGGTAAGTTAATCCTATCCTCTCCCTTAATATGTTGTAGAAGTCTAACATGATACAAGTGGGCAACACTATATCCTCGGTCACAAGTCAAAAACTTTTGGATGACCAAGACCAATTCTCCCCATGGTTCATTAAACCACTCCCTGGGTATCCCTTTTGTCCTATCAAATGTCCCCTTCCGGTTTTTCTCAAGGAAGAAAGTCCACGCTTTCTCCTTGAAGTGTAGGCCCTTGTAATACTTCTCCCCTATCATTGGCAAATCTAAGGCTTTGGACAAGTATTCTTGGGTTACCGGGACAATGATTTCTCCTACTCGAGTCTGGTCTTGACTGAAATTATTTATAAAGTCTTTGGTTATCTCCTCAGAATGGCCATTAAATTTCTGTAAGAAGCCTATCATTCCTGCCTGATAAAGTTTTTCTATAGTCTCTTTTCCCCAGCTTTCTATCTGAAATTTTGGCTCTACTCTGTTTGTCATTGTTTCTGTAAACCAATCAATGTAGGCCTCTGCTGTTACTAACTTCATTTTAACAATAAAAAATTATGACTATCGTTTTTTTTTAAATGAAATTCAGGAAGCAAAGAAGCTTACCTTCCTCCTCTGACTCAACTCAACTCTGCCTTTTTTTTTAACCTCTGTTATATTCCCTTGCAAAAGCACTATTTGAATCCCCTGTTTAATGCAAACAACACCTGTATATCTCTTCTGTTAATATACTGGTCTCTGTGTTTTTTAAATTAAATACACATGCAGCAATAACCATGTTTACTCATCGCCAAAAAAACATGATTTACTGTGTATATAAAATAAAATAAAATAAAAACTGAAGAGTGCTCTCAGCCTCATCATCAAATCAAAATTTCCAAAATGCTCTCGGCCTAAGCAAAAATATTTGCAAAAATTTCTGCTTGCAGACTCATCATAAAAACCACAAAAATGCAAAAAGGCTCTCGGCCTCAACCAAATATAAACACGGCATTTTAAAATGGCTCAACAACCCGATTCCCTTTGGCAACCAACAATTCACTTGACAATCTGGCATTCGCTCCCCTGTTTTAGTTAAAACAAAAATGCAGTGGCAGCAAGGGTTCATAACAAAGGCATATGGCGTTTTCAGTTTTCATGTTAACTGTTTGTTAGAATGTTAATGCGCACAATTCAATCAACAGAACAAGGTGCAGTGCATTCAGTCAACAACTACCGCCATGCCATAACAACTCTGTTCTTGACTTCAACACAGCACTCCGTTAAAACTCCTAACGTGTTATCCATGCAATGAATTTTCAGTAAAATGCTGCGCATCAAAATCCATCAACATATCCGTAAGTGCTGTCAACTGGAGATAATCACGAATTTGTAGCGTTACCTAACTGTCAACGAGCGCGTGGAGGGTGCTCCAAATCCCTACTACTTCGGTCAATTAAACTGGTGGCAAGGCAAAGGATTTAACGGTTAATGACAAGCAATATCCCACAGTCGCCGAGCGTAAATAAACTTCACTGTTACCTGACTTAATCCCGAAAATCTGCTATCTCTGAACGTTAAACCCGGAACGATTTCCCTTCTTAAATTCGCCTTCTCGCTTCTCCGGAATGATTTTCACTAGTTTGTAGCTTCAAAACGCCTTCTTTCTGAGCTCTTTGGCAATGAGGACGGAGGTCTAAATGGTCATGAATTGACCGAGTTCATGGGTGTATTGTGCGCCTTTGTTCATTGGTGTGTGGTTGGTATGGCCGTCCTCTTTGACTAGTCACCCGACTGTGTCATGAGGATGCCAAATCATCGTTTTATTTTGAATGGTATGCACCTATTATTTCCACCGTCGTGTGCTATGTTGAATGATATGCACGTATTATTACCACCGTCATGTGCTATTTTGAATGATATGCACGTATTATTACCACCGTCGTGTGCTTATACGTGCAATGATATTCCGGCATTGTGTATGCAATTATCATTTCACAATACCCTGCCAGACCATAATCATTATGCATAGTCGTGCCATATAATTTTTACACGGCCGTCCACCATTTCTCATATGCGCCCTTTCCTACCATATGCCTTCGCTTATCATATATCATATATTTTGCACTTTGGGTTATAACTATGGCGCATGCATACCACTTTAATTTCCATATAGCGCATGATTTTTTTATAGCATATCTTTATAATTTTAAAATGACCATTTTAGGTCATGTTTAAAATTATCACCATTACTAATGCTTGAGTTGTTTGTGCAGGTTGAAAAGTTGTCCCAGTTTGGTCTTTTAGTCTCTTAAAGAAAAATACTTACGGTTAAGGAATATGTATGAAAATGAAATGGAATATGATGTATAAGGGTTATAGGATATGTATAGGGAATATAGGATATGAAATGATAATGAATATCCTCAGGTACTAATTTCAACTTAACAAAAACTACAAATTTCTAAGAAAAATTTGAATTTCAAGCACAAAATGACTATACATATACTCCCCTAGATGATGTTTGATCAGATGTTGTAGATGGATCAAAAAGTAAACTTTATTACTGCTCCTTGTTCTTCATGCTCTGGTTCTTGAATTGAAAAGTCAGGTCCCTTTTTAATGATTCTTTGTTTCAGGTCCCTCTGCACTGCTTACATAATATGCACATGTTGTTTTGACATTGGCAGGTCTTTCAGGTCCCTTTGTAATGATTCTTTGTTTCAGGTCCCTCTGTTGACAATGCAAGTTCCTTCTATACTTCAGCTTTCCAGCTAAAGATCTAATGCAAGTCTCCCCCTTGTTTAAGATGTGACTTGTCCTCAAGTCAGTTGTTGATGGAGAGTACCTGTATTGAAATTATGTGAGAACAGTAAAACAAGAATAAGGAATTCATAGAGTCCAAGTTGCCTTGGTTTTCCCCTATGAATTCGTGTTTGCTTAGTGCCAGTTGCCTGGTTTTCACTAGCAAACAAATTATTTTTTATGTGTTTTTTTTTATATTTTTTTTTATTTTTTTTTAATTTTTTTAATTTTTTTTTTATTTTTTATGTTTTTTTATTCAACTACAGGACTGGAAGATGGCTGAGCCTGGTGTGCCATGACTTCCAGTTCTGTATCTTCTGTCAGTTGTTTCATAAATGCTTCTTTACTGATAGGCCTATTATAAACTTTGAGCCTATGTCCATTTACTATAAAGGAGGTGGAGTCCTGGTCGATTGTTTTGATTTTGACTGCTCCATTGTCGAAGATTTCATCAATTTCATATGGGCCTAGCCAGTGTGTTGTGAACTTTGCTTTGAAGTCTTTGAACTTGGAGTCAAAAAGTAATGCCCAATCTCCCTTGTGAAATGTCTTTGTTTTGATATATCTGTCGTGCCACTTCATTCTTTGTTGTTGCACCAATGTAGTATGTTCTATGGCTTGTTGACGATGCTCATCCAACTGATTCAGTTCCATGATCCGCTGCTGTTGTGCTTCTGTCAGGTCTAGTCCTAGTTTAGCTGCTAGTCTGTATGTTTGTATTTGAAACTCTATAGGCAATTAGGCCTCTTTTCCATATACTAACTGGTATGGACTAAAACCAGTTGTATTCTTCCATGTGATTCTATAGGCCCATAGTGCATCTTGTAATTTTTCAGACCAATCTTTTTTGTTCAGCTGTACTGTTTTTGTCATGATATTTTCTAGGACTTTATTTGTTGATTCAACCTGCCCATTTGCTTGAGGATGATATGGTGTATATTTCCTATGTTTGATCTTGTATTTCTCTGTTAGATCTCGTACCAGCTTTGATGTAAATTGTGTTCCTTGATCTGTTACAATTTGTCTAGGTACTCCATATCTGACAAAGATTTCTTCAAAAAGAAAGGTGACCACTGTATCTTCTGTTGCTATGTTCACTGCTTTAGCCTCTGCCCACTTGGTTACATAATCTGTACATACTAAGATGTACTTCTTTCCATTTGATGGTGGATTGATGGGTCCAACAAAGTCAAGTGCCCATTGCTCAAATGGTTCTATGAGGACCTGTGGCTTTAGCGGCATCTCATCTCTTGTGATTGGTCTCCCTGTTCTCTGGCAACTGTCACATTGCTTGACATATTTCTTAGAGTCTTTGAAGATGGATGGCCAGTAGTAGCCCAGTTGCAGCACCTTATATGCTGTTCATTTATCTGCAAAATGGCCACCACATGGTTCATCGTGACATGCCCTTAGAATGTCTAATATTTCATCTTCTCGCACACATTTTCTAATTATCAAATATGAACCAGTATAAAATAAATCACCATTTACCCAACTATACCTAGAACTTTCTCTAACAATTTTGTGTCTTTGCTTTTTAGTGAATTGAGTTGGAAACTTTCCAGAAGATAAATAGTTTGCAATGTCTGCAAACCATGGTGTTCTTACTGTGATGGCAAACAGGTGTTCATCGGGAAAGTTATCTGCAACCGGATTTGGATCATTGGGTGAATGTATGCGGGACAGAAAGTCAGCCACTTGATTTTCCTTGCCTGGCCGGTCTTGTATTGTGATATTGAATTCTTGCAATAACAGTAACCATCTTGTTATTCTTCCATTGGTTATGGGTTTATTCATCAAGTATTTGATTGCTGAATGATCTGTATGAATGAAAACTTGATATCCTGTTATATAGTGTCTGAATTTGTTTACTGCATGTATAACAGCTAACATTTCTTTCTCTGTGACTGTGTAGTTCAATTCTGGAGGTGTTAGATTCTTGCTTATAAAATATATTGCATAATTGAACAAGTTCTCTTTCTGTCCAAGAGAGGCACCTATCGCAGTATCAGATGCATCAGTTGATATATGAAATGGCAAAGACCAATTTGGCCCACGGAGAATGGGTGCAACTGATAATTTTTCTTTCAGATTTTGAAATGCATTTTGACAGTCATTTGTCCAGTGAAATTCAATATCTTTTGCTAATAGTTTAAACAGAGGTTGGGCTATTTTACTGAAGTTTTCAATGAATCGTCTATAATAACCTGCATAGCCTAAGAAACTTCTTACCTCTTTCTGTGTTGTAGGAGGCATTAAGTTTACTAAGACTTGAATTTTTTTTGGATCCACTTTAATTCCTGAAGCAGAAATATGGTGTCCCAGAACTATTCCTTCTGTCAACATCATATAGCATTTCTCATTGCTTAATGAAAAATTTGTTTCAATGCATCGTTTCAGAACTTTCTCAAGATTATTTAGGCAATCATTATATGTGTTTCCATAAACTGTAAAGTCATCCATATAAACCTCTACACATTCATGAATTAGATCAGCAAATATTGCAAGTACTGCTCGTTGAAAAGTTGCAGGTGCATTACATAAACCAAATGGAAAAACATTATATGCATAGGTTCCCCATGGGCAAGTGAATGTTGTCTTGTCTTGGTCTTCTGTTGCTATTCTAATCTGGTTGTACCCGCTAAACCCATCCAAGAAAGAGAAGAATTTCTTTCCAGCCAAAGAGTCTAACACTTGATCTATGAATGGTAGAGGAAAATGATCTTTTAGTGTAGCTTTGTTTAGTTCTCGATAATCCACACATACCCTCCACTTTCCATTTTTCTTTGGTACAATAACCAGTGGAGAAACCCATTGACTATATGAAATAGGATAGATGAATCCAACATTTAACAATTTTTGCAGTTCTTCTTTCACTATTTCTTTCATCATGGGATTCATTCGTCTTTGAGGTTGTCTTACAGGTTTGAGTTGATCATCTGTATAGATGTGGTGGACACATGTGATAGGATGGATTCATTGCATGTCAGTATAATCCCAGGCAAAAGCTTTTGAATATTTCTGTAATAATGTAATTACCTCTTGCTCTTGTGTTGATTGCAACTGGTTTCCAATGTTTAAATGTTTTCCAGGACTTACCTCAATTGTTTTTATTGTTGGATTGGAGATTGTGTTTACAGGAAAGATGTCTATAAAAGAATTTCGCAAAGTTTGAATAGTACAGGTTTCCTGAAAACATTGATTCAAAAGGTTATTTGTAGCTTCATATTGCACTTCTCTAAGCTGCTCTGAAATACTTGGTTCTGAAATGAAAAGATCCATTAAGTCTTCATTCTCTTCTTCTTCTCTTAAATCAAAGAATTGATTTATACTTAAAACTGATTTAGTTTGTTTTTTTTCTTGAGCTTCAAGCACTGATTCTAAAGAAGTTGATTGTGCAGGTGAATAAAGAGCAATATGTTTCCTTTCATCTCCATGTGAAATAATCATGCTTCCTGATCTGCATCCTATGAAGGCATCAGCGGTAGCTAACCATGGTCTGCCTAAGATTAGAGGATGTCCTCCCAAATTTGTTTTTGGTTGCAAGATAAGGAAGTCAACGGGATACTCCCATGAATCCAAAGAGACTATGATATCTTCCAATATTCCTTCAGGAACAACTTTAGATCTGTCTGCTAGTTCTAAGATTGTAGAGGTTGATCTAATGTTGTTCAAATGCAAAGTTTTCATTGTCTCCATTTTCATTACATTTATAGCTGCTCCCAAGTCTATTAATGTGTTTGGTACTGAGAAATTATTTATTGATATAGTAACCATAGGGATACCGGGATCAATATATTTTTCTACCATGGTTTGTGTAGACATGAGACTTGCTAGTTTACCAATGACTTGGATTGTAGTAGGATCCTTCTTCTTTTTCTGTGATTTCTTAATGCACAATTCCTTTATTGTTTTAGCATATATTAGTATTTCTTTAATTGCCTTCAACAAAGGAATTTTTACATAAGCATTTTTTAACTCATCTAAAATATCAAATTCGGGAAGGGTTATTTCTTTTTGTTGTTCCACTAACCTTTCAGGATAAGGTGGTGTTTGTGTTGTAATATTTGTTCCTTTCTGAATTTGTATCTTAGTTTGTGATGTTTCAGGTGATTCTCCTTGTTCAGTTGGTTCTTCTATAATTGGAGGAGAATCCTTTTTAAGCACTTTTCCAGACCTTAGATGGACTTCATTAAGAGGAAGAATTGAATATGTGGGAAAACATGTTGCTTCCTCTACAGTGTATGTAGCTTTGTCCACCTTATTATTCGGATTTGCAATTGGTTGGGCTGGTAATTGAGTTGGTCTGGGTTGATTTGTGGGTAGCTGTAACTGTTGTGGTTGGGTCAACAACGGTGGAGGATTCTGCTGTGGAAACGGAATGGTTTGTGGATATGCAGAATGTTGTTGTTGAAATGGTATGGATTGAGGATATTGTGGATATGTAAATGGCTGTTGGTATTGTTGCTGGTATTTTTGTTGATATTGTTGAGGTGGCTGGTTTCCATAACCATATCCTCTCCAACCTTGTGCAGGTTGTTGTGGATATTTTTGTGGAGGCCAAGCTTGCCATGGCATTGGAGGGGTCCAAGGATTTTGAGGTGGATAAGGGTAATTTTGTTGAGGGAATTGTTGTTGATTTTGTTGAGGCATCCTAGGTTGCCATGGTCTTCGTGGTGCTACATAATAAAAACCTTCTATTCCAGGCACTTCTTCCATTGAATTCATTTGTAATTCTTTCAATTTTAGACTATTTTCTGTGGAATGATTTTCTGTACAAAGACCACAAACCTGAACACTTTGAACACTATCCAAAGGACATTCTCTCAATGGATGTTTCTTTCTACATTTGGGACAAAAGATTGCTAGAGCTTGTTCTTGTTCTTCTTTCTTCTTATTTGCCTTTAGCACATCTACTTGTGTCCCTAATGTACTCAAGAGATCTGTTTTGAAGTTCTCCAATAAGCTTCCTATTTCAGCTCTTGTTATCCCTCCTGCAGCTAACTTTGCTGCTTTTGAACTTACTTCTCTTCTTCCTGTTTTTGCTCTTCCTCTAGAATATTTTTGACATAAATCAACAATTTCGTCGAATGGTAGGTTTGAGATTTCTCCTTTACCCATCACATTCAAGATGTCAAGGTATTCATCCCTTATACCCTTGAGAAAGATTGTTCGAATGGTTTCTTGATTTAGAGAGTGTTGTTTAGATTTCTGTAGATTATATAAAAATATTTCCAAATATTCTTCTAAACTTTCATCTTCTTGTTGTGTCATTCTGAAAATATCTTCCTTTGAATCTCTAGATCTACAATAAGCTTGATATTTTTTTAAGGAAGACTGATCTCATATCATCCCAAGAAGCTATTGTTTGTTCTCCTAAACCCATAAACCATTTCAAAGCTGCTGCTTTTAATGTTGCAGGGAAAAGACGAAGTTTATGAATGTCATCAGTGTATCCATATGCTCTACATAGAATATCAAATTCAAACATAAATGCATCAGGATCTTCCGTGGACATTCCATAAAAATTTGGCAATACAGAAGGTGGAATATTTTTCATTTTCACTTCTTCTCCTAATATTGCACTTGTGTCTATTATTGGAAAGCCAAAGGTAGTCTCTTGATCATTACCATCTTCTTGTCTTTTCCGATCGTTTTCCATTTTTCTATCATTTTCTTGTTTTGCGTCCTCCTCTCTCTTTCTTCTCCATTCCATTTGTTGTCTTTCATATGCAGCTCGTTGTTCAGAAGTGAGAATAACAGATCCATGTCCCTCTTCTGCCATTGGTTGATTTGTTTCAATTTTAAGTGGAGTTTCAGGTTGGTCGAAGATAGGAGGATTTATGGATGGAAATAAAGATTGTTTTCCTTTGATAGTTTCTTTTTGTTTTCCAGAATTTGAAGATTGTTTTTGCTTTGCTTCCCAAGCTAACAAAGTTTGCCTCTCAATCAAAGTTAATCTTTGTCCACTTCTTTGTTTTTCTGCCAATTCCTCAATGATTGGATTACCAGTAACTAGGGTGTTTGATGATCCTATCTCTATTTGTGGGGGGTTTTTAATAAATCTACCATGAGGATCTCTATGTCTAGGCATAAAGAAACATAACTAGAAAGTGTAACTACTATTTTTTTTTTTTTTTTTTTAATCTTTCTATTGACTATGCCGATATTTGCCTCCCCGGCAACGGCGCCAAAATGTTGAGCTAATTTATGTACCTAAACTAACACAATTATTTATTATCAATCCGGGTTGTTTATGCTTTGAGGCAAGTTCACTATATGTGAAGATCTAATATAATCAAACCTTGAAAGATAATTTATTCAAAAGCAATACATCCTACAATTCTAATTCAATTTGTTCAAAGTAGAGGAAAAATATTGAGATGGTTCTTGACTCAAGAAGTCCACCTTTGCCTCAACTATCACTTAATGAATCAGAGATTAAAATCAAGAACTTAAGATGGATAAATTGTTAATGAAAGAAGCTCTTAACTTAAGAGACACATAAAGTATTTCATCATAATTTATTCATCTCAATACTTAAAATCACAATAAGAAACTACTTGCATGCAAACCAAAGAAACTAGTTGTAATTCATCATTTTAGTAGAAGGGATGTTCAACTTGAACACCTGTTTTTCCAACTTGATAAAGTGATGAATAAGCTATGAACTAATGAAATCAATCATTATGCATGAACCATTAAGCAATCTGAAATAAAGCTTTGAAAAACCAGTTCTACAATCATCAAATTACAAGGAAATAAAACTAGTTAACAAGAAAGTGTACTTAGCTTGGAATGGGGGCCCTTCCACCCTTGCCTTGCACACTTGATAAATGATCTCAAAAGCTTAACTTCAGTTACACATCCATAGCATTGAACAGCAAAATAATAACACAAGTCTTCAAATTAACTCCTCAATCCAAAGTTGTCACAATATAAAAGTATAATAAGTCAATAATACATAAGCCATCAAAGTTTTGGCTTTAAATAAGAAGTCTCATGAAACAAACTGATCTATTTTCACTCAAAAAAACCCATCTACTCTCATCCACCTATCTAAGTCGAATTAATTATTCTTATCCCAAGAAATATGACCAATCCCATAGAATCTCAAAACTGCCCTATTTCTATGGGATTTCTGAATGACTAGTCATGATTGAATAGCATCAAATGGGCCTAATAAAGCTTGTTCTGTTCAAACTAAGCATAGGTGGCTTAATCCTAGTTGCCAAGATGTCCATCCATGCATTCAATTCGTGCCCAAGTGTCCTGCAACCACATCAACCATAGAGCTATTACGGGAATTTCTGAATCTGCCAATTTTGCACTAAAAACCAAACTTTCATAAAAACTTTAGAAATTGAAAAATTAAAATTAAATACCTGAATAGATATCAAATATACATCAAAATGGAATAAATGAAGGGAAAATGGATGGAAAATAGATGGATTAGTAAGTTTCTTTGAGAAAAATAAGACCAAAACTAAGGCCCAACACTGTGCGGGGCGCTTCCCCTTTTCTTCCTTCAGTTTCTCTTGGGTGGCCTTTAGCTTGCGCCGGGAAAACTGATTCAACTTTTGATAGTGCTGTGTCATCTTCCTTTGCAGCTCCAGGTCTCTATTTGCCTTTTCAAGCTTCATCTCCAAGTGTTTATTGGCTCTTTCTAGCCATGCCTCCTTATTCTCTTCAATTTCTTGCTCAAGTAGTGCAGTGAGGGGAAAGGATTGAAGATGGGCCTGTTCTTCTTCCTTTTGCTTATCCAGGGCTCTTTTAAGCCCTATGGTTCTAGGCCTCTTCCGCCTAGGCTGGTCTTCTTCTTCATCTTCATCAAACTCACCGATGAGCTCCTCTATCCTTACTTGTGCTTTAGCAGCCTCTTTCTTGTATTTGATTGCTCGTGCCTCATGGACAGCCATATGGACACTCATTTGTTTATTTGGGATCTCCAAGAAATGATTGAAGTTCTTTGCCCGATGAAGGTCATTCTCCAATGCTTCAATTTGACCCTCTCGATGGATTAGAAGGTTTTCAAGAATGCAAGCTTCATTATCGCTGTCATCACTTTGGATTGGGATGACAGCTAATGCACCTCCATGTTCTTGAATTTCTCCAATATTGCCTTTCCCTTTGCCCTTGAAGGCTAATATTGCACTCTTACTTCTTGGCATGCTAGTGGGAGACCCCTTTGGCGATTTTCTTTTGCTAGGGACAACTCTTGTCACTTTTGGAGTGGCAGCCTTAGGCCCTTTCTTTCTTGCTGTGCTGGGCTTTGTTCCTTTAGGAGAAGGAGACACAATTGCTTTACCCTTGTCATCTTCTTGAAACTGCTGCTCTCCTTGAGGCTGCTATGTGTCTTCTTTAGGTTGCTTCTGCTCTTCAATGTCATGATGTTGATCTGTCTCAAATTCTTGTTTCCCTTGATCATCAACATCATGTTGCTGCTGTGCTTGGAATTATTGTTCATTTTGTGGCTCAAGCTGCTGCTCAAATTTCTGCCCAAACTGATGTTCATGACCTTCAATATCAAGCTGTTGCTCTTCCTCTTGTCCCTGTTGTTCATCATCACTGAAATGCTGCTGTTCAGCACTCTTTTCTTCTTGCTCCTGCTGCTGACCATCACCACTGTCTTGCTGCTGTTTCTGTTTACAAATATCAAGCTGCTCTTCATCCCTTTCTTCTTGCTCATGCCCTTCTCTTCTTGCTATCCTGACTGTCCTGTGGTAATCTTGAGCCTTCTAGAAGTAGGCCTGCTGGACAAAGGTACAAGGCGATGAATAGGCTGGGTGGGAGATATATGGACAGGAGGAACAGTGGAGAAATCCGGGTGACTGATAAAAACATCCCAAGAAACCCCTTTTTTCTCCAATTGATGTAGAATGATAATTTTGATCAGAGAATGATGGAAAAGGGAAGCTATTTGCAGAGATGGAGTCTTCTTCTGGACTAAGGATGCCATCTTCTCGATGCTTTTGCATAAAAAGTAAGGGAGATTGAGCTGCCTAGGTCTAGTGAAATGCATCAACAATCAGACATGATAGGCATAAACTCGAGTAAATCTCCCTTCACAAGTAAAATACTTCATTATGACCTTCATTAGAGGAGCATAGCTGGCAAGAAGATAAGAGAAAGGAAAAATAGCAGTGCAAGTATCTCTGTGCTCGGGCTTGATGAAAGGCTTGTAGTCATCCAAGTCTAGATGGGTCTGTTTGAACCATTTCTCGCCATGATATGGAATTTTGGTGGCTTTAGACACTGACCTCGGGGAAACATTGAAATCAAGTTCTGTTATCTGGAAATGTTTGCTTTGGAACCTCAGGGCGCATAGGTGTGTCAAGGGCAAGAAACTTTTGACCTCCTGTACCTTCTGGCAGAAATCTAAACAACCTACCTCATGAAAATTGAAGAGGATGGATGGATGTGCATTGACTTCCTCTGTAGAGATTGGCTCATATCTTTTATGTAAACCACTTCTGTTGTCTTGCCTGGGCGGCATTTTGGGCTAAATATGCTATTGAAGAACCAAACAGCCTCACTGCCTCTAAACTGCCTTTTTAAACTAAACCCTGTCAATTCACTGTTTTGATAGAGAAACAATGTCTTTGAACGATTTCAAAATGTTCCCTCACAATAAAACCCCTGCTCCTTAGAGAGTGGCCTTCCCACCTTTAATATGTATTTCAGCCAGCAGACTTTTTAATAAGAAACAATACAGCGAAATGAAGACAGGCTATTAGGTGAAATTGTTGTTTATAGTGTCAAAATCACCTTGCTCTGTGATGTTTGGAGCTCAACAACCTGTTTTGTATCTTTGACCAATGGTGAACTTTCCAATCTTCACAATCTTGCCCTTGCCTAGCATGCCAAACACTCAACAAAACTTATATCTCATGCAGTCAACTTTAGTGTAGGCATACAATAAATTTCACAGTTTATGGAACAAGGTGGCCGAGTTTTTTTAAAAATGCTCCAAAGTTTCAAATAAAGGCTATAGGAGTCTATCCTTTCACACAATCAAAGCTCCTTTTAATATGGAAACCTTGTCCCTCTATAAAATGTCTTTGTATCCTCTGAAAATCAACTTGGAAGTGAGCTTGAAGAACAGAAGGCATTTAAAGTGTACACAGTGCAACTGTCTTTCTCTGTGGGTGGTAGGGGTAACCTTGCCCTTTGGTATTTTGAAGAATAAAACACACCCTCATTCTTTGATATGAGAAAGGTGAAAACATACAGTTTTTAGCTTGATACAATTTCTTTCCCTGACTGTAGGTGTCAAAAATTGCTGCATTTATTCAGACTTTGCCAATCTTCTATTGATTAAGAAAGGCGCTTTTTCCAATACACTGTCTCTGCTTAGAGCATATTACTATGATATCTTTGTCCCTTGAATAACGAAGACCTGCATTTGTTTCAAGCTTCCCAAAACTAACAGTATGTCAAATGACCCCCTTTTGCACATTTAAACAATCTTTTCAGTGATGATGTCTCTTGATAATAAAAGCCAAGATTGCCTTTGCCAGCTGTGATAAACAGTTTTAAAAAGACACTTGTCTATGATTGGAGTTACTTTCATTAATGACATGCCTCCCCAAGGGTTTAAAACTCAGATCATAAGCTTTTTATACATTTGTGTTGAGGAGACAAACATATGAGGTGTAGAATGACTGCTGGAATATTTCATAGGTACCAAGGCTTTTATCAGTCATTTTCTTTTCAATGGAGCTCTGAAATCACCAACTCTACTGCATCTGAAGGATACAATTGTCTTTGTGGTGGAGTGTAGATCGCAACACCTGAACTTACACTGGCACTTTGACTGATATCAAGATGTCTCATGTTTGGGGTTGTGTACTACTTTCCTGCTTTTTCTCTATGTTTATCCAGAAACCATGGATTGTATCCCACAGCCCAATAGAAACATAAAAGCACACAGAGGTCATTTTTACTGAAGTGTCCTCTTGCTCAACACTGATTTGAGCCATTCATATTAACACCCCTGCAGAGATATTTTGTTATGATAGCTTTGATCAATGGAGTCTCTTTTTGTTGCGCCATGATGAATGATGCTGGCAATTTCAATTTATCTTCTTTCTTAGGGCACAAGAGCAAAAACTTATGCTTTCTCTTGATTTGAAAATTTCATATCTTAGCCTTGTTTTGATCATCATTTTCCCTCAGAAACCTTGAGTCACTGTTTCACTGTCTAGTAAAAAACAAACCTGTGTTTATATTAAGTTTTGCAATTCTTCAAGTCAACATTGGCCATCGCGGCCCTCTGCTTGTGGATGAAGGAGGTGCCTTAACCCTCTGCTTATAGATGAAGGAGGTTCTTGGCCATGTCAAATAACAATTTTGTTTGACAGTGTTGTCTTTCTTTTACTGTGCTATCAGGCTGAATGAAGCTGTAAGAGTTTGATGAGTAACTCCTTACCCTGTAGATGTATCTCAGGCTCATGTTTACATTGAGAAGCAGTTGTTCTTCTAAATGTGGATTCAAGAATTTTCTCCTGAGATGATGACATGTTTCCTGTCTTTGTAAAATCCATAAAACACTGTAAAACACCTAAAATCAGCTTGAGACTGTGGTCTATGCATTGCTGAGACTTAGGGGTGTGTAAGTGGTGCGACTTAGGGCTGTGATCAATTTCATTTGCAGAGTGGGAGGTCTGTCATGATTGGTCTGTAGCAGATGGAGATTTTTGGCCTTTTGATGGTTGCCAAGGGTAAAATTCCTTAAAGCGCCACTTCCTAACTTAGGGGAGGCTTTTGAAACAGACTTGGATTATCCTTTTAGAGCTGATGGGCAGACCAGTAGGGCTAAAGCTAGATAGGATAGTGATAATGAGGTTTAACCTTGACATGGGCGGACTGAAAAGTAGGAGGGCGAAAAAAAAATTTATGAGGGTTTTCTAGATGACAAATTGACATATGGAGATCAGCTTCTAGAAAACTCAGCTATGGATCTAGTCATTACTAACAAGTGAAAAATACTGATGACTAACAGTATGGACTCCTACATTCTCTGCCGCATCAAGCTTCAGCCTCTCAACTTCTGTGGTACGCCTTCTACTTGTTTTGATGTTTGGTTCTGCATGAGTGGACTCCTCCACTCCATGAATCTTCTCCTGTGGCTGATCCACATCTAGAGGCTCATCTGTAGGAACAAGAAGTTCCTCCTCTATATGCAAGTGTAGCTCCCTCTTAAGCGAAAACTTCATGGCTTTCACCTTATTGAATTTTATATCTCGTTGCACCACAATCATTCAACTATTTGGCAAATACACAAGATAATTATGGGTTGTTTCTATGTACCCCACAAATATCCCAACTTCTGTAGTCGGCTCCAGCTTCTTTCTGGCGTCCTTTGTCACATGAATGTAAATAGATGAGCCAAAAATCTTCAAATGAGAAATATCAGGCTTCTTACCAGTAAAATCTTCTTCAGGTGTACTCATTCTAAGTACTCTATGAGGACAACGGTTTTGCACATAAACCACAATGTTGCATGCTTCCACCCACAAGTGCATCGGTAGGCCCTGGTCATGCAACATAGCTTGTAAAACACCCATGATTGTTCTTTTCTTCCTCTCCACGACCCTATTCTGTTATGGTTTATGAGGCATTATGAGTTCTTTTCGAATTCCTTCTTTGCTATAGAATTCTTTGAATTCGTTTGAGATATATTCACCACCATTAATGCTCCGTAGAGCCTTCATTTACTTCCCCGACTCCTTCTCCACCAATGCTTTAAACTCACAGAACTTTGATAATGTTTCTCTCTTCTTCTACATGAAGAAGATCTAGCATCTACGAGAATATTCATCAACAAATATAACATAATACCTGTGTTTTGTTGTTGAAGCAACCGAGAAAGGTCCACACATGTCCGTGTGAATTCTCTCCAAGATCACCGAAGCACAGTTCTCCTTCTCAAGAAAGGTGGTCTTCACAAAATTACCCATAGTACATCCCTTGCACTGATCTAACTGCATAAGGGTACCCTTGGGAAGTCCAGTAGAAATCTGCTGCAAAATCTTCAAGGCACCATGGTGAAGATGTCCTAATCTCTTGTGTCATAATTCGCCCTCATCTTGGCTCACCACTTCTTCTGCTTTGCCCATCATTGTAGCGCATCCATCTACCTCCAGCTTGTAGAAATTCTCAACTTGAATCCCTATCCTCTTGGTTTGACCCGTTGTTTTATGTCGCAGGAAAGTTTTTCCCTCGCTGAAAACAACATCATAACCTCTGTCTTCCAACATTGCGACTAATACCAAGTTCTTCTTCAGACCTGGGACATGAATAACATCTTTCAACAGAAATGGTTTACCTGAATCCCTCTCAAAGGTTATGGTTCCAATGCTGGTCACATTGTATTTTCCATCGTCGCCCATCTCTATATGCATTTGGAGATCCTTCTCCTCCAAGTCACTAAACAACTCCTTGTCTCTCGTCATATGGAAAGACGCACCACTATCAAGATACCACACCGATCCCATTGAGATTGAAACCAAGCATGTGATCAAAGAGAAATCAAGTTCAAATTTCAAGGCTAAGGCCTCTCCAGCAGCCTTCCTGTTCTTATTTTTCTTTGGGCAGTTAGTGGTGATATGCCCAAGTTCGTGATAGTGAAAACACTTCACTTTGGAAAAATCCATCTTCTTGCCTTTAGCCCTGGATTTTGGATGGGATTTCTTCCCCTTTCCTGTCCTTGATTTTTTAGCCAAAGCGCAATCCTCTTCATCATCATTCTTCGATGAAGAGCCATCCTTAGTACTTCACCTTATCTCCTCTTGCATAAGATCTGACCAAAGTCGCTCCCAACCTGGCAGTTTCTCCCGTCCATTGACAGAGTCTTCGTAGCTATGCCAACTCTTCGGAAGCCCAAGGAGAGACAATCTCACCAAGTCATCATCATCAACAGTAATCCCCACACTTCCCAGTTCATCCCTACAATGGACAAACTTCGTGAGATATTTTGGAATATTGTCGCCCTTCACCATTTTTATTTTTCTGAGCTTATCTTTCAGTGCCAACTTCCTCTGGCCGTTGCTCCTTTGGAAAATATCTATCAAAGCCTTCCACATTTCAAATGGATTGGCTTTCCTGTGAAGGCTTGACACAATATGGTCCTTCACACCTTCCAACAGAATTCTTCTTGGCTTTGCTACCTTATTTTTCCATGCGTCAAGTCCTGCAGCATCGCTATAAGCTGATCCAGGTGGATATTGGTGGTCACCCGCCTATTCCACTTGGGTCCCCACCATTGTCTCTTTCAGTTTTTCAGTTTCGGCATAGTTTACTATTTTTAGCAGTTTTTCGGGTCCTGAACTTCCGGAGCCGTTTTGAGGCCCTAAACGACGTTTTTTAGGAAAACGGAGAGCAACATGGGTCCATGGATTGATGTTTCTTGTTCCAAATTTTTAGTCCTCGGATATATATTTCTAACGAGGTATGGTACGCGTCAAACAGAGATCGTATACCAAAGTTACGCCCCTGGGAAGTTGAAACACCAATTTACCCAAACGGGGCCCATAGTTTTGGCGCTTCATCTTCTAGGGTTAGGGTTTTGGATGTTTAGGATTTACCATTGTTTCTAAATAATAAATAGGCCCTCGAGCCTCATTGTAACTAAGTTCAGAGGCCTGTAGCCACCACATCTCTTCTCAGAGATAGCTACCAGCACCCTAGCTAGTTTTATTTCCATTCTGTCTGTAAGCAAATTTCAGTTCTTTGATATTAATGAAATGAAGTGTTATTTCCACTGCATCTCTGTATTTATGGTTATGTGTTTACTCTGTTGCATTCCTGCATAAATCCGGATCAGTGGTATCAGAGCGGTCTGCTTTTTCTCGATCCTTCTTTGCATGTCCCCAACGAAGTCGGGGTATAAGGAGCTAGGGCTTGATCTGGTGGAACCTTTGCAAGATCAGCCTCGCAAACCTCGACGGACGCCCATGGGGGACGAAAAGAAAGATGAGGGAGCAGGAGATCCTATCAAAATATTGCTCGAGGAGGCCCTCGAAAAGCAAAGGAACGCGATGATGGATAGCTTTGCTCAGATCCTTCAACGGCTGCCCACCGGCGGCGCATCTGCATCCAGTAGCCACTCTGGAGTTGCGACTCCCTTTAAGGTACTAGTAAATTTTGACATTCCCATATTTGAGGGTCAAATAGACGCAGATGCCGTAGATAGATGGTTGAATCTATTAGAAGGATATTTCTCTGTTCATGACTTTTCAGACCGGGAGAAGATTATTTTTGCACTCCTCAAAGCTACCCCCATGTTAAGGACTAGTGGGAAACCTACTGTGAGAACAAGGACCAGACAGAACCCTCTCTATTCTCGGTCGTACCAACTTGGAATTCTTTCCGAGACGCCGTCAAGGAACAGTACTATCCCGTGGGGAGCTATGAGGACAAGTACATACAATGGACCACGCCGCGACAACAAAGGGATCAAGATGTGCATGAGCTGACGAATCTGTTCCATACCCTGCGCACAAAGTTGGGTATCAAAGATTCAGAGAAACATCTGGTGCTAAAGTATCGCAGCTGTCTGCACAAATACATTCAGGAGGAAATGGAGTTCCTTGACATCTCCTCGCTTGGTACGGCATACCGGTATGCTGCCAAGATTGAGAAGAAATTCAAGCAGAAGAAGCGAGACTTTGGATCTGCGAATCAAAAGCAAGGGAAAGGTGCTTCCAAACCGCAGAACAAAGGACAGAGCCAAGGCACGGCGGCTAAAGACAACTCATCAAAGCCACAAGAAAATAACAGCACCGCAAAGCCAAAGAAGGACACGGGAATGTGGTGTGAGTTCCATAAGAGCTCCACTCACAACACAAGTGAGTGTTGGGCCAAGCAGTCGCTAGTGGCCGAGATGAGGGCTTCTGAGTTAGATGCATGCTCTGACTCCGAATCAGAACCTAAAAATGGGAATGAAAAAGGGAAATAGATTATTGATGCGGATACCAGAGGTACCACCTCCTGCCACTATCTCTTTGGTTACTGCAAAAAAATGTAGTAAGCTCATTTCCCAAACTAGGAAATTCGTCTTCCTTATGATCCGCCCCCAGGGCAAGAAGAAGATTGTGGCCACGACCTCCAAACAGGGCTCTTATGCACAACAACAACAAATGGATAAGGTTGTGGAGGAGTAAGGGGACATATTCACCTCACCCACAGGGGTTCCTCTACACTGTCAAGTCAAGCACCCGATTGATCTGACCCCAGGTGCGCCACTACCTAATGGACCGATCTATCGGCACTCTGTTCTGGAGAATGATGAAATCAAGAGCCAGATTCAGGAGCTGTTGCAGAAAGGTCACATCAGACCAAGTTCATCACCCTGTGGGAGCTCGACCGTGTTGGTACAGAAGAAGAATGGGACGTGGAGACTGTGTATTGACTATCAAGCGCTGAACAAGATCACTGTCTGGAATAGGTACCCAATCCCACGGATTGATGACCTTCTGGACCAACTCAAAGGTGCAAAATATTTCAGCAAGATCGACCTGAATTCTGGTTATCACCAGGTACCAATTGAACCCTCCGATGTGTGGAAGACTGCCTTCAAAGCCAAGGAAGGCCTTTTCTAATGGCTAGTCATGCCTTTCGGGTTGAGGAATGCTCCCACAACCTTCATGAGGATGATGGACGACATCTTGCGACCATTCACCAACTCATTTGTAGTGGTGTACTTGGATGACATTCTCATCTTCAGCCAGACTTGGGAAGAGCACCTTCAACACATCTTCCAACAGGTTCATGATATATTGGACAGAGCCAATGCCAAGTACAAGCAACGCCATGATCAACACCGGGTGCCACACAACTTCCAGGTGGGTGACAAAGTATGGCTACATTTGCAGAAGGAGCGCCTCACTGGACCCCACCGCAAGCTTCGCCCGCTTCGATACGGGCCGTACACCATCACCAAGGCTGTAGGGAACAATGCATTCGAGCTCAGTATTCCACCATTCCTTGGTCTGCACCCAGCCTTCAATGTGGATCGCCTTCGTCCTTACTTCCCACCTCTACTGGACACCTCAGACATTGCAGAACAACTCACACCAACTGAGTTAAATCCAGACTGCATGGAACAGGCCACCACAGATTGCATCATGGACATGCAAATCAAGAACACTCGCCAGCAGAAGATCCAACTATATCGGGTTGTCAAAGCTGGCCAACTCCCGCACCAAGGAAAGTGGTTCACCAGGGACCAAGTTCAGCAGAAATTTCCTCATCTCATGGAGGAACTTAACGCAATGGGGACCATTGCTTCCTAAGGGGGAAGGAATGATCCAGGTGGATATTGGTGGTCACCCGCCTATTCCACTTGGGGCTCCACCATTGTCTATTTCAGTTTTTCAGTTTCGGCACAGTTTACTATTTTTAGCAGTTTTTCGGGTCCTAAACTTTCGGAGCCGTTTTGAGGCCCTAAACGACGTTTTTTGGAAAAATGGAGAGCAACATGGGTCCATGGACCAATGTTTCTCATTCCAAATTTGTAGTCCTCAGATAGATCTTTCTAACGAGGTATGGTACGCGTCAAACGGAGATCGTATGCCAAAGTTACGCCCCTGGGAAGTTGAAACACCAATTTACCCAAACGGGGCCCATAGTTTTGGCGCTTCATCTCCTAGGGTTAGGGTTTTGGCTGTTTAGGATCTCCCATTGTTTCTAAATGATAAATAGGCCCTCGAGCCTCATTGTAACTCAGTTCAGAGGCCTGTAGCCGCCACATCTCTTCTCAGAGATAGCTACCAGCGCCCTAGCTAGTTTTATTTCCATTCTGTCTGTAAGCAAATTTCAGTTCTTTGATATTAATGAAATGAAGTGTTATTTCCGCTGCATCTCTATATTTATGGTTATATGTCTATTCTGTTGTGTTCCTGCATAAATCCGGATCAGAAGCAGGCTTAGGAACATCGCTATCAATGAACTCCTTCGAGCCATTGTCTTCAAGCACTGCCTCCATCCTATCCTTCCAAGCTATGGAATTCAAGCTACCCTTAAGGGTATACTCCAATTGCAACCCATTGAAATACATTTCAACGAATACTCAACTATCGCACCAAGAAATTTCTACAGCAAATTCGAATTTTCCACCAGCACAAAACCCAGCACTTATTCACAATTGCAATCTCCAGTGATCAATACCGCTTCGATACAATGTAGAAATTTATAAATGCTGATGTTTTACCGGATTCTCCTGATCTAACAATATTTATATTCTTGCTAAATACAGAATCCTTCTATTAGCCCCTTATAAATTTCTTGACTAGCAAGCAAGGGGCTAATTTGTTCTGTAAGCCTGCAAGGAATGCATTTCCCTTGAAAACACATCATCCTCGCAACCTTGTCAAGTTCCCTACCTTGTGACTGTTTCCCTATGTTGATTTAAGCCAATAAGTCTTGCTGATAAAGAATTATGCTCCAAAGGGCTTTATTTCGCCCCTTGTATCCCTGCATTTTTCCCCCATTCTATCCTTTTTTCCCCTTCTTCTAAATCCCCTTTGTTCCCCCCTAATATCCCTATCAACCCCCTAAATTCCTCTAAAATCTACATCAAGTCCCACCCTTGCTCTTTGTTTCCTCAAATTTCCCCTCTATCTCTCTATCGTTACCCTCCTCAGGCCTCAAAATGCATTAAAAAAGGTAAAAAACCCACTTTCGGACCATATAATAGGCCTCAGTCCCTTCTCCGCTAGCCCCGTAACCTTTCTCTCCATATAACCCGGCGCCGTGACCAAAGCGCTAACCCCGAAGGCGTTTGCCCCATATGTTTATCGGGCGCTTTCTCAACCATTGATCCATATAGATCGGATGCCGATCATCAAACCCCGCAGAGTTCGTGAGTCACCCGTTCAAACCACCAATCGCGCCATCACCGTTCCTTCACTGCCAGATCAACGGTTCGGAAGGTGTCCGCCTTTGTGGTCCCTGCCATGCACCATGCCATAAAACAACCTGGTTTTCATCACACCGCCTTCGGGTGGTAGGTGGTATTCCCTCATCGGCCAGTGATTCCATACACCTTTCGATGCGTGGCTCCTGTACGATTGCAAAACCGCTATCTCATCAAGCGTTATTGTTCGGTACAGGACGCGCAGCGATATTCACGTCAGCCGTCAGATCTGCCCTCGCTCATCCAACGATCATCGCTCGACGAAGCTGCATAGGGTTTAACCCATGGTCTCTGTACTTCTGGCCCACCGTTCATCGCCCTCCGCTGTGTGTTCGACCATCGATCTCCTCTAAGATCCGACGGCCCAGTTTGGTCTTCCCACTATTGACTCTTCTGTCATTGCCCGGTCTCGCCACGTCACCTCCACGTGTACCCACCGTACCTTCGTCATCCCATTGTATAAGATTCATTCAAAGGTCGACGTTTACAAGGTTTCACGTATAATTGTTCCACATTCCGCCAACCTGCGCCATCTCTGTTCTTCACCATTCCACGAAATTTTCCACCATTTCCCCCGCAGTCCCACCATCATCCACATCATCCACTGCCATGCATGGATTTCATAACTGGTTTCATGTTTTTGCAGGGCTATCAGAGGCAGAAAAATGCCATGTTTCTCATGTACCACTTCAACGGTGTACTGCGCAAATAGAATCAGACCTGAAAGCTGGTACTACAATAGAAATGCCCGGAAATGGTAGCAGTGTCATGAACCTTTCCCAAGGACAGTTTAATCTTCACAAGAAATCTATCTGGCGCCATTAAAGCCTGAATTCTGCAGGTCAAGACATTTATGAAGCCATGGAGAAAGACCAGCTTATGATCAAGGATTTCAGCATTCAGTATTGAAGGTTTTGAGTTTTAATACAGCAGTTTAGAGGCAAAGCACTAGATCAATGATCCCATATATTATGCAAAGGTACAGCACGCAAAAATCAATGCATATTAGGGGTTTATACAGCAGCAGAATGTTTTTCCTTCCATGAAGGACAGAGCACCCATGCAGCATTCAATCTATGTCGTGTTCTGGAGAGATTTTCTACCCTGAAACAACCCTAGTACTATCAGAGCATTTACTTCATCAGTATGGCAGATTTCTTTATCATTTCTTTATCTTTTGTTTATTCACCAATATCACCACACAATACTGCAGCCAGAACACATCATAGTCATATCAAAGTAACCCCCAGTCTGAAAAAGACCATTCGTTCACCCAAAGAACACCAGAGATTAATGCACAGGATTTATACAGAATGGGCTTCGGCCCTCTTTCGTTTCAGAAGTTTAATACTGCATTTAGTTCTCCACCTACCTCCTCTACTCCTCCGGAGCTATAAAGTCATGAAGAGCTCATTGTAATGGTTGTTGATCAGTTATCAAAGAACTGCAAGTATTTTCTTTTGAGACACAGTCTTTGTGTAAAGATTGTAAGACAGGCTGAAGGAAATGTTTTCAGACTGAGTATTCAGCCATTGGAATGTTGTACTTGACTAGTATTGCTATTTAATATGACAAGCACATTTCTTTGGATCCTGATCTGAAGCAGCAGTGATGTTTTCCTGTCTTTGTGTTTACATTCATTTCGTTTCGTTTCTACTGGCTTGCATCAGAATATTGGCATAGGATTTACCCTTGTTAGGTACCCTATGTTCTGCTCTCCTTACCATTTATGTTTCTCTTCTAAATGTATTATCTAAGAAATGTTTTCATTTGGTTTAACCAGTGTAGTGGATGTTATTGCCTGCTCTCTGATGTATGAATTAAATGAATTCAGTTCTTAGATGTTTCTTGTTATAGATTCAGCTGGAAGATTTGGGAACACTAGGGATTAGAGTTAGCCCTGTCCACTAGGATCCTTGTGCAACCTACTGATCTGTAACTTTGTGCTCTGAATCTGTGTTATCTCCTTTCCCCCTACCTTCCACATCATAATCATCTTGAAGATCCTAAGTTTCAGATGACTATCCCAATTGAAAGCTTGCCTGTTGAGTAGTAAGCAAATCCTTTCCTAACTCCATTGCCCAATGGTTTTGAATATTTCCTGGGATGTTTCACCTCTTCCTTATCCCTCTTTTCTCATTCTTGTCTTACACTGAATCCTTATTTCCTGATAACCAGCAACCAAAAAAACAATCAAACAAAAAAATCCCATGCCTATAACTAGCCTAACATCTTAAACTTTGAGCTTCATAGACATAAACCTTTGCTCAGCTCAAGAGATCCCTCTCCGGACCCAGGAGGGCTAGATCCTGAGGTCTAAAAGTGGTTCTGATGTTCTCTCATCTTTTGGTCTTGCCAATCTGGCCAAAACATGGGAACCCCAACACCTTCCACTATTAAACTTGCGGAAATTTAAAACTCAATTGCAAACACATGTGAATAAATTCAATCGCACATAACATGGTTGTTTAACGGGAAATCTTAAAGCTAAAAACCCCAACTATCATATATTATGTATATAAATGGAATCATGTAATAATTTCATACAATTCTTAGTACATCAAGCTCTCAGTACAATGTAGATTCATTACACACTGTCATGCAGAAATTTGCATCTCCATGCACCAATTTCTTACCTCCTGATAGCCTGCCTCCACTTCGCAATCCCTGCTAAAGAATACCACTGAATGAATTCGAATTGGCCTTGCCTTGACTTCACAATCCTCATTGGCAACTCCAATGTGTGTCAGATGCATTGAATGCATCACTATAGTCACAATGGATAGTCCATCTCACCCTTTCACCTATCTCTCCACTAGGTCTCCACTGGAACTGACATGCACTGTAGTTAACTGTTGTATTTTGTCAATTGTTAGTGAGTCATTAGTTGCGCATTAAATAACTAATTAATTCACTTAACTCTCACTAGTGTATCTTTTAGTTAAACTAGATACAACTAGCTCAACTGAGTTTAACTCACTTAACTAAGTTAAACTAAATAACAACTCCATAAACTACTCTTCCAACTCTGTTATAACTTTGCCACTTCAGTTCTAACTGAGTCCTTCATGCATGAGCCACCAATAAATCCTAGGAATTGCGTAATTCCTTCAACCCACTAATTTTCCAAATCTTTTCACTGAAATAAAGTGCTCCAAGAGAATAATTTGATGTTTATTGTCAAATTATTATTAAGAGCTAATAATAATCGACATGCACCTATTTCTAAATTGACGATCTATAAATAGACTTCGCCCAATATTCTAAAAGTAGAATTTCATATATTTTTCACATTTTACCAACCATCTACAAATAGCATCCTAAAACTTATAGAATATGCTCACCATGTCTAAAAATAGACATACACCTAAAAATAGCCTGCGGGCCCCACTTAGTGAAGGTGCTTACTTTTCACTAAGCTCATCATCTTGTTGAATCTCAACAACATATTGACAAAACTCATGCATATATCTATTTACAATGAAACTATCACAAGTTATATATTTACACATACAAAATCTCATGCATTTGTACACTTTTCAACTCTCTCTTTCAAGTACAAACAAGTACAAAAACCCAAAACATATGAGTGATCATAAGAGCTGAATTGAATGATAAATTGTTGCAACATAAATGAGTGACATACCCATCTTTTACACCATCTAGGTGAAATTTTGCAACAAATAAAATTCCTTAAACTGAAAAAAAATCACATGAAATCTTGCATCATACAATTAAAGAGACAAACCATTTCAATGGTGCCTATCTGGAGAGCCAAACAGGTACAAGCTCTGGATGCAAAATCCAACACCCTGCTGCTTCATGTCCGCTTTTGCGATAGTAGTTACATGATACCCAATCATAACTTTCATCAGAAGACCATTCTTCTGGTGCAACATACCCCAAGCCTTCATGCTTAGGCCTTTCTTTCACCTCTATTGGGTTCTTGATGCCTTGCTGATTTGCACTAAGACCCAAGCCTTCTTGGTATCCCATCTTTGTCAAGATCTTGGACCCAATACCTTTGTTGAATCTTTCAAAGGTTGCAAAATAATTTGCATCAGTATGTGCATAAAAGTAAGAAGCATATGCATGCTCACCCTTTGTCTCATCTTTTTATTGATACACAAAGATGGCTTCAAACTCCTTTCGGATTCTCAAGGTGTCCTCTTGAGCTCTTGTGTCTTCTTCTTCCTGCTCCTCAACATAAAATGTTGATTGAACCTCTCCCACATCATATGGAAAAAAAACACAAATATGTTCATCTTCCATCTTGGAAGGACTTTCTACATCAGCATATTGCATCAAATATGTAGAAAACAACGAAGTTGTTGGTGAAGATGGTGGCGAAACACAATTATTTTTATCTTCTTCCCTTGAGAGACTTATTGATTCGGATTTATGCAGGAACGCAACAGAATACACATATAACCATAAATACAAATATTCAATGGAAATAAAACTTCATTTCATTAATATCAAAGAACTGAAATTTTCTTACAGACAGAATGGAAATAAACTAGCTAGGGCGCTGGTAGCTTATCTCTGAGAAGAGATGTGGTGGCTACAGGCCTCTGAACTATGTTACAGAACTGGAAGTTGTTTACAGACAGAATGTAAATAAATAGTGAGGGTGATGGTAGGCTTATCCCAGAGAAGATATGTGATTTATATAGGCCTCTCCACTGTGTTACATTGAGGCTCCAAGGCCTATTCCATACATACTGAAAATAGATGAGCTAGGGTACTGGCAGCGTATCCCTTAGAAGAGATGTGTCAGCTACCGGCCCATAAATTGTGTTACAATGAGGCTTGAAGGCCTATTTATTGTTGAGAAATAATTTAAAATCCGAAACTTCTAACAACCTAACCCTAGGAGATGAAGTGCCAAAATTGTGGGTCCCGTTTGGGTAAATTGGTGTTTCAACGTCCTGGGGACGTAACTTTGGCATCTGATCTCCGTTTGACACGGTCAATAGCTCGTTAGAAAGATCTATCAGAGGAATAAAACGTTTGAGTGAGAAACATGGTCTATGACCCATGTTTCTCCCTATTTTCCCAAAAAGCGTCGTTAGGGCCTCAAAATAGCTCTCGAAGATTAGGACCCGAAAAACTGCTATAAATAGTAAGTTGTGTTAAAACTTACTAATTGAAATAATTGATGGTGGGGGTTCAAATGGAATTGGTGGGTGGCCACCAATATCCACCTAGATCATTAAGTCCCCAAAACGGCTATGGGAGTGCAGGACCTGAAAACCTGCTAAAAATAGTAAGTTGTGCTAAAGTTGAAAAACTGAAAGAATTGATGTTGCAGATCCAAATGGAATAGTGGGTGGCCACCGATGTCCACCTGGATCATTCCTCCCTCCTAGGAAGCAATGGTCTCCATTGTGTTAAGTTCCTCCATGGGGGGGGGGGGGGGGGGGGGTTCCCACAACTTAGTGTTGGATTTGTACAAGATGTCGCAAACATGTTAGCGGACGTGCTGGATGTAGATGTACCACCGATGGGCAGCCATTGAAGGGTCAGGGAAAATTTATCCATCATCATGTTCCTATGTTTCTCGAGGGCCTCCTCGAGCAAGATTTTGGTAGGATCTCCTGTTCCCTCGTCTTTCTTTCCTTCCACCATGGGGGGTCGTCGGGGTTGCGAGGTTGAACTCATTAGACCCTGGCAGCGTTGGGGATATGAAAAGAAAAATAGAGAAAGAACAGACCCACTCTGATACCACTAATACCACCGATCTAGATTTTATGCAGGAACGCAACAGAATACACATATAGCCATAGATACAGAGATGCAGTGGAAATAATGCTTGATTTTATTATAATCAAATGATTGAAATAAAATAGCTAGGGCACTGGTAGCGTATCTCTGAGAAGAGATGTGGCGTCTATAGGCCTCTTAAATTTGTTACAGAACTGAAATTTTTTTATAGACAGAATGTAAATAAATAGCGAGGGCGTTGTTAGGCTTATCCCTGAGAAGAGATGTGGTGACTACAGGCCTTTGGACTGTGGTACAAAACAGCTAACTGAAACATGCTTATAGGAATAATAGAAATGAGCAGCGAGGGCACTGGTAGCGTATCTCTGAGAAGATATGTCATTGCTACAAGCCTCTCCACTGTGTTACATTGAGGCTCCAAGGCCTATTCTAGACATAATGAAAATAGATCAGCTAGGGTACTGGTAGCGTATCCCTGAGAAGAGATGTGTCGACTACCAGCCCTTGAATTGTGTTACAATGAGGTTCGAAGGCCTATTTATTGTTGAGAAACAATGTAAAATCCAAAACGTCCAAAACCTAACCCTAGGAGATGAAGCGCCAAAACTGTGGGTCCAGTTTGGGTAAATTGGTGTTTCAACGTCCCAGGGACGTAACTTTGGCATCCGATCTCTGTTTGACGCGCTCAATAGCTCGTTAGAAAGATCTATCCAAGGAATACAATGTTTGAGTGAGAAACATCAGTTTATGACCCATGTTTCTCCCCTTTTTCCCAAAAAACGTCGTTTAGGGCCTCAAAACGGCTCTGGAAGTTCAGGACCCGAAAAATTGCTATAAATAGTAAGTTGTGCTGAAACTTACAAACTAAAATAACTAATGGTGGGGGTTCAAATGAACTTGGTGGGTGGCCACCAATATCCACCTGGATCATTAAGTCCCCAAAACAGCTCTAGGAGTGCAGGACCCGAAAACCTACTAAAAATAGTAAGTTGTGCTAAAGCTGAAAAACTGAAAAAATTGATGCTACGAGTCCAAATGGAATAGGTGGGTGGCCACCGATATCCACCTGGATCACTTATAGGATTTTCTCCTTGAAGTATGCTCTTTGAAGTCTCAATATTTTCGAAATATCAAACTTGAGGTGGGGCTAGTAGCAACTCTAGCCTCCTTCTCTTTGTTCCTATTTTGGGAAGTCATACCAAAAGGCTCTCCTTCTCCTATCCAGAGCTTCAACCTAGTTATCATTTTCACCTTAACAGACAACCCTCTTTGCACAAAGCAATAATGAACCTTATGATCTGACACCAACTTGATCTGAAATGAGGGAAAACTTGTTAATGCTATGCAAGCTCCCTCATCCGTATAAGAAATGTGTTTCTTATGTGCATGGTTTTATGTGTAATGAGCAGGTTACTTCCAGGATTTTAATGTTTAAATGTATTAGCAAAGAAAATTTCAATTTGAACAGCTGCAAATAAATATACATCAAACCATAAGACAAGAAGTTTGATGAAGGAGTTCACCCCACCTGGCTACATCTCCTTGGCTTGTCAACATGACTAGACCACTCTTCTATTTGGTGAAAAAAAGTACATATCAGTAAACTTTCTTAATATGTGGCTATCACCCCTTTAAGATGATGTTCTCTTGCAAATAACTCTGACATATAACATCAATGCAACAATCTCCTACATATATGATCTATACCTCACCAATGAGTGCTAAAAAGCCCTCACAAATACACTCCAATTCCACAATGAAGCATACATAAAATATATTCATAAAGTTAATGAATGAAGAAATAAAACTAGAACTGAACCATGCTGGCCATAACTGTTGCAACAACAGTTCTGTAAATGAGAAAAACCCCTACAAAGTCTCCTTGATCCATAACTACCAAAACTGCTTCAAATGGCTGATTGATCTATACACCCTTCTTGTAAAACTTGCAAATTTACTTTAAATATGTGTTCAAAACAAAAAAAAGAAGTTACCGTTGGATTCATAGCATCATTAAACCACTGAGTAGCCTCTTCTGGTTCTTCATTTGGACTTCAAGTCCTCTAGACATGACCTCCTCTCCTGGTGGCCCTAGGCATCAAATATCTTCAAGTGGGAAAAACTACATCAAGACATGCTCCTTTGCCTCTGAAACCTATTCCAATGGATTCCCAGCATGCCAAAATGCTAAGAATGACTTTTTCTAAGCTCAATTTGGTCGAATATTTCCCAAGATAGGCCTAGTAAACTGCCACTAAATTTGGTGGACTGCCACTTAAGTCCACTAAAAGTGGAACTCCACCGAATCTGGCACGCTCCTCTAAAACTCTGCCAACATAATCCGAGTTTAATTAACGGATAAGTGTGTCTTAAGTTTAAGATAAGTGTTTTTTAATGATAAGTGTGTTCTTAGCGCTAATTACGTTTTAACATGGTTAAACCACGTTTAAAAATTAATTAAACGTAATTAAAAACTCCGTAGTTCGTTCGATTAGGCACTTGGTTTTTAGATAGTGGCCATATGGGGAGGGGGCTGGCCCCCTCCAACCCCCAACCATCGGACTTGCAAACGATAAGTTTAAGCGGTGAACATAGTGGTTAAGAACCACCGAGTAGGAGAACTAGTAACCTGTGCAGCTGACAGGCAGAAGGTTGTGGGTTCGACCCCCACTCCGCTATATAAATTTTGCATAGATTTTCAACGAGACTTTCCCGCCATACTAGAGCTTGCCTCCAAATTTAAACCTTCACCAAGTTGGTTAGAGGATCCTCCATACTTGGTTGAACTCCGCCGAGAGGTGGGTTTTAAAACTATATATATATATATATATATATATATATATATATATATATATATATATATATATATATATATATATATATTTCAATACATATATTTCCACCATTATCAACCTAATGCCCAACCTTCATATAACATGATAATTCGACCCAAGGTATGTAGATGGCCCACCAGAGAGGACATGTCGTACCCTATGGTTGGGTTGTACTCCAACCTTAAAAAAGAATTCAAGTTCAAGCTTAGGAAGAATATTGGAGTTCATTGGACAATTTCTCTCTTCACAAACCCATCTGACGAATCTGAAGATGACACTTGTCATAGTGCCACTGGCTACAATATGGAGAATATTCCCTCTAATGTTGACTGTACCTGCCACATCATCCCTGTACATGTTATGCTCCTTTTTTGCCTGTTTTGGAAAACGAACAATAGACGATAACTCAGTCATACAAACTCGGATTTTGGTGAAACGAGTTGCTTCGGAATCTTGGCGACGGAATCTATTCAGTCATTCAGGTTCGAAGCAATTTTGAGCACTTTGAATTTTTAGCTAATTTTAGGCCTTGATCCAAATTCTAATCATGATGACCATAGCGAATTTTACTAACAAGAACTTTAATTTTACTAACCAAAACACCTTAGAGATTAAGAGCTACTCTAAAAATTATCAAAAATATTTAGGATTTAATCTAACTTGCTTAACATTATGGTTGGAATTGGGACGATCTCCTATGATGCGTTGATGTGAAAATTCCTAGTGGGTGAAGTGAGGGTGCAAACAATTAAACACAGAGTGAACACACAAGCTAGTTGAAACACTCCTACAAATTTTCCACTAAATCATAGTGCAATGTCATAACTTACATTAATTCACCCATAACATTAGATACTAACGAAGTGATCTATAATGGAAAAAACTTAGAGAAGATGCTTATCATAAGTCACACGATACTTAGATCTTATTTTACTAGTCCATATAGATTGAAATGATAAAGCCTCATTTTTACATTGGATATAGTTTTGCAAAAATTAAAAAGTGCACTCTTAAAATAAAGCTTTTATTTTATAATTGAACATTTCCTCTTACCCTTTGTATTTTTCATAAAATTTATAGCTTAGAAATCTATGTAAATTGTTTTTTAACAAAATTTATATCATTTCATAATTTATTTTAGGAAATGTTATATCATCAAAGAATCAAGAACGTATATATGTTGATTTATGACTTGTGATTATTGATGTGATGGTTTATTACTCAAGACTTTTGTAGGTTACATTGTTCCATTGATAGAGAAACTGAGGAACTGTGTGTGGACCAAACTTTCTAGATAAACTTGCTTAATGTTAGATCTGAGACTTTTGTGATTCATAAAGTAGATAAATGTCTTTTCGGATTAATCACAGCATTAGGATTTGGTCGACGTTTCGAACCAACGAATGTGGTTCATCCCCAGGACAAGGTGAAAATCCAACTGATCTTATCGAATAAATAGTGTGGATGCATCATTGTCCGGGCAATGATGCATCCACACTATTTATTCAATAAGGTCAGTTGGCTTTTTCACCTTGTCCTGAGGAAAAACCACATTAGTTGGTTTGAAAGGCAATGATGCATCCACACTATTTATTCGAAAAGATCAGTTGGATTTTTCACCTTGTCCTGAGGACGAACCATATTAGTTGGTTCGAAACATCGACCAAAAACTTGCTTAAGTTGGATTTATTGCTAGGGTTTGATATTGGCATGGGATGGGTTGGTGTTATGGTTTATGACTCAATAATTTTGTAGGTTACATTTCTCCTTTGCATGCCATATAGAAGAACCAAAATTTCGAGGTAAACTTGCTTAAGTTGGATTTATTGCTAGGGTTTGATATTGGCAAGGGGTGGGTTGATGTTATGGTTTATGACTCAAGACTTTTGTAGGTTACACTGTTCCTTTGCATGCTATATAGAGGAACCAAACTTTCAAGATAAACTTGCTTAAGTTGGATTTACTGCTAGGGTTTGATATTGGCATGGGATGGGTTGATGTTATGGTTTATGACTCATCACTTTTGTAGGTTACATTGTTCCTTTACATGCTATATAGAGGAACTGTTTTTGGAACAAACTTTGAAGATAAACTTGCTTAAGTTGGATTTATTACTAGTGTTTGACATTAATATGGGATGGGCTCAATGACTCATGGTGCTCTAATATGAAGCCTATATGAAACCTAGTTTAATGGTGCTATTGATTTTCTTTTTTATCCATTTTTAATTTAATATATCCTTAACAATACATTTTCTCATCACACCTTCTTAACAATCTATAATAAATACAAGAAATTTTTTAGTATACTTCACTCATAATTATCAACATATATAATAGTTTATATTTTATATTAATTGTCTCCATTTCACCAAATAAAACACATTATTCCAAATTATAATGTATCTTAAAAAAATTAAACCTAGCATATTAACGGTCTCTATTTCACCAAATAAAACACATTATTCCAAATTATAGTGTGTCTTAAAAAATTTGAATCTACCATCACTGACAACACACAAGATTTTTGAACCTACCATGACTACCAACACACAAGACTTTTGAACCTACCATGTGGTCATAATAAATTTTAAAATTTTAAAAACCTTTTTAACAAGAAGCTTTTCTTTATTTTTAATTATGGTTCTCTTGATTTTCTCTTTCAAGTGCATTAAGCTTTCCTTCCTTAAGCTGAATTATTTGGTTTGCTCTTAGTGTATCGTTTTCAAAATTTTCTCCCATCTTCTGAAAATAACATTATGTCTCTACAATTAAATAATTAACTACATATTTATTTTACTATATATATATATATTTAATGAATTTATTTAAAATTCGATTTTTTTTTAATAATAAATTTGAGTTATACACGATCAGATCTGAATGTGGAAAAATTCTATCATTAAATTCTGATAATCATTCCGATAAAAAAATTCCCAGAAATCTTTTTTCTTTTTTTCTTTTTTTTAATCTAGGGTAATCCGTAACAAGTGAGAGTTTCCTAAACAAGGGCCAGGGTCAAATCCAACTGGCTGCCACTATAAACCTAGGCTCAACAGCCTGCAAGCCCCACACAATAGCTATGAAACTCATGCCTCAACAAAAGCCAAGACGTCCGCTTTGGGGTCACCTACTCTTCTAGCGAAGACACAACAGAGACACCTCTCCACGAAAATTTGATCTGAGTAAATTGGATGAAAATCATCTGACTCCACCGTCAAACCTCCGCTTCATGGATCTGAATGTGGAAAAATTCTCTCATCAAATTCTGATAATCATTCCGATAAAAAAATTACCAGAAATCATTTTTATTCATCAAAATGCAGGGCTAAGCTGGGATACGGCGATACTTACTGTAGGGTTGTAAGGCACGACCACAAGATTAAAGACGACATCTTTACCATTTGAGCTGAGCTAAACGGTTAAGCTAACATTTTCATTTATTGTTGTTTTTTTTATCTTTTTAGAAAATTATTTGTTATTTTTTTATTCGATGTGTTTATAGATATTGCTGAGCTAACCGGTTAAGCTAACATTTTCTTCATTTATTGTTATTTTTTTTTCTTTTTAGAAAATTATTTGTTATTTTTTCATTCGATGTGTTTATAGATATTAATAATTGATTAACATAAATTTATTTATAATAATTTAATTATAAAAAGTTAATTTTTTTTAATGATATACATAATTTTTTTTAATGATATACATAATTTTTTATTAATAACATATTTTTAAGTATATGTCAATATTAATTTATATTAAAATATTTTATCAATAATCAAATTATAAGATTTAAATATATTACTCAGACTTATTTTATTTCTAATTACTATACAACATATTCATTTTTAATTTATTTTTACTTTTCTATTTAAAATATAATTTTTAATTTTACATATCTCTTTACACATTCAATAATAAAAAATATTATTAATTCAATCTGATTCAAAAACATTATAAATTTAAATAAAATTATTTGAAATATTTTGAGTCAAATGAATTGTTTAATAATTGAAGAAATTATTTAAATTGATTTTAAAACATAAATAATTAGAAATAAAGTATCTGTGAAAAGATATTTATTTATATTTTCCAGTATGTGAAATATTTTGAGTCAAATGAATTGTTTAATAATTGAAGAAATTATTTAAATTGATTAAAAAATATAAATAATTGGAAATAAAGTATTTGTAAAACGATATTTCGTGATTACTACCATATATTTACGTCTTTATTTGATCTTTCAAGTGAATTATATATATAATCTGTTGAGTGATTATGAAGATAAGAAATCCAAATGCTCAGCAAACTTGGACGAACCAAGACGACATCCCATGGTGGAGCTCGAACCCCCGACCTGCTATAATTTGTGAAAACAGAAGATCTTGAAGAAATTATTTAAATTGATTAAAAAATATAAATGATTGGAAATAAAGTATTTGTAAAAAGATGGAGCTCGAACCCCCGACCTGCTGTACTTTGTGAAAACAGATCTTATATATCAGACTAGCTGATTAAAGCATAACCGTACGCCCACCGTGGGGCTCGAACCCACGACCACAAGGTTAAGAGCCTTGCGCTCTACCAACTGAGCTAGACGGGCTGTGATTGCGATTCCCGTATTTTTATGGAAAATTCAATTTACAGCAACTGTTTATTCTGCAGAATAATCGTACAGTACTGAGATTTCCACGTTATCGCTGTAAAGACGTGCGCTGCCTTTTAAATTAATAGTTTAGCGCGTGGCGCGCAAACAAAAATTAAATTCTGTATTTTGATCAATTTTATATTGCAATTGTAAGATTCTCTTAATTCGAGTCATGTTGATTTTTCGGAGTAGTCTACCCAGGGAATGTTTTAGCAGGAGATGCTGACCATCGGAAAAATTTTCCTGCTCGGTCGCGGAGACGTCGCCAATTGTGTTTGGGGATCACCCCCTGACTTGTCAGAGAGTCGTCCATTCCGCTTCCGCCTGGGGATCACAACATTGTCAGAGTAGTGTCTTTGGCGAGGAGTTAATGAATTTGGCAGGTAGCCCTTCGGCGAGCAGCTAATGAAGTTGGCAGGTAGGTGAGTGACGTTGCTGGTTATCTTTCCAAAATGGAAACAGAGCGCACAGAGCCATTGCACAGTGGAATAGAGCATGGAACAGAGCAACTACGCAGAAGAAGAAAAAAACAGAAGTTTGCAGACACTCTTGCACCGAGTAAGTTTTCTTTACGAATTTGCTTGTATCTGCTTTCAATTGAAGTTTTCATCCTGGTTTTGCAGCCCCCGACAACCCTGTTAGTTCGGCCCTCAAATCGTCTCGGCCCACAAATCGTCTCCCCCAATGAAAGAACTCTTTCAAAATGGGCGGATCCTCGTCTGAAACCAATAGGTTCTGCTCACCAATTAAAACGCGTCGTTTCAGGTAGTCTATTGGTCCTAGGCCGTTGAAGTATCAATAATTTCAATGCTACAACTTTATCAATTCAAATCTTGATGTTGAATTCACTGAAACTCTGAAGATAATCAACTGGTAAAGTAAAACAAATTAAAAATCAAATCCTGCACAAGGTAATGGAGAAGACCCAATTCTGGCCTGACGACAGTGTAAAGCCTGAGCATCTTGTTCGTTTCTATATAAATTCTATTACAATTTTGAGTCGTATAGTTTCAAAAGAGTCTAGGGATCTGAAACAAGAATGAAAAGACACTCTGCCTACCGAATTCCATCTCTTGTTTCATCTATTTTGTCTTTAGTTTGCTGAGAGCTTCATAAAAATATATTTCATTAAATTTATCTTATATTGTATGGAAATTGAAGAATTATAAATGAACTCAGAGAGCTTCAGTGTTATTTCGATGGATTTCGAAGGTTTTCATATGCATTTGTTTTGACACATTATGTTTGTTATAATAATTAGCAGATAGTTTGCCAAAACCAGTTGAGATATCAATTGCAATTGTCTTTTCACTCCAATTCATGATTTTATACTTACAAAAAAAAAAAAAAAACCCGACATAGAAAAAGAAATTGCAATCCCAACTTTAAACAGGCCTTGTCCCTTTCCGAAACATGCCATTAAGTGGGGCAGACCACAGACCATTGCAAAATGGGACCTGGTGCGCAGTTTAATACCTCCCTCAACCTTGGCAATGAACCAAGTCTCCATTGGCAAATATAATTCTTTAGTTTCCATACAATATAAAATAAATTTAATGAACCGAGAGAGCTTCAGTGTTATTTTTGATTATGTTGTATGCAACCATCCATGATGTATGGAAAGTGGAAGAATGTAAATGTACTTTGTAGAGTGAGACAGTGGTGGTTGTTGATATTAAATGCTATTGGAATGAATAAGCAAACATTCTCTTATACACTGGAAATGGTATGGATTATGCTAGTCTGCTACTAATTTTTCCAATTTGAATTTTAGTCAGATGAAGAAAAGGTATAACTTACAAGGGGAATATAAGCATTCCTTCCAACATGCTTGTTTCATCTATAAACTGCATCACTCTTGGAACTGCTATATCACATTAAATGGATAATGCACAGCTATTTATAATGTTGTTGAAACTGAAAGAAACGCAGGGCACTGTGGACCAATTTAATGTACATTTTCTAATTTGCTAGTTGTGACAAATTCACTCTAGTAGGTCAAGTGTGGTGCGTGGAATGCGTGATTACATTGTGTTTTCTTGATAATATGGTCTCAAGTATAATTAGATGAGGAAAAAACATTGCCCTTTTATCGCTGAAAATGGGGTTATGGTGTTGGAAATTCATGATTACATTATGTTTTCTCCATAATATGGTCTTCTTTTTAATTAGATGTTGAACTAATTCAAGACATTATGTTTTCTACATTAAGTGTCTATTTTTTGTCAAGGAGAAAGGTATATTTTTGCTGGTGGCTATCTATTAAGATTACATTCTAGTGTCTTGACCGTCTATTAAGATTACATTCTAATATTCTAGTGGTTTGATAGACATGGAATACGATTGATTTAATGTTGATGTTGTAAGCAGTTTCCCGACTATAATTAATTGTTTAAATTGTAGTTCATTGTATAAAATGGACTTGTAATTGCTTATAAGTGGTTGTTGTCAAAGTTATATTGCTCTTGTGACGAAGGTAGGTATATTGTTGTGGGTGGGCAGTGTATATGTGGGAGTACATAGTCCTTCACAGGATTTGGGGTTGTACTTCAAATCAAAAGGGCTTTTAAGTTTACTAGTGTTTTAGAAGGGCATTCAATTTCACTTCCTCAGGAAGGAGAGAACATAGAAGTGGAGAGGAGGAACACATTGGGAATTATAGTTTGGACAAGAGTGTAAACATGTGAAAAGAAATTTTGAGATATTTTCGAAAAGTACCCTTGAAAACTAATTATATTTATGTAATTCACTTGAGTAAAAAAAAATCAAAGTATATTTTGTGTGGTTGAGTAATCTTAAAAACCGATTCTTTACTAAAAAGTATAAAGACAGGGCACTTTCTGAAAAAAGTATAAAGAGAGGGCAAGGTAGATGTTTTTCAACACAAACGAGGTGTTTAGGTAGAGGTGAATCCAGGTAGCAAGCAATAGTACAGTTGTTGAATAGTGCCATATAGTTATACGGGATAGTTTTGTACAGTTGTATGGACATATCTGTACAGGTTGTTTCATAAGCTGTATAGTAGTTTTTTGTAGTTTCTGGTTATTTTTAGTAGCCTATACTTTTTTGAGCAGGTTGTACAAGCTTAGTTTAGGGTGTTATTTGGCATTTGTGTAGTGTTGTTTTCATTGGGGGATGTGTGGAGGTTTCTTATAAGCTTTTTGAATGAATGAAAACTTGATTTGAATGAGTAATTATTAGTGTATGTGATTAATTTGTATGCTTTGGCCATTTAATTTCTAGCTATTGTGTGATTCATGCTATGGTATTAGAACAAACTTCTCTAATTGAGATTTTCAAGATTTACCATGGTAAACCGATTGTTGGAAAGAACTGTTCACTAAATTTAACTCAATCATGTGGCAAGTGTATATAGACATGAAAATATAACTTATAGTTAACAATGAAGAACAGTCAACTTTGGATCATCAATTTTATTTTGTTGTTATGCTCTAGAATGAATATATTTGTTGCTAACATGTTTTTTTATAGGATATTTCTCTGATGTCTTTTCATATTTTCTAACAAGAACAGTTCAAAATGGGCAAGCGAGAAAAATGGCAGCATATCATGGATATTCAGGTGCAAGACCTGAAAGACAAGACGACCTTTTCCAGTAAAGACTTAGTTTGGACTGAAATAAAACGAGATAACAACAGCATTGATCAGGTTGCTTTAATCCCTTCAGAAAGAGTTTCTCACTTTATCAAAGGGGAGGAAGAAAATCATATTGCTCCATGTAATTTCATATGGAAGCGTAAAATAGAACCAAGACAAAGAGCTACTGCTGCATCACAATATGATGTGTAAGTATTTCAAAATTCATTGTTTAGGTCCTTTAAAACAAAATTTATCATTATTTGTATGTATTGACATTTCAAGAATTTTCGTGTAGATATTATTGCTCATTTGGACCAGAGGATAGAAGAAGAGAGCCTTCAACTAAAGAAAGAGCCTCATTTGTGCAGAAGAGGGGTTGTCAATGCCACTTTATTGTGAAAGCTATGAATGAAAGTCCTCAGATAGCAATATTGACTTTCAATATGTATGAACATGAAGATGGAGAAGGTTGGCCTTGTCATGGAAAACATGACAATTAAGGTGAGGGTAGGGCCTGTAGAAATTTGCTGAATAATGAAGATTTATCCACTGAGATTATCCTGGTCACACACTAATTCGAATTCATGCATAACACATAACCTCTTCTACAATCAATCATCAACTTGCGGAAATAGAAACAGTCGCATGCGCACATAAACAAAATATGTAATGGGGAAAGCTTATAGCTGAAAACCCCCAGCTATTTTGTATATTATAATAGAAGAGAACATGTAACAATCTCAGTACAATACTCCTCATAAGTACTCAGTACTGTCTCCAAAAGTTACACACAAACTAGCTCAGTTTTGAACAAGTCACAGGTTCAAAACTCATCCACTAATTGCCTGCCTCTATTGCGCAATCCAAGTTGGTTCAATGAGAGATCCAAGTTCGAATCCCCTTGGATTCAACTGCACAATCCTCATGGGAAATCTCCTCCAATGCTTGTGCAAATCTCATGCACAACTGCTGTCGCAACTAATAGCAAACTCACCCTTTCATCTACCTCTTCCACTGGTCTCCACTGAACTGTCCATGCACTGTAGTGAACTGATGTGTTCTTGAGTTGAATAATGAGTTAATAATTAGTGAATTAAATAATATTTAACTCACTCCACTCATTACTAGTTGATTAGCTAGTTAAACTAATCACAACTAGTTCAACTAAGTTAAACCGAACACAACTCCACCAACTATCTCATCAACTCCACCAAACTTCTGCCACTGAAGTCCTAACTGAAGTCAACCATGCATGAGCTCACCAAACCCCAAGGAATAGCATAATTCCTTCTGTCATATGCATGGGCCACATCCGTAGCTCCAACTGAAGTGATGTAAGAGAATAAACTGAAGTTTAGAGTCCAAATATTATTAAGGGCTAATAATATTTGACTGACCTATTTTTAGACAGGCAGTCTAAAAATAGACTTCGACCTGTATGTCTAAAAATAGAGGTCCATCTATTTTTACCAACTCAACCAATCATCCAAGAATATCATACTGCAACTCCTAGACCATGCTCCATATGTCTAAAAATAGACATAGTCTAAAAATAGACTTTGCGCCAAAAATAGCCTGCGGGCCCACTTAGTGAAGGCGACTTTATTTCACTAAGCTCCATCATCTTGTTGCATTTTCAACACTCCCTCTCAACAAGATATGGGTTATCTGCAACCCCTATCCTGCCTCTGTGGAATTCGAATTTGCTCCTGGTGAGCGCCTTCGTCAAGATGTTAGCATCCTGATCCTCCATGGGAATATATGAAAGCAACATGATTCTCCGCTGAACATAGTCTCTGATATGATGGTACCTGATGTCGATGTGTTTGGATCTATCATGAAATACTGGATTAGCTGAGAGTTTAATGCAACTCTGGTTATCACAATAAATCACATTAGGCTCCAAGTGTGACCCGAACAATCCGACGAGGATCTTCCTCATCCAAATAGCCTCGCATGCAGCCAAGCTTGCTGCCATGTACTCGGCCTCTGCTGAACTGAGTGCCACGGATCTCTGCTTCCTGTTGTACCAGGAAACTGCTGTCGACCCGATACTGAAAACTCCTCCAGATGTGCTCTTTCGGTCCATTGGGCTCCCTGCCCAATCTGCATCAGTGAAGCTGCTAAGCATCGCTCCATCCTCCTGTCTGTACCATAGACCATATCCCGATGTGCCACGAAGATAACGCAATACATGCTTTCCTGCCTTCCAGAAGAGCTTGGTAGGCTTAACCATAGCTTGCGAAAGCTGGTTAACAGCATAGCATATATCGGGTCGTGTATTGACCAGATACATAAGCGACCCCACCAACTGTCGATAGACAGTGGCATCCACTACCTCCGCTGAAGCAGCATCCTCCTTCCTCCAACCACCAGGAAGAGGAGTGTCAACAGGCTTGCAGCCTTGCATGTTGAACCTCTCCAGAATCTCCCGGGCATACTTGCCCTGAGAAACAAATAGTCCTCCGCTGCGATGCCAAATCTCCAATCCCAGGAAATAATGAAGGATGCCCAAGTCCTTCATCTCAAACTCTCGTGCAAGATCCTCCTTGCATGAAAGTATCAACTGCTCATCGCCAGTCAAAATCAGATCATCTACATACAGTACGATGATCAACAGCTTCCCCTCCACCACAATCTGGTACAGGTTAGAATCCGCCTCACTCTTGGAGAATCCAAGCCCGGTGAAGTAGCTGTCTATCCGAGTGTACCAAGCACGAGGTGCTTGCTTCAGCCCGTACAGTGCTCTCTTGAGTTGGCACACATGCGACTCACTGCTGAAGATCTCGAAACCTTCAAGCTGCTCTATGTACACCTCCTCCTCAATGACTCCGTTGAGGAACGCAGTCTTCACATCCATCTGATGAATGTGCCACCCCATCTGCGCTGAGAGAGCAAGGATCGTCCGTATGGAAGAGTACTTTGCGACAGGTGCAAAAGTCTCCTCATAGTCAATCCCCTCGATCTGTGAAAAGCCACGGGCGACAAATCTCGCCTTGTACTTCTCCACACTCCCGTCAGCCGCTTGCTTCACTTTGTAGATCCATCGCGAACCCACCACTGATTTCCCAACCGGTCTTGGGACAATCTCCCATGCACTGTTCCTGACGATCGAATCATATTCTTCGATCATGGCATCAACCCATGCGGGTTCCTCCATAGCTTCCTCAAAAAAGGATGGCTCCGTCACAACACATTGACTCACAAGAGCCATGTATCTAGTGTACCGATCCGGTGACTGTCTCTGTCTGCGCTGTGCTGTAGGTGGTCCTACAACCTTCTTTGCATCTCGAGCTAGTCACCCAACTTCTGTAGTGTGCATGCGTCCTCTGATGGTTGACGCTGCATGGGTGGTTTCTTCCACCTCCTGAACCTCCTCTTGTGGCTGATCCACATCCGGAAGCTCCTCCTTAGGAACTAACAGCTCCTCATCTGCATGCAAGTGTAGCTCCCTCTCAAGCGAACACCGCATGGCTTTCTCCTCCTGGAATTTTATATCCCGTCGCACAACAGTCTTGCGACTGTCTGGCACATACACCCGATAGTTGTGAGGTGTATCAGTGTACCTCACAAATATTCCAACCTCAGCAGTTGGATCCAGCTTCCTTCTCGCATCCTTCGTCACATGCATGTAGACAGGAGAACCAAAAATCCGCAAATGGGAAATATCAGGCCTCTTGCCAGAATAAGCCTCCTCCGATGTACTTATGCCAAGAACCTTGTGAGGACAACGGTTCTGCACATACACTGCTGTATTGCATGCCTCAGCCCACAAGTGAAGGGGTAGGCCCTGATCATGCAACATCGCCCATGCAACACCCACGATCGTTCTGTTCTTCTGCTCAGCAACCCCGTTCTGCTGTGGGTTATGGGGTGCGATGAGCTCTCTCCGAATCCCTTCTGCGCTACAAAAGTCCTTGAATTCAGCCGAGATGAATTCGCCACCATTTTCGCTCCTAAGAGCCTTCACCTTCTTTCCTGATTCCTTCTCAACCAGTGCCTTGAATTCACAGAACTTTGAATATGTCTCGCTCTTCTTCTGCATGAAGAAGATCCAGCACTTCTGAGAGAAATCATCAACAAAGATCACATAGTACTTGTGCTTTGCTGTCGAAGCTACATAGAAAGGACCACACACGTCTGTGTGAACTCTCTCAAGGATCGTCGTGGCGCGACTATCCTTCTCGTGAAAGGTGGCTTTCACATACTTCCCTAAAGTACACCCCTTGCACTGATATGACCGCGCAAGAGTGCCCTTAGGAAGCCCAGTAGAAATCTGCTGCAGTATCTTCAAAGCTCCATGGTGAAGGTGGCCCAATCTCCTCAGGCTACGCCCGCCATCATCATCCAGGCTCACCACTTCTCCCGCCTGTATGCCATTGAGCATGCTGTACTCATCTACTTGCAACCGATAAAGGTTCTTGACTAAACCCCTATCTTCTGGGTCTCTCCAGTAGTCTTACTGCGCAGGAAGGCCTTTCCTTCGCTGAAGACTACATCATACCCCTTATCCTCCAACATCGCCACAGAGATCAAGTTCTTCTTCAATCCAGGTACATGCATGACATCCCTCAATACAAAGGGTTTACCAGACTCCCTCTGAAAGGATATGGTACCGATACCAGTCGCACTGTATCTACTATCATCGCCCATCTCGATGTGCACACCCAAATCTTTGTCCTCCAGATCTGAGAACAAATCCCGATCTCCCGTCATATGAAATGATGCACCGCTGTCCAAGAACCATACCGATCCCATCACACTTGAAACCAAGCATGCGACTGAAAAATCTGATTCGAATTGAGAAGCCAATGCCTCTCCCGCTGCAGATCCAGCAACCTTCTTATTTTTCTTCTTCCGCGGACAATTTGTGGCATAGTGTCCGTGCTGGTGACAGTGAAAACACTTCACCTTGGACATGTCTTGCTTCTTTCCTTTCGCACCAGACTGAGAAGCCTTCTTGTTCTTCCCCTTCTTTGCTTTGGCAGCCAAAGCGCAATTTTCTTCATCAGATACCTTTGATGAAGATCCGTCCTTGGTAGTCCTCCTTATCTCCTCTTGCATGAGATCCGCCCAAAGTCGCTCCCATCCCAGCAACTTCTCCCGACCATTTACAGAGTCCTGATAGGAATGCCAAGCCTTCGGAAGACCAAGGAGAGCCAGGTCCACCAAGTCCTCTTCATCGACAGTCACCCCCACACTTCCCAGCTCATCTCTGCATTGAGTGAACTTCGTGAGGTATTTGGCGATACTGTCGCCTTTCTCCATCTTAATGTTTCTGAGTTTATCTTTGAGCGCCATCTTCCTTTGGTCGCTCTTGCTCTGGAATAGATCTGTCAACGCTTTCCACATCAAATATGGAGAAGCTTTTCCATGCAGGCTGGATACAATGTGATCCTTTACGCCCTCCAACAGAATCCTTCGACATTTCGCCATCTTCTTTTGCCAAGCCTCAACTTCAGCAGGATCAGTGGGCTTTTGGAAATCCATATCTACGAACTCCTTCAGCCCATTATCTTCTAATACTGCCTCCATCCGATCTTTCCATGCAACATAATTCGAACTGCCTTCAAGAGCATATTCAAGTCGCAAACCATTGAAAGACATTTCAACTCTGGCACCAAGAAAACTATCTGCTGCAAAATTCGAATTCCAAGCTCAAAACTCAACTACTTCTGGATCTGTGAGAAAAAAATATTTCTAGCACAGAGATCGACTGTAAGGGCATTTACTGGATATATCACCTTTCAGAGAAAGGATAGATCCAGAGGCTACCTGGCCCATTACAGACTCTGTCTACCGAAATAAAATTGTAATTACTGTAATAGATCCCGATGATCAATTCGCTCTGATACCATGTAGAAATTTTCTGAATAATGAAGATTTATCCACTGAGATTATCCTGGTCACACACTAATTCGAATTCATGCATAACACATAACCTCTTCTACAATCAATCATCAACTTGCGGAAATAGAAACAGTCGCATGCGCACATAAACACAATATGTAATGGGGAAAGCTTATAGCTGAAAACCCCCAGCTATTTTGTATATTATAATAGAAGAGAACATGTAACAATCTTAGTACAATACTCCTCACAAGTACTCAGTATTGTCTCCAAAAGTTACACACAAACTAGCTCAGTTTTGAACAAGTCACAGGTTCAAAACTCATCCACTAATTGACTGCCTCTACTGCGTAATCCAAGTTGGTTCAATGAGAGATCCAAGTTCAAATCTCCTTGGCTTCAACTGTGCAATCCTCATGGGAAATCTCCTCCAATGCTTGTGCAAATCTCATGCACAACTGCCGTCGCAACTAATAGCAAACTCACCCTTTCATCTACCTCTTCCACTGGTCTCCACTGAACTGTCCATGCACTGTAGTGAACTGATGTGTTCTTGAGTTGAATAATGAGTTAATAATTAGTGAATTAAATAATATTTAATTCACTCCACTCATTATTAGTGTATTAGCCAGTTAAACTAAACACAACTAGTTCAACTAAGTTAAACCGAACACAACTCCACCAACTGTCTCATCAACTCCACCAAACTCTGCCACTGAAGTCCTAACTGAAGTCAACCATGCATGAGCTCACCAAACCCCAAGGAATAGCATAATTCCTTCTGTCAGATGCATGAGCCACATCCGTAGCTCCAATTGAAGTGCTGTAAGAGAATAAACTGAAGTTTAGAGTCCAAATATTATTAAGGGCTAATAATATTTGACTGACCTATTTTTAGACAGGCAGTCTAAAAATAGACTTCGACTTGTATGTCTAAAAATAGAGGTCCATCTATTTTTACCAACTCAACCAATCATCCAAGAATAGCATACTGCAACTCCTAGACCATGCTCCATATGTCTAAAAATAGACATAGTCTAAAAATAGACTTTGCGCCAAAAATAGCCTGCGGGCCCACTTAGTGAAGGCGACTTTATTTCACTAAGCTCCATCATCTTGTTGCATTTTCAACAGGGCCTTGCATAGGCCAAGGCTTTCAAGGGACATTGTTGCTTATGTTTAGAGTTGTTTCTTTTTTGGAGTGCTTGTTGATATGGTGTATAGAACCCACATTAAGAGACATGTTGACATGTATGCAACAACTCGGGATAGAGACTTCTTCTTATGCAGGAAAGATATTGTAAACATATATAACAAGTTGGCAAAGGGAAATTATCAACTCCACAAAAAGGATGAAATGAGTGTAAACCTTTGGTATCAAAAGCACCAAGAATATTTTTTCTTTTACCAAAAACCCAATGGTGTGGAGGTCCCTTTTATAATAGGGATTCAAACAAAGTGGATGTTGGAGACAATGGTCAAGCTATCGCACAATAGCTTAATAGCCATGGATTCAACATTTAATACAAATAAATATGGGGTAAGTTGGATAGCAATGATTAATTGAATATACGTATTTAAGTTGTATACATTAAATATGATTAATAACGTGTATTTGAATTTATGTAACGTTGAATATGACAGTATCAGTTGTATACACTTGTGGCATTTGATGAACAACAAAGCGGAGTACCAGTTGCATGGGTCATGGCATCACGAAACACATCAGATGATATTTCACTATGGTTGGAGAAGCTCATGCATAGGTGTTTCCAAATCCGTCCTGATTGGAAAGTCAATGCATTCATGGTCAATGATGCATTGGCTAAAATCGCTGCCTTGAGGTAACTTTAATATTTTCCTCATATAATAAAAATTTCATTTATTCTAAAATGTTTACACTAAAATGCATTGAATATGGCAAGAGGATCACAGGTTGTGATGTTATCTTATGTGTTTGGCATGTACAGAGGGCTTGGTTAAAAAACGTGAACCAGTTGACCACTAATTCCATAAAAGCCAATGAGATATTTAGTGAGTTAGGTTCTATCATGAAACACACTCTCAATACTGAGGTGGATGATGCAATCAATCGATTTTTTATCAAATTTGTAGATGAAGAGAAGTTCTTAGACTATTTCCACAAGAATTGGGTTGTTGGCGATAAGATTCGTAAGTAAACAAACTCTTTGTATTGTATCCATGTTTGTCTTCTATAAAAGTGATATATTTTGACTAAATTAATTCTCTTTGCACTTATGGATGTGGGTGAAAGGTTGTCGGGAGTTTCCTCATGCAAATTAGGAGACCAACAATGCTATTGAGTCATATCATTGCTATTTGAAAACAAATATTTTATCTGATAGAAGAAAAAAATGTGCTCGTCGAGTGGATTGGTTGCTGTATATGCTGCTAACAACCGTTGAACCTTGTTATCGGTACAAGGAAATATTGAAAGAAGAAGGATTTCTAAACAAATACAAGAAAGAGAAACAACTTGAATCATCAGTGGAAAGAGCAAGAAAAATTCTGAATAGTGATTGTTATCCTCATGAGAGCATAACCAATGCTTACTGGGTGAGAAGTCAAATAGATAGAGATAAGAAGTACCTTGTAAAATGGTATCGCATGGATTTTATAATGTGTGAATGCCCATGGTCTACTCGTGGAAACATTTGCAAGCATGCCATAAAGGTTAATTGGTTGTATTTCCACTCAGATAATCCATATCCATTACTTCACCAACATGCAGTGGATAACATATTCAATGAATCTTCAGAAATCAATATAGAGACCCAAAGCCATGATGTAGATGTTGATGCCACTCCTGTGGCCACAAATATTGTTGATGCAGATGTTGGAGCACTTCATTTGGTAAATGAGGAGTTTTTTAGACACATGCATTTCATTCTAGATAACCCTCCTACTACTTTGACAAAGGCAAACCAATTGCTTAGTCTAGTTAAAAAAATGATGGATGGAGCCAACAACTTGCACATTATGGATTTTGACTTCACACTTGGGTTGGGCTCTCTTGATTCATCTTTGAAGAGGAAGAAGAGTTTCCTTAGCCCTACAAAGAAACAAAGGAGAAAAAAAAAACAATGGTTTGGGAATTGATTTAAATGTCCATCCATGAGAATATGAACCATTTGAGTTTCAATACCTCAATAGGCGAGGCCATCCTCGATAAAATAATGCATTGTCTACGGTTCCAGGTTTGTTTCATGTATTGAGTATAGTGATGGTTTTATATTTGTGTATTTATTCATCACCATTCTTTAACATGTGATATGATTATTTTTACAGCGATGCAACAATCCATAGTTATGGCGATAAACCAAGACCAAAGGAAGATGCAAGACCATCCAACATTTCCTGCCATGTTAGGTACATTTGAATGAATGTGCATCTAACTAAATTCTAAATAAAGGAGAAAAAAGTGATATGTGGTAATGCAAAGGACAAAAATGATAAATATAATACAGATAGACCATCTACTCAACATTTAGGCATTTCCTGTAGTTTTCCCCTTCCATCCACTCTATATAGCTATGTTTGTACATATACCTTAATACTTTAACAAATTTCATTGTGCTAACAAATGACACTTTGTTAGTTAAATATGGAACGGGTGGAGAAGCATCATCTTCTACAATGGTTGAACATCCATGGAATAGGCTAGGGTGTCCTCAATCAAATAATGCATTGTCTGTGGTTCCAGGTTTGTTTCATGTATTGAATATAGTGATTATTTTATATTTGTGTATTTAATCATCACCATTCTTTAACATGTGATATGTTTATTTTTACAGCGATGCAACAATCCATAACTATGGCGATAAACCAAGACCAAAGGAAGATGCAAGACCATCCAAAATTTCCTGCCATGCCAGGTACATTTGAATGAATGTGCATCTAAATAAATCCTAAATAAAGGAGAAAAAAGTGATATCTGGTAATGAAAATGACAAAAATGATAAATCTGATACATAAAGACCATCTACTCAACATTTAGGCATTTCATGTAGTTTTCCCCTCCCATCCAATCAATATAGTTATGTTTGCACATATACCTTGATGCTTTAACAAATTTCATTGTGCTAACAAATGACACCTTGTTAGGTAACTATGGAATGGGTGGAGAAGCATCATCTTCTACAATGGTTGAACATCAATGGAAGGATTTCAACTCTAGTGGGAATCAATGAGCTAGGCACAAACAATAGGTATGTACTTTCCAAAGAGTGCATAGATGTACTTTCTTAAGTGATGACCCAATTAAATGTATAGGTAACTTGTATATGCTTCTTTCATTTATTTGGTTTGAGAGGTAAAATAGTCTTAATATGGTCACATGTTTGGTGTAGTTTGACTAATTAACGAAGTTCATGGAATTTGTAGCATCTTTACTTTATCTTTTGTTTTGTGTTTTAAATTGTATACTTCGTGTAATTCCTACAACAATTTTGCAGGTTTTTAATTTTAGCCAATGGGTGGGATATTTTTTGCATTTCATCTTCCAGTAAGAAACTAACTTGACTAATTGCTATTCTCTACTCTACACCATTCTTGTTCCAAAAAATGAATTTTTTTAACATATCTTGACTTATTTTGTTGCTTCTCAACATCCGTATGGGTTACAACTTACAATGTGTTGTGTTGTGCATGAATGGTATAAGAAAATTTTCTGTTGTAGCAAATTTTTCTTAATGGATTAGGTAGATTCTCTCTGTATATGCTGGATTCATTTGTGTGTCATCACATTTCCAGAGCCCTTAGGGTTTGATTTTCGTACTATAAAGATCCATGAATTTGGTAATAATTTTTATTGTAATTGTGATCTCCCCTCAAACATGATTTATGGTACCTTAAAAGGCCTTCAATTTCCGCAGAATGTGAAATACAACTATTGGTGATGCTCAAATATGGATGTGGGAATTTACAAGGCCTTTAATATTTGGTTAGTCATGTGCATTAATCTTGGGGTTTGAACTTAAAATTTTCTTTGATTATTTAGAAAGTCTTGAATTTGGTCAAGCGAGGAGAATACTGCTTCATGATAACCATTAGAATCTAGTTTTAGTGTTTATATTGTTAAAACTCCAGTGGTGTGGTGATAAAATTTAGTATAAATTGTTTTATGATTCCACAAAACAAATGGACTTATATATTTGTGCTTAGAAACTCTTTGAGTGAGTTTCACATAACTCCTGAAAAAAATTACAACAACAATGAAGATGGGTTTCATCCAGAAGAATACTAAAGGGCTACCTAGAGGTGGAAAGCAGACAAGGAAGCTTCATCAGATTTTGAGCTTCTCTTGGAATATCCTATTGGGAGAACCAAGGGATGATTCCTAGAATTTGTTCATGACATCTCTTGTAAAACCATTGATGTAGACCAGTAAGCCTAATCTAGGGGATTAAACTAGTTAGCTGCTTGTACCATCCAAATTCCCAACAAGTGAAAACTGGTTGAGATAACCCCTTGGGGTTTTGGTGGAGCTACTTGTAAGAAGTAGTGTTGCAATTTGTAGCAGACTGGACGAACTAGGATTGGCTTGGTGCCTTCAAAGTGTAAATTTTTTTACATACTTTTCCATGAAAACAAATTTGCCACTTGCAGCCTCACTTGATAAACATCTAGAGACAAATCATATTAATAATTCATGTTTTTTTTAGTCGTTGCATGAACACTCAAAATAGATCCTTAATGATACAACTTGGTGACCTTTGAATCAACCCATGACTCAAATCTCTCGGGTTTATCATCTAGCAATTTACGTCTAGCTGAATTTAAAGATGAAGATCCACTTGTATGTGCAGGAACCATATTATTTAAGACAAAATTGGGCTCACTGATGGAAGAAAGCAAACAGTTTTCATTTACTGTTTCTTGTGTCTCTAAAATATTCACTGGGTTTGAAATAGTATGTTCCTGAATGGATGAATCTTTAAAACTTTTCACTTCCGTGCCTTGACCAATGGAGTCTTTAGGCGCCACCTTTTGCAACATATAATTCCTCCATTTTTGTTCCCAGTAGCTCTCTGGCACTGAAACTCTCAATCTATCAAGTGAACATGGACTTGAATTTTGGTGCTTCAAGACCACAGTTTTATGAGTAAACAAAGGTGACTGGGATGAGAGAGAATTAATTGCACTTCTAACAAGCTTCCCTGTCTTAACATTATCAAAATGTTGCCCTATTTTCCCTAGGGGAGGTGGAGTGCTGCCATTTATATCCATAGCAAGGCGATGAAGTAAATTTGCCTTTTCAATTACCTTCTTCACATCTATATTCTGTGGAAAATTAAGTAACTTCTAGAGGCAAGTTGTAGCATTTGGTGTGGCAAGCAATGACGATCTTAGGTGCAAAAGCATTGAAACTGCCATGGCTAAAATAAATGCACTACGACAAGAGTGTGCAATATTATTTCCTAGAAAATTATCACCACTGGATGGTAGAGGACTGTTAGATGCTGTAAATATTGCATCCTAGACAAGTAACAGATCCTCAAGACCAAACTCTCAACCAAACAGCACCCGCAACCAACGAAATGCAAAATATTGGGGCTCAACACCGAGCTCAACAAGATGATTGTACAGGGAGAGGTCATCAACGACAAGTAAATTATATAAATCACTTGAGGCTTCAATAACAGGAGGCAACCCAGCTAGAGAACCAACTGCAGGGGAGTTGATGAAATAGTCTGCCATAGCAAGCGCTCCACCTTGTCCACTTAACAATGCATCAAACATGCAGTATGCATCATGTTCCATAAATATTGCAGGTAAGAGAGCCCCAAGCTCCCCTTCAGCTCCATAAGCATCGCTTCCCAAAAATATAGACATGACATCTGCATCGAGCTCGTCACTGCTCCTAAGTCTACCCAGATTCACTTCACAAGAAGGGTTTTCAACACTTGAAACACTGACAACTGATTTAAACTCATATTCCAACTTCATCACATTTTTACTAAAATTTGATGTATGCTTTATATTCTCTCTTGGACTTAAATTTCTTTCTTGAAATTTAAGATCTTCAAACCTGTCATTAAAAAGGTCTCCATATAGATGCTTCACCCGGGAGAGATGCATGACATCGATATTAAGGACATACATAAGAGGTGCAAGCAGTTCATGCATTCATGTAAGCAAAAAATACCGATGTTAAGCTATTAACTCTGATGACCTTCAGAAGTACTTAAAATTTTAAACCCTGTATGCCAACATGAAGTAGGCACAATTTTATAAATAATGGTATAACCTCTAAACATATTTGTAGGCCTCTTAATGGAATCATACCTTGTCGATAGCTATGCTCTGGATGATTCAATGACCTTAACAAAAATATACGTCTTAACATAGCCTGGCATGCAGGCGTTTGAAAATAGCTTCGATGCTCAGGATATAAATGGGACAAATCATTTTCTATGGCTCTTTCGAGTTCAGTAGTTCGGAAGAAACGACCCCATGAAATATCTACAGTAAGGTGATGTAATTTTAGCTATGCAAAAATTTCAGTTTAACTCTTACATCCTTTTAATATCATATCTCAACCCACCTGGATTTTGAGATAAAGGGTTGTCCATACTTAAATCAGATCCCTTCTGACTTTCTTCCATAATGTGTGGATCAACAAGAAAGCGCCTTCTCAATTCAGCATACCTGCAATGGGATGGTCTTAAATTTTTCCCAGCAGAAAACAATTGCTTGTACATATTGTTTGCTTTGTTATCATTCATAAAAGGACCCGTAATGTTAAAAAATAGTGGTATTGAGCACAAAAGAAATTTCTAAACTGCACAAATGTCCACCTAATGTAAAATAACTTCACACAATAAAATAATGCCATTTCAATAAATTGTCATACACAGATATAGTACAACAGAATCAAATGATAGCAAGAAGAGGAAAGGATATAATGGTCTATCAAAAATATCCCCAAAAGGTACAATAATTTTTGGTCAGGAAGAAGAAAACAATGAAGACTACGAAGATGCAATCTTTACTTCAACAAACTTCTTGAAACAAGTGCAAGAAAAAGGCCCAGCATTCAACCCAGACCAATACAAACAATTTCTAGTGGTTCCTAAAATTGAACCAGGGAATCCTTTAACTTTGGGAGCTTCATCCCCAACTCTCCCAGCCTTTGCAAGAAACTCCAGTACTTCTCCAATCAGTACTGCGATTCAAACATTGCCATCAGACATCATGTTTGTCCCAAATTTTCAACCAAAAGGAGAAATGAGAAACGAGATATTTTTGTGCTAATCATGTCTAGTGTCCATTGTACATGTCCAATGTGAATGAAATTCCCTTTTTCATTGTACAGGTGTCTTGAAAGAGGGACCTCAATTACAATATGAGGGCCAAATTCAACATAAATTGTATATAATTTTCCCTATGAGAAAATATCCTATGATGGGGTCAAATATAATTTGCCTTTGTGAAGGGTGACTAATTGTGTATTCAATATTTCATAGGGATTTTAATGTTTACTGTCCATTCATTAGTGATGGTTCTATTGCTAGTAGATTGGGGGATTGTATATCTTTCCATGAGCATTGGGTTTTAAGTTTTAACCATTATGTAGAGGGATCAATGTCTTGAATTCATTCTTATTATGATTGAATATTTTTTCTGAGAGGTAATTTGATATCAGAAAAGAGTAGTTTCACAATATGCTAGTCATATCTTTTGTTCTAATCTCTGTCTTATTGTCTATACATGATAGGTTTTCTCCATACAATTAGGATCTTTGAAGTAGCCAACAAAAGTTTTCAGAGCAGGTATAACAATCTCTCAAGTCACTGATGAAGCTGAGATTAAATACCAAACAACAAGCTTCTAGGGCTGAGAGGGAACACAAGCAAATCCCATTGTCCTTGAGGAGAACCTAACACCTTCCATGTATAAATAAGGTGAACAGTGGGAGAAAAAGGAGCCAATGGAGCAGCCTAATGATCCCAAGGACTTGTCGCCCATAATTTGAAGCCTGGTTTATCTTTTTCTAGTGGTTTCCATGCATAGATATGGGATGGTCTTTTAAAAATTTTTTTTTTATGTATATCAGCAGATAGGATAGTTTGTCTAGACTCCTTGGACAAACAATTTGGTATCCACTTGGTGGAGGACTTGGTTTCCTCAAAGGCAAGCCTCCACTAGATACTGCTATAATTTATTTTTATATATATATAAAGTGAATTAGTTTTGGACCTTGGTATGTTTTTAAACCAAAAAAAAATTAAAAAAATAATATATTTTGTTATAGAGAAGATTTGATTATTTATATTGATAGAAAATTTAGATGTAAATTGAGATTTTAATATTTTAGATTATATTCTTTCAAATTTGATTAGAGCTATATTCTAAATTTAAAAATCTCTGAAAATGCCCTCAAGGCTCAAATAGTCCAACATCAACCATGACAGGATCTAACGAAGGAAAATATCCATCTTCAGTTAACTCAAAAACTACGCCATTTAAAAGCATTGTTTGACTATGGAGGTCTCAATATTTTGGTGTTAAGTGGTATTCCATTCTATAATCTGTCACCTCTAATGTTTTGCTTCCAACCCAAGCTAAGAATTTATTAATCTTATGTATTAAAGAATCTTTTTCATTCAGGCTTCTCTTGTGCATGGTAGAATTTGGACCATAAGTTGAACCCTTGATATTCCTGAATTTCGAGTTCTGTTCACTGCCCACTCTAATTTTATCAATGAAAACATGCTCTTAATCCCAACTATGATTCAAATAACAAGAGGACCAAATTCCATGTTGTCAAATGTTCCATGAAATTTCCATGTGAACAAAATCAAGATTGTTAGCAATACAAATATTAAGGACATCATTGGAGGTATTATTCTTGGAGGAAAGATTGTCAAAGGACGCAACTAGTCATAAACACGAACCTCAAATGTACACAGGTGTTTTTTTAAAAGGTTAATCTTGTTGACTATGATGATGAGCCCTTATCTCCTTTAGCTCACAAGATATGTTTATCCTATAATTTAAATTATAATATAGAAGGAATATGGTACAATCAAAACATATACAATGCAATAATTTGCAAAGCATCTTAAGTTTACAAATTTCTCTCATGTTGACACTGTTTCTATCAAATTTTCAAGGAAATTGTTCTTCAAAACCATGTTAATGAACTGCAGAAGTTTCCTTCATTCAGTTGAGGACAAAAGTTTCTTGATGTGCCTTCATTAGAGTTTTCGGCTTTGCCAAAAGCATTTCTATAAACCTTCCGAAACGAGTCAAATGGAAACTTCAATGCCCTTATTTTCTCTGTAGCAATTTCAATCATATCTGCCATGGTATTTGAAATTCCATGTGTTGCAACTCCAAACCATGTAGGTGAGCAATCCCATGGATTTCTGCTCAAAGTTAATTGCCATCTCCAAGGAGACATAAAATCTAAAATGATTCTCTGTTTTGCATAATCCAATTTTAAATAAATCTTTCCACGTGAGTAAATTTAACCTGTGCCTGCAAAAAATATGTGAAGGAACTAAATTATATGCTTACTTTATCCAAATGAAGACCAATTCTTACCTTTCAGCAGATTCTAATTATCCTCACCTTAATTTTATCCTCACCTTTATTTATTCCACAAAGAATATCAGCTAATGAACTATCTCTGTCATGAAGAATATCATTAACCATAATTTCATTGTCATTTAACACTTTTGCATCAAGTGCCTCTCCCAATCTATTGGCGGAGTTAGACTTGGTGCTTGAGGAAGTTTCTAGTTCTGAAGTGCTTTTAAATAATGACCAAGCAACCTTCTTTGGTTTTCCATTATCACTATTTTGGACATTAGAGGGACTATGAGATGGAAAAATGATGCAGGGTAAAAAAGTGACATTGGTAGAGCTCCATTCTCCTTTGATTCCATAAATTTAGCTCGTGCACTCGATAGTGCCATTTTCATCCTTGTTGCTTCATCACTACCACTCAAATGAAGAACCCTTTCACGTAGAAGTTGTTGATATTAGAGAACCTATAAAATGCATGTAATGATGAGAATTTAGACTCAAACTAGGTTTATAGAATAATTAAACCTAGTTTAATTTCTCATTAGCTACCTCTTGAATTTCTCACAGTATTGCAATTGGTCCACTGCAATTGAAGCCCATCAATTTTTGTTTTAAATTTGATAGTTCATCTCATGATTCCAATTTGCAGTGGTGAATTATTACATTACACATGCCTTGACAAACCCTAATTTTTTTTTTATAATCTGTTTATATTGATGGAGAAAAAACTGATATTTCTGGGTTGTTGGTCATAACATCTGAGAGCTGATTCTTCATTGACAGTCACTAGTTGGCTAATAACAATGCTACAATGCATCTTTATTATTTATTATTTTTCGAGCTCTCACAATTGTGCATTTCGATTTTGGGCCCATATATCCTATTCAAACACTGTAAATTCATATCCCTTATCTGTGTATCCTTGTTCTCTTGTTTGTGTTATAGTGTAAAAATATAAAAATATTTCCTTGATCTTTTTGATAGAATGCTTCCTTCAACTAATAATATCAACAGGGAATGCATATTTGACATTTTATTAAAAAAAATCAGCTGCAAATGGAGCCATGACAAGTGGTAGTTAAAATAAAAACTAGCCTGGTTTCAAACCTGAAATCGCTTATTGACGTAGGGTCTGCCCCATAGGCACACAAAGGAACTAAATAACAATTCCAGTGGCCCAAGGCCTTGCATTAAAACAAGCAGCATGAGTTAACAACAACTGTGATCAACCCAGTGTTTGGTGGAGAATGATTTTGGTCCTTGGGGTTGGTCCCCAACCATCTCCATCAGGCTTTTGATTGGTGACAAAGAATTTTGTCAAGCCCAGGAGGATTTTCAGCCTCCAAAGCAGAGATGGCAAGAGAAAGTGTGAGGAACTGAGCATTCTTTTGCATTGGCAGAGGTGGCCACAATTTCTTTGATCTTATATTGTATGGAAACTGAAGAATTATATTTGCCAATGGAGACTTGGTTCATTGCCAAGGTTGAGGGAGGTATTAAGCTGCCCACCAGGGTCCTGTTTTGCAATGGTCTGTGGTCTGCCCCACTTAATGGCATGTTTCAGAAAGGGACAAGGCCTGTTTAAAGTTGGGATTGCAATTTCTTTTTCTATGTTAGGGATTTTTTTTTTTTTGGGTATAAAATCATGAATTGGAGTGAAAAGAAAATTGCAATTGATATCTCAACTGGTTTTGGCAAACTATCTGCTAATTATTATAACAAACATAATGTGTCAAAACAAATGCATATGAAAACCTTCAAAATCCATTGAAATTCATTGATTGGATTTAGCAGAAAAATTAATATTTCATAGAGAGGTAACATGTTAAGGCCAAGCCCAGTTGGTATAAATTGTGGGCTTCTTGTGTTGATGCCAAATCTTTAATGTTAAATATAAAATAGAAGAGGTTAAAGATTGAAAAAAGAAAATTGAACTCTGGTTGATCAAGGGCCAGATTAGCCCTTATTCTTGGGAAATGAATGGTTATCTATATGGTGATCAACTCCAGGTCTTTGAAAGCGATGTAAATAAGTAGTTCTATGCATCTTTGAGAGTGTTGTAAATATGTAGAGTAATTTATTTCAATTGCAGATTTTGGGATATTCCGTAATTATTTCAAACAATTGAACTTGTTCTTGTCACTCAGATTTCTATATATTTATGGAATCTGCAATTTATATAAAGATAACACAAATATGTAAAGAGTTACAGTTTATATAGGCATCATTTTAGAGAATATTTTCAGAAATATTTGTAAAATAAATCTTCAATCGATATAAAGATAGCACAAATTGTAAAATGTTATAGTTTATATCAACGACATCACTTTAGGGAATGTTTTCCACTGAGATCTGTGGTGGATAACAGATTCATCTTGACAACAGGATGTGGTGGATAACAGATTCATTTTGACAACAAGATTCACTGAAAGTGGAGATTGTAGTAAAGGTTTTTTCTATTTTGAGTGTGTTCTCTAATCCTTTGTTTATATTTTTAGTGCTTTATCACATGTGATCCACACCTTAAATCCAAATCCATACCTCTAATATTTTTGAGTGTGTTTTCTGTTAGATCGATTTAACACTGAATGTGTTTGTGGTTACTGTGTGGTTACACCCATATTCTCTCTTTAACACACATGTACTCATGTACGGCCTCAAGTACATCATGTGGAGATGGATTTGCAGGTATATTAGCCAAAGATACAAAAAATAGTTTTCTGAGATTAAGTAGGTTGCTCGCTGAGATGAACTGAAGCTAAATTGAAATAGTGGGCAAGATTTGGCAGGGCTACCATAAATATGAATGACATTGGCCAAAGTTGTACTCAACCTAGGCCACCTAATTGCTAGTATTTGGTTCTGATCACATGCAGGCTAATCACAGAAGGATAGAACCAAGATATCCAAATGTTCAGTACACCCTGCTTGCAGTATGGGCATAGTTGCTATCATTGGATAGTAGAATTTATGTCATGATACTTCTTTGTCTATGTAAGATTTGATTATGGCATATGTATCGGGATTCAGAACCACTGATATATATGTATTTGCATTCCATACCTTGCCTTCTCTCATATACAGATTTTGTTTTTTTGGGGTCATGGAAACTTCCAATGTGGTCGCCATGAATATACTTCTGATGAAGCTGGTGTGTATAGTAGTTGCATTAATGGCAACAAGCCAAGTTGAAAGCTTTGATTTTGATGCATTGTTATCATTCAAGAAAGGTCTTGGCAGCCCTAAATGGACTTGCAGACTGGAAGAATCACTCATCTCCCTGCGAGTGGACTGGTGTGAGCTGTAGGAGGGACTCTATAATATATGTCTCTCTTGCACGTATGGAACTGCAAGGCCCCATTTCGCCAGAGCTCGGGAATCTTAAGGATTTGGAGCTTTTGAATCTGAGCAACAATCTTCTACTTTGTAGCATTCCAAAAGAAATTTGGAGTCTCACAAAGCTAAAACATCTCGACTTGAGCGGGAACTCTTTGAGTGGAGAGATTCACTCTGGCATTCAATGTCTTACAGACCTTCAAGAGCTTGTTTTGGGTACCAATACTTTGTCAAGGAAGCTAGTACCAGAGTTGGGATTGCTTTCTCGCTTGGAGATGCTGGACTTGGGTACCAATTTTTTCACTGGAAGCATACCCATAGAACTTGGTGCCCTCTCTGAGTTGAAATACCTGAACCTCGGTGGAAATAGTCTCTCTGGAAGCATACCAACACAACTGGGTGACCTTAGAAAATTGGTGGTTTTTGATCTGGGTAACAATATTCTTATAGGTAGTTTTCCATCCGAACTTGGGAAACTCAGCAGGTTGGCATCTCTCTGAGTTTCAAGCATTTGGTCCGCCAACTTGAAAAACTTGAAAACCAGAATGGCAAACTAAAAATTTGAATTTCAGCTAGGCGCACACGAGCGATGTATCATTTTGGAGCGAGGATTTCCCGAGGGTTAGGTATTTTCAATGCGGTTATCTTTTCAACTCTGATAGGTCAGGCGGTGATCCCCAAGCACAATTGGCGACGTCTCCGCGGCCGGGAAGGAATTTTTTTTCGATGGGCAGCATCTCCAGACTAAACCATTGCTTGGGTAGACTACTCCTTTTTTTCAATAAAGAAAAACTATGTTCTTTAATTAAATAAAAAAAATAGTTGCAATACCCGAAATACTAATGTTTTGTGTCTTTCACTTTTGTTCTTCATCAATGAGTCCAAGGGCGCTTAAGATAAAAAAAAATGATTATTTTTTCTTTTAATTTTACTAGTTGTTGTTCTATCCTGTTACATTCTACTCACCAAAAGCACTAAGTTTGTAATTTTCTTACAAGATCTTCCAAAAAAAATATATAAATAACATACACGGTTTCGTTGGGCATGGATTAAAAAAAAAAATAACATTAATATTTCAGTCTCTTCTAGGTTCCACTTGGTTTTGTTCATTCCCTAAAAACATATGAGATGGTTCAACTATGAAGCGAGCCCATTATAGACTTGATGCACTGCAGCAAGTGGGTAAGGGAGGGTGGCTCGAAACTTTTTCTTGCCTTTGATGCAATCAATGATCACCTTTGAGTCACCATAAACTATTAGGACCTCTATTGTAAGTCACTTAGCACAAAGAAGCGCTCGCCAAAAAGTGATTAGTTCTTCTCTGTTTAGTCTCTGTTGTTAGTCTTTGTGTTGCTATGTCAACTCACAAACCATCATGCAATTTTGAAATGCCCAAATTACAAAGTTGGGAATAATGAGGTCTCCATTTATGTTAATTCTCCACGAAAACATCAAAAATATTATAATCTTAGTGGCTGGATTTAATTTACCATGAAAATGACACTAGAAATAGGCCAACCTAGGGGAGAGGCTTCTACTGTTGTGCAAGGACCAATAGTAGTTATAGTACTAGTCCCACACATTCATCAAACAAAAATCATAAACTCACTAAAATATGCATAGAAATACTTTATATTAAGTTATATAGATATGTCCAAAATGAGCCCAATTTTTTATTAGACCAACAAATGTCATACACCAAGTCTTAACATCACAAGTTGACAAGACCTATTGTCTCAAGTTCCTCCAGTTCTGAATTACCAAGTCAAAATGCACTACAAAACATTACAATGCTTTCCATCCAAAAGTACAGTTATCCCATCAAACAGTCACCCACTGATTTTGCATTGGGGCAATAGATCCCATTGTTGGGTAACACTTGCACAAAAATAGGTGAAATGTGTGTCAGCCATATGCACATGTCTGTTTAACCATTCGGCCTATTGATGACATTAAATGACACCATTCAATTCAGGAAATATTTCACCCAACCTTTCAATTCAAGAATTAAACACAACAACCCTTTCAACTCAAGAATTAAATTCAGGAAAGCACAAGGATCAACCGTGAAATATTATTAGCCATTGGATCATGTACAAATCAATCCCCAACACAAAATTGAATTTGGGAGATGGAAATCCATGCCAATCTTCCCTACCAGTTAAATTCTAGATCATAAAACTATAAAACATAAACCCTTACTACATTTGAAGCATTCATTATACTATGAAGCTACTGCTGACATACATTCAAAGTTTTCACATAAAATAAGAGTTTTCTGACAATGTTCCATTCATTTTGCAGACATGCAATCGTTTTCAGACAGTGAGTTTTCATTTTGCAGACATACAATTGTTTTCAAATAGTGTTCTAGACATACAGATAGAGTGTGCTCAGTGTTACATTCCAGACAGAGTGTGTGCATAGTGTTACATTAATTCTCTTCATCCAAACAGAGTGTGCTCAGTGTTACATTCCAGACTCCAGACAGAGTGTGCTCAGTGTTACATTCCAGACAGAGTGTGTGCTCAGTTTTACATTCATTCTCTTCATCCAGATAGAGTGTGTACACAGTGTTACATTCATTTTCTTCATCTAGACAGAGTGTGCTCAGTGTTACATTCCAGATAGAGTGTGTGCATAGTGTTACATTCATTCTCTTCATCGGTTGCTAGAGCATTGTTGGAGACATACCAGTTTTTGGTTTTTCTTGAATAATGTTATTATATTGAGTACTTTATCATTATTTTAGTTGAGAAACCATGTTAAGCTTATAAGTAACGAGAGTTATGTTTATAATAAAATCATGTAGATTAAATAAGATATGAGTATTCAAACTAGCTTACTAAGACGCGACCTTGAAAGCTTACTACTCTGTTCATTAGCTTAGATTGACTAATTACAACATACTCGTTATTATAATAACATAAAGCTAATAACTACATAGGAGTTAGAGAGATTGCAAGAGTGGAAATACAGCTAATTAGAAGTCTCATGGAAGTTTCACTATAGCTTCCTTCTTAACTACTGCTCCTGAACTGCTGCTTAGCTCAAGATAAGAGCAACAAGTTGAACTACAGCTAGTTGGATCACAGGCTTAGCCAAATAGAATCTATTGTTGTATCCATTTTGTTCTAAACAAACAAGAAACATTAACACATATTTGCTAAGCATATACGCACTAGGTAGACAAGTTCATGTCCAAATATAAGTCCATGTCCAAAGTGTATCTAGAGCTTATTGACATGGAATAAGGTTGAGGTCGATAGCTAGTATCATTGACAAGAGGTGGACTTTTCCAACCAGCCATATAGCCAAACATAGGTAGTGTTCATTTCCATAAGGGAATTTTATAGCCGATCATTGGAAGCCATAGCTACCAGACATAGCTCTACCTTTCATTAGTATAACCTAAACCAATAGCAAAGGAAAGAGAAGTGGTTCTAGCACCAAGAGTTTAAGCAGCGGAACCAATAGTCAATAGGTAATTTCCAGCCATAGGTGAAAACAAGCAACTGTGTGGTAAACTTGTTGAAATTAGTCCTAGAAAAATACTCTACATAGGTACATACTTAAGTATAGAACAAAAATAACAGGTGGTAGAAATTATTCAAAAACAATATTGTGAATTTTCTTGGGACTGCTTGGACATGAAAGGAATTCATCTTGAAACTTGCATACACTTAACCAGAAACTATGAATGTCCTGTTAAATTTCCTATCTAGTTAGTTTTTATTTCCAAGTCAATACCTCTATTCAACCCTTGCCCCCAATAGATGAAATTTAACGAAGTCACCAAACTTGTCTTAATGAAGCCAAAAAGTATGTTGCTTACAACCATGTTAACAACCTAAACAAATATCAAAGGCAAGAGCAGTGGTTCCAGCACCAAGAGTTTAAGCAGTAGCACCAAGGAATTCATCTTCAAACTTGCATACACTTACAAGAAACTATGAATGTCCTATTAGTCAATACCTCTACACCAGTACAAAAAGTATGAATTCATCTTGAAACTTGAATACACTTAACCAGAAACTTTCTTACAGGCATGTTAACAACCTAAACAAATAGCAAAGGCAAGATCAGTGATTCCAGCACCAAGAGTTTAAGCAGAAACACCAACCGTCAATAGGGATTTTCTAGCCATAGGTGGAAATAAGGAAATGTGCGCTAAACTTGTTGAAATTAGCACTGGAAAAATACTCTACATAGATACATACTTAAGTACAGAACAAAAAAAATAGGTGGTAGAAATTATTCAAAAACAGTATGGTAAATTTTCTTGGGACTGCTTGGACATGAAAGGAATTCATCTTGAAACTTGCATACACTTAAACAAAAACTATGAATGTCTTGTTAAATTTCCTATCTAGTTAGTTTTTATTTCCAAGTCAATACCTCTATTCAACCCTTGCCCCAAGGGATGAAATTTAACGAAGTCACCAAACTTGTCTTAATGAAGCCGAAAAGTATGTTGATTACAACCATGTTAACAACCTAAACAAATAGCAAAGGCAATAGCAATGGTTACAACACCAAGATTTTAAGTAGCAGCACCAAGGAATTCATCTTCAAACTTGCATACACTTAAGAAGAAACTATGAATGTCCTATTAGTCAATACCTCTACACCAGTACAAAAAGTATGAATTCATGTTGACACTTGCATACACTTAACCAAAAACTTGCTTACATCCATGTTAACAACCTAAAAAAATAGAAAAGGCAAGAGCAATGGTTCTAGCACCAAGATTTTAAGCATCAGAAAACCAACAGTCAATATGGAATTTCCAGCCATAGGTGGAAACAAGGAATAGTGAGCTAAACTTGTTGAATTTAGCCCTGGAAAATACTCTACATAGGTACATAATTAAGTACAGAACAACAAAAATAGCTGGTAGAAATTATTCAAAAATAGTATGGTCAATTTTCTTGGGACCGCTTCGACATGAAAGGAATTCATCTTCAAACTTGCATACACTTAACAAGAAACTATCAATGTCATGTCAAATGTCCTATCTAGTTAGTTTTTCTTGCCAATTCAATACCTCTATTCAACCCTTGCCCTCAATAGATGGAATTTAACGAAGTCACCAAACTTGTCTTAATGAAGCCAAAAAGTATGTTGCTTACAGCCATGTTAACAACCTAAACAAATAACAAAGGCAAGAGCAGTGCTTCCAACACTAATATTTTAAGTAGCAACACGAAGGAATTCATCTTCAAAATTGCATACACTTAAAAAGAAACTATGAATGTCCTGTTAGTCAATACCACTACACTAGTACAAAAATTATGTTGCTTACAACCATGTTAACAATAGAAGATGCCATGTTAACTTACAACTATGCTGCTTACAACGATTTTGCATACAACCATGTAGCTTACAGCCATGTAGCTTACAACCTTTCACTTAATAGCCATGTAGCTTAGAGCCATGTTGTTAATAGTCAATAGGTATCACTTATCTTTCTCATGTTGATATTACAAGTCATACATAATTAAAATACAATTTAATGAAAATCATTCAATACTTCAAAGTAACAATGTAATCCAAATTCAATTGTTCAGGTAAACCAGGTCTATTCTGTTAGCCCCTTATAAATTTCTTGACAAGCAAGCAAGGGGCTAGTTTGTTTTATAAGCCCGCAAGGAATGCATTTCCCTTGAAAACACATCATCCTTGCAGCCTTTTCATGTTCCCTGCCTTGTGACTGTTTCCCTTTGCTGTTCTGAGTAAATAATCCTTGATGATAAAGAATTATTGCCCCAAAAGGCTTTATTTTTTCCCTTTATACCCTTGCAAAATGCTTCATTTTCACCCCTTTTTTCCTTTCTCAATGTCCCATTTGTTCCCCCTAAATTCCCCCTTACTCTCCTAAAACTTCCCAAAATCCCCATGAAATCCCACCCTTACCTTTTGTTTTACCAAATTCCCCCTTAGTCCTCCTATCGTTTCCCTTGGTTGGCCTTAAAATGCTTTAAAAACGAGCCAAAAACCATATTTTATGCATAGTCTGGGCCTAGCCCCTTTCGGCCTAGCCCTCGCACCTTCCCCCCACAGAACCCTACGCTATGACTGAGCGCTGGCCTGAAAGGCAATAATATCCAATGTATATCGGGAGTGTTTCTGACCGTTGATCTTTATGGATCGGACGACGATCGTTAACTCCACAGTGTCCGTGTTTCCCCCGTTCAAACCCCTGACCACGCAATAATCGTCCATTCACCCACCAGATCGACGGTTCAGAGTGTACCTGCCCCTGTGGTCCCCGCCGCGCACTATGTCAAATCCAGCCGATTTCTATCGCACCACCTTTCGGAGGAAGGCAGTATTTCCCGATCTGCCAGCGATTCCATACATCGTTCGACACGTGGCTCCTGTACGATTTCAAAACCACTATCTCATCACGCGTTATCATTCGGTACAAGATGCGGAGCGATATTACCATGAGTAATTAGATCTGGGGCAACCCATCCAATGGTTGTCACTCCCCGAAGTTGTGCGGCGTTTAATCCATGGATGCTGTACTCCTGGCCCACCGTTCGTCGTCCTCCGCCACATGTTCAACCGTTGATCTCCTCTGAGATTTGACGGTCCATATTTTTTTCCCCGCTATTGACTTTTCCATCATCGCCTGGTCCCGCCACGTCACCCCCACATGTATCCATCGTACATCCACCCATTACATCACATATATTTGTTAAAAAGTCGAGTTTGTTAAGGTTTTTTCATTTAAATTTCGCTCTGCATTCCACCAACCTTCTCCAGAGCATTTCTCCACCATTCCACAACATTTTTCCGCCATTTCTCCGCAGTTCCACTATCATCCACGTAGAAATCCACATCATCCGACCCCATGCATTGTTTTCTTAACAGGTTTAGTTTTTTGCAAGGTTTTGAGGCGGTGAAGGCCGCCATGATTTGCACACGCTGTCACAGTGACAGAAAATGCAGGAAAAGAACATGTGTAAAGGCAGAGATCATGAAAAAAGGCCCGAAGAGGTACCACAATGGGATTTGCATTTAAAGGGCAGGGTTTAACTCTTTGAAACTGTCCCAGTGCCATTAACAGCACAGATTCTGTAGACAGGGATTTAAATTAAGAAGCAGAGAGCTTAAGGCACGCAAATGAAGATATATAAGCCTTATGTTCAGAGATTTAGAGGCAAAGTACCAGATTGAAGACCCAGGGATCACACAAAAGGTACAACACACATAAATCAATGCATATCAGGGTTTCTATAGCAGCAGAATGTTTTTCCTCCATAAAGGACAAAGCGCCCATGTAGTTTTTATTCTACACCATGCTCCTGAAGAAATTTCCACCCTGACAACAGTCCGAAGCTACCAGAGCATTTGTTTCATAAGTATGGCAGACTTCTCCATCATTGATTTATCTTTTGTTTATTCACCAATAGTACTACAGAGCACTGCAGCCAAAGTACATCAAGAAACATGCCGAAGTAAATAGAGGCCCAAAGAAGACCACTCTTCCATCCAAAGAGTGACAGGAATTGAATACTCAGAATTTAAAGAGAATGGGCTTCGACCCTCTTTCTTTTCAGAAGTTTAATACTGCATTTAGTTTTTCACCTACCTCCTCTACTTCCCTTCAGCTATAAAACTCATGAGATAATATTGTAAAGGTTTTTGATCAGTTATCAGAATATTGCAAGTAGTTTATTTTGAGACACAGTCTCTGTGTAAAGTTGTAAGATAGGCTAAGGAATATGATTTCAGACTGAGTATTCAGCTATTGGCAATGCTGTACTTGACTGGTATTGCTATTTAATATGACAAGCACATTTCTTTGGATCCTGATCTGAAGCAGCGGTGATGTTTTCCTATCTCTGTGTTTTAATTCATTTCACTTCGTTTCTACTGGCTTGCATCATAATATTGGCATAGGATTTACCCTTGTTAGGTACCCTATGTTTCTGCTCTCCTTGCCATTAATGTTTATCTTCTGAATGTGTTATCTAAGAATTGATTTTAGTTGGTTCAACCAGTGTAGTGGATGTTATTGCCTGCTCTCTGATGTATGAATTAAATGAATTCAGTTCTTATATGTTTCTTGTTAAGGATTTAGTTGGAAGATTTGGGAACATTGGGGATTAGAGTTAGCCCTGTCCACTAGGATCCTTGTGCGATGAGCTGGTCTTTAACTTCGTGCCCTGAATCTGTGTTATCTCCTCCCCTCCTACTTTTCCATATCACACAATCATCTTTAAAGATCCTATGTTTTAGATGACTAGCCCAATTGAAAGCTTGCACATTTGATAGTAAGCAAATCCTTTCCTGACTCCATTGCCCAATGGTTTTGAATATTTCATGGAATACTTCACCTCTACCTTATCCCTCTTTGTTCATCCTTGTCTTACATTGGACTCTTCTTTCCTGATAACCAGCAACCAAACAAAAAATTCAAACAAACACACCTTGTGCCTATAACTAGCCTAACATTTTAACATTTGAGCTTCCAAAGACAAATATACTTTGACTATTATAGAGAGATCCCTTTATAGACCTAGGAGGGCTAGATCCCAAGGTCTGAAAGTGGTTTGATGTTGTCTCATCTTTTGGTCTTACCAATCTGGCCAAAACATGGGAACCCCAACATAATGGCGACTCGATTGGGGACTTTCTGAAATAATCTCCATCCTACTACATTCTAAGAACTTCAGAAACCTACAATCTCTGGTTAGGTTGGAAATTAAACATTCCTATTCACACATCAACCTCTATACCATTTTTTGTGTTTTCCCATACTATTGGACAGAGTCTGGAAAGGGCCAGGTAGCCTCCAGATCTCACACTCTTTCAGAGGTGACACATCTGGTAAAAGCCCTCCCAGTCAATCTCTGGTTAGAGTTTGCTGTGTTTTGAAGATATCTTTGAAAAAGGATATTTCACAAGCACTGTGGTGGATATTTTAGCCTCCAAAAACATCCTAAACCTTTCCACCTAGCGACTCCATAGCTCCTAAAGATCAAAGACTCCATTGGTGATCAGTAGGCCTGCTGATTGTCTTGGTTTCACATAAGACTCCACTGGAAGACCAACCTCCATCACAACATCAACCACAATAGAAGTAACAAGTAGGGTTAAGCTGCTTGGTCAAAAAAAAACATTCTGGCTTCTAGAACCATTCATACAGGAGCTCACCCTAACCCAGAACCACTTGAAATATTTAACAACCCTGAGAGCATCCTCAAAGGATCTCATACACATAAAAAACCAAGTATTTCCAACCACATCCATAGATCTAAATCTGCACCAGAGGATCTTACAACTCTATCACACTTTTACCTTGACCTAGACCTACCTAATAGATTACCTAGAACTAGGCCATTCAGTATCTTAGAACAGCCAGACCCGAGCTTCCTGGTTCACCACCCCAAAGTGGTATACACCTTGGGAATAGAAATACCCCTCCTTCTACACCTCCTGATATACATTTCACACAAAACTTGGGGCTCAGTCATCCTAAATTTTCTCAATAGACTTCTGCTGGTCCTAGTGTCCCTGTCATCCATATATCAGCTGCTCAAGTCAACCCTTTACCCCATCAGAACATCATTATGGCAGCTTGGTATGCGCCTTTGGTTTTACGCCAACCTCTAGTACCCTTACCAAATGATTATCAGTCAAAGATCCCACGCTTGACTGCAAAAGAGTCCGTCACATCCCAGCAACATGTAGATAAGATGGAAGATTCTTTTGACTACATGGAAATAGATGATGATATAGTCAAAATGAGAATATTTTCCCAGAGCTTAGGGGGTGATGTGAAGAAATGGTTTAAGGGCCTACCTCCAGGTAGCATCAATGATCTTCCAGCTTTATATTAGACTTTCATAAACAAATGGGAAACTAAGGCTAACCCTCTCCAAATCTTAGCAGAATACATGAGCCTTAAAAGAAACGTAGGAGAGAGTGTCCATGATTACACAACAAGATTTAACAACATTTACAATGCCCTCCCTCCACATATGAAACCTCCACAAGGCATGACTTTAGCAAAATACCCCGAAGGCTTTGATGCTGACATGGCCTACGAGCTTAGGGATAAAGAATACAACACATTGGAGGACATGCAGAAAGGAGCAGTGAACATAGAGGCAAATCTGATTGAGAAAAGAGCAAGACTGAGATCTGAGAAGAGGGTAACATACAGAGATGACAATGTAGCTTCCTCACCTGACCAAAATTATGATAAATTGTCTAAAAATGTAGAAAAGCTACAGAAAATGATGGAAAAAATGGTTGTCACAGTTAGTAACAAAAAATTTAGAAGGAACAATAACACTCCCAACAGACAAAGAGAATCAGATCAGCAAGTCATTCCCCCATTTCAAGAAAACTTTCTTGATGAAGATGAAGGAATCATAGAAGAGTCTGAAGGGAATAAAATAAACATGTTTGAATTAGAGAACTCAATCCATAACTGTTCCACAGAAGAAGATCATCCTTATCCCTCATGTTGGGATGAAGAATGGTTTGAATCTGAGGATTACCGGTTAGGTTTTGAAGATGCTGTGATGCAGGTCAGAGAACAATATGAGCTCAGAAGCAAGAAGAGCCAAGAAACTTCCAAACCAAAAGCTTCTGAGGTCACCATCAAGAAAATACCTGAGAAAAATTCTAAAGAAAATACTGAAAGTAACAAATCAGCAGCTGAGAGTTCTGGAAAGAACAAGGAAAAAGACAACTAAAACACTGATACACAAGGTAAACCAGCTAGCATCACTAGCACTGCAGTTAGTGCTCCTGATAAAACAGTTTCAAACATTGTACATAGTGAGAATCAACACACTGATTCAGCCACTAAAGCAATGGCTAACAAAACAGAGTTGAACATTCCAAAGAGTCAGTCCACTTTCAATTTGGAGAGTGAGATTGCAAAAATTAAAATCTCTGTCCCACTCTCTGAGCTGGCCACTCAGGATGTATAGAAAGGCCAAATTTTGAAAGCATTAAATTTAGGAGAGAACAGTGACATTGTAAATTTGAGTGATGATCAACCTGCCCTTCTGTTTGGGCCAAAGATATAAGGAAAGTTTCAGGAAGGGGTAGTGCCCCCTTTTTATATCAGTCTTAATGTCCATGATAATATTCTCCACAATGCAATGCATGATTTTGGGGCATCACACAACCTGATGCCTAAAGTAGTGATGGAAAGATTAGGCCTAGAGATAACCTGTCCCTATAAAGACCTATATTCATTTGACTCTAGTAGAGTAAAGTGTCTTGGCCTGATCAAAGATTTGTGTGTGAGCCTTACTCAGATTCTTGCCAAGTGTATGGTCATGGACGTTGTTGTGGAAGATGTGCCACCCAAGTATGGCATGTTATTATAAAGATCATGGGGAGCCAAGCTGCAAGGAACAATGCATATGGATGGGGCTTATGCCACAATCCCAATCTTTGGCCAACTTAGAAGACTGTACAGGGAAGAACAAATGAAATTCCTGGTTAGTAGCACTGAAAAGCCTAAAAATTCTCCTTTATACTCTGTACATAAAGACCTGGATTCCTTTATATTCTACAATGATGAATCTTTGGGGGAACCAGAATCTGAAAACGTAGATACAAGCAAAGGTACACATGATGAAACAGAGCCAATGGAATTTAACATAATGGCTACCCTAGACTCAGAGGAGGAATACGTAGAAAACGTTGAATAGTGCATTGAAACAACAACGCAAAGTGAACCAGAGATAGAATGCAATCAACCAGCTAGTCACCTCTCTGACTTCCATATCCATAACGAAAAAATAAATAGGCCACAACCTAGTGCAGACCCTATAACACAACATAATGGTGAACTCAGCTGTAGGGAAATGAATGATAACAAAAACAAGAGTGAACCCCTGTGGGAAATAAATTTCGATGGGTCATGCACAAGGAGAACTGCTGGGGCAGGAGTGTGGATACATAACACAGAGAGTGATTACGCAGAGAGCCATGCCTGCAACCTGCACTTCAAATGTACAAACAATGTTGCAAAATATGAGGCCCTTATCCTAGGCTTGAACCTGTTGAGAAAATTAGGAGCCCGTAGGATAACTGTGCATGGGGACTCTAAGATGATTATTAAACATGTGAATGGTGAATACACAGTGAAACATCCTAGATTGAGAGCTTACAGGAATGACATTATGGATTTATTGAAAACATTGGTCGAATACGAATTAGTGTTTGTTCCTAGGAGTCAAAATGTCATTGAAAATGGATTAGCTTGCCTAGCTATCTCATACCCTAAGACTCCAATCGATCAATGAATTATCATACAGACAAAATTTAGACCTGCAGTGCCAGATAATGAAAAATATTGGTAGGTCTTTGAGGGGGATAAGACAATCAAAGATTTCCTGATAGGCAGGAATGAGTTTGAATTTTCTGATTCGGACTCTAAATCTGACAGTAGCTGCCTAAGGGAAGAATCCTCAGATGAGGAGGAGACACCCTGTAACATAGAAATAAACGCTTTGAACGTAGAAACTAGAAATTCAAACGAAAATTGTGAAAACATAGGAAATGAGGAGATGGAGGTGCTGCAGGCCAAAGATAAGAATATACCCATAGGCCTGGCACCCTTAGAGGACCGCTTTGACTTCGATGATGTAGCCAAAAAGCCTACTATAGAACATGCAGATTCTGACGTGGAAGAATGCAACGTAGGCACTGAAGATAAGCCAAAAATGATTAAATTGGCAAAGTCCTTACCCACAAAAATGGAAAAGAAATATATAGATCTTTTTAAGGAATTTGTGGACGTCTTTTCTTGGAGTTACGAATACCTAAAGGCTTATGACACCGACATTATACAACACAAAATACCTTTAAAAGAGAATCAGAAGCCCTTCAGACAAAAACTTCGCAGAATCAATCCAAAACAACTGCCCGCAGTAGAAAAAGAAATTAAAAAGATGTATGAGGCAGGCATAGTAGTTCCTGTGAGGTTCTCTGATTGGGTATCAAACTTAGTGGCTGTGAGAAAGAAAACAGGGGAAATCAGGCAGTGTATAGACTTCAGAAATCTTAATAGAGCATCACTCAAAGACAGCTACCCTCTGCCAAAAATGGAACACATTCTTCAGAAAGTAGTAGGCTCTAAGAGGATCTCCTTACTAGATGGTTTCTCAGGTTACAATCAAGTCTTAGTAATCCCAGAAGATCAACTCAAAACAACCTTTACCACTCCATGGGGCACCTTTATGTATGTAAAAATGCCCTTTGGACTGATGAACGCTGGGGCAACCTTCCAAAGAGTAATGGATATAGATTTTTCAGATGAGATAGGACACTTCATTGTTATTGACTTGGATGACATAACAGTTTATTCTAATACTGAAGAAGAACACTTGAAACATCTGAGAAAAGTGTTTGAAAAATGTAGAAGGTTTGGTCTGTCATTGAATCCTAAAAAGACTGTATTTGGGCTGTAAAAATGAAATCTTCTTGGCCACATTATATCCGAAAATGGAATCAGGATAGACCCACAGAGAGTTGAGGGAATACTACAGATCACACACCCAAGAAACATCAAAGAATTACAGTCCTTCATTGGGAAAATCAACTTCCTTAGGAGATTTATCCCCAACCTAGCTGAACACCTTAGGAATATGACTAATATGTTGAAGAAAGGTGAAGGAGTTAAATGGACTGTTGGAGCTAAACAATATTTTGAATCAGTAAAACTTGAACTCACCCAAGCCTCTGTTCTGATCAGCCCAGATTTCTCTAAAGATTTCCTGATCTTATCATTTGCCTCTGAGCATACAATGGCTGCAGTCTTGCTGTAGAAAAACACAGAGGGAATGGAACAACCAATTGCCTTTTTCAACAAAGCTCTAAGGGATGCACCCTTGAAATACAACATAATGGAAAAATAGGCCTATGACTTAATCAAGGCCTTAAATGACTTCAGGGTGTACATATTTCATTCTCACACCATAGCTTATGTGCCTAACATAGTTGTCAAAGATATATTGTCCCAAGATCCTGATGGAAAGAGGGGCAAATGGATTGCTGTGATTTTAGAATATGACCTTGAGATAAAACCCACCAAAATAATTAAAGGTCAGGGCTTAGCTCAACTAATGGCTGAATCAAACTTACAAGCCCTAGACATTAACATGGTAAATACCTTGGATGAGCAACAAGAATTGCCTGATCCCACTGTGGAGAAAAAGTTTCAGAGCTCTCCTTGGTATTCTGACATTCTATATGTGCTTACACACCTCAATGCCCCACCTGAACTGTCAAAGACTAGGTCCAGATTCTTAAAGCTTAAAGCCAAGAGCTATTGCATATTGAATAACTGCTTATACTGGAAAAACCCAAATGTCCTATTGCTTAAATGTTTGCCTAAAAACGAGGCAGAAAGGATTAAACAAGAATTCCATGCTGGAGAATGTGGAGGCCACCTGAGTTGGAAAGCCACTGCAAACAAAATACTCAGAGCTGGCTACTATTGGCCCACACTCTTCAATGATATCCATAAGATGATAATTTCCTGCCACAAATGCCAGATTTTTGAAGGCAAAAGAAAACTCCTTCCCTTACCTCTACAACCCATCACTGTGGAAGGTCCCTTTCTGCAGTGGGGCCTAGATTTCATAGGGGACATTCACCCTACTTCTTCTGCACAAAAAAAATGGATCCTAACAGCCACAGACTACTTCACTAAGTGGATAGAGGCCATACCCACTAGGAATGCCACAAATTCAGTCATCATTAGTTTCCTAGAAGGTCACATCCTCTCTCGGTTTGGCTGCCCAAGGAAAATAATAACTGATAATGCTATTGCTTTCGGATCCAAGAAAATGGTTGATTTTTGTCACAGGTATCAAATAGCACTCGGTCATTCAACTGCCTATTACCCTCAAGGTAATGGATTAGCTGAATCATCAAACAAGAGCCTGGTGATCATCATCAAGAAGCTGTTGGAAGAGAACAAAAAGTCGCGGCATAACAAGCTAGTACATGCTTTGTGGTCGACAGGCTTACAACAAAGAAGTCCATTGGCATGTCACCATTTTAGCTTGTCTATGGTACAAAAGCAATATTTCCTACCAGCCTTGGGGCACCAGTAATCAAGCTGGTCCAGGAGATTCAAACAGAAGAAGATAGTATGGTTAGAAGGATAAACCAGACAATTCATCTTCAGCAAACAAGGGAAGAGGTTTATAATAGAGCTGTCAAAGTTCAGGAAAACATAAAGAGGTTGTTTGACAAGAGAACCAAAGATGCTGATTTCAAAATTGGGGATAAAGTTTTGAAGCGGGACTCAAGAAGAGAGGATAAAGGAAAGCACAACAAGTTTGACAGTTTGTGGCAAGGTCCATACATCATCCAGGCCACTGTGGGTCCAAATGCCTTCTTCCTACAAGAATTAGATGGTACAGAGCTGTTTGGGGGTCCTGTCAATGGCAGGATGCTGAAACACTACTTCTGCTAATTTACAATCTCCAGTTTTCATCACCATTGTACATACCATTGCAGTTTTTTATTTAAAAAAAAAAAGAGAAAATGTTTCAAAAAAAAGAGGAAAAGTGAGAGGTTCAGACATGCTTAAAACATGAACCTATGAAGTGCAAAGGATTGGCTCTAATATGATCAAAATTTGAGCCAAAATAAAGCAAAGTAGCTGGTCCTAACATGCTCAAAATCTGGACCAGCAAGGAAGAAGGAAAAATCAGCTCCAACATGCCGAAAACCAGAGCTGAAATGAATAAAAGAAGTGAATCTAACATGCTTAAAACTTGAGTCACAAAGAGAAGAAGGACACTTCAAGTTTCAGATTTCAAGCCTTCACAGTTTTGTTTTCAGTGTTCTGCAATTTTTTGTCCATGTGCAATTGCCTTTATTCCTTGGACTCACAGCAAGTAAGACAATTTAATCCTGGCTTGATTGTTTTTCAATTTCTGTCGTAGAATACAGAGAAGAAATCTGCTGGACAGTTTAATCCCAGCAGATAGTAGATTAGGTAGAGAAACATATGAGACCAACAGTCTAATCTGGTCTCATGGAGCAATAAGGTTAGTTTTAGAATAGGTTTATTTTCTATTATAAAAATAAATGATGTAAAGGGTCTGTTAGCTCAAATGCACCCTAGAAGAAAATGCTAGGACTGTAGGATGGGTAGGTAGATTGTTGGGATGTTGTGCTGATCTAACATATTTGTGACAGTTGGAAATCAGAAAAGAAAGATGGCTTAAGCAGCAGGCATCTGGCCTACACCAAATATCAATTTCTGAATTCTTGACTCCTTCAAGAAGAAGCCATCCCCATGTGGAGCCACTGTTAGCCCCTTATAAATTTCTTGACAAGCAAGCAAGGGGCTAGTTTTTTTTATAAGCCTGCAAGGAATGCATTTCCCTTGAAAACACATCATCCTTGCAGCCTTTTCATGTTCCCTACCTTGTGACTGTTTCCCTCTGTTGTTCTGAGTAAATAAGCCTTGATGATAAAGAATTATGCCCCAAAAGGCTTTATTTCTGCCCTTTATACCCTTGCAAAATGCTTCATTTTCACCCCCTTTTCCTTTCTCAAAGTCCCCTTTGTTCCCCCTAAATTCCCCCTTACTCTCCTAAAACTTCCCAAAATCCCCATGAAATCCCACCCTTCCCTTTTGTTTTACCAAATTCCCCCTTAGTCCTCCTATCGTTTCCCTTGGCTGGCCTTAAAATGCTTTAAAAACGAGCCAAAAACCATATTTTCTGCGTAGTCTGGGCCTAGCCCCTTTCGGCCTAGCCCCCACACCTTCCCCCCACAGAACCCTGCGCTATGACAGAGCACTGTCCTGAAAGGCGCTAATCTCCAATGTATCTCAGGAGCATTTCTGACCGTTGATATTTATGGATCGGACGGCGATCTTTAACTCCGCAGTGTCCGTGTTTCCCACGTTCAAACCCCCGACCGTGCAATCTCCGTCCATTCACCCGCCATATCGACGGTTCAGAGTGTACCCACCCCTGTGGTCCCTATCGTGCACTATGCCAAATCCATCCGGTTTCCATCGCACCACCTTTCAGAGGAAGGCGGTATTTCCCGATCGGCCAGCGATTCCATACATCGTTCGACACATGGCTCCTGTACGATTTCAAAACCACTATCTCATCGCGCGTTATCATTCGGTACAAGACACGAAGCGATATCGCCATGAGCCGTTAGATCTGGGGCAGCCCATCCAACGGTTGTCACTCCCCGAAGTTGCGCGGGGTTTAATCCATGGACACCGTACTCCTGGCCCACCGTTCGTCGTCCTTTCGCCGCATGTTCAACCGTCAATCTCCTCTGAGATCTGACGGTCCCGATTTGTTTCCCCGCTGTTGAATTTTCTGTCATCGCCCAGTCCTTCCACGTCACCCCCACGTGTATCCACCATACATCCGCCCATTACATCACATATATTTGTTCAAAATTCGAGTTTTTTAAGGTTTTTTCATTTAAATTTCGCTCTGCATTCCGCCAACCTTCTCCAGAGCGTTTCTCCACCATTCCACAACATTTTTCCGCCATTTCTCCGCAGTTCCACTATATAAATTTGAATAACTGTTAAATTATTCACCGATATTTTCCTGATCACACACTATTTGAGCTTCATGCATAATACATACCTCTTCTACTATTGATCATCAATTTGCGGAAATATAAACAATCGCATGCGCACATTAAAACCATAAACAATCACACATATAAACACATTATTTATGGGAAAGCTTAAAGCTAAAAACCCCCAAATATCTGTATATTATAATGATAGATATCATGTAACAATCATTGTACAAACTCCTCACAAGCTCTCAGTACAATATCCAATTGTTACACACTACACAAGCTCAGATCATACAAAACACATGCTCCAATCTGCTCCACCTATTAGCCTGCCTCTACTGCGCAATCCAATATGGATATTACCAAGATCCAGGTTCGAATCCCACTAGTATGTATTGCTCATTCCTCATTGGCATCTCCATCAATTTGTGGTGCAAACTAATGCACCAGTATAGTCACAACTGATAGTCACATTGCTCTTTCACCTACCTCTTCATTGGTCTCCACTGAAACTGTCCATGCACTGAAGTTAACTGATGTATTCTTTAGTTGATTAATGAGTTAATAATTAGTGAATTAATTAATAATTAATTCACACCACTCATCACTAGTGTATTTATCAGTTAGACTAAATACAACTAGTTCAACTAAGTTAAACCGAACACAACTCCACCAACTGTCTCATCAACTCCACCAAACTCGGCCACATGAGTTCTAACTGAAGTCAACCATGCAATAGCTCAACTAACCCTTAGGAAAAGCGTATTTCCTTCTGTCAGCTGCATGTGCCACATCCAAGCATCAAACTGAAGTGCTCCAAGAGGACAAGATAATGTTTATAGTCTAAATATTATTAAGGGTTAATAATATTTGACTGTTCTATTTTTAGCTCGATAGTCTAAAAATAGAAACCGCCCAATGTCTAAAAATAGAGGTCCATATATTTTTACCAACTCGACCAATCATCCATAAATAGCATCCTGCAACTCACAGACCATGATCCATATGTCTAAAAATAGACATAGTCTAAAAAATAAACACTTTGCGCCAAAAATACTGGCGGCCCACTTAGTGAAGGCGACCTTTCCACTAAGCTCATCATTCGTTGCAATCTCAACACCTCTCAACAAGATATGGATGACCGCCACCCCTATCTTGCCCCGTGGTCTATCAATTTTCTCCTGGTGAGCGCCTTCATCAAGATATCAGCATCCTGATCCTCCGTAGGAATGTATGAAAGTAACATGACCTTTCGCTGCACACAATCTCTGATATGATGATACCGGATGTCAATGCGTTTAGATCTATCATGAAATACTGGATTAACCGAGAGTTTGATGCAACTCTGATTATCACAATAAATCACAATAGGCTCTAAGTGTGAACCGAATAACCCGACCAGGATCTTCCTCATCCATATAGCCTCGCATGCAGCCAAACTCGCTGCCATATACTCAGACTCTGCTGAACTGAGTGCCACGGATCTCTGCTTCCTGCTGTACCAAGAAAATGTTGTCGATCTGATACTGAAAATCCCTCCAGATGTGCTCTTTCTGTCCATTGGGCTCCTTGCCCAATCTGCATACGTGAAGCCACACAGCTTCACCTCATCCGAATGTCTGTACCACAATCCATATCCCAATGTGCCTCTGAGATAACGCAATACATGTTTGCCCGCCTTCCAGAAGAGCTTGGTAGGCTTAACCATAGCTTGTGAAAGCTGGTTAACTACATAGCATATATCGGGTCGTGTATTGACCAGATACATAAGTGACCCCACCAACTGTCGATAAACAATGGCATCCACTACCTCTGCTGAAGTAGCATCCTCCTTCCTCCAACCACCAGGAAGAGGAGTATCAACAGGCTTGAAGCCATGCATGTTGAACTTCTCCATTATCTCCCGGGCATACTTACCCTGAGAAACAAACAGTCCACCACTGCACTGCCAAGTTTCCAATCCCAGGAAATAATGAAGAAGGCCCAAGTCCTTCATCTCAAACTCTTTTGCAAGATCCTCCTTGCATGAGAGTATCAACAACTCATCACCTGTCAAAATCAAATCATCTACATAAAGTACAATGATCAGCAACTTACCCTCCACCACAATCTGGTATAGGTTCGGATCTGCCTCACTCCTGGAGAATCCAGGTCCAGTGAAATAACTGTCTATCAGTGTGTACCAAGGACGAGGTGCTTGTTTCAACCCATACAATGCTCTCTTGAGCCTGCACACATGCGACTCGCTGCTGAAGATCTCGAAACCTTCAGGCTGCTCTATGTACACCTCCTCCTCAATCAATCCATTGAGGAACATAGTCTTCACATCCATCTGATGAATGTGCCACCCCATCTGCGCTGAGAGAGCAAGAATCGTCCGTATGGAAGAATACCTTGCGACAAGTGAAAAGGTCTCCTCATAATCGATCCCCTCAATCTGTGAAAAGCCTCAGGCAACAAATCTTTCCTTGTACTTCTCCACACTCCCGTCAGCTGCCTGCTTCACTTTGTAAATCCATCTCAAATCCACCACTGATTTCCCCTCCGGTCTCGGGACAATCTCCCATGCACTGTTTCTGACAATCGAATCATACTCTTCCACCATGGCATCTACCCATGCGGGATCCTCCACAGCTTCCTTGAAAGAGGATGGCTCTGTCACGATACACTTGCTCATAAGAGCCATGTATCCAGTGTACCGTTAATTCACACCACTCTCACTAATTGTATCAATCAGTTAGACTAGATACAACTAGCTCAACTAAGTTAAACTGAACACAACTCCATTAACTGTCTCATCAACTCCACCAAACTCTGTCACATGAGTTCTAACCGAATTCAATCATGCAATAGCTCCAATAAACCCTAGGAATAGTGTAATTCCTTCTGTCAGCTGCATGTGCCACATCCGTGACTCGAACTGAAGTGCTCCAAGAGGATAAGATAATGTTTAGAGTCCAAATATTATTAAGAGCTAATAATATTCGACATATCTATTTTTAGACTGGCAATCTAAAAATAGATTCCACCCAGTATGTCTAAAAATATAAGTCCATCTATTTTTCCCGACTTGACCAACCATCCACAAATAGCATCTTGCAACTCATAGATCATGATCCATATGTCTAAAAATAGACATAGTCTAAAAATAGACTTTGTGCCAAAAATACCCTGCGGGCCCACTTAGTGAAGGCGACTCCTTTCCACTAAGCTCATCATCTTGTTGCAATCTCAACATCCACTATCATCCACGCAGACATCCACATCATCCGACCCCATGCATTGTTTTCTTAATAGGTTTAGTGTTTTGCAGGGTTTTGAGGCGGTGAAGGCCGCCATGATTTTCACACACTGTCACAGTGATAGAAAATGCAGGAAAAGACTGTGTGCAGAGGCATAGATCATCAAAAAAGGCCCGAAGAGGTACCACAATGGGATTTTCATTTAAAGGGTAGGGTTTAACTCTGTGAAACTGTCCCGGCGCCATTAATAGCACAGATTCTATAGACAGGGATTTAAATTAAGAAGCAGAGAGCTTAAGGCACGCAAATGAAGATATATAAGCCTTATGTTCAGAGATTTAGAGGCAAAGTACCAGATTGAAGATCCAGGGATCACGTAGAAGGTACAACACATAGAAATCAATGCATATCAGGGTTTCTACGGTAGCAGAATGTTTTTCCTCCATAAAGGACAAAGCGCCCATGCAGTTTTTATTCTGCACCGTGCTCCTAAAGAAATTTCCACCCTGACAACAGTCCGAAGCTACTAGAGCATTTTTTTCATAAGTATGGCAGACTTCTCCATCATTCATTTATATTTTTTTATTCACCAATAGTAATACAGAGCACTGCAGCCAAAGTACATCAAGAGACATGCCGAAGTAAATAGAGGCCCGAAGAATACCACTCTTCCATCCAACGAGTGACAGGAATTGAATGCTCAGAATTTAAACAGAATGGGCTTCGGCCCTCTTTCTTTTCAGAAGTTTAATACTGCATTTACTTTTTCACCTACCTCCTCTGCTTCCCTTCAGCTATAAAACTCATGAGATAATATTGTAAAGGTTTTTTATCAGTTATCAGAAGATTGCAAGTAGTTTCTTTTGAGACACAGTCTCTGTGTAAAGTTGTAAGATAGGCTGAGGAATATGATTTCAGACTGAGTATTCAGCTATTGGCAATGTTTTACTTGACTGGTATTGCTATTTAATATGACAAGCACATTTCTTTGGATCCTGATCTGAAGCAGCGGTGATGTTTTCCTATCTCTGTGTTTTAATTCATTTCACTTCGTTTCTACTGGCTTGCATCAGAATATTGGCATAGGATTTACCCTTGTCAGGTACCCTATGTTTCTGCTCTCCTTGCCATTAATGTTTATCTTCTGAATGTGTTATCTAAGAATTGATTTTAGTTGCTTTAACCAGTGTAGTGGATGTTATTGCCCGCTCTCTGATGTATGAATTAAATGAATTCAATTCTTAGATGTTTCTTGTTAAGGATTTAGTTGGAAGATTTGGGAACACTGGGGATTAGAGTTAGCCCTGTCCACTAGGATCCTTGTGCAACCAGCTGGTCTTTAACTTCATGCTCTGAATCTGTGTTATCTCCTCCCCTCGTACTTTTCCATATCACACAATCATCTTTAAAGATCCTATGTTTTAGATGAATAGCCCAATTGAAAGCTTGCACATTGGATAGTAAGCAAATCCTTTCCTAACTCCATTGCCCAATTGTTTTGAATATTTCCTGGAATACTTCACCTCTGCCTTATCCCTCTTTTCTCATCCTTGTCTTACATTGGACCCTTCTTTCCTGATAACCAACAACCAAAAAAACAATTCAAACAAACAAACCTTGTGCCTATAACTAGCCTAACATTTTAACATTTGAGCTTCCAAAGACAAATATACTTTGAATATTATAGAGAGATCCCTCTCTAGACCTAGGAGGGCTAGATCCTAAGGTCTGAAAGTGGTTTGATGCTGTCTCATCTTTTGGTCTTGCCAATCTGGCCAAAACATGGGAACCCCAACATGTTCCACTTCAATGTCAATTAATTCACAACAAACAACAAAATATTTCATGTTGTTAGAAGTCAATAGGTATTATTATTGAATCTCATGCTACTATTGGAATTCATATATAAATATAGTTTAATCTATACAATCGTGCTATAAATTTCAGGGATAATTTTAAGGATGGAAAATTATCTTGAAGTTTAAAAATTTGGTGAATCTCACTAATCCCTAATATGCAGAATATAAAATGTTTATTGATGTATTTGAAAAATTATTCAAATTTATAATGATATTAAATATATTGTCTATATAATGTTGGCGATTTTTAACGTAAAATAATTTTATATTGTAAAATTTGGGCGAATCTTTTTTATAACAAAATGGAAATTGGTGAATATTTTTTTGGAAAAACCATGGAAAATTAGCCAACCTGTGAATATTAGCCCTTAAAATTTTCCATGGCTGTAATACTTATCAAATTTCTTACTCATGTTGTACTCGAACACAATTTTAAATCAATATTTCGTGGTAAATCTGTAGGTTGTTGGAGCCATGCCAAGAGTTTTCTATTGCAGATTGGATAAGGAACAAGAGGCAAGGGAGAAGGGGGGCCCAACTATAGAGCAGTTCATCAGATGAGGATGTCAATTCTCCCAATGCTCCCAGTAATGTTGTTGAAAAGGACCCTGTGGTAGCAAATCATCCCATCACACCATCAGCCACAAAGCCACCTTCAACCATAGTGCAAGGCGCAAGTTCAACAAAGAAAATCAGTGCAATCAGAGGTTGTACAAAGCAAGACATGCTCAATGCAATTGATGACATTGAGTTTAAGGGATATTCAATCTGTGCATCTGCAAAAAAACATGGTATTTATGCCTCTAACATACATTATTGGATAAATGGGTTGACTAATACAAAGCGTAGAGGGCCTGTTACAGTTATGACTGAAGAGGAGGAGGATGAGGTGGTTGAGTGGTGTAAGGAGATGGCGCAATTGGGACATGGGTTAGATCTTATACAACTTAAATCCATTGTATCTCAAATCTTTCAAGGGAAGACAAACCCCTTTAAAGATGGTTTTCCTGGTAAGTCATGGTGGAGTGAGTTTGAAAAGAGGCAACTAGACCTTGTGTTACGTACATTGGAGGGCCTTGATAGAGGCTGGACTTTAAATCTATGCCCTGCAATTTTTTCCAAGTTCTATAACACTCTTTCTGCTGCATATGACCAACACTCATATGCCCTAGACTATATATGGAACTGTGATGAAACAGGCTTATAGGCAGGAAGGAATTGTGGTATGTAGTAATTTCCAAGAGAGGGAGTAGAATTGTGTGTAAGATATTACCTAAGAGAAGGGAGTGGATCACAATTCTTACTTGTGTCAGTGCAATTGGTTCATCAATACCAGGATTTTATCTATTTAAAGGTAGAACTCAACCAAAAAATTATATACACAATTGTGAACCAGGTGCATGCATGGCTGCACATCCACGTGCATGGATGACAAATGAACTATCCTTGAGTTGGATTTTCCACTTTGGTGCTTCTGTACCGAGTGGTGTCTCACCTGAAAATAGACACTTACTGATTTTATATGGCCATGGAAGCCACATGGTTGTGCAAACAATCGAGGAGGCCAATAATTTGGGCATTGACCTGTTAACATTGCCAGCTCATACCACTTACAAATTGCAGCCCCTTGATGTGAGCATGTTTGGGCCTTTGAAGAACTATTTCAGGGTTGAGCGAGCTTCATGGATGGAAAATAATCTAGGGGTGGAAGTAAATAGGTTTGAGCTAGCTGATATTGCAAGTATATAATTTAAAAGGGCTCTCACACCTTCTAATATCAAGGTTGGATTTAGGAGGACTAGTATATGGCCACTTAATTTTTATGCTCTTATGCATGATAACAGTTGTAGCCAAGAATTTGAAGTGGAAGGTCAAGAAGAAAAGAACTTAGAAGAGCATGTCGGTGCCCAAGAAGATGTAGCTACTGTTGAAGGTATAACGTCCCTTTCTAAAGGGTTGTTCTATGGTGGTGATGATGTTGAGCATGTCAATGAGACACAATTCAATGATGAACCAACTAACAATATCAATGAGGCTGTCACACCCACTAAACCACCTGTGAATTATGCATGTGATATTCCATGTGATGCAGCTGACAATGAGCAATTGACCATGCCAACCCAAGTAAGTGCACCATCATGGTTGGTAGAGGTCATGATGAATATCACTGGAAATAATGTATCTACCACCAATGAGGAGGAAAGCATGGACATGCCTTCAAAACCATCAGGTTTGAACACCGAAATTTTTCATTATTTTGTGGACAATGGATCACTGGAAGAGGAGCCTATTCAGAATGAAGTACCTGAAGAATACAACAATGGGGGCCAATCAGTTGTCCCAGAGGATGAAATCCAAGTGCTAGGTCTGGAGGAGCATGGGGCAACAAAAAAAAAGATTACTTGGTGCATTCCTAAAGATACCAGTGGAGAGAGTGAAGGACTCATCAAGGAACTCAACATCAGATTATCTTCGTTTAGGTAGGATTTTACAATTGCTCACATATGAAGATTATATGAATTTAATGTTCAAGTCTAAACGTAAAAATAATGAAATTCAACAAGCTAAAAAGAGAAAGAAGGAGTTAGCTAATGAAAAGAGGGTTGCAAGGATTGCAACAACAATAGATCGAGAAAAGAAAAGGTTGGAAAGACAAAAATCAAGGGAAGATAAGGAACATCAAAAGCAATTTGCAAGGAAAGAGAGAGAGGCAAGAAAGGTTCGGCAAAAGTTGGAAAAAGGAGGAGGGGTGACAAGCAGGGAAGACCATGGTTCAAGCCAGTTTGAGGCAAATAGGTTGATGTCTAACACGCTGGACCACATTGCAAAGCAGAAACCATCATTCCAAGACCCGATTAACATCCAAGTCCCTAGCTATCAGGCAGGGGCTAGGCCCACCTATTATACCCATACCAGTGCAATTTTGAATCCTAACTGTGTTTATATGACACCTGCAGTTAGTGCTGGGGTTAGTAACACAAGTGGAAACTTGGGCTACTCAGTCCCACCATGGCTACATGGAGAACCTCCTAATCATCCAATGTTGGGTAGTCCACCATACTTGTGTCAAGAAGTCAACTCAACAATTTTGGGCAATGCAGGAAATGAAAGCCATCAAGCATAGGGGTGGCATGACTTAATTTTTGTAACCACAAGACACTATGATTTTGGTAGGGATGAAATAGGTTTGCTAAGGATAACATCCATGGATGTTTTGGAAGCTACAAAGAGTTTCAAATTAGTATGTATCAAATAGTTTCTAATTCCTACAAGTTTGTTAATCTGTTGAAGGTATAGGCTTAGCCTATATTAAAAATTTTATGAAGTTATATGTATGAATTTATTGCTTATTTAAAATAACACAATACTTTCCACAGCCTATATCAGAATTTTTAATTTTTAATTAGTATGTATCAAACAATTTGTAATTTCTACAAAATTGTATCTTGCATTCCTTGGGAGTTAACAAATTGGCAGTGTAAGCTCAGTGTCTAACTTGCTCACTTGCAAACCATAATACGAATCATCAATGACACCATTAAAACAAGTGATAGCTGGTGCCATCATTTTTGTTACTTATAGTGAAAAGACAACCCACATTCATTGATAGAAGCCAATGAGAATCTTTATGAATAGTGATTAATAACAGAGTTACAATAAATTTTGCCAATAACACAAAAGAAACAAAAATCCCTCCATGGAAATTTGCTCTGTTGAAAATATTATATGAATATAAAATTCACAATTTCAATTTATATTGCATCTAAACAAAATATCCCTTGAAAATTACGTGCTCTTTAATGAACAGAAACAGGTACTAATAATCCTGTTAAATAATAAGTATATCAACACGGGGAGCAAAACAATAGTCTTATATAACAAAATTGTGTGAGGGAATCAGATAAAATAAATAATGCTAAAAAATTCTAATTAATCAGATCAGTGGGCAACAACCCTGTATCATAATAATGGTGCAATTAAAACTACTTTCTAACTTCATCAATAAAAATCACTCAATAAAGGAGGAGACTTTAAACAAATAAACTGAATTCATAAGCAAAAAAGGTCTATGACACCAAATTCCAACTTGGATTTTGGCCCATCGCCCCACTCTAAAAATGTGTCTTGCAATGAGAACAACCCTGATTGAATGACCCTACCTTTTAATTGATTAAAAATAAGTGGAATATAAAAATCATAACTGAAAACCAATGATACCCTGAATAAAAAACAAAGGGTGTGAACAAATAAATTTAATTCATAAACGAAAAAAATCTAAGATAAAATACCTCTATGGAAGTGACTGTAATACCTCGACTCTGTGAAACAAGAATGCAAGACCGAGACTTGACATCCAAGTCAAAACCCTTAAGAGAACGATGAACAAAGGTAAAATACCTCTATGAAAGTGACTATAAAATTAATACCTCCACTCTGTGAAACATGAATGCAAGACCGAGACTTCACATGCAAGTCAAAAACCTTAAGAGAAACCAGGAACAAAGGTGGTTATACCTTGTTGGAGTGAAACAATAATGCAAGACTGAGACTTCACATGCAAGTAAAAACATGTGCATATATCAATGTAAATAAGACAATATGAGAAAATGTCAACATTATTAACAACATAGTATGAGAATTTAGACAACATTATTAAAAACATAGTATGAGAAAATGTCATCAAATTAATTGAAAACATGTATAGAATATAAAACATTATCAACATAATTTCCTCTGTGGTGGTTATACCTTAGCTCTGTGGTGGTTATACCAATATTTAAACATCAAAATCTCAATTTACAGAAAACCCTAAACCCTAGATGTGTTGAAAAACAAAACCCTAAACCCTAAATGTGAAACAAAAATACAAGACTAAAACTTCACATGCAAGTCAAAACCCTTAAAACCATTAAGAGAAACCATGAACAAAGTAACATAGTATGAGAAAATGTCAACATTATAAACAACATAGTATGAGAAAATGTCAACATTATTAACAACACAGTATGACAATTTAGACAACATTATTAACACAGTATGAGAATTTAGACAACATTACTAACATAGTATGAGAAAATGACATCAAATTAATTGAAAACATGTACAAAATATAAAATAGTTATACCTCGGCTCTCAGCTCTGTGGTGGATAAAAATATTTAAACATCAAAATCTCAATTTATAGAAAACCATAAACCCTAAACCCTATATCTCAATTTACATAGATTTCTTTTAATTAACTCAAAAACCCTACCCTAAACCTCAACATTACTAATAAAGTACGAGAAAATGACATCAAATTAATTGAAAACATGAACATAATATAAAACAGTTATACCTCGGTTCTTAGCTTTGTGGTGGATAAAAATATTTAAACATCAGAATCTCAATTTATAGAAAACCATAAACCCTAAACTCTATATCTCAATTTTCATATATTCCTTTTAATTAACACAAAAACCATACCCTAAACCTCAACATTACTAACACAATATGAGAAAATGACATCAAATTAATTGAAAACATGTGCATAATATAAAACAGTTATACCTCGACTCTCAGCTCTGGGGTGGATAAAAATATTTAAACATCAAAATCTCAATTTACAGAAAACCATAAACCCTAAACCCTATATCTCAACTTACACATATTCCTTTTAATTAACACAAAAAACTAGACAATTTACAGAAAACCCAAGTGCTTAAAAACACAGTAAACAAGCTCAATAGAGAAACATATCATTTAGGTCAAATGTGTTTACAAAAACATACATATGACTGGTAGGACAGAGTCCTACCTTAAGACTGCTCTCCTTTCCTTCCTCTCCCTCCTGGCCTTCCTCCTTTCCAACTGCATTTTCCTCCTCGCCTTGCCAACTACATTGTCCTCCTTGGAAACTGCATTGACGTGAAAACAATGCAAAAACCCAATCAAAAAACAACCATTCACAGAGCACAAACATTAAAAAAAAGGAAAAAAACACTAAAATAAAATAAAACCAACATGAAAAAGCACCTGAAAGCACAATTCAGATCATCTAGACTTGAAAAACGCACCTGAAAACAAAATTCATAGCATCCAGACCTGAAAGCGACGCAGAGTTGAATGCACGTAAAACCACCATAGAGCCGAGGTAAAAACACTATAGTGCCAAGGTATAACCACCACAGAGCTAAGGTATGACCACCACAGAGCCGAGGTATGACCACCATAGAGCCGAGTAAAACCACCATAGAGTTGAGTAAACCACCACAGAGCCAAGTAAAACCACCACAGAGCCGACGTAAAACCACCACAGGGCCGAGGTAAAACCACCACAAAGCTGAGGTAAAACCACCACAGAGCTGAGGTATGACCACCACAGAGCCGAGGTATGACCACCACAGAGCCGAGGTATGACCACCACAGAGCCGAGGTATGACCACCACAGAGCTGAGGTATGACCACAATAGAGTCGAGTATAACCACCATAGAGCTGAGTAAACCACCACAGAGCCAAGTAAAACCACCACAGAGCTGAGGTAAAACCACCACAGGGCTGAGGTAAAACCACCACAAAGCTGAGGTAAAACCACCACAGAGCTGAGGTATGACCACCACAGAGCCGAGGTATGACCACCACAGAGCCGAGGTATGACCACCATAGAGCTGAGTATAACCACCATAGAGCTGAGTAAACCACCACAGAGCTGAGTATAACCACCACAGAGTCGATTAAAACCACCATAGAGCCAAGGTATGACCACCAAAGAGACGAGGTATGACCACAGTAGAGCCGAGGTATGACCATAGTAGAGCCGAGTATGACCACCACAGAGCCGAGTATAACAACCACATAGCTGATTAAAATCACCACAGAGCTGAGTATAACCATGAAAGAGCCAAGGTATAACCACGACAGAGCCAAGGTATAACCACGATAGAACCGAGTATACGCAACACAAAGCTGAGTATAATTACCAAAGAGTCGAGGTATAACCACACAAAGCCGAGGTATAACTACCACAGAGCCAAGGTATAACAACCACAGAGCCAAGGTATAACAACCACAGAGCTGAGGTTTAACCAACACAGATCTGAGGTATAACAACCACAAAGCTGAGGTATAACAAGAATGTTCTGCCGCCGCGGTCGAACGAGGACCAGGAGAGCTCAAACTAGGAGGGCATAAGCGCCATAACGCAGGATGCATCACGCAAAGGGCGTCGGGCATAAGTGCAACGTCTGCGCGACAGTCGGATGGCGAGATTACCAGCTACTAAGCCTGGAGTGAAAATGAAGGCTTCCCAGAGAAGCCTCTGGTTAAACGTGACAAATGATCAGCTCAGCAGGTGGATGATCGGTTTGGTGGCTGGTACGTACCCGCACACGTGCCTGCATGGAGGCCTAGTCATTGACGAGGTGTCCAATGACTGACCCCTCTCCCCTAGTTGCAAATTTAGCTACACTTAACATGAATTTTATCATTGAATTGTCACCTCCACATACGTTGCAGTGATGCGGTTGATGTGGATGCTTGTACATGCAGTTAAAAAATCAATTTCCTTCGTGCCCATTTCAAATTTTCGTTTTACCACCCATAACTAGTTCTTGTTCCTATTCTTGTGAGTATATGGTACACAAGAGATCATAGATGGGGATCAAAGGCTTATGTTACATGAGCAGACATTATTCAATTATTATAAGCAGGTTATTTTTTAAGGATTTACCATTTTTATGTAGTATGATAGGAAAATATTCTGGTTTGAAAATTCATATGTATAAAATGTAGGCAAATATTTGATAAAAACATGTAATTTACTATTAACATCGGTAATGTTTTGGTGAATATCACCCATTTAATCATATATATATATATATATGTAAAAAGTAGACAATTTTTTTAAAGAAATTGGCAAATATTTTCTATTTTTTCTTAGAAAATTTCCACAGAATAGCCCATTTAGCAAATTTCGCCCCTAAAGTTTCCCTAGTTGGAAGACAATATTCCTGGTATAATTTGGGTGTTTTAGTTTCTTCGAATGGAAGTGTGTTTTTATTTTTAATATAATAATGTGATAGTTATTTTATCTAACTATGGATATGTTGCATCATCCAAGCCTTTGGATGTCATAAATAATATCAGTTGAATCTAGCAATAGAATATTGATAGTTATCTGTGTTAGGATCATGAAACTGAGAGAAGCGGAGGTGTCTATAGACACTATTTCTTGGGATCCCACTATTCACTAGACCATTTAACATGGAGTCTTTCTTCCGTTAAATATGCCACATTAGAGATTAATACTATGGGAAAAACCACAGATTTTCATAAACTTGGAACCAAAAATCTATTGGTAACGTGACCAAGTCAAGTTTACAAAACCACCCGTTGATGCCCCAAAAATTGATGCAGCAACATCGGGGAAAACCACTCAGTCGGGGACTTGAAAACTGTCCATTATCCATTTCAGATAGTGGCTCCGAATGGATTTATGGGACTAGTTTCCAAATGAAATATAATTTGGTGGATGGGTAGTAATTTAACTGATTGTGACTTGATAAATGCGAGTGAAAATAATCTTAAAAAATAAATAAATATACCTATCTCTATCCTGATATGAATTATCTTTCTGTTATATGTGATCTAAAGATATGATCTTTGAGTGAATGCAATTAAAGATTTAACAAACACTTAGAGAGATGTAGAACAATTTAAGATAATTGATTTGATTAAATAGTTAATCAAATCAATTGAATAAGCATATATCACATCTATTTATTGCATGTATTGAATATGTAATAAAAAAAGGCAACTGGACATGTTCAGAAGTGAATTAATGCTAGATTGTGTTAAAAAGATACATAAAACAAAACACCATAAGGAAAGTCAACTATTTCTCAATTGAAACATAATATCAACATAAAGATAAAACTGTCATATATATGCTAACTCTATTCAATTGAGAAACAATATCTGGTCTAGCCTTTTCTATTAAGAAAAACGTTAAGAGTACAAAAGTGAAAATTCTGTAAACTGTTCTTTTCAAAATTTTAGGACCCCTTCTTAAAAGACATGAAGGGGTTTATATTATAGAATAAAGAGTACAAAAATATAAATTACATAAAGAGTTGAGGAGGTTTAAAAAACTCTCCTTAAATTAAGTGAAATTAATATAGAAACAAAATTTGGTGGGATGACTCACTTCAGGATTGCATCGTTGTCTCTTTGGCCGTTCGTTCCTTCAGTTGAAGAATGTTGATCATAGGCTGAACCTCAGGAGGTTGGCTTGGCCTGATGTGCAAATATCTTGTATAGACTGCATCTGATAGTGGAGGAATCATGTAAGAGGAAGTATCTGTTAAACAATCCAACATTAGCCATTGGCTATGTGGCTTAACCAAATACTTCCAATACTTTTCCCATTCCATCTTCTCCAATTTTCTGATGCTTTCTTCCTTTACCTTGCACATTTCCTGTCACTGCCTTATTAAATAGTTTACCATAGGTAGAGATCTGGGAGGGCATCTATAATTTATATTAGCAACAATGATATTCCGGCTAACTGTTTCAACAATGTTGTTAGCAACATCTCTCACTCTACAAATTTCCCTTTCAATTTTTTTTAACTGTATGTCCCAATCAATAAATAAGATTTATTTCTTGGAATCTTCAATCCTGGAAAGATTGGCCTTTCAACTTGTTATCACCAAATTGTGTCCTGTTGGGCTAATTCAATGGTCAAATTGCAGTAACTATTTAAGACCACTTTTGACTGAGGATTAGCGTCTTCAGCCTGAGAGGGCTCTCTCAACTTATCAAAGGATTTACTCAATTAGGTCTTAAGCGAGATGGCTAACTCTGTGAGTGTTTTGGTGAATGTGATTACAGGTGAAAAATGAGGAATATTCAACTACCATTGGGCTCATGGAGTCAGTAAAAGGAAATCAATGATAAGAATTCCTACTTATGGAAGCTGAGGATTTTTCTGTTTCAATGATAGAACAACACTAACAAATGAGAATAATTAGTGACTCAATGCTAAAAGGAAGTCATAGCATATATGATATGAATTTTGAGTAATTTAGCATCAATACTACTAGAATCAAGATATAAAAGAGACACATAAACCCATTGAAACACATCAAGAATCTTAGGTAAAGTAAGAAAACTCATTGTCTGTCTATTACTAATATCAAAAATTACAATAGTAGTTGTGTCAAAAGCATTCTCCAACCCATTCTAACTCTAAAATTATCTCATTTATAGAGTGATGACTCATAAAAATTATTTTCCACCTTGATATCTTCAAATTCCCACCTTAGAGACCTATTTCAAACATGATTCCATCACTTGGAGGCTTCCTAGGGATATTTTTGTTTTGCAGAGTTTGAATAAAAAAGGACTCTTCTTTCATTAATAGTTCAACAAATCCATTTAATAACCCTTATAATCTTCAACCAACTAATTTTATGAATGTACTGGAGTGATGATGTGTCATTATGCCACGTGGATGCTAAGTTGGACCTCCTCCAAGTCAAATTTTACAATTTTTTCACAAATCTGGTTAGTGAAAATTATGAAAAATAGGTTTCAAAGATGAGTGTATAATTTCAAAACCTTGATGGCTTTGCAAAAATTGAGAGAGTTTTTTTTTATATGGACCTGTGTGGAAGAAAAACCTCTTTTATATTTCCAAAATCCTTTTTTCAGTTGGTCAGAAATCAAACTTTAAGTTGACTACTAAAATAGTCATGTACAGAAATTTCGTAGCGCTCATTTCATAGCAAACTCCAAAATCCACCTTTTTCATAATGTTTGACCTTTTTGACTGTTGGAGGATCTTACTTGGGGCTAATGACCTAAATACAAAAGTTTTCCCTCCTTATTTCTCCATAAAACTAAATTTAAAGACAAAAAGCATTCTTTAGAAATTTCGTAGCTTTTTTTTGGCCTTCAAGCCTGGAACTCGCTACGAAACTACTTGATTATGGAGAAAATTTAAAATTATCCCCTTTTCATCAAAATTTCACTTGTAGGTCTGAAAATTGATATTATGAAATATGAAAAGGAAAAATTGGTTCAAAATTCCTCTTACCCTCTTTAAAAAGCATAATTTTCACCTTTGTCAAGTTAATTTACCAATAAAATGACTCAGTTTTTTCTGAACAAATAGGGTTAAGAGATAAGATCCTATCTCCTTGTCCTTGATAGATGTTACAAAATAGGAGGAGGTTTTAGTAAAAAATAATGTTCTTAAGAAAAACCTCTTTTGGTGTTTTGAAAACCATCTCCAGCTGTCCAGAATATTCATTCGAAAAACATGTATAAAACAAGAAAATTATACATTTTGAAAATAAAGCTAAAATACATCTTTGAATATCCCAATTTGTCACAGCTTTAAGAAAAGTGAAAGATGTTAATGCTATTTGATTTGTTATTGACAATAACCTCTCTCAGTTTCTTAGAATGCTTCTCTGTTTACCCAAAAACTTCCCTTGAAGTTGACTGCTAAAAAACTCAACAAGCAGAGAAATCCTCAGATTTGCTACGAAATTGTCAGATAGTTTCATAGCAAAATCTGCCTATTTTGCAGTGTATTCACTACAAAACTGTGAAAAACTAGAAAAGTGGATATTTTTTTTGTTTGATGTCTATACAAGTGAACCCATGTTGGATTATTGTGGATATGGCTCTAATTAAAAGATTAATGAAGTGTCTATGACCTATAATAATAATGATTAAGTGAATTTTTTATCAAATGAATGATCTAACCTAATGATACAAGGTGAAGCTTATGATGACCCTATCAAAAAAAATTGAAAAATTGAGAGTGATAACAATGGCTCCACTTGGGATGGTGTTCCCCTGTGGTACAAAAAATAACTATTAGTTCTAGTACCACCTCCATTAGGTTGCTCCCATCTTCAAAATGAAAACTTGCAACCTGTTCTGACTTGTAACCTTGGCACTGAAAAAAACAGTAGCTGCTAAAGAACTGAAAGTAGACATGCTGAATTTAAAACTGAAACTGAAAAAATTCTTGATCTTTAAGATGATTTATATACAAATTATTCTACTCTAATTTCTCAGCATAAAAACTAAATCAAGTGGTCTCACACTTCCAATGAAGCCAATCAAGAAGTTGAGTACTAGATTGGAATGAACATTCCACTTCTCTGATCATAAAACAATTCTTGAGAAAATGACAACTTTTTGCACCATATGAATTTGTCTACATAACTGAAAATCATATTGAAATTAATTTCTATAGAATATTCCAGCAAATATGCAAAAGGATCTTTGAGAGTACACACGAATAATTCTTGTTGATCAACAAGAAAATGTGAGTAAATATGATCCTTTGATGGTGTTCCTTGTTCAGATTTTTCTTTATAACTCTTGTGATCATTCTCGAATAAAAAAAGAAAAAATATACTGATCATTATTTTCATTTGGGAGAAAAAAAACTTGGAGTATTCTTGGACACTTTCAAAAGGATCTGCCTCAACATGTGCCACAGGAATTTCTAGAGGTAATTCTTCATATGATTCAACAAGCATACTCACCTGATTGTTTAAAATTTTCTTTTCAAAAATTTCTTCATATGCTGTAAGTTGATGCAAGGAATGACATGAAGAATAAATTTCTTCCTTTACCTGAGGATTATAGCAATTATCTTCCAGTATTTCCTCTTGATGTTAGAAATAATTCTCATATTCCTGATGATCAAAAGACTAACAAATATGTTGCAAATTTTCCTCAAAATCAGAGGATGTAACATGATTGCCATAAATAAACTCCTCCTGGGTTTTATTTTCATCCAAGGGAGAGGCTACCCTTTCTTCTTAGCATTGAAAGGAATTGTCATGAAGGGCCTCTAAAATTTCTTCATCCATGAACTCATCATCTTCATAGAAATTCTCCAAATATTCAATGAAACTAACACAATGTTTACAACAGTCTTTGACCAGCAATAAGGAAGAATGACATTCTTTATACATCACATAAAATGCGACATGGAAATCATCAAGAGAATATAAGGAACCATTTTGTAGGCTTTTGTACCAAGACCATGCTTTTCCTTCTAAAGTGACCATAAACATCTTCATGAAACAATCATCAGGGAATTGAACCTTAAGTCTGCGTACATGCATATGAAATCTAACCAAATGAAAAACAACATTGTCTTTCTTTTCATCTTTAAATATGGGAATATCGGTTAGCCAATCAACTTTTGGCATAGGATTTGGAAAACCAGGGATGTGAGACCGATTCATCGGGGCATAGCTGGCATTTATTATTGCAATGGAACTCATCTTGGAACTTCATCAAGCCACTGATCTTCAAGTAGTAGAGTCACCTTCTAATTGATTATTTGATGTGTAGAGTCGCTAGAGCAGAAATACAACCAATATGTTCCTAAGTGTCTGCTACTCTTAGACCTTAGAATTGAAACTTTGTCATTCTTCCTAGGGAAAATTTACACTTTGGTCCCTGGCAATGCCGCCAAAATGTTATCACCAAATTGTGTCATGTTGACTTGCTTCAATGGTAAACTTGGAGTAACTATTTTAGACCACTTTTGACTGAGGATTAGCGTCTTCAACCTGAGAGGGCTCTCTCAACTTATCAAAGGATTTACTCAATTAGGTCTTAAAAAAGATGGCTAACTCTGTGAGTGTTTTAGTGTATGTGATTGCAGGTGAAAAATGAGGAATATTCAACTACCATTGGGCTCATGGAGTTAGTAAAAGGAAATCAATGATAAGCATTCATACTTATGGATGCTGAGGCTTTTTCTGTTTCAGTGATAAAACAACACTACCACATGAGAATAATTAGTGACTCAATGCTAAAAGGAAGTCAGAGCATATATGATATGAATTATGAGTAATTTAGCATCAATACTACTAGAAGAAAGATATAAAATAGACACAAACCCATTGAAACACATCAAGAATCTCAGGTAAAGCAAGAAAACTTATTGTCTGCCTATTACTGATATCAAAAATTACAATAGTAGCCGTGTCAAAATCATTCTCCAACCCATTCTATCTCTAAAACTATCTCATTTATAGAGTGAGGAATCATAAAAATGATTTTCCACCTTGCTAGCTTTGAATTCCCACCTCAGAGACCTATTTCAAACATGATTCCATACTTGGAGACTTCCCAGGGAAATTTTTGTTTTGCAGAGTTAGAATACGAAAGGGAATCTTCTTTCATTAATAGTTCAACAAATCCATTTAATAACCCTTATAAACTTCAAAAACTAATTTTATAAGTGTACTAGAGTGTTGATATGTCATTATGCTGCGTGGATGCTGAGCTAGACCTCCTCCAAGTCAAATTTTACAAATTTTTCACAAATCTGGTCAGTGAAAATTCTGAAAAATAGGCTTCAAAGATCACTGTATAATTTTCAAACCCTGATGGATTTGTAGAAATCGAGAGAGGTTTTTGTATATGGACCTATGATAAAGAAAAACCTCTTTCATATTTCCAAAATCCCTTTTTCAGTTGGTCATAAATCAAACTTGAATTTGTTTTCTAAAACAATCATGTACAAAAATTTCGTAGCACTTGTTTCGTAGCAAACTCTAAAATCCACCTTTTGCATAACCTTTGAAATTTCTAACTGTTGGAGGATCTTCCTTGGGGATAATGAGCTACATAGAAAAATTTCCTCCTAATTTCTCCATAAAACTGAATTTAAAGACAAAAAACATTCTTCAGAAATTTCGTAGCGTTTTTTGGCCTTCAAGCCTGGAACTGGCTATGAAACTACCTAATTAAGGAGAAAATTCAAAATTATCCCTTTTTCATCAAAATTTGATCTGTAGGTCTGAAAATTAATATTATGAAATATGATAAGCCAAAATTGGTTCAAAATGCCTCTTGCCATCTTCAAAAAGCATCATTTTCACCTTTAGCAAGTTAATTTACTAATAAAATGACTCTATTTTTTTGAAAAAATAGGGTTCAGAGATGAGATCCTATCTCCCTATTCTTGAAAGATGTTGCAAAACAAGAGGAGGTTTTTGTAAATTATATTTTTCTAAAGAAAAAAATCTGTTGGGTTTTTGAAAACCATCTCCAGCTGTCCAGAATCTACATTCGAAAAAAATGTATAAAACATGAAAATTCTGCATTTTGAAAATAGAACCGAAAGACATCTATGAATCTCCCAATTTGTAGCATCCTTGAGAAAATTGAAAGAGGTTAATTTTATTTGATATGTTCTTGATAATAACCTGTCTTAGTTTCTTATAATGCTTCTCTGATTGCCCATAAACGACCCTTGAATTTGACTTCTCAAAAAGTCAAAAAGCAGAGAAATCCTCAGATTTTCTACGAAATTGTCAGGTAGTTTCGTAGTGAAATCTGCCTATTTTGCACTGGATTCGCTATGAAACTGTGAAAAAATAGATAAGTGGATATTTTTTTTATTTTATGACTATGCAAGTGAACCCAAGGTGGATTATTGTGGATATGATCCTATTGGTAAGACTAATGACGTGTCAATGACCTACAATAATCATGATTAAGTGACTTTTTATCAAATGAATGATCTAACCTAATGAGAAAAGGTGAAGCTTATGATGACCCTATCAAAAAAAAAATTGGAAAATTGAGAGTGATAACATGACCTTCAACAATACCTTTCCATGTGACATACTGTGATACTTTTTCATTGATCTCATCAAAGCTGATCCTCTGTTCAGCTACTCAATTCATCAGTGAATCACTTTTTTCACATAGTTCATTAATACTAGATATTTTTTGGTAGAAAAAAACTTCTTGTTGGGCCAACATGGTATTTAATTCCAAAGTTTCCTTCCTGAATTAATCTGCTTTGGGATTTTCTTTCAACTCCTCAACAACGAATTGTAATTGATGTAGCTGAGTATCTTTAGCACAAATTTCAAATTGGTGTTGCAAATTTAATTGATCTAGACTCTATTGGATCTATGATACTTGTGCTTGTAATTGCTGATTAAATTTTTTCTTCTCTGCTTGCAATTCCTGTACCAATTGTAGGATTTTTTCATCCTTTTATTTGACTAATTTTTGAACTTCAGTGGCCTTGTCTATTTTGGTAGATGAGCATTGATCAGGTGCTCAGTGTAAAATATCAAAAATGAAAGTGCTCGAAATTGAATGAAAATTGAATGACAATGAAGAGCTCGTCGCTAGGAAACTGACACAATTTTTTTTGTCAAAAACGAAGCCTGGATGAAAAAGATAGAGCCTACTATTTGTTTTCCTAAACAACTAAAAAAAAATTAGAACAAGACAGAGTGGTGATATGGAAACCCAGTCATTAGAACAAGAATATTCTGGGAATATTTTTTCATTTTCGCCCAATGACACTATGAAAAGTGTCACTGGAGGATTCACCAGAGAGTTTTGAAGGTGATTTTTTTATATATATTCTCCTAAGGTCGAATTTGATTTTTTTTATATGGGGGGGACAGTCCAACTAGAGGCAGGCACATGCCCCCTATGGTGGACCAAGGAATGGTTTAAATTTGAATTGCAACTATGGTTGATCCGAATGGAAAATGACATCCACTCATGGTATTCATCTACCCATGTTATCCATCCACCCATGTAATTTACCCATGGTATTTTAAGTGACATCTATCCATGATAGTCATCCACCCATGGTATGTATCCACACATGGTATTCATCCACACATGGAATTTACCCATGGTATTGTAAGTGGTATCTACCCAAGGTATTGACCCATGGTATTATAAGTGGTATCTACTCATGGTATTGACCCCTGGTATCCACCTATGGTATCTACACATGGTATTGTAACTCAAAAAAGGTTATAAATAACAAGCCTCATTTTGTAAAAGGAAAAATTTTTCCACCACAATGTAGCATCTACAGTTATTCTCAGTTTTAATAAAACAAGTTTCTTTGTGGTTTTATTTTCTTTGTGTTCTTTATTTTTTTCTGGCATTCTAATTTTGTAGATCTTGTCATATCCATTTCAATTTTTTAGATCTTGAGGGCCTCCCCCTAAGATCCAGATTAGTGGTATCAGATTCAGGTTACGCCTCCATGGGAATGAGGATTTGAAACATATTTCAGTTTCAATGTTTTGCAGCAATCTTCAACAAACTCCATGAAATTTTTTTTGGGCGGCAAGTTTGAAGATCAGATCTGAAAATTTTATGGAAAAAATTACAAAAACAAAGACCATATCTAGATTCCTTGCAAGAAAATACTCAAATTCAAAAAACAAATCGGCCGAATTGGAGTTCGAATGAGGGAGATATCGTTGATTCAAAATTAGCAATGTTGCAGCAATTTTTCTGACGATAATTCATGGACAACAGATCTCATATCATTTATTTCAATTTTCAATGGAAAATTTCAGATAAATGGTTACAGATCTGTGCTCCCCTTGAAAAATTTCCCGATTTCAAAAAATAAATCAGTCAAATTGGAGTTCGGACAAGGGATTTATCACTGATTTAAAATCAGCTATTCTTTTTTTTTTTTTTCAGAAATTTTGTGACGGTGAGATAGTTCTAGCACGAATCTAGGAGCCTAGGGTCTTCATATATCAATTTCAAACATGTAATAAGATGCAGAATTATCATTCCATTTCAAAAAATAGGCTATAATAAATATTCTGAGTTATATTGATCGAGTTATGCTCATTTTAAATTTGGAGCAGCATTCGGAGCAGGTTCCCTTTGGAGACGTGCCCTCCCACCCTGCTTTAGTAGGCACCTGCTTCACATTCATCAGTTTCAACATAGCAGCATTCGGTTTGGGTTATTTGGATACATGCCCTCCCACCACAAGCTATGTAGGCACCTGCTACTTCATCAACAATCAACATCAGGGTTATGGGTCAATCGCACAAAATCCTTCTCATCGAAGTCCATTTGCTAGGCCACAAACTGTTAGTAACACAGTTGGTCACAAGAATTACAGGGTATCTCTATCCTTAGATCTTCATTTTTCATGGTTTTGGTTCATCCACAAACCCACAGTTCATCGAAGTCCATTTTCTAGGCCGCATACTATCAATATCACAGTTGGTCACAAGCATTACTGGGTATCTCTATCCTCGGATCTTCGTTCATCACGGTTACAGGTTAGATACACAAGACCCTTCTCTTCAGTAGCTCTTCATATTCAACAAAGGCTTCTTAAGAGGGAACTTCACGCAATGGGGACCATTTCTTCTTAAGGGGGAGGAATGATCCGAATGGAAAATGGCATCCACCCATGGTATTCATCTACCCATGTTATCCATCCACCCATGGAATTTACCCATGGTATTATAAGTGACATCTATCCATGATATTCATCCACCCATGGTATGTATCCACACATGGTATTCATCCACACATGGAATTTACCCATGGTATTGTAAGTGGTATCTACCCCTGGTATTGACCCATGGTATTGTAAGTGGTATCTACCCATGGTTTTGACCCATGGTATCCACCTATGGTATCTACACATGGTATTGTAACTCAAAAAAGGCTATAAATAACAAGCATGAGTTTGTAAAATGAATGATTTTTCCACCACAATGTAGCTTCTACAGTTATTCTATGTTTTAATAAAATAAGTTTCTTTGTGGTTTTATTTGCTTTGTGTTCTCTTCTTCTTCTTCTTCTTCTTCTTTTTTTTTTTTTTTTTTTTTCTGGCATTCTAATTTTGTAGATATTTTCAGATCCATTTCAATTTTTTAGATCTTGAGGGCGTCCCCCCAAGATCCGAATCAATGGTCAGAATTTGATTTTATTATATGGTCGAAATAATATAGTAAAGTCTGAATTCATACAGTCGAAAGTCTGAATGTATATCAAAGTTCAAAGGTTATATATATATATATATATATATATATATATATATATATATATATATATATATATAGATGGTTTGAAAACCATATAACTATGGTAGAAATAATATTTTTGTGCGACAAAAATTATACAACGACAGAAGGGTGGAGATCAGGGCTTGACCCCACGACCTCCCCCAAGCGAGCGGACTGGCTTACCATCTTACCATGACATCATTTATTAATAGAATATGTCTGAGGCATACATTTAAAGTCATATGGCTTGACTGTTGGGCGGAGGAGGGAGCTAGCCCTGCGGGCCAATCCCCTCACAATAAAACCTCACCACAAGACCACAACAGAAGACCATGGGGAGCATACACTTTTATAATGGAGGGTTAATGTTTAATGCATTTTTATTAGCCACTAATATATACTTAAACACGCTAATCTATATCACATCCAGATTTTGATAAAAGCGCATTTAGCGCTAATCCATCAATTAAACACCCATTTAGCATTTAATTAAAAATAATTTAAATTGGAGGCATGTTTGGCGGCACCACCAAATTTGGAGCTACCCCCAGATTTAGCTGCACTAACTGGAGTTGTCTCTAGATTTAGTGGATATTTCCTAGGCCAAACTGTTTTGGCCATAAATTTTACAAAATTCGACCAAATTGGGAGCAAGAAGAGTCATTTCTAAATAATTTGGACATTCTAAACACAGTGAAGTGGATTTGAGGAGTAGTATGTGAATTTAAACAACATTTTTTTCACATTTGAGCTAATACAAAGGCCCAAGCCGTGGAAGCTAGACCAAGGGGATGTAGCCCAAGAGGGGTGAACTCCTTCATCAAAAAACTGTGTTAATGTATCATTGTGATGGTTTGTTGTACATGTTATTGTCCTTGTTCAACATTTGTTTTTAATGTTTTTATGCTCATGAATTTAACATGTGACTCAACTCATTTACTTTCTTTAACACTCACAAACACCAATGAAACCTATGCACATAACAAAATTTATCAACAAATCAATTATAGTTATGAAGATGAAATTAGCATAGCAAAAATAAAATTCAGATTCAAATCAAGTTGGTATCAGTGCCTGGCTGCAAGGGTTGCAAAGGTTATTTGCTTGATTTTTTTGAGTTGTGCAAGTAGGGTTTTAATGGTTGCAAATTTGGGTTGCTTACAAGGTTAAAGTTCGAGAGAGAAGAAGGGAAACTATTGGTTGCAAGTCCTGAGGTTAGGACCGAAAGAAGGAGAGCCACAAGAGCACCATATCCACCCAAATTTCCACTCACAAGTGCACTTGAAGCACCTCAAATTTTATCATCAAAAGATGATATTGAAGAGGTACAAGTTGCACCACAAGTTGAGCTTGAATCCATAGCCATCATGTCAGGTTTTGGAGAGACTGAAGGTCTTTTAGAAGAGGAAGCATACAAGAAGGATTTTTATGAACTGACTGAAAGCGTTAGGATCCTCTTTGAAGAAAGGGACACTGGGATGGTTGGAGAGAATTCTAAGTATCCACGAGGAAACCTTAGAATACAAGAAGGTTGAAGAGAAGGGTTCAAAGGGAAGTGGAGGAAATCCACCTCCATCTCCACCATATTTATCATCTTCCTCCTCATCTCTATCCACATCATCTTCCACTTCCAGCACAAAAACCACCCATGCTCACTCAAATACCCAAAAAGGAAAAAATCCCTTACTCAAACTTGATGTCAAATTTGAGCTTCCAATGTATAATGGCGATGTAAATGCAAAGTGGCTAGTCGATAATTGGATTCATCAATTGGATGTTTATTGCAGAGTTCCGAACCTTCATGAAGATGACATAAATATTCAATTGGATTCCTTGAGGATGGAAGGATCTGCACTTGTATGGTGGGAAGAAAGGACTCAAGAAGAGATTAAAAGCTATGGTAAGATCTATACGTTTTGGTCAAGTTTTATTGCTGCCATTAAAGGGAAATTTTATCCTCTAGCTTACATGAAAAAAGCCATTATGGACTGGAAAAATTTTAGACAATTAAAAGGGAAAGTGTGCAAGATTATATTCATGAATTTAGGAGAAGAGCTCTTATTTTTGGTATTAATTTGTATTATCAAGAAAATTTGTTAAATTATATTGGGGGTTTTCATAGTTACCTTAGGCACACAATTCTCATGTTTAATCCCAAAAAATTAAATGAGGTTTGTGTTCAAGCCACACATTTAGAAGCAAGAGGGAAAAAAAATATAGATAAGAAAAGTGATGGTGAGGGTAAAGGAAAGGGAAAGTTTTATGGAAGAGGAAAGAGAAATATCTCTATCAAAAGAGAGAAAGAGAAACTCACATGCAAACATTGTTTGAAGTATGGCCATGATGAAGATGACTATTGGCAACTTCATCCAGAGTTGAAGCCAAACAAACTGGAAGCCAAAGAAAAGGGGAAAACTGTTGAAATAATTGAACATGACTTAGGTTCAAATTTAGGAGATGAAACAAAAATTACAACAATGGGTTTGAAAGGTAAGAACATATCAAGCACTAGTTCTTCAAATTGTTACAATGTCACTAAGACAAAGATACGAGAATATAAATTTTCCATATTAGAGTCGTCTCTAAACATACCAAGATAGACACACTTTTTGATAATGGGTCTCAAGCTAACTTGATTTCCGAAGACTTAGTTAAGAAGATAAACCTTGATACTATTAGACATCCAAGACCTTATCCTTTAGGGTGGATATGAAAGAATGAAAATTTGCAGGTTACAAGGAAGTGCATAATCATATTCACCATCAATTCAAAATTTCTTGATGAATTTGAACTTGATGTGGTTCCGATGAATTTGAACTTGATGTGGTTCTGCATGAGATATCAAGTATTGTTTTGGGAAGTCCTTATCTTTATGATAGGAAATCACTATTTCATCGCCATGAGAATAAGAATTAGTTGTTTAAAGATGGAATTGAGTACATAGTTAGAGTGCATAATAAGAAGACAAGTTTGTCTCTTATACATGCAGGAGAAATCAAGAGAATATTGAATGCAATTCAGAATTTGAAAATGTTAATGATCAAACATAGAGTTGTTTTGAATAAAACATTTCAAAAAGATGCATCGAATGAACAAGCTTATTTAATTGAAGTTTCTTATGCTTGTAATGAGATGTTTCAATACTCTAACAAGTTTCCTTTGAAATGAGGTAAACAAGATGTGATAGATTTGCAACAGTCAAGATCAGTGTTAAGTAGTGTTGAAAACAAGATCCTGGTGCAAGAGAGTGCAAAGGTCAAAGAGAGAGCGACAAAGAAATTTGACAAAGAAGGCATGGGTTCCACAAGTGCTTGTTTTTGGTTTCCAAAGGGTACATTAAAATGATGAAGATACTTGGTCAAGAGTCAATGCAAGTACAAATCAAGAGTAGCTAAGAATCACCATGATGATCGTGTGTAAGGTGAGACCATTTTTAAGTTTCCTTTGATTAATGACCGAGGTGGGAAAAGGTTTGTTTCTGCAAGAAAAACTTGTTGCTCTGCAAATTCAGGAAAATTACAACATTTCTGTTTCAACAACATCAAGATAAGGTTACAAGAGTCAAGGAAAAAGTTAAGTTTTGTGAAAAACACTAGTTGATGAAAATGGGAAAATTTCAATGGATTGACACTAGAAGGGTGAGGGAACTATACCCTCATCCACATGATTAGTAATCAAAGGTATTTTGGGGTCCAAAAGGATTCTAGTGGGGAGGAATGATCACATTATTAGTGTAAAATATCAAAAAAAAAGTGCTTGAAATCGAATGGAAACTGAACGACAACAAAGAGCTCGTCACCAAGAATCCAACGAAATTCGTTTCGTCGAAAAAAAAGTCCATATTAAGAAGATAGATCTTGCCGTTCATTTTCCTAAACAACTAAATAATTTGCAGAACATGATAGAATGGTGAAATGGAAGCCCAATCAACAGAACCAGAATATTCTAGGAATATTCTGTCATTTTTTTCCAATGACACTATGACAAGTGTCACTGCAACATTCGTCGAAGAGTTTTGAAGGTGAATTTTTTATATATATATTATCCTAAGGTCAAACTTGATCTTTTTTATATGGTGGGGAAAATCCAACCAGAGGATGATATGTGGTGCAGCCAGGGGCCGCCACGTGCCCCCTCTGGTGGACCAAAGCATGGTCAAAATTCGAATTGAAACTATTGTTCGAAAGAATTTTATTATATGGTAAAGTCTAAATTCATACAGTCCAAAGTCCGAATGCATATCAACATTCAAAGGTTATATATATATATATATATATATATATATATATATATATATATATGGTTGGAAAACCATATAAATATGGTTGACATAATATTTTGGTGTGTAAAAAATTATATAATGGCAGAAGGGTGGAGGTGGGGGCTCAACCCCACGACCTCCTCCAACCAAGCATACATGCTTACCATCTTACCATGACAACGTTTCTTAATAGCATATGTTTGCATCATACATTTGAAGTCATAGGCTTGACCATTAGGCAGAAGAGAGGGCCAGCCCCCTCGCAATAAGGCCTCACCATAGGACTCCAAATGAAGACCACGGGGAGCAGATATTTTTATAATGGCAGGTAAATGTTTAATGCAGCTTTATTAGCCACTAATCTATACTTAATTGCGCTAATATATATCACATCCAAATTATGATAAACACACATTTAGTGCTAATCCATCATTTAAACACCCATTTAGCATTTAATTAACTGTATTTTAAAATAATGGCATATTCGGCGGAGCCACAAAATTCGGAGTTGCCCCCAGATTTAGCTGCACGAACTGGAGTTGTCTCCAGATTTAGTGGAGATTTCCTAGGCCAAAGTGTTTTGGCCATAACTTTTGCAAAATTCGACCAAATTGGGAGCAAGAAGAGTCATTTATGAATGATTTGGACATTATAAACACATTTAAGAAAGTGTAAAGAGTAGTAGGTGAATTTAAACAGATTTTTTTTCACATTTGAGCTAATATGGAGGCCCAAGCCATGGAGTCTAGACCAAGGAGATGTAGCCCAGGAGGGGTGAAATTCTTCATCAAAACATTGTGTTAATGGATCATTATGATGGTTTGTTGTACATGTTATTTCTATTCTTCAACATTTGTTTTTAATGTTTTTATGCTCATGAATTTAACATGAAACTCAACTCATTTACCTGTTTTAAAACTCATAAACACCAAGGAAGCCTATGCACATAGAGAAAGTGATCTACAAATTAATTATAATTCTGAAGATGAAATTAGCATATAAAAAATAACATTCAGATTCAAATAATGTATGCTCCTGCAAAATGAGTCAAATGTGTTAAATCCTGAGATGGATCTAATTGTGAATATTTCCAATCTACTTCCAGAGGGACATCTCTGGGAATAAGGATTTGTGACTGTTTTGTTCGTCTCCTTTTCCTCTGCCTGCTCATGACAGATTTATGGCTGGGACTATAAAATATATCTAAAGGAGGAATTTATTCAATTTTCAACACAATATATGACGTATGGTAGGTTGGGATAAATTATACTTGTTTTGTGTTAACTGATTTGTCAGTTGACCCAACAGTAAGCAGGTTCTGAATTTTATGATGAGGTGTTTCCATTTATTGTGGATGATCAATGATCATCGTTTCTTGGTCTCCTTGAAGTTTATGATTAAACTTCTTCTAGACATCATTTAAGTCACTTGGAAACTGTGGACCTTTGGCTTGCACTCCAGTGGACTTATCTTCTTCTGTTTTTCTAAGGACTTCAGTGTCCTTAGGTGGTTTCTCCTTTTACTTCTCTTTTTGTTGTTGTTCTTTCAGTGAGATGGGTTTGGATACCTCTAGTATAATTAAAGGAATCCATTCCAATCTTTTATTTATGTAATTATTGAATTTTGAAAGCTATTGAGGATTGAAGCACGATTCTGCTAATTTATGTACTATAGAATAAGTATCAAAAGTCTCAAAAAAGTCATCAAAATCATCATATTCATGCACAATTGGTTTGATTTTAACTTGAGTTGTGAAATTGAAGGCAAATTGGTTTGGATCATATTGCCTGTTTGAAATTGTAAAAAATTTCAAGCATTGGATTTAATTGACCTCTAACCCTGTAGTCTTGTAATTTTCAAATGCATAAACACCATAGTGAATACGAAAATAGGGCCACAAATATTTCTCTGCTTCCTTCAAAAACTTATTCAATCCATTACCAAAAGTTTGATAAGTGATTTATCTTGCGAGAATTTTATCTAGAACATACAATGGTAGGACATGTGGTTGAGATAAGCTTCCAAAGACTTTGAAATAAGTAAAAAATTATTTTCCAAACCATTTTCCAATGGAGGGGAAGTCTTCTTTAGATTCCTTGAATAATATGGGGGCCTTTTCATCAAATAAATCTTGAAATAATGGGAACATAACTCCATGGAAGATTTTATACAAATGAGTTTCATATTTTGATTCTGATAGAATACTATGATAGACATGAATGGGAGTAGGGTCTTGGGAAATCCATTTTCAACCCATGGTTTGAAAATCAGAGTTAAAAAATACAACATCCATAATGTAGGAACTCATGTAAAATGGGGGAAATATTTTAGGTGAAATGGAACGATTATTTCTATATTCCAGAATCTAGGTGGCAATATTATTTGACAAAATGGTTTCCCAGTCCATGATATCAGAATCTGTAACTTCTTCTATAAGGGGAACCCATTCAACTGAGAATTTAGTGGTATTGTGTTGGCCAAAAAGTCTAGACATCATTGCAGAAATATAAAAATAGGGACTAGCAAGTGAATTAGTGGACTACATACCCTTATCATCATGTTTATGCTTGTTTGGGTTGTTCCTCCTGTTATCACCAAATTGAGTCATCTTGGGATGCTTCAATGGTTAATTTGGAGTAACTATTTCAAACCAATCTTATGACTGAAGGTTAGCCTCTTTAGTCTGAGAGGGATCTCTCAAAGGTATTTATGATATTAGTTAATGATATAAGATAGATGGCTAACTATATTATTTGTGTCTTTGTTTTGTATGTTTGCAGGTTGAAAATATGAATGCTTGCTACCATTGGGCTATGGAGTCAGTGACAAGGCTCTCAATAACAAAGGCTTTCCTTGTGGAAGTTGAGGCTCTTATATACTTCAATGAAAGAGTAACACATTCAGCAAAATCCCAATAACTAGAGGTTCAAAGGAAGTCAGAGCATGTGACACATTAATTCTGAGTAATGAGACATCAAGGTATTGAAAGAAAAATATTAAAAGAGATCCACCATAACTTAATACTTAAAGGAAGTCAGGGCATGAAAAATCATGAATTATAAGTAATAAGCATTAAGACATTGGAAGAAAACATTTCAAAATATAAGACAAAAACTCATTTGACCATAGCAAGTCAGAGCATGAACATTCATGAATTCTGAGTAATAAGCATTAAGACATTGGAAGAAAATATTTCAAAATATAGGACAAAAACTCATTTGACCATAGCTTAATACTTAAAGGAAGTCAGAGCATGATCATGAATTTTGAGTAATAAGAATTAAGACATTGGAAGAAAATATTTCAAAATATAGGACAAAAACTCATTGAAATATTATAAGAGTCTCAGGTGAAGAAAAGTTGTATTGTTACTGTATATATCAGAAACTCCAAAAGCTTTACAGTAAAATAGTCTTTTGAAATAACATCTCCAACCCTTCATACATTGAAATACTCACTAATTATAGGCATATAGCCTTTACATCCAATCTACCAAGTGGCTAGATCATTACACTCTATTACTGACACCAAATGTAAGCACTAACTAGACATTTACAACTAGAAATTGACACCTTTCGAATTAAGAGTTAGAGTCCTACTAAGATTCAAACACCTATTTATTACACTTTAATCTAAAGATGATCCGAAAATTCCTCGAAAGGAATCATGTATTTCAACCATCCTGGCCACAAAAAAAACATTAATACTCTAGCTGTCTTCATGGAACTGATCTGCCTACTATTAAGGAGCTATCAGTTTGATGATATGGCAACATAGTGAGATGGTATCTTCTAACTATATCCATGCAAAATATCTCCACTTAGAAATATTATGATCTGATACTCTTTATCATTGCCCTAATAATCTTTGCCATTTCTCATAGAGAACAACTTTGAAGTAATTATTTACCCTTCATCTTCTTCCAAAAATTGACCTTGCTGACAAAACCGAGTTTTGAGCTACTTTCGTAGCAAAATTTTGTAGCAACAATAAAAAGGTCATTTTTGATAATCCTCTGCTACTCTTGACCATTGGAGGGTATTAGGTTATAAAAAATATTTAAACAAAACCTTGAAGGTTCCTTAACCATGTCATTTTAAGTGGTTTATAACCAAAAAAGAATTCTTCAGAAATTTCGTAGCAAAAAATGGGTTTCAAGCCTAGCACATGCTGCAGAATTTCCTAATTTCTCAGAGACTTGAAAAAATTTAAGAATTGAGCCTAGAACAGATCCATGGATATACCTACATGTGAAGTATGATAATATAAGACAAAAAGGGTTTGTTTATCACTGTTACCCTCTTATTTACCAGCAGTTTTTTCATGAACAACTTTAGTAGTTCCTTCCATAGCTCCTCTATCCAAAACTTTCTTCTCTAATTCTGTCTTCATCATCTCCATATGTTCTTTCAACTCTTTGAATTGTATCTGAAGAATTTTCCTCTATCCCTGTAACCATAAATTCCTCTTCCTTGTGTGTTTCATCGTGATGCGCAAAGGTTGTGATCTCTTCAGCAAGTTTTTGGCCTTTCCAATGGATTTTTGAAAATGAGGAACCTGATCATTCACTTTCTTTTCCACCTCATCTATCATCTATATATCTTTCTTGTATCTTTCTAGCTCTTTCTTTGTTTTAGACAACTCTTCCCTAGCTTCTTTTAACTGTTCTTCAAGAAGCTCTTTTTTAGTTTGCTCCATGACTTTCTCCTTTCCCTTTCTCTATTTAACTATTTATTCTTTATCTTTGAGCTGTCCCTTCGAAAAATCTGCCTCAGACTCCTTCTGAATATTTCTTTTGGATTGACCTTTCTTTTCTTTAGTAACCTCTGTCTCAGTAGGAGATATAGCTATGATTTCTTGCACTGTGGCCTCTTTTTCTTTATCTTCCCTCTGCTTCTTATTTCCAAATGTGATAGTCTCAGAAATCTATGATCTAGTGAAACGCTTTCTAGGTTTAAAAAGAAAACGTAAATCCTTTGATGAAAAATCTAATTTCTTGGCCATAAGCCCCTTCCTTTTAATCTTGGATCCTTCTACCTCATTTTAGTTCACTATAGGGGTCTCTGCAATGCCTATAGCCTGTAAGATGTCTTCAAGCCTGCCTTTACCTCCAATATTTTCCTTTGTGCTTCTTTTAGACCTTTTTGCTGCAGGTTTAGTCTTGCTAACTGTGACATGCTTTTTAGCATGCTTACTAGTTGCTGGATTGGTGCTGCCTCTTGGACGAATTTAGCTTCTACCTCCTTGTTTTCAATTGTAGATTGTAAACCTTCTTGTTGATCCCCTTCTACTTCTTCAGTAGTATTCATCTCTTGTCTAGGAGAAGGAGTTTTGAGTTTGGAGGCTTTCCTTGGAGATAAAGCATCCATTTCATACCCATTCATAAAAAATAAATCTTCCCAGTCTCTGCCTAATTTATTTAATTCTTCTAGTACTAGTAAATTTATCAATCCATGGTGAAAGATGGAAGTTTTTCTTCTTTCAGGTCAACCTTGAACTTTATTTTCCATTTTTGCAAGGCTTATAAAAGGGTAAAAAGGAATATATATCAACTTTTTTCCTGTAAAATTAAGCAACAACTTGAAATGATACATGTAGATTGTATGGAATCTGCCTTCACAGGTAAAGTATTTCTTTATTGCTGTCAATAACTTAGATTAGTTATCTTTAAGGAAAGTTCTGGGAATCCCTACTGTTGTACAAGTCATCCCCTTCATTCAAATCTTGGCTAAAGCCCCCTTTCTCCCCTAGCTCCGCGCCTCCTTTGTTGCATGTAACCAAGCGCTGCCCCTTTGAGCATTTATCGCAGGTCGTACGATCGCGCCATCGCATGTCCGCCTCATCGCAAAAGCGCAGTTTCTCGTGCGCGTTATCCCCCACCATCGCATTTTTCATTTTTGCGATCCGCGCTCGACTGACCATGCCCGTCGCATAGCGCAGAGCGCAGAATTTTGGTTTTTCCATTCCCCCCCCCCCCCCCCCCCATCGCATTTTCTCCTCTTGCGATTTTGCGATATGCGCTCCGGGTCCCACCTCTAAAGTCTTTACTCCGATGTTTTGTCATGTCTTTCCTTTGTAACTCCCCCAAAGGTTAATCTTCCAAGTTTTCGTACCATCAGCGCTCTTCCGCCATTTTTCGCTATGTGCCTACACGTCATCCACTGTTCTTCCATTGTTCACATATTCTGGTTATGTGTCACACCTTAGCATTTTCGTTTGGAGTCTCCTCCCCGCATCATTCCATCGTCCTCTCGTATCTATGCCACCACTTCTGTTAGTCCCGTTTTGTCCACTATCTCTGTCATCAGTTTTATTCAGTAGACTTTGGTTTTTGCAGGAACTAGTGGTGGGAACAAAATTAGCGGAAAAGATCCGGAAGTCACTATGATGTGACCTCCATTAAAGAAGGGTACTTCGATCCATGGAACTCTCCAGAGAAAAATCAAAAGGGACGCATTTGGGCGGATGAAAAAATTAATGCAGCAACAGATTATTAATGAAGAAGCAATGAATTCAGGGTCCATCTCGAAAGAGTTTTCAAATTTAAATTCAAGAACTGAAGATCGAAAGTACCATGCATGGGAACTGGCGCCTTAAGGTTTTATTGCCGTAGATCTTCCTCCTCCAGAAAAAGGCCAAATGTTTTCATATTTTATTATTTATATCTTGTGTATAAGCAGATTTTCATTCCTAGCATTCATTTCCAGAAATAAATTGTAATGTACAGACAATTATGTTCAGTCATTTCACAGTATGGGCGCGAATGATTTCCGCCATCTGATTCAAAATAAGTTATTAAATGCTTTCTATCTACCTCCTCCTCTAGAATTCTCTATCTCATCTATAAAAGCGAAAAGAAAAGATATTGTAAGGGTCCCAGATTTCTATCAGCAAACTGTGCAGTGAAAAGGCTCTTGTATACATCTTGTAATATTTCCTGTATGAAGGTTCAGAGCCCGTAGGGTCTCAGTGAGGAGGGGTTATAACTGTAATGAGGATTCTGGTCTTTGGTATCTCACAGTATGTAATTTCTCTTATGTGTTAATACAATATCTTCTTTCATGCTATTTATCTTCTTGTATCATGTTCTATAATGCTAGTGGCTCACTGGTTTGCAGTAAGGATTCATATTTGTTGGTGCCCTTTCTGGAATTAGTCAAGCGCTTTAAATAGGCCTAGTCATGATATACTGTTCCATGATCATCTCTTCCACATTTTCTGCTATATTAGTTGCATGAGGAGGGTGCTTTTAAAACGCCATTGTCATATAAGGATTCATAGATTGGTATGCCCTTATGTGGTTCTGTTGTGTATTTGGGTATCAATCTCATGTCAGCTAATATCTTCTTTATGTTTCCTCACTGCACTCACTTCCTGATATTTGATTTCTGTGATATATTATCTGAACTGGCCCTCTTTACAGTAAGCGGTCTCTTAACTGTCTGATGCCTTTGTATTGGAGTTTTACTTGATGTCCCTACATTGTTCTTATCTTTGTACCAGCTTCTGAGAGAGATTGGTCCCATTCAAAACTAATTTCCTTGTTCAAAACAAGAGATAGTAAGTGAGTTCTTGGACTGACAACCCAAAATATAAAGGGCTCCTTGCTATATTAAGATGTCCTAGGCACTGGTCTATGGCAACTCTAGACTGTCTCTAGGAGGGTGACAAAATCATCCACAACATCTTTCTGGCACCGTTGCCGGGGACACGAATTCAAGAATATCAGTTTCCCTGGGTCTCGACAAATGGTTTTCACTCTCTAATCAGGTGAGCACAGAGAGTTGAAGAGTTGCATATCTATCACCTTGGCGACTGCACTGGTCATTATTTGATAAATTTTATTGGTAGTCCTGGCTCCTCGTAAGCCACATTTGAGGTCAGATACATCCCAGTCGAAAGTATCTTACGTATCTGACCCAGAGAAGGTTATTCATAAAAGAGCTTGGAAGGAGAGGAAGTCAGCCCGTGCTGAAAATTCTGAATATTCCGTTGAAGATTACCCGCCCTCTTCTTCTCAAGAAGTTAGAACAGAAAATCCTGAGTTTTACTCGGAGACTCCACGTAGAGGAAGTGTCTGGATTGAAGAAGAATCTCATCCTGCTTTCAAGGCTGAAGAAATTAAAGAAGTCACAGAAGTAGTTGCTGTTAACCGTGAATTATTCCCATCCACACCTCAGGCTTCTGTGCAATATATTCCCATTGTTATTCACACTCCGCTTCCTCCTACTCCTCTCCCTACTTTTGTATCTCAGACTGTTGTACAACCCCCACCTCCTCCAATGGCCAATGTTCCTGCATTTATTTTGAACAAATATGCCCCAATGGCCTTGCCCCAAGTGTTAAATGATATGCCACAGGATTATCTAAAGATTCTGCCGAGGTTTAATGGTGAAAATGGAGCTGATGCTCAGAAACATCTCGAGACCTTCTGCTCTTTTGCAGAGAACTTAAATGTTGAACATTTGGATGTGGTCTTGAGATTATTTGTGCAGTCTTTGGAAGGGGAAGCCAGAAAATGGTTTAAGACATTGGGGAATAATTCTGTAACCACCTGGGACCAAATGGAGAACACTTTTCTCAGGAAATGGGGAGAAAAGAAAGATCACGGTCAATGTCTCACTGAATTTAATACCATGAAGAAGAAACAGAATGAAGGGGTTTCAGACTTTATTAAAAGATTCAATAAGCTATACCTGAGCCTGCCCCCTGAGATGAAGCCCCATGAAGCTGCTGCCAAGATAATTTTTATAGCAGCCTTTGAATCTGATTTTGGCTTCTCTTTGAGGGAAAGGAAACCTACCACTTTAGATGATGCACAATCAGATGCTCTGGAATTAGAAGCAAACTTTGCCTCCACCAGGAAACTAAAGGGAAAAACTGAACAAGATACTAGGAGGAGAGGAAAAGAAGAGGTTTCCGCTTCAAGTCAAGAAAAAGATTCAGAGAAATTGGATGAAATAAGTAAAATGATAAAGAAGATGGTTAATCTTGAACTGGAAGCTAAAAATGCAGCTCCCAAGAATTTCTATAATGCTCCAAACAGAGGATATAATCCTCAGTATAGAAGACCACCTCTCCAGATATTGCCAAGGGAAACGAAGGAACAACAAGACCAAGTACCTCATCCCTTATACCTGGAAGGACCAGAAGATGACTCCACTGGGGATGCGGCTTATGGATTAGAAGATTCAAATATGTCTTTTTCAGATAATAATGATATGGATTGCCCCCTGCAAGAAGAGGATGAAGAAGTAGAGATTGACCATTACTGCAAGCAATTTGCTGATTTCATGGAAGCACAATTCAATGTAAAATATGATCTCGGATCCTCAAGAAAGAGGACCCGAACTCAAGAGCAAGAAGAAGAACCACCTCAAGAAGAAGCATCTGCTCAGAGGGAATCAACAACAAAGAAGAATGTGGAAAAAGGTAAGAATCTTCTGAATACCCCCTTGCAGTCTAATGATCAGATTCCTTCTTCTTCTAAAATAGTCAGTCCTCCTAATGCTGAGCCGGTGTCAAAAGAAGTTAAGTCTTTAGTTGAGAATAAGGAGTCAAAAGAAATTGTGATAGAAAAGCCCCCATCTGCTTTCAATTTGCAAAAGGAACTCGAGAAAATTAAGATTCCTGTCCCACTGACTGAATTATTGAAACAACCTGTATATTAGTCTCAAGTCACTTCCTTTATGCTTCCTCTTGAAATACCAATTTCACCTGATAGTTTAAATCTTCAAGAAGAAAGACCCTTCTACTCCTCACTTTTATGTGTCCCTAGTCATCCATGACCTGCTGTTACACAATTGTATGTTAGATTCTGGAGCTTCCCATAATCTTATGCTTTTGTCTATCATGGAGCATCTAGGACTGCAAATTACAAGACCATACAAAGACCTATATTCGTTTGATTCTAAAAGAGTTAAATGCTTGGGAATGATTAAAGATTTAGTGGTCAATCTGGCCCAAATTCCAGCAAAGAGTGTGGTCATGGTCATTGTGGTCGCTGATATCCCAACCCACTTTGGCATGCTGCTGTCAAGGTCCTGGGGTACAAAGATTGGGGGCTCGATTAAATTGGATTTAACATATGCTACTGTCCCAGTCTTTGGGGGTCAAGAAAGGAGGTTGTACAGGGAGACTAGATTTGTTAAAATGGTAACTAAGGCTGACTTCTCAGACAACTCTCCCGTTTATAACAAAGAGGGAGACTTTTCATGTTTGATGTTAGAAGAAAATCAAAATTATGCTCATGAACCCCTTTTTGGTCAAATTCAAGCTGAGCAGCCTAAAGGAGATCAGGAATCAGAAATATGGACTTTGCATTTTGATGGAGCAAACTCAAGGGAAGGTAATGGAGCTGGGGTATTGTTGATTTCTCCTACAGGAAAATGGGTGCCACTGTCCTTAAAACTAGAATATGAAGCTACAAACAACGTAGCCGAATATGAAGCACTATTATTGGGATTGCAAACAGCTAGAAACATGGGCATCCAATGTTTAAAAGTCCTGGGAGATTCTGAGCTAGTAGTGAGGAAGATAAAAAATCAATGCCAAACTAAGCATCCTCGGCTCAGAGCATATAGAAACGAAGTATGGGACATGATGGAAAATTTCTTCTCAGCATTTAATATACAGTTCATGCCCCAGGAGCAAAACAGAATAGAAGATTCTCTTGCTGTAGCTGCCAGTACATTCCGTCCTCCTCAGAACCCGCTTTGAAGATATGAAGTGGAGGTACGTTACAGACCATCCATTCCAGATAATGTAAAGCATTGGCAGGTGTTCGAAGATGATGAAAAAATGAAAAGATTCATGGAGACAGTGGGAGAATTCAGAAATATAGAAATTTATGATAATGAGGAGGAAGAAGTTGAAAATATTGCAGAAAATAAATGGGAAGAAAAGATAGTAGGAAATAGAGTGCTGCAGCTGAAAGGAAATGTCATACCCAGAGGGCTGGTGCCTCTAGAAATATTATTTAACAAAGATGATATTCCATTGCAGCCTAGCAAAGTAACCGAAGAAGATCAAGTGGGAGATTTGAATCTGGGTACTTATACAGATCCCAAAATCGTAAAATTATCTAAAAGAGTCCCAGAAGATTATAAATAAAAATATTTGAAATTATTTCAATCTTATAAAGACGTTTTTGCTTGGTCCTATCAGGACCTAAAAACTTTTGATGTAAATATAATGCAGCATAAGATTCCATTGAGGGAAGACGCAAAACCTTATAAGCAGAAGCTCAGACAGATCAATCCTCTGCTGCTTCCCTCCATTGAAAAAGAAGTCAAGAAATTACTGAAGGCCAAGATAATTGTGCCATTAAGATACTCAGAATGGATAGTGAACCTCGTTCCTGTTCGAAAGAAGAATGGAGAAATAAGGCTGTGTGTGGATTTCAGAAACTTAAATAGAGCATCATTGAAAGATAATTATCCACTGCCCAAGATGGACCACATCCTGCAGAAAGTGGTGGGAGCATCCAGAATGTCAACGATGGATGGATTTTCTGGTTATAATCAGGTAGCTGTATTCCTAGAAGACCAGAAGAAAACTGCATTCACTACACCATGGGGAACCTTTATGTATGCCAGGATGCCATTTGGATTAATTAATGCAGGAGCTACTTTTCAGAGGGCAATGGATATAGCCTTCGTGGGAGAACATGACAAGTTTTTGGTGGTGTATCTTGATGATATCACTGTGTTTTCAAAGAATGATGATGAACACATTGAGCATTTGAAAAGAACTTTTGAGAAATGCAGAAGGTACGTCCTTTCCCTCAATCCTCAAAAGTCCTTATTTGCATTAGATGAGGGAAAACTCTTAGGGCACATTGTAACAAAGGATGGTGTGAAAATAGACCCTAAAAGAGTTGAAGTAATAAACATCATTCCTCTGCCGAAGTACAGGTGTTTTTGGGCCGAATTAAAAGGAAGTACAGGTGTTTTTGGGCCGAATTAATTTCCTAAGAGATTCATTCCTAACTACGCTGAAATAGTTAGGCATATAACTAATATGTTGAAAAAAGAGAATGAAGTTAAATGGTCCCAGGAGTCTAGAGATGCATTCACAAGGATAAAACAAGCATTCGCTGAAGCTCCTGTGCTAGCTGGACCTGATTACAAAATTCCATTTATGATATTCTCATTCGCTTCACCCCATACAATTTCCGGAGTGTTACTACAGAAAAATGAAGAAGGATATGAACAGCCTATAGCTTTCTTCAGTCAAGTACTTTATGATGCTGAATTAAAATACAATATATTGGAGAAGCATGCATATCCCTGGTAAAGTCCCTTACTACATACGTCCCCACAGCTGCTGTAAAAGACATTCTGGTACAGGGAGACAGCGAGGGTAGAAGAGGAAGATGGATTGCAAAAATCCAGGAGTATGATTTGGATATAAGACCTACCAAGTTGGTCAAAGGATAGGGACTTGCCAAGATGTTATCTGAATCAAATCATAAAGCTCTGGGCATTAATCTATCCATGTTAGCAAATGAAGAATCAGAAAAAGAAGAGGAGCAGCAAGGACTAGAGATGGCTACGCAAGAGATACATGTGAAATATCTAACTAGTCCTTGGTATAAAGAAATAGCTGAATATATTTTAACGCTTAGCTGTCCTACAGGTTGTGATAAAGTAAAATACAGTGATGTGAGAATGAAATCACAGAAATATGTAATTGCCAATGGACAACTCTATTGGAGAGACCCTCTAGGTATATTATTGTTATGCCTCACAGAAGATGAAGCGCAAAAAGCATTAATAGAATTTCATGAAGGGATTTGTGGAGGACATTACAGTTGGAGGGCCACAACACATAAAATCTTGAGGGCCGGTTTTTACTGGCCAAAACTGTACTCAGATACTTTTGCCCAAGTCAGAGCATGCGACAAGTGCCAAAGATTTGCAGAGAGACAGAAATTAGCAGCTATGCCCTTGATTCCCATCCATGTAAATGAACCGTTTCAGAAATGGGGACTAGATTTTATAGGAGAAATACATCCCCCATCAAGTGGCCAGCATAGATGGATACTAACAGCCACGGACTATTTCACGAAATGGGTGGAAGCAATACCTACAAGAAACGCTACAGATGCTGTGATCATGAGGTTTATAGAGGAAAATATCATATCCAGGTTTGGCTGTCCAGCCCGAATTGTAACTGACAATGCGCAGGCTTTCAAGTCTGCCAGGTTTGTAAAGTTTTGTCAAAGGTATAACATTACATTGACTCACTCCACAACATACTATCCACAGGGGAATGGTTTAGCAGAGTCCTCTAACAAAACCCTGGTAAGGGCTCTGAAGAAAACAATAGCTGAAAATCAGAAAAACTGGGACTCTCAATTGAAGTTTGCTCTATGGGAAAATAGGATAACCAGCAAAAGAGCAACAGGCAAGTCACCCTATGAGCTGGTATATGGGCGAGCTGCTGTGTTTCCTCTGCAATTGGCATTGCCGGTGGCACGTTTTATGCAAGAGAATCAGGAAGAACCAGATGACATGATCAGAAGAATTAATCAGCTGGTAGAATTGGAAGAGACGCGTAACCAGGTGAATGAGAGACTGATAGAGTATCAGGAAAAAATGAAGGATATTTTTGATCGCCATGCAAAAGATAGGAATTTCCAAGTAGGAGACCTGGTTCTCAGGTGGGATGTTCGCAGAGCAGAAAAAGGCAAGCATGCCAAGTTTGACCCGCTGTGGTTCGGTCCATTCAAAATAGTGAACCTAGGGAGAAATAATACTTTCATGTTAGAAAATCTACAGGGTAATCTGTTGGACGCCCCCGTGAATGGACAATTCCTTAAACACTACTTTCAGTACTGACTCAGGCAGACCAAGCTTGATGTATTTTATGTATATAATGTATGCAAGTGTGATTTCAATTTTGAAATGTAAATAATATAAATAAGCTGATAAGTTTTGAAGAAAATGTAAAGGGGTCTGAGGTCTACGAGTTCTCGGCATGCCCGAGGACGAACATGTCGTCCCTAGTTGGAGCCAATGTTGTACAAGTCAGCCCCTCCATCCAAACTTTGGCTAAAGTCTCCTCTTTTCTCCCCAGTTCCGCGCCCGAGCAGGCATGTAACCAAGCGCCGCCCCTTAGAGCGTTTAATGCAAGTCGCATGATCACGCCATCGCATGTTCGCCTCATCGCAAAAGCGCAGTTTCCCGTTCGCGCTATCCCCCGCCATCGCATTTTTCGTTTTTGCGATCCGCGCTCGACTGACCACGCCCATCGCATAGCGCAGAGCGCGGAATTTTGGTTATTCCATTTTTCCCCCGTCGCATTTTCTCCTCTTGCGATTTTGCGATATGCGCTCCAGGTCCCACCTCTAAAAGCCTTTACTCCGTTGTTTTGTTATGTCTTTCCTTTGTAACTCCCCCAAAAGTTAATCTTCTAAGTTTTCGTACCATCAGCGCTCTTCCGCCATTTTTCGTTGTGTGCCTACACGTCATCCACTGTTTCTCCATTTTTCACATATTCCAGTTATGTGTCACACCTCAGCGTTTTCGTTTGAAGTCTCCTCCCCGCGTCATTCCATCATCCTCTCGTATCTATGCCACCACTTCTATTAGTCCCGTTTTGTCCACTATCTCTGTCATCAGTTTTATTCAACAGGCTTTGGTTTTTGCAGGCATTTGTGATGGGAACAAAATTAGTGGAAAAGATCCTGAAGTCACTATGATGTGACCTCCATTAAAGAAGGGTACTTCGATCCATGGAAATCTCTAGAGAAAAATAAAAAGGGACGCATTTGGGCAGATGAAAGCATTAATGCAGCAACAGATTATTAATGAAGGAGCAATGAATTCAAAAGGTCCAACAAAGAATTTGTACTCGACCAAGAACCGACATTCTAGTACCATGTATTGGAACTGTGCTCAAGGTTTTATTGCCACGGATCTTCCTCCTCAAGAAAAAGGCCGAATGTTTTCATATTTTATTATTTATGTCTTGTGTATAAGCAGATTTTCATTCCCAGCATTCATTTCCTGAAATAAATTGTAAAGTACAGACAATTACGTTCATTCGTTTCACAGTATGGGCGCGAATGCTTTCCACCATCTGATTCAAAATAAGTTATTAAATTCTTTCTATCTACCTCCTCCTCTATAATTCTCTATCTCATCTATAAAAGCGAAAAGAAAAGACATTGTAAGGGTTCCAGAGTTCTATCAGCAAATGGTGCAGTGAAAAGGCTTTTGTATACATTCTGTAATATTTCTGTATGAAGGTTCAAAGCCCGTAGGGTCTCAGTGAGGAGGAGTTATAACTGTAATGAGGATTCTGGTCTTTGGTATCTCACAGTATGTAATTTCTCTTATGTGTTAATACAATATCTCCTTTCATGCTATTTATCTTCTTGTATCATGTTCTAGAATGTGAGTGGCTCACTAGTTTGCAGTAAGGATTCATCCTTGTTGATGCCCTTTCTGGAATTATTCAAGCGCTTTAAATAGGCCTAGTCATGATATACTGTTCCATGATCATCTCTTCCATATTTTCTGCTATATTAGTTGCATGAGGAGGGTGCTTTTAAAACGCCATTGTCATGTAAGGATTCATAAATTGGTATGCCCTTATATGGTTCTGTTGTGTATCTGGGTATCAATCTCATGTAAGCTAATATCTTCTTTATGTTTCCTCACTACACTCACTTCCTGATATTTGATTTCTGTGATATATTATCTGAACTGGCCCTCTTTACAGTAAGCGGTCTCTTAACTATCTGATATCTTTGTATTGGAGTTTTACTTGATGTCCCTGCACTGTTCTTATCTTTGTACCAGTTTCTGAGAGAGATTGGTCCCATTCAAAACTAATTTCCTTTTTCAAAACAAGAGATAGTAAGTGAGTTCTTGGACTGACAACCCAAACTATAAAGGGCTCCTTGCTATATTAAGATGTCCTAGGCACTGGTCTATGGCAACTCTAGACTGTCTCTAGGAGGGTGACAAAATCATCCACAACACCTACAGTCATGTTTATCCCTACATCTTCAAGCTTTAGATAATCATCACAAATATTTAAATCAAACTTTGTATTTTTAAACCATTCTTCTCCGGTCCTAAGGATCCCTGTTGCTTGAGAAATACTATCAGGCGAAATTGGCACATGAAGAAAACCAACCTTTGTAGATGTTCTTTTGAAATTGAGTGCAAAGTCTTGTGATACCTATTTGTGATGACCTTGCAACCTTTGGCAGAACTGAGTGCACCCTGCTCTAGTAAAAAATTCCACGAAATTTGGATCTTCCATGATTAATCTTGGACTTGTAGGATCATACCTGAATGGCAGGCCTCCTTTATTTTCATTCTTTTTGTTTTACAGCAATGGCCTTCTTTGGATATTTACACCTTTTTAGTAATTTTTTTTGATGAAAACGAGATGATATGGTAAAAGAGGACTGACATGAGAGAGGATTTCTAAGGGAAATGTGAATGACAGCAAGCTTCTTTGGTAGCAGCTTACAAGAGCAAAAAAGAAAGCGTGAGGAATGAGGGATGGATTTGAAAAATGAGATGAGATTTATTAAGAAAATGGTAGTTAATGCCAAATCGTGCCTAAGACTTTCAATGATGACCCTATTATGACAGCATGACCTTGAAACCCTCAAATTTTAACAACTCATCATTATGCAGAAAACCGTTACAGGAAGACACTTTCGTATCGAATTTATATTTACAAGTGTCAGTTTCGCTAGAGAATTACTAGGTGTTTCTGCAGCGAATTTTCTTAATTTTGTACTAAAATCGTCTCGGACTCAGAAAAATTGTGACAGGTGGCCAAATTTGACACATTAGGTTGATTTAAAGTATCTATTTTAGATTTTTTCCTTTGATATGGCTTGAAATCATTCCCTAACAACTTAAAACAATCATAGAAGCTTATACTAATCATAAAATTTATCATTTCATGATGTTATGCTCCTAACCAAGCTAAATACAAACTTGACACATTTCAAGTTATGATTTTGAAAATTTAGGGTGTGATAACAGTGGCTCCACTTGGGATGGTGTGCCCCTGTGGTACACCAAAGAACCTGTAGTTCCAGCGCCATCCATCCTTTTGGAATAAAAACTCTGAAATTTTGCCAAGTCTTCTTCAAACTCTTATAGCCTTCACCTCAGGCTCAATATTGATGATTACTGCTGAAGAACCAAACCTATACCTACTGAAAAGATGCTCTGTCAAATTTGAGCTTATTCACACACTCCTACCTACCCTAACAACTGCAATCTCCATTTTTTTTATTTAGGAAACATGAAACTTCCAATGAAGCCAGTCATTGATCTGATCTAACATTTGAACCTCTTGACTTCATTTGAACCCAAAGTAAGCACGATACTAAAATGACCAAGGCAACATAAAATGTATCTGACCCCCATAATAAAAATATAAGTGGAAATATGGACTATAGAAATCTTCCACGTATTCAACTATAGGATCAAAGAAGACATGATCTGTTTGATGATTCTCAAAACATTCTGCAGCTTTGGAAAACTCATATATGCTTTGCTCAGCCACATAAGATTTCAGTTTTGTGCTATCAAACTGATTTTCAAAAATAGGGCATTCTTCCTCAATCTTAAAAGAGAAAGGTAGCAACACCCTCTCTTTGTGTTCTGGCATTAAGATTTTTCTAAAATACTGATATTGATCATGAAGAATATAAGATTGAATTTGATCTTCTAATACTTCAATGTCTTTTTCAATGTTCTTAGCAACTTCATCCAAAAATTGAATCTTATCTTCTCACTTGTACTCAAATGATTTCAGATTAGAAGACAAAGATAAAAAAATATTTTCATCCACTTCCTCATTAGTGTGATTATTATTTGATATAGGCTGATGCAATAAATGACATGAAGAATAGACTTCTTCCTTTACCTAAGGATTGTAGCAATTATCTTCCAATATTTCCTCTTGTTGTTTGAAATGATTCTCATACTCCTGATGATCAAAGGATTGACAAGTCTGCTGCAACTTTTCATCAAAATCAGAGGATGTAGCACGATTTTCATAAATAAACTCCTGCTGAGTTTCATTTTCATCCAAGAGAGAGGCTATCCTTTATTCTTGGTGATGAAAGGGATCATCATGAAGGGCCTCTAAAATTTCCTCATCCATAAACTTATCATCTTCATAATAATTCTCCAAATATTCAATAAAACTCACACAATGTTTGCAATAGTCTTTGACCAACAATAAGGAGGGATGAAACTCTTCATACATCTCATAAAATACAACATGGAAATCAGCAAGAGAATATAATAAACCATTTGGCAAGCTTTCATACTAAGACCATGCTTTTCCTTCTAAAGTGGCCATAAACATCTTCATGAGACAATCCTCAGGGAACTGAACCTTAAGTTTTCATACATGCATATGGAATCTAACCAAATTAAGAGAATCATTTTATTTCTTTTCATCTTTAAAAATTGGAAGATCAGTTAAACATTCAACCTTTGGCATACTATTTGGAAAACTAGGATATGAGACCGATTCATAGGCGTATACCTGAAATTTATTCTTGCAATGGAACTCATCTTGGAACTTCATCAAGCTACTGATCCTCAAGCAGTGGAGTCACCTTCCAATTGATTATTTATGTGTGGATTCACCAGAGTAGAAATACATTCAATATGTGCCTAAGTGTATGCTTCTCTCAGGCCTTAGAACTGAAACTTTCTCGTTATTCCCAGGAAAAATTTACACCTTCGGTCCCCAGCAACAACACCAAAATGTTATCACCAAATTGAGTCCTCTTGGGCTGATTCAATGGTCAATTTGGAGTAATTGTTTCAAACCAATATTGTGACTGAAGCTTAGCCTCTTTATTCCGAGAGGGCTCTCTCAAAGGGATTTATGATATTGGTTAATGATATAAGATAGATGGCTAACTCTATTATTTGTGTCTTGATTTTGTATGTTTGCAGGTTGAAAAGATGAATGCTTGCTACCATTGGGCTATGGAATCAGTGACAGGGCTCTCAATAAAAAAAGGCTATCCTTGTGGAATCTGAGGCTTATATATACTTCAATGAAAGAATAACACATTCAGTAAAATCCAAATAACTTGAGGTTCAAAGGAAGTGAGAGCATATTACACACAAATTTTGAGTAATGAGACATCAAGGTATTGAAAGAACAATATTAAAAGAGATTCACCATTCTCAATACTTAAAGGAAGTCAGAGCATGAATAGTGATTAATTATGAGTAATAATCATTAAGACACTGGAAGAAAACATTTCAAAAGATAGGACAGAAACTCATTTAACCATAGCTTAATACTTAAAGGAAGTCATAGCATGAACATTCATGAATTCTGAGTAATAAGAATTAAGACATTGGATAAAAAAGTTTCAAAAGATAGGACATAAACTCATTTTACCATAGCTTAATACTTAAAGGAAGTCAGAGCATGAAAAATCATGAATTCTGAGTAATAAGCATTAAGACATTGGAAGAAAATATTTCAAAAGATAGGACAAAATCTCATTGAAATATAATAAGAATCTGAGGTGAAGAAAAGTTGTATTGTTACTATATATATCAGAAACTTCAAAAGATTTACAATAAAATAGTCTTTTAAAATAACATATCTAACCCTTCATACATCAAAATACTCACTACTTATAGGCATCTAGCCTTTACATCCAATCTTCCAAGTGGCTAGATCATTAAACTCTATTACTAACACCAAGTCTAACCACTAAATAGACATTTACAACTAGAAATTGACACCTTTCAAATTAAGAGTTAGAGTCCTAATAAGATTCAAACACCTATTTATTACATTTTAATCTAAAGAAGATCCAAAACTTCCTCGAAAGCAATCATGTCTTTCAACCATCCAGGACACGAAAAAAACATCAATACTCTAACTGTCTTCATGGAAATGATCTGCGTACTATTAAGGAGTTTTCAGTTTGATGCAAGGATACTGGCTTAAACAAATACTAGCATATAAAAACTTGTTCTTCCTTCAACATTCAAAATCTTATCTAATTCTTCATGAATATTATCAAAAAATACTCTTCAATTAACAAACATTTTCTACAGCTTAAAATGTACATAAATAAATGAGTGCCATACAACCAAAAACATTGATTGATATTGACACAAAATTTCACACTCAATCATTGGCCGAATATTTCAATGGATGGCCTCTCGGCTCTGGGCCCTTTTATAAAAGCTCTCAACCCATTTCTCTCTCTCTCTCTCTGTATTCCTCACTTCCTCACTTGTTTTTCATCCTCACACAATCCTCTTATTTATACATAAATATGAATTTATTCCACTCCATAGTTTCCTCCACACAAAATTCAACTAAAATATAAATTATATTTATCTTTTTTTGGACCCAACTAAGTCCCGTTTATGGAATTCCTTATCCCTAGATTATCTACCTAATTTAACTCCACTCATATCCTTTAATTTATTAAAAGAATATTTACAATAATCCTCACTTATAATTTTCTCTCTTAATTTATTAAAATGAGCACGATAATTTATAAAATAACTAAAAAATTATCACCCCCCTAATTACGCAATATTTAAAATAAAAACCAAGTAGGATACTCCTGCATCAGAATCCCCATGTAGAGAAGTTTCCATAGACGCCTGTATATGAGGTTTGTCGTTTTTTTGTAATAATGAGACAACCACAAGTCCTGATCACTTTATCCCTCCAAGATTCCAAACTCTGTTATGTCGCTGGCCCTTCAAATTATCAACTTGATTTGGTAACTCATCACTCACTCTGTCGATCGGATTCCATCGGCTTCTCCAACACTTCTTTCGCCAATTCCTCCGAGTAATTCTTCCTTGTCTAATGATTTCGTCTCCAACTATGTTGAACACTCAAATTTATGCAATGAATAATAATCAAGAACTCCTTCTTTGCTACGACTATAGTCATTGATTGCTTTTATAGCAACAACTTTCTCATCTGCTGTTGTACCTGCATTCATCAACAAATTGTTAGTTTTAAAATGATAAGACCTTTCGACCTCTTTTGATGCTTCAAGCACCAATCTCCCATCATCGACCTTATGGATTTCAACAAACCCTGTTTTGAATTGCTGGCTGCCTTCATTTTTATCTTGCTGGTTCAATACTTCTATTTCCTTTATGTCTCTATGGACACAACTTTCTTGCTACTCCTGATCTTCCATCTCAACGCCAAATAATTTATGCTCAATTTCTCTGATTTCGACATCATATCTGTTAATGTCATTTTCTGCGTCTATAGTAAAATTATATTTGAAAAATTATAACATTCACTCAACTCTGTAAATGCTAAAAACATTTCATCCCTATCATACACAGTAACAACAATCTCTTCTATATCAGGTTCTGCAAGTTTCACTTCTCCCTCAAGTTCCGTAAGCCATCGTTCCAAGAACTCGTTTTCCATGTGAAATATTTTCAACATTTCAACACCACCTTCATTCTAAACTTCATTCTTCTTCTAGCAATCTTCCTGAGTTATCTTGTTTTTTGTTTCATCACACTACAAAACTCTATCAACAATTTCATTAAACAAATACATTTGTATACCTCCTTGGAATATCTTTTCGGCATTTCCATTATGCTTCTACCCCATAACAATTTCAACTTGTTGTCTTACCCCAAACAAGAATTCATTTATGATTTCTTCCTGCTACAAAAAATTAGTACCTTCCTCCTCTGAAAGGCATTCTCCATTAGACTTCACCTCAAGAGTTTCATTCATCTCTGTGACAGTTTCACCAGACTGTCCAACATCTTTCGCACATCCTGCAACATACATAAACTGTGAGATTTAAAAATGCAAGGCTTCATAGTCTCATCTACTTCTCTCAATAACACATCTTTAGATTCTTCTGAACTATCCCAACAGTTCATGAGATCTTCCTCATTGATCTCTTCACCCAGAATTTCACCCTGTTCTGGGCCACAAATGGAAACTTCCATTTTCAACTCAGCCTCTCTGAATTCTTCACATCCCATTTGAACACTTATCATCTGCTCAAGCTTCCTTAGCTCTTTTGTCAATTTTATGTTTACCTATTTTTCCCTCTTTGCGTGTAGTTCTGCCACTTCACTTTCTTCCTCATGGTCCAACCATGTGTCTGGTCTTTCACATTTCTCTGCAAAAATTTCATTAAAAATTCAAGGTGAACTGTTCTCTCAACCTTCTCCCATTCATAATCTTCATCAGTCAACTGCTATCGGAACAGGGTCTCCTATGAGCTGCGAAACTGGTCCAATTTTGAATACTTTTGATTATATTTAGTCTAGCACAGGGGTTTTGGGGTGGGTCAAAGCCCCGAAAGCATTGTAATGGGCAAAAGGGTAAATTAGGGGTCCGAAAACCACAGTTTGCAGACCTTAGGAAAATTTAGGATAGATTATTATAAATAAAGGAACATTTTGTATTGTAAGAGAGAAGAAAAAGAGCTATTGATGCGAATTATGGTTTAAGATATTTGTTTGGGTTTTTGGGGAAAGGACTCCTGCTATTTGTGTGCGTGGAGATCTAGAGTCTAGCTATGTGCGGACCCTGCTGCTGTGTGCGCAGGCTGGGAAGGGTATTGTAAGAAGGAACTGATGAGTTGATGAATAAGAAAGGTTGATAGAGAATTGAATCTATGTGTACTGTTTGTGTGAATCATTGGTAATTACTGCATTATGGGCATTATGTATTCAAGCTACGAAAGATCTGTGTAAGTGTGTTTTCTGTATCTAGATCTGTCCTGTTCTGTTTTATGCAATATTGTGCTACTTTTATAAAGTATATAATTATAGATCTAGTGCACATGGATGCGAATAGAGACCTATTGACCCGACACAGAAAGAGGCGATCTGGGTATCATAGGGACGAACGCAACTCTTCTTGCCTTACCTATCCTTTCTCAGGGTGCGAAACCTGGTTCTAGCACCCACCCATACTACTTCGGGTGAGACTTTGGCCTACGCAAGCAGGTCACTGCCGAAAGGGCCAGTAGTATAGGGGTTTGTTGGAAAACCTTGAACTCCGAACTTGGGTCAGGACCCCTTGAGCCAACGAATGGTTCCTGTGACTCAAAGGGGTTCTAGGGGTCCTTTAGAGCCAACAAATGGTTCCTGTGACCCAATATAGTACTCCTCCCGTCGTGGGGTTAATCTAATCTGTTCTGTGTAGTCAGTTAGTAAATGTGATCTATTTCTTCCCCGTCGGGTGCTGGCTTTGTATACTGGGAACCTTTTGCGGGATCCAGTGGAACTATTATGTGCATACCATTATTTTCAAACACCATGCTACACTTTTTGAGATTGATGACACCCACCCATATCTATAGCCTAGTCTAGTCCTAAGATTGCAAGGTAGGGATCCGCATCTTCCACAATTTATATTACTTTAAAGTCAGCTGGGACTTTTACCCCTGCGATATCTACCATGACTTTTGGCAGCCTTCCCAGAGGGATGATCTTTTATTGATTTTCCATGTGTATTTGGATGGTGGAACATTCCAATTTAGGCTCTCCCATTCGTTGCCATGTTTTCTCTAGTAATACGTTCACATTTGATCCAAGATCTAAAATAACTTGATCCATCTGATAGTCACCAATCTGCGTAGTCAACCGCATTTCTCTTCCAGTGCACTTCTTATGTCTGCATAGCTTATGTACAACCTTGGTTTCGGGAATCAGATCGGGCCCAGATATGTAGCTATGCATTAATTCTTGAAGGTTTTCTACAGCCCGTGGGTTACGTAGTAGCTTCAGACATGCCTGTAGAAAGGGCTCAACCCCCTCCTCTATCCCAAGGTGTGTCGGCATCTGCGTAGTGGCTGCTATTGTTTCTTTTCCCTTGCTGATGTTTGATCCTCCCTGAGAGGTCATAGGATCCTTGGTAGGCACTTCCTTTGCTCCCTAGGTGACCATCCCGCTGCGTGTCATGACTTTCACACTCGGGTCTATGTTTCTTAGTTCAGCTTTAACTCTTTGCACATTCTGCGTAGGGGTGGGCTGTTTTTCCTGCATCTGAGCTATTAAAATTGGGCAATCCTCAACCACATGGTCTAGCTTTATACAATATTTGCACGATGGCATGGTGGGATTTGGGCAGTCTTTGGCGAAGTGTCCTACCTCCCCGCAGTTATAACATATTAGCTTCCCACATCCCCATCCTGCACTTCCTCCCAGACCTCCTTTGCCCCTTGATAGAGAGCCTCCGAAGTTCACGGAAGTTCTTGGTGACGCAAGGTCTGATTGTACCCTATACAAGTTCCCACGATCTATCATCAAGTCATAAGTGCGACAGTTTTGCTCATCGTGTCCCACCGACCGACAAAATCTGCACCACTGTTGCTTCAGTTCTGGGACATATGAACCTAGCCAAGGGCAATGGTTTATATCATGTAGCCTTGCTACATAGCAGTCATCGCACCATAGTGCATGTCCACTCGAGCCTGGTCATGACAGGATGGGTTCCCCACTTGATCCTGGGCGTACTGGACTAGGTCCCCCTACCTACATGTAATATACCAATAGAGGGCATTGATCCTTCATATGGCCAGATACCCGACATAGTATGCACCATTGATCTGCGCAGGCTTCTTTTCCTCTCTCCTTTCACAGGTTCTGAATTTCCATATGCATAGCTCCAAGCTGCTCCTGAATTTTTTGTACCCCTACCAAAGTATCTTCTCTGGGCGCAACTTCTAGTTTCATAGCGACTTCCATAGCTTTTTCCTTTGACTCAAAGGTTTGGTGACTCATTGGTGTATGAAGGTGGGGTAACAACATAGCGATGAACCATTTCGTATGTTTTCTATCATCATACTCAAACCCTCCTTCCCTGATTGCTTTCTTCAATTGTTGATCGGCCTCCCACATAGATTCAGATGCACCTTGCTTGAAGTCCTTTACTTCTGCTACCAATTGAGAGTAAGATTTTGGCTTCCAGAACTGTTTCTTTAGAGCGTCTTTGATATCTTGAATAGATGCACTCCCGTTCTATGAAATGTATCGCATATACCAGTCGAATGCTCTGTCCTCAAACACCAGGGACAACTGCGCCCTCTTCACCATATCATTTGTCACATTTTGCGTAGTCTAGACGGAGTCTGCAACAAACCAAAATCAGTCCATATCCTCATCCCCTACCCCCTTGAAGGTAGGTAGTCTCAGGTGCGTAGCCATATCACTGTCTGGCAGGGGTGGTGGTATGGGTGAGTTCTTACCTTTGTACGGCCTGGGTGGTAGTGTAGTTGGGGGGTCTTGCGCAGCTGGTCCTCGCAACAGGTTATAGGCGGATTTCCCCTCGTCAAGGTTGGTCCGATAGTATTTACCACTGCGCGTCACGCTCCCATCTAGATCCGAGGTCATTCAGTCAGTATGACTACACTGAATGCACTTTTCACACAGTAATATCTTACTCAACAATAGTAATGTCTTTAGAAATTTGCCTCGGAATCCTTTAAAGAATTGTCATTCGGCCTCAAAGTATGATACAAACTGAGCAATGGAAAATTCTGTCACAAATCCTCCTAGCACACTATCCACCCAGTGATCTACTGTGCGTGTGATAGTATTATCAGTCCTCTCTAGCTGTCGGATCAGCTCTAGGGTCCACTGAGTGACTCGCTCGTCCTTCCAACACTTCTTGAATTATAAGAGTCTGGCCAGCCACTCCCGAAGCTCAATCACAAATGTTACAAAGAATATTTCGTAGCTTTCTGTAAGAATGTACCTATTTTTTCACCTTTCCGCTATTAAATTCTCACTACAATTTTCTTTTACTGCGAATTCCTGGATAAGATTTTCGAACCAGTCCTCAATTTCCTTCCTTTCAGGCTCCCAATACTCTCTTGTCATTACTCGATCCCTTTCTCAAAATTATCCAGGTCCCAGCAACGAAACCATTCGTTGGCTCGAGGGGTCCTGACCCAGGTTCGGAGTTCAAGGTTTGCCAATGAACCCCTATACTACTGGCCCTTTCAGTAGTGACTTGCTTACGCAGGCCAAAGTATCACTCGAAGTAGTATGAGTGGGTTCTAGAACCAGGTTTCCGCACCCTGAGAAAGGATAGGTAAGGCAAGCAAAGCTGCGTTCGGACCTATGATACCCAAATCACCTCTTTCTGTGAAGGGTCAATAGGTCTCTATTCACATCCACGTGCGCTAGATCTATAATTATATACTTTATGACAGTAGCACAATATTTCATAAAACAGAACATGATAGATCCAGATACAGAAAACACACTACACAGATCTTTCGCAGCTTGAATGCAGAATGCGCATAATGCAGTAATTACCAATGATTCACACAAACAATACACATAGATTCAGTTCTCTATCAACCTTTCTTATTCATAAATTCATCAGTTCCTTCTTACAATACCCTTCCCAGCCTGCGCACACAGTAGTAGGCTTCGCACAAAACTGGACTCTAGATCTCTGCGCACACAGCCAGCAGGATTCCTTTCCCCAAAAACCAAAACAGATATCTTAAACCAAAATTTTCATCAATAACTCTTTTTCTTCTCTCTTACAATACAAAATGTTCCTCTATTTATAGTAATCTTGCCTAAACTTTCTTATGGTCCGAAAACCACGGTTTTCGGACCCCTAATTTACCCTTTTGCCCATTACAATGCTTTTGAGGCTTTAACCCACCCCAAAACCCTTGCGCCAGACTAAATATAATCAAAAGTATTCAAAATTGGACTAGTTTCGGAGCTTTTAGGAGACCTTGTTCCAATAACTGCTTACATATGCCACTTACCTTGGAATTTTCCTTCTTCTTTCTTCTTCTTTGGTCTTCATCAGATCTTCTGAAATGAATATCAATAGTCATCTTCTCCTCTGTGAACTTCATCTGTTCACGTGTGGATTTCATTCAATCCCTTTATCATCAATCCTTCACACTTGCCATAAAAAATGCAAGATCTCCTCCTGTGCTTGACCTATTTCAGTTCTCTGTCTTGGAATAATCTCTGGCAACTCTCTTGCTTTACATTGCTGCAAAAAACACTTTAGTAACTCAGGTGTTACATTGACCAATTCTTTGGGTGTCGGGCTCCGCCGATCATGCACCCAATTATATTCATGCCTTTGATTTAGCTTACGACTCTTTGACTTCATACTTTACACCAACTCTTCATCTTGGATGAAAAATACTCAATCTTAACTAAAACTATCCAAAATTTCATTTAACCCTTACCTCTATTTTGATTTCAAGGCTTTACTCAATAATTTTACAATAGTGGATATTTTGAATTAATTCAAGTTATATAATCTTCCAACCAACATACACCCCTAATAAATTTTTAGGATGTAAAATATTCACTCTCTCTCATACTCCATTCTTATGAAAACATCATCAGTTCCCATTATCATTTCACATGATACTAAAGTCTTTAGTTAAAATGCAATCCATGTTTTCCAAGATTTATTTTATGGTGAAAATAAAAAAACCATTCAATTTTAAACATTCAAAAATACCTTTCTGAATTATCATACCTTATGCTCTCTTCAAGGTTATTTAATAAACCTTTCCTTGCATTTTCAACTCTCTCGATCCCACTCTTCTGTGCGATCTCTTTCACTGAGACTACTCGCATGCCCTTCATACCATAAGCTCATTATTTTAGTGAAAACATTTTTCCTGCACTTTGATGCATCATACAACATCAATTCACATCTCTTCACCTGTGTACAGAGAACAAGCTACTCATTTTTTTCAACCTCTTTGATGAATAATGTACAACTCGTAAATTGTGACCATCCTGAACAATTCCTCCTTAGGTGTCTCCACATGATGGTAAAATAAATATTCTACAACATCAAGCAATTGTATTTTCAACCTTAAACACAAATCAAAATAATTCTCCCATTCCAACTACAAGCTTTGGTCCAAAATGACAACCAAAATTGAGAAGAACCCACATTATGCATAATAAACCCTCTCACATAAAAAATCATACTTCTTTTTATATCACCTAGGATAGCGCATTCTCCTTTTCCATTCACTTAAGTGGAACTTAATTCCCTTTAAAATTATTGTGGTGACAAAACCTTATACATCCGCATTTAAACATTTTCACTTTAGTTCTGAGAATGTTGACATATATAGATAAATCACTCCCAGAAAAATACTTATCTATAATTTTGATTTTGGTTAAGAAAACCCAAAATATCAACCTACAATATGCTTGGTCCCACAATTTTACTTAACATACCTTTCAAACCAGTGCAAATCACTTGAAGAAAATTTCTCAAGAAGCTTTATTTTATTCTTTCGACAACAATTTCTTCAAATCCTCACGCTTTTGATATGACAAACCCATAAAGGATGGCCTGAAATTTCAAAACCTCATTTTCAAAGGCTTCAATTTGTCAACCAAGAGTAAAATATCGAAAAAAATTATAACTTTCTAGAGTCTTTATCCATTGCTTTTTCTTCGTAACTTCGAAGTAGTACAAATCACCTGAAGCAAATTTTTAGAAAAACTTCATTTGATTATTCTAGCTGCCATTTATTCGTCTGAAAGGTAACAACTGATAATCTTAAAAGTCGAATTGAAATTCAAAATCTCAATTTCAAAGGCTTGGATTTTCGACCAAAATTAAAACCCCGCGAAGGTTTTATCCATCGCTGGTCTCCTCATGACTTCGAATCAATACTACTGATCCACAAATCAAACTTTGAATTTCCTGGAAATAAAGAAGTCTCCTAACATTTATGTAGCTAAGATGAATCCTTGTACCTTAATGTATGCCCTTAAACGCTCATCCATTTGCAACATTAATATTTTAGCAAATCCAATTAAAATATCCAGTTGAAAATGGGAGGAATGTAGATGAATTTTGTATTGCATTTGCTTCCTGATTTCCAACATTAGAACTCCTGGTAGCTAATCCTGTAGTATCATTGGTACTCCCAGCCTTGGTTTCTATCTATGGGGCTACCATTGAGTTTTAAATCATTGCAAGTCGTTGCAAGCAAACTTCACTAACAGAAGGAATCTTATTTGTCTTGCACAACGAACAACAAGTCCATGTTGGCCAAATTATGTTCACATACTCTATGTTGCCACAAAATTCCAGTCCAAATGCTCCAAGAAACCTCTCTTACACACTTCCATGACTCTTCACAGGCTTTCTACAATGCTTCTCACCGGAGTTCTTTGACAATGGCAACGAGAGCCTCAGGATTAACGCTGTGCTCACAAAGGAAATGAGAACAGAGAGGGTGTGACAGTCAAGAACCGTATGCAGAAAATTTGAATTTGAAAACGCTAAATCCAACAACTCCCTCACATTTTATGTGGTTGTTCTATCCATATTTGCCAATTTTCCCAGAACCTCAACCTCGATCGCATAGGATGACTTTAAATGACTACTGTCATGCTTTTTCCATTCTCAGCGCTCGATAATTTGATCTTCCCTTTAATGTCTTCTCAGGCCTACACTCAATTCACCACGCAGTTCCAATTTCCGGTCATTTTGTCCAAACTCAAGCCTCCTCAGACAACTTTTAAAGAATTTTCATTCTAATGGTGCAACAAAAACATAAATCTTCATCACATTTTTCATCGCCCAGTACGACAAATAAATTTTGTAAGAATTTTTTTACCATGCCAGTTTCGTGATCCATTTCTGACATTTCCTCCAGCAACCCATTTAAAAGATGCTTCAGCTAACCGTGCAGTGAAGAAGTCACTAGCTGGCGGAGAGGTCGCATACAATAGTATGCAAAAGAATTATTCCACTATAGGAATGTTAATGCTATTTTCCATCATCAATTCCCAACTTCCCTTTACCTACCTCCGCACTCCTGATTTCTATGATGGCTATCTTCAGCTTTCTCTTTCATATTGAATCCCCGCCATTCACTTAGCACGCACACTCTGATGTTTCCCAATCTGAGATTGAATTCCACTCTACGCTGCCTCTCTGAAAACAATACTTCAACGCATTCTATGATTCCTTTCCTTAGAAATTTTCCCACTCCAGCACTTAATTTCATAGAGAAGATCACATGCACAATAACAGTAAGTTGTCATCATGATTCACAACAAGCTTAACCAAACCACAAGACTCTCTCACAAACTCATCTCAAGTCTTTGCTCTGATACCAAATGATGCCAAGATACTGGGTTAAACAGATCCTAGTATATAAAAACTTGTGCTTCCTTCAACATTCAAAATCTTATTTAATTCTTCATGAATATTCTAAAAAAAAAATCTTCAATTAACAAGCATTTGCAACAGCTTAAAATGTACATAAATAAAAGAGAGTCGTACAACCAAAAATACTGATTGATATTAACACAAAATTTCAGACTCAATCATTGGCCGAATATTTCAATGGATGGCCTCTCGGCTCTCGGCCATTTTATAAGAGCTCTCAACCCATTTCTCTATCTCTCTTTGTATTCCTCACTTCCACACTTGTTTTTCATCCTCACACAATCCTCTTATTTATACATAAATATGAATTTATTCCACTCCATAATTTCCTCCACACAAATCTCAACTAAAATCTAAATTAGATTTATCTTTTTTTGGACCCAACTAAGTCCCGTTTATGGAATTCCTAATCCCTAGATTATCTACCTAATTCAACTCCACTCATATACTTTAATTTATTAAAATAATATTTAAAATAATCCTCACTTACAATTTTCTCTCTTAATTTATTAAAATGAGCACAATAATTTATAAAATAATTAAAAAATCATCACCCCCCTAATTACGCAATATTTAAAATAAAAACCAAGCAGGATGCTCTTGCATCACAGTTTGATGATATGGAAACATAGTGAGCTAGTATCTTTGAACTATATTCATGAAAAATATCTCCACTTAGCAATCTTCTGATCTGTTGAGAGTGAAAGCTTCTTCTTCTTCTTCTTCTTCTTCTTCATATTTTTTTTTTTTTTTGAATAAGACTAATTCTATTGAGAAAAAACATATGGTACAATCAGAGCTTGCATGAAAGTGAAGATATATAGCAAGGGATCCGGAAATGATAAACTATCAACCTCGGTCCCAAAGAGTGACTACAACAATAGCAAAAGATAACAAGAAGAACTGAGAATGGATAGCCAGACTAAGGAGTCGACCCAGAATGGGTGGAATCTCCTATTCAACATTTTTTCCCTTTCTTCTTACTGTCTTTGACCCAACCATTTTGACCTAGCTGGATGGGAACCACTTGCAAACTACTTTGCACTAAAGGAGGAGTGTCCTTATCTGAATCGGAGGAAGAAGACTCATGAGAGTGTTTTTGCAAAGTAGGAGGCGCTGTAAGATCCTCAGGGCATGCTGGGGGCACATCCTTCGAAAGTTCCAAATTCTCCCCTTCCACTTCAATATCTTCCTCATTAGAGCTGGAGGAGTCTAAGTCATCCATAGGGGGTCTATCGCATGGTTTCCAACTCTTATACTTGGATTTGCGATAGCTATTCTTCTTTTTGTCGAGGAATGCTGCGCATGTGTTCTGGAGATGCCCAGTCTGATGGCAATGGTGACATCTGAAGGCAATGTTCTCATAGTCCAAGGTTTGCATCAAATGAAAGTCCCCAACCTTGAGGTTGATCTGATCAGGTAGCTCTTTACTGATGTCTATTTCTGCGCATATTATACTAAAAGTATATATTCCTTGCTCCCCCCTTGAGATATATGTTGCCAGGAAGTGGCCTAAGGTGTCCCCAATCCCTTGAAAGAAAACGAAATGCCATAGATGCCCAGGGAGGTTTGGAAGCCGAACCCAAATAGGAAGCTTGGTGATAACAGCCGAGGAGGGGTTGAAATCTGGAAACCAAGGGGTGAGGAATAATCCCGCGGATCCCCAGAACCAAAGGCCTCCCGTTAAGGCTTTCTGGTAATCTTTGTTGAAAGAAAAGGCCACAATAAAGAAGCCTTTCGAGCATAAGAAGACCTTGCTATTGTTCATCCAGTTGGAGTGGATCCACTGATATAGTTCAGCAGTACGGGGCCATAGGCCATTAAATCTGCAGATGATGGCTATTTCTGCAAACGTCTGGTATTGTTCATCCAGAGAGGGATGGTTGATCTCAATGGAGGGGATTTCTTCCATTTTTTCCACCAAGAAAGGCTTGGGGGCTTCATCTTGTTGGGATGACTGCTTGGAAGGTTGTGCATGAACCACATCTTTATAGGAGAAAGCAGGGACCGAGGAGGTCTGCTCGGGTGCTCCTCCTCGCAGACGTAGGGTAAGCATTATCAAAGAATCTCTTTCAATACTGTAATAAGACAAAGGCATAGGTTCTTCTAGTTGTTTAACTTCATAGGTCAATCTCTGAAGAGCTGAGGGGATGCCCAATCTGAGTTCAAGATCTTGCAGGAGGTCATGCACCAGATCAGAAGCACATACCCAGAGCAACAACGTTTTTACGGAAAGAAGTAGGATATGAATCTGAAAGCCTGGGGTTTTTTCAGAGGGCAATGCAACCTCATTTTCCCATTCGTGTAAATCCATGAGGCTGTGTTGTGTTGTGGCCTCTGTTGTTGAAGAGGCCCCTATTTCTTGGCCGGCCTTACTGCCTAGGGCGGTCGCTTCAAGATTTCCAGCAGAGACGATCATAAAAGCTACATTGGGAGCCAAATTCTGTCCCCAGCCATCCCTAACAGAGATGTCTGTAGCACAGTGAGGGTTGCGGTCTCGAATTTTGAGGTCTGAGCTAAAAGGGTTAGGCACCGCAACTTCTGTAGCATCGTTCGTCATGGGAGCAAAGTCGGTTGCGAGGGAATTCTGAGCGAGAGCAGTGTCCATGGTGGCAGAGTCGAAGGAAGCAGCCATGTCGGCAGAGGCAGGGAAATGTAGAACCCTACCTTGGAAAAATCAAGGTCTTTACTTCGGAGATAGTATGTTGAGAGTGAAAGCTTTTGTGATCCATAACATTTTAAATTATAAATCTTCCAAGAAATCACATAAGAAATTTAGGAAGATTTACAATTTAAAATCTTCTGATCTGATAATATTTATCATTACCCTGATACTCTTTGTCATTTCTCATAGAGAACAACTTTGAAGTAATTATTTACCCTTCATCTTCTTCCAAAAATTGACCTTGCTGACAAAACAGAGTTTTGAGCTACTTTTGTAGCAAAACTTCGTAGCAACAATAAAAAGGTCATTTGTGATAATCCTCTACTACTATTGACCATTAGAGGGTATTAGGTTATCAAAAATATTTAAACACGACCTTCAAAGTTCCTTAACCATGTCAGTTTAAGTGGTTTAAAACCAAAAATAATTCTTCAAAATTTCCGCAGCAAAAAATGGGCTTCAAGCCTGGCACACGCTGCAGAATTGCCTAATTTCTCAGAGACTTGACAAAATTTAAGAATTGAGCCTAGAAAAGATCCATGGATATAACTACATGTGAAGTATGATAATATAAGAAAAAAAGGGTTTGTTTATCACTGTTACCCTCTTATTTACCAATAGTTTCTTCATGAGCAACTTTAGTAGTTCCTTCCATAGCTCGTCTTTCCAAACCTTTCTTCTCTAATTCTGTCTTCATCATCTCCATATGCTCTTTTAACTCTTTGAATTTTCTATGAATACTTTTCCTCTCTGCCTGTAACCATACATTCCTCTTCCTTGTGTGTTTCATCATGATGCGCAAAGGCTTTGATCTCTTCAAAAAGTTTTTGGCCTTTCCAATGGATTTTTCAAAATGAGTAACTTGATCATTCACTTTATTTTCCACCTCATATGTCATCTACCTATCTTGCTTGTATCTTTCCCACTCTCTCTTTGTTTCAGAAAACTCTTCCCTAGCTTCTTTTAAGTATTCTTCAAGAAGCTCTTTTTAAGTTTTCTCTATGACTTTCTACTTTCCCTTTCTCTGTTTGACTGTTTCTTCTTTATCTTTGAGCCGTCCCTTTGGAAAATCTACTTCAGACTCCTTCTGAATCTTTATTTTGGATTGAAATTTATTTTCTTTAGTAACTTCAGTTTGAGTAGGAGATATAACTATGATTTCTTGCACTGCTGCCTCTTTTTCTTTATCTTCCCTCTGCTACTTATTTCCAATTGTGATAGTCTTAGAAATCTATGATTTAGTGAAAGGCTTTCTAGGTTTAAAAATAAAACCTGAATCCTATGATGAAAAATCTAATTTGTTAGCCATAAGCCCCTTCCTTTTAATCTTGGATCCTTCTACCTCAATTTCTTGCACTATAGGGTTCTCTGCTATGTCTATAGCCTGTAAGATGTCTTCAAGCCTGCCTTTACCTCCAATAGTTTCCTTTGAGCTTATTTTAGACCCTTTTTCTATAGGTTTAGTATTGCTAATTGTGACATGTTTTTTAACATGCTTAATATTTTCTGGATGTGGTGTTGCCTCTTGGATGAATTTAGCTTCTACCTCCATGTTTTCAGATGTAGATTGTAAACCTTCTTGTTGATTCCCTTCTACTTCTGCAGTAGCATTCATATCCTATCTAAAAGAAGGAGTTTTAAGTTTGTAGGCTTTCCTTAGAGATAAAGCATCCATTTCATACCCAGTCATAAACAAGAAAGTTGCCCAGTCTCTGTCTAGTTTATTTAATTCTTCCAATACTAGTAATTTTATCAATCCATGGTGAAAGATGGAAGTTCTGCTTCTTTTAGGTCTACATTGCACTTTATCTACCATTTTTCCAAGGCTTCTAAAAAGATAAAAAGGAATATCGATCAAAATTTTTCCTGTAAAACAAAGTAACAAATTAAAATGATACATTTAGATTGTATGGAATATGCCTTCACAAGTAAAGTATTTCTGTATGACTGTCAATAACTTAGAGTAGTTATCTTAAAGGAAAGTTATGGGAATCCCTACAGTCATATTTATCCCTACATGTTCAGGCTTTAGATAATCATCACAAATATTTAAATCAAACTTTGTAGCTTTAAACCATTCTTATCCGGTCCTAGGGATCCCTGTTGCTTGATAAATACTATCAGACGAAATTGGCACATGAAGAAACCAACCTTTGTAGATGTTCCTTTAAAATTGAGTGCAAAGTCTTGTGATACCTGTTTGTGATGACCTTGAAACCTTTGATAGAACTGAATGTACCCTGCTCTTTTAGGAATTTCCACGAAATTTGGATCTTCCATGATTAATCTTGGACTTATAGGCTTGTACCTGAATGGTAGGCCTCCTTTATTTTCTTTCTTTGGTGTAGCCATTTCTTTTTGTTTTGCAACAGTGGCCTTATTTGGATATTTACACCTGTTTAGTAAAATTTTTTGATGATAACATGCTGTTATGGTAAAAGAGGACTGCCATGAGAGAGGATTTCTAAGGGAAATGCAAATGACAACAATTTGCTTTGGTAGCAGCTTACAGGAGCGAAAAAGAAAGCGTAAGGAATGAGGGATGGATTTGAAAAAATGAGATGAGATTTATTAAGAAAATGGTAGTTGATGCCAAATAGTGCCTAAGACTTTCAATGATGACCCTATTCTGACGACATGACCTCGAAACCATCAAAGTTTAACAACTCATCATTATGCAGAAAACTGTTACAGGAAGACCTGCTTTCGCAGCGAATTTAGCTTTACAAGTGTCAGTTTCACTATGGAATTACTAGGTGTTTCTACAATGAAATCTATTAATTTTGTACTTAAACCGCTGCAGACTCATAAAAATTCTGACAAGTGGCTAGATTTGACACATTAGGTTGATTTAAAGTATCTATTTTAGATTTTTTCCTTTGATATGACTTGAAATAATTCCCTAACAACTTAAAACAATTATAGAAGCTTATACTAATCATAAAATTTATCATTTCATGATTCTATGCTCCTAACCAAGCTAAATACAAACTTGACACATTTCAAGTTATGATTTTGAAAATTTAGGGTGTGATAACACCTCCATTCCATTATGGGTTTCGACTTTATTTCATTCCTTGGCGAATTGTGCTAGAAATTATTTATCGTATACCTTTTTCGAGTTTGGAATGTGGTACATTTTCTTTAAACCTTCAACTCTGAAACATCATATAATTGTACCTCTTCTTGTCAGGAAAGTTTTGTACCCAATATTGAGATTGTCAATAGTCCATTTTACCATATTTGTATATGGTAAAATATTGGGGCATGTAGCAATCCGGTGTAGAAAAGAGTTGTTGTCCTATGCTATAGTAGATTCTGAAGAATCAGAAGCATCTGCAGTAGCTTCTCTTTCAACCCTGTGGGGTTTCTCATCTTCAAATAATATGTACATTACTTCACAAGAGGGAGAACCACTCTATGACGTGCATGTTGTGTCTATGGATAAGGGGAGAATCTCTTTTACTTGACTAGTATAAGTTATAGGATTAGCGGGAGCCATGGGTTTTTTGGATATCTTCGCAGACTTTGAAATTTATGAAGAGATCTACTTGTTTGGAATTTCCAGTGAAAAATCAAGAATGATAAGTAAAAAGGGGAAATATTGTTACAATAGGAAATTACTGTTATAATGGAAATAATGGGTGAATTAAACTTGGCACCAGATAATCTAAAAATTCAATACTCTTGCGGTCAACTCATTTTTCGAGGCTTGAGTTGTTAAACCGTTTAAGTTATAAAATTAATGGAAAGCATAGGTTGATGTGCCCACATAGTAATTTAATAAAAATGAAATATTTTCGCATCGCAGACCTTATTCGTGTGTGAACTTCTTAAAATGTCGAATATTCACCTTTTACCGATTGCGATATCGCAATCGCAATTTTTGTAGAATTGGATAGTGGGAAGAAGTGGTCACTTAGTGAGAGTGAGATGTGATGGAATACATCACATCGGGGAAATGTGAAGGATGGATTAAATATTTTCATGGAAAAAACATGATATGCGATTTGCGATTGATTACATGGTAGCGGTGGGTCTCGTGGTTTTCTTTTCATGGAATATTGTTTGGGAAAAAATCCTTTTTTATTTATTAAATTCCTTTATTGTTTTATGCATCACAAATCATTTAGAGTGGCTCTTTTAGAAGCCATATGCCATCCATGTGACTTTTTGATTTTGATTTACTTGTATGTTTGTTTTTTATTCTCCGCTTAAGCGTCCTTTAAATAAAATTTTTATCGATTTTAACCCATTTTACTCATATTTATATTTGAATTAATCACTTAAGGGTTTTATTCGTTCATTCTAAATTTTTTAAAAGGGTCCCCATTATTTTCCTAAGGTAGGTATTCTAAAATAATGGGGGTTGTTGAATAGCACAACACCACCCTAATAATCCCCCCTTAAACTTGACTTGGGGAGATTAACTTGGTCCTAATCATTCATCAATAATATCACTTGAGATCTCAAATTCCCCCTCAAGTTAGGATAACAGTACACTCGACACCCTGTTGCTTATCAAAGTGGTCCATTCCACAACTTGATGACTCCATGCACCACTTCACTACATAGATTCCTAATTGAATTATTAAGGCCTTACAAAAATTCGTGTTCATGTGGAACATGTGTGCCTAAAATATAGGTCTTACAACTTACTTGGAAATACACATGCCTAGGGAAATATTTCATAACTTGGACCAAAAATACTTTGGGTGTTCACACACCACTGCTACTCTCTTCACATGTTGGCTCATTCACTATCCTCAAACTATTCACTCCATCTCTATTTTCTGGTCCGTACAACCACTCTCTCGCCACATCTCTAGGTTTGCTGATCCATATATTTTCTATAGGGTAATATGATTTGGTGGTGGTTACTAAATATCCCTCTCAGGGATTTTCGGTGCCTGAGGTAGACAATCAGATTAGTTTTAAAGTTCACAAAGAAGCTTCATACATGTTCTTGCTAATGTCTATAATCAACAAATTAAGATGGAGAGATTACCTCTTTATCGATCGTGAATCCTATGGAGAACAACAAGCAGCGAAGTAGAGATCTTTCTTCACTAACTCCAAATCTAGATCCTGCAATCAATCAAAGAACCTGTGTAATCTTTACAATAGTATAGTTCGTTATTGATTAAACTAGCATATAAGAAACATGAAACAATATAGATATAAGCCATTCATATCATGCTACATAGACGATTGAAAAACAAATGTGACATTGATGCATCGAATGGAAAAAATAGATACAATTCTATTGATTTATAAAAATGAGGATTACAACCGTTGGTTGCACCAAGCCCTCCTTAGTCTCCCAATTCCTCTCCTTCTTTCTCTATTTCTAAGTGTGATTATGCTCAAGGCAAAAAGCTCTCAATGAACTTCGCCGATATTCAAACCTCACACTACAACAATGAAACTCTGCTCTACATATATTCAATCCTTCGACCTTAGACCAAGAGCCCACAGCTCCATTTTATAGAAGATGGAGAGGGAAAACATTGCCAACCTATTCAACCAGTTTGTAATGGGAAAGATCAATATGTTTCCATGTTTTTCCATGCTTTTTCCTCCATAGGAGTCCAGTTGTATTTGGAAAGGCCTAATAAAAGGTTTGTGCCTTTTAGTTTCTATTTTGCACTGGTCCTTTATGAGAAAAAGTTGGAAGTGCCAGTTACTTTTCTGCAATATCTTTCCCCTTTTCACACTCAAACATGGATAACGCTGCCCCTTGGGCAAGATAGAGCATTACCCTAGGTACTAACACTCCATTTACATGTATCAAGTGTGTTATAACGTTTTCTAGCTGCTTCTTGGGTGCATTACCTTAGCAGAAACGGGTCTTGTCTAGGTCATTTTCTTCCTTCCATGTTACTTTCTCCTCTGAGCTAATGAGGAGGTCATTTGTCCTATAACATATTCCCCCTAAAGTGTGAGGTCAGAAATGAAGATGATGGCCGAAATAATTTATAACAAGTGTAGTAGAATAAGAGGAATTGGAGGACTAAGGAAAACCTGAAACAACAACATATGTCAGAAAATATAGTATCTGCCTTGATTCGGGCATTCCCATGCTCAGTAGTTAATCAACATGATTTCTCTAGGACAAATATATGAACAGTATGTCCACCGATAAGCATAACGTGAAAGTGTCTGTCATAACAGGATCAAACTGAAAATTTGTCTCCAAAAAAAAATATCGCAACTTAGGGGAGGAAACACAACTGTAATGGTGTAACCCTCGACCTAAGGTCTTGGTCGCCACTTCACTAAATTGCATATTCCCATACATGTGAATAAATGATTTGTAGTCGAACATGTAGGAAATCATATGATTACCAGTAAATAAAAAAAACTATTAATAGATGCAAGGGTTACCACCGATAATGATGATGGTCCCCAAGATGCACAATACAATCTAGCGAGTGTGAATAAAAGGATTTGATGTTGAACACTCGTAGAATCATTCGATCGAGAGCCAATAATTAGAACCCCCAACCAAACACAAGATGACCTGCCATTAATGTCTACAAGTATCTAGGTACTGATGTGTTTCTGGATCAACTTCCTAGATAAGATGTTGAAGTCCATAGGAAGAGATCTGTCAAAGGGTAGGCACTGAGACGTCCTACATCAGTTGACATGAAACGGGAAAATATGATTTTGTACTAATGGAAATAATCAAGAACAAATGGGAATAAATGATGACAAATAAGTTCTAGCATATGATGACTTTGGTTAATACAAGGAGCAGTAAATAGCGGGATCCTCTTGAACAATAGAAGGCACTCTATCAGGGTACTAGGCAGCTTAGGCTTAATGAACACCAAAGAGTGTTAGGATTCACCAATGCAAGAACACTGGGAGATGAAGGCTAAACTCATAGATGGTAGGGTTCAGCTAAGTGCGAAAGAGTTTTCTGGGAAGTGCCATGTTCAAGATTTTGTGTTGCCAAATCAACCTTTAGAAAATGTAACATAAGAAGTATACATGATGTCCAATTTTTTTTCCCCATATGATTAAGTTTTACGAGTCCAGAGGGGTAAAATCAGTGGTTTTTTCATATTTAGAGAGTCTGAAAAACACCGTAAAAGACAAATCTAAGGGGTACCTTTGTCATGTTTGAAACCGGGCGCAACAAAGGGAGAATATTGAGCCTGAAACAGTTCATTTTCTGTGAGTTAGTCCATTGAATCCGGAACAGTGAAAAAGCTATGTTCGATGGACATCTACCTCAGTTTGTTATTAGTACAAGGGGATAGAGTACACTCAATGTTCTTTGTGAAATTTTAATGAGTCCAACAAGGAAAAACTCGATGCTTTCCGTGAAATTTTAACGAGTCACACAGAAAAAACATGGTTACTTTTTTTGTTTTTAAAGTTCTTTTGAAAAAGATAAAAAGAATGGCTCATATTTCTTTTCGTGGTAGTTTAACGAGCTCGAAAAAGGAAAATCGTGGTTTTTTCAGTTTTACGAGATAAAAAAAGTCCCTAAAAAGAAAGCTAGAAACCGGGTCAAACATGGTCAGATTTGCATATACAGTTTAAAACCCATCGGAGCATCAGTTACATATAAAAACCAATAGTCGCGATGAAATGTAGCATGTGTTGGGATCCTGTGATTTGGCCGATTGGTAAACCAAATGATAAGGAAAAATATAAACCAGTCCTTAGAGCTCTAGGATCTAGCCCTCCCAGTCTCAGAGAGGGATCTCTCAATATGTTTGCAAATATATGACTTGTTTTCTTGTAAAAGGTTGATTTTAGGCTAGTTATTAAGCATGAGTTTGTTTGATTGTTTTGTGGGACATGATGATCTAGGAAACATACATAGAAAAGGGAAATATCTGAGTTATTGGGCAATAGAGTCAAGTGGACATGGTAACAAGTTTGTAGATGAATTAGGGGTATCAAAGGGCAAATCTAACTTGGCTATTAGATCAACAAAGCTTTCAGGTGAAATGAAATGAACATCAAGGTTTTTAGAATAAAAAGTAGAACTAAGGGTAGTTAAGAATCCTTAATTATATTTAATCTTCAACAAAGGGACTTAAAACATCATTCAAACATGAAGAAGTATTTTATAGACAAGGCTAACCATGAATTCTATGAATTACTCTTCAGTAAATAACAATTTCAAGACAAACTTTCAAAATGAAATCTAAGAGTCGAGGAACACTCTATTTCATCAAACACTTCAATCTCAAGGATAAGAAAACATTCAAGATTCACAAATAACTGCACTCATAGAAGAGGGAACTCCTAAAAATATGTGAATACAGTTATAAAGACCTTTAAAACAATTATTTGAGCAAGTATAAAGGGTATGATCAAAGCAAACCTCTTTGGCAGACTTTGGACAATGGTACTTGAAGGGAGACTTCAAAAAAAATCTTTAAGTAGCAACAAAGAAGAAGGGAAAACCATAAATCATTCTTGAGGCCACTGTATTGAACTATTTAGGAAATAAATAAGCATAAGGGTTGAAAAAGCAGTCAGACTACTTAATAAAATCTTCAGCAGATGAAAACATAAAGACAGTGAAGAGTAAATAGGTCTAAGGTGCTTCCAGGAGACATTTCTTAGCCTAAAACTTTTACTCTACTACAAGCATGAGTTGATGAAAATAGAATGAAAACAGAAAAACATTAAATAGTTTAGAATACTTCACTAACAGCCAAGCTTAGGGATCTAATGACAGAGCTTTCTCCATCCACAAACGGGTCAAAATATCCACAAGTTCCAGTACATCAATTTCTCTTCAATCTCAGAAGAACTATGTATTACTTCAAAGAGTTATCAAATTCCCCTTTTACAATGAGTTCGAATGCAATATTTATGCTGCAAATGAAGAGATGGAAACATCTAGGGTTCAAAAAATGGCATTAATGACATAGTAAATGCACTCCTATTATTAAAAACCATGTAAGGCATAAGGTAGGAATGTTTCTTAATTATTTATCTATGTGTTAAATCTATCTTTATTTCCTTAGGATGAAACAACTGAACAGATTGACTTTGAGACTCCTTTTTTCCCTTTACAAGAACTGTCTGACAGTTTATAATATCTTGTCATGCATAATAACTGCCAATTTTCCCTTTGAGACATAAAATAAGTAAAAGGTGTCTTTTTGAGTTATTAAGTGAATAACTATTCCTTTGATGCATTCGAGGCTATCTTCAAGCCTATCTTTCCTTTATTTTATCATTAAAACTGCCTTTTACTGTCTTTTAACACTTTATCTGATTTCTTTAAACCCTTTAATTTATCCCTTTTTACTGTGTTCTATTCCTTAAATCATAGATTTTTAAGCCTTTTTTCCTTCTGTCTTCTAACTTTTAAAACCCTGATTAGGCTTTGAAACTCTGTTTCGAGACCTTGATTGTGCCTCAAGCTTTTAACCTCTGATGTTTTAGCCATCAAACTTCATCTTCACGGTTCTTTCTTTTATTTTTTTTGTGCAGGTGTCTTCGGCGTGCTGAGGGTCTCATTTGCGTAACCAACACCTTTCAAACCATAGAATTAACCCTCGAACACTCATTTTTTGGTGATTGTGCAGTTATTTTGGGTTTCAAAAGTAGTGACCCTCAGCCCTGCTTCTTTTTGAACCATAAAAGGATTTTTGGCCTTTAAAAAACATTATTAAACCCTGCAAAACAAATGAATCAATAAAACATTAAAAAACCCTGCAGTAGAGGTTTTGCTACTTACAGAGGCTGTGTGGGGCAGAGAAGCTAGGTGGAAGTAGAGATGCAGGCGGAGAGGTGAAAAAAAACTGCAAAAAACTGGGTTGATTTTGAAAAATATGCGCGAAAATGGAAAGTGGTTTTTTGCGAAACCACAAATGGTTTTCGCGTTGCCCATGAGCGGTTGGCGGTTTTTCCCTGGGGGAACGCGATTCCATTGATCGCTCGCCATGTGCCCCTCACAAAACCTCTTTTTTCGTGTGAATTTGAGGTTTTTAAACCTCGGCAGCGGATCGAACGCGATTTGCGATTTGGATTGTCAGATCTCCATCGGTGAGATCGAAGGTGTGGAAAGAATGTGAGACTAGGCGTAGGTTTGTAGCTGTGGGACCTGGTAGATAGGTGGCAAAGGGAGGTTTAACATGAAGGCTTGGGTGGAAAGTGGGACCCAAGGGGTGACGTCAACGATTTTGTCGGGGAGTGGAATGGTTGGGAGTGGAAAAGCCGTCGGATGGTTAGGTTTTGACAGTGGATATCGCTCCCTGGGGTAGTAAGGCGAGAGAAAGAAAAGGGGAGGGGGGCTTAAGGAAAGGTGTGGGCATTGGTCCAGTGGAGGAGTAGGGGAAAACCAGGAGCCAGGGGAAAAAGGGGCCAAGGGCTAACGGAGAGAGGGCATGATCTTGTGAGTGAGGTTGTATGGAAAAAGGGGCTGAGGCTCAAGCCCAAAGGGGCATAAAAAGTTTTATAAAGATGGACAGAGACCAAAAAATGTGAGGGAAAAAGTTTAAGTGCTTGGTTCGGGTGCTTGGACATATGGAGGAAAGGGGTCAAAGGTTTTAAGCCCTCGGGGGCTTAAACCCTTATTTTTGAAAAGACATGTTTTTTGGCCAAAAATGGGACTTTTGGGCCAAATTAGAAATTCCGATAGGTTAAAAGGGGTGTTTTAAACCAAAATAGAGTGAGTTTACTGGTTTAAGGGGTTTCTTAGGGAAAAAGTGAGAAGTTTTAGTGGAGGAAAGAGTGGGGTTTTTAGAGGAAAATGAAGGATAAATAAGGGGAAATGAGGGCTATTTTTAGAGGGAAATGGACTGAAAAACAGGGATAAAACAACCTGAAATGAGCCTTATTCTTTTAAAATAGCAGGATAAATTTTTAGGAGACATAGATGAAGATTTTAGTGGACTGATGGGCTTGAAATGATGAAGGCAGTGAGATTTCTAGAATTCATGATGTTCTTGTAATTTTGTTCTAGAAATCTGGGTTTGTTACATTTAGTCATCTTTGGATAAAGTAAAAATTATGGATGACTAATAGTGGCTCCATTTGGGGAGGACAACTATCCTTTTAGGTGTCCAGAACCTTAGTTTATAGATATTTGGCTTTTAGTGGACCAGTGCCTTATCCATTCAACAAATTTCTTCTTTTCTTGCTGATATTTTTCTGAAAAGGACAACTTTTATCAATCTACAACGTGTAATTTCTTCAAATAGCATCTCTACCTACCCAATCCTACTTGTTATAGCATTTTCTCTTCTCTCTTTGAGTGCATTTGGACTAGAAAACTCTTTGACATTTTATTTTTGAAAACAGAAATAAACTTATCTAATCCTATCCTTATTTCTTCCAAGAGTCCATATTAAACTATTGAACTCTTTATTTTCTACCTAGCTACTATCTGTCAAGATTAAGCTGCTTGACAGATTTTATTTCTATTCCTAAAACAAAAATTTTAAAACATAGTCAAATCAGGGTTAGACTGTTTAATTTGCTGCGGTGTCTATGGTTGTATGTACAAGCTACACATAGACTTTATTTGCATAAAAAGTAAAACAAAATGGTGAAGGCTTAAGATCTGGAAATTTATCAATATCCTTCTAGTCCTTTTCCAGCTCTAATTTTGATCTATTTAGAGCTGTCTTTTTCCTTTTCTTAGTTCATATTTTGAGCTTGTTAGAACCATTTCCTTTCTATCCTAACCTATTCTAATGATAAGCTAAGTTTGAAAAAATCTTATCAACCTGTGCTTCTACTAACTTATCAACATAAATTTAAAGCATGTTCAGCCATGATTAGGCTAGATGACTGAACAATATATCACTTTTCAAATCAGCAGTGGCATTTAGATTTGCTCACTTTCAGAAAATTTTATTTTTGGGTATGGGGCTATACCTTTTTTTGAATCTTCCCTCTTTTCATTTTCTATTGTTTTTGTTTTTTTCTTTTTTCAAATTTAAAAACAATGTTATATATAGTGGAAAATAAAAGCTCTGAAATTTAGGACTCTTGGAAAAAATAGTGCTTGAGCATCCTGCCATTGAAAGGACCTCCAAATAAATCTTCTCCATTCATCTCTTGTAGAGAAAAAACATTATGACCCCTGATAGAATGAATAATATAGGGACCTTTCCACAGATTTTCAAATTTTCCATGTTTTTCCTTTTCCTCCCTTCTAGAATCCCACTTTAGAACTATATTTCCAACTTGGAAATCATTCTCTTTAGTCCTCTTGTCAAATAATTTCTTGATATTTTCTTGGACTGTTTGTGTTCTGCTGTACACTTCCTCTCTAGTCCGCTGCAAATGAATGGTCTGATTTATCCTTCTCTGCATATCATTTTCCTCAGATTGTACTTCTTGGAGGAGCTTCATGACTGGAACTCCTAGTGAAGTTGGGAAGACTACATCCATGCCATAAAACAGCTGATAGGGGTACATATTAATTGAATTTTTGGTGGTCAGTCTAGTAGCCCACGAAGCATGAACAAGCTTACTATGCCATGATTTCTGATTCTGTTCTAACATTTTTTTGATAATATTGACAAGGATTTTGTTGGAGGATTCAGCTAATCCATTTCCTTGGGGATAGTAGGCAGTGGAATGACCTAATATAATATGATATTTATAGTAGAAGTAAACCATTTTCTTGGATTTGAAGGAAACAACATTGTCTGTGATAATTTTTCTTGGACAACCAAATCTAGATAGTATGTTGGTTTCAAGGAACTTGATAATGACAGAGTCAGTAGCATTCCTAGAGGGTATGGTTCTATCCACTTGGTGAAGTAATCAGTGGCAGTGAGGATCCACTTATGTTGGGCTGATGAAGATGGGTGAATTTCCCCAATGAAGTCCAAACCCCATTGTTGAAAGGGAGCCTCAACACTGATGGGATGTAAGGGTAAGGGTACAAGTTTTCTTTTGACATAAAAGAATGACACTTATGGCAAGACATGACAAGTTTCTGAATATCTGGGAAAAGGGTGGGCCAACAGTAACCAGATCTGAGGATTTTATTTGTTGTAGTCTTCCAGTATAGATGTCCTCCACATTCTCCCTCATGCAGTTCATGCATGATTTTTTCTGCATCAACCTCAAGAATACATTTAAGCAATATTCCAACAACATTTTTCCAATATAGAACCCCATCTAATATGCAATAATTTAAAGCTTTCTGTTTCAAAAATCTAGCTTTAGTTTTGGACAAAGAAGGAGGAGCATTTAGATAAAGCAACACATATATGATATCAGCATACCAAGGTGAATTCACAAATGTTTCTTCAATGAATGGAGCTGTGCATTCCTCTATTTATTCTAAGACATCAACCATATTCATATCTAGTGCTTGGAATTTTGATTCAACAATGAGTTTAGCTAATCCCTGTACTTTGATCAATTTGGTAGGCCTGATTTCTAAGTCATATTCTAGAATAAGAGGAATCCATTTTCCCCTTTTACCATCAGGGTCTTGACTTAGAATATCCTTGAAAACTGTGTGTGGAACAAAAGAAATGATGTGAGAATGCAGAATATAGACTCTAAAGTCTTTCAATGCTTTTAATAAGGCTAAGGCTTATTTCTCCATGATGTTATACTTGAGTGGAGCATCTCTCAAAGCCCTACTAAAAAAGGATATTGTTTGTTCAAGCCCCATGTCATTCTTTTGTAGTAATACTGCAGCTATTGTATGTTTAGATGTAAAGGAAAAGATGTAAAAATATTTGGTGAAATTAGGACTTATGAGAACCGGTGTTTGGGTTAAAGCTTGTTTTACTAGTTCAAATGATTTTTTAGCTTGTATTGTCCATTTAACACCTACCTCTTTCTTTAACATGTTTGTGATTTTTATTAATAGCTCAGCAAGGTTGGGGATGAATCTCCTTAAAAAATTTATCTTCCCAATGAAATATTGTAATTCTTTAAGGTTTCTAGGAAGGCTGATCTTCAATATGCCATCAATCCTTTTAGGGTCTACTTTGATTCCCTCTTAAAAAATAATGTGGCCAAGAAGTTTCCATTCTTGGAGACCAAAGAGTGTCTTTTTGGGATTCAAAGACAAGCCATATCTCCTACATTTCTCAAAACAATTTCTCAAATGAATCAAGTGTTCTTTATCAGTTTTAGAGAAAACAGTGATGTCATCAAGGTAAATGATTATAAAATAGCCTATGTCTTCTGAGAAGGCTATGTCCCTGGCCCTTTGGAAGGTGGCCCCTGCATTCATTAAACCAAATGGAATTTTGACATACGTGAATGTACCCCAAGGTGTAGTGAAAGCAGTTTTATGTTGGTCACTTGGGAGTACTAAAACCTGATTGTATCCTGAGAACCCATCCAATAGTGAAATTATTTTAGCCCCAACCACTCTTTGAAGTATATGATCCATCTTTGGAAAGTGATAGTTATCTTTAAGGGAGGCTCTATTTAGATTCCTGAAATCGATGCAGAGCCTAATTTCTCCAGTCTTTTTCCTAACAGATACTAGTTTGGAAACCCATTCTGAATACATGATGGGAACTACGATCCCAACATCATACATCTTCTTAATCTCTTTTTCAACTAAGGGAAATAAAACAGGGTTTATCCTCCTGAGTTTTTGTTTGAAAGGTTTCTGATTTTCTTTGAGAGGAATTTTGTGTTGAATGATGCTAGTATCATATGATTTTACATCTTTATATCCCCATGAAAATACATCTTTAAATTCTTTGAACAGGTCTATGTATTGTTGTTTAATATGGGCTGGGAGAGTGCTGGACATCTTGATCATTTCCGGTTCTGTTGGGCTACCTATGTTATGTTCTTCTGTGTCTGTTTCTGTAGGCTCCATTCTTGGTTCTTTGGCTACATCAATGAAATCAAAAAGTTGTTCTAATGGTGTAAGACCTCTTGAAATTGTATAATTTTTACATTGTAAAAATTCCAGGTCTTTCAGGTCCGTATTGTCAACTATTTCTGTTCTAAATGGATGTTCCAAATGGTTTATATTAGTAAAAAAGGACAACACTATTTCAGGGATTTGTTCTTCATTAAAAAAATCTTCCTCATGGCTTAAAACAGGTGTTGGCATGGCAAAATCATTCTTTGATTGCAGAAAGTGATCTATGTGTTTGTATCCTTCAAATACTTGCTAATAATCTTCATTATCTGGTATTGTAGGTTTGTTTTTTACCTTTACATCAAATTGTTCATTGGTCTCTGGTATTTGGCAATTACTAGCAGCAAAGGCAAGTTCATTTGTTAGATGATTTTGAGCTCTTGGGATGAAAATGAGTTCATATTTTTCAAAGGTTTTCAGGAGGTCAAGGGCAGTGTTCCTATATTCTCTGAGTTTTGGGTTTTTGGTTGAATACTCCCCTTTAATTTGTCTGATAATTAGCTCAGAATCCCTTTGGAATGATATTCTTTTGGCTCCTAAATCTTTGAGTAAGTGTAGGCCAATAAGGAGGGCTTCATACTCATCAATATTGTTTGTGCATGGAAAATCCAATTTGTAGGAGAATCCTCTGTTTGTGTTTTGTATCCATACACCAGCTCCTGCACTTAGTTTACTACAAGAGCCATCAAAGTTTATTTTCCAAGGTATTTCAATTTCTCTTTGATTTCCTTTCTGCTGTTCAAGGCTGCTAAAATCTGGACTGTTCTTTTCTTGAATTTATGGAAGATTTGATTATTTTGGTAGACTAAATTATCCTTTGTTTTCCTTTTCTTGTTGTTTTATTTCATCTTCATCATATAAGATAAAATAATCCAAATCTAAATGGATGGAGTAGATAGGAGAATTTTTTGGTCTATCTATAGTGCTCACCATGTATTTCATGTGGGATTCCCTGTATAGTCTTCTAGTTTGGTTAAACAATGGAATGGTGGCATAAGACATGTCCATTTGGAGGTTTCCTTGAATTTTGGCTCCCCATGATCTAGATAAAAGCATGCCATATTTAGGGGTAATTTCAGCTACCATTATATCCATTACTAGACTCTTAGCAGGAATTTGTGACAAGTTAACACACAAATCTTTAATTAGGCCGAAGCATTTGATCCTGCTGGAATCAAAAGAATACAGGTCCTTGTATGGTATAGTAATTTATAAGCCTAGGCTTTCCATTACTGCTTTGGGCATAATATTGTGAAAAGCACCTGAGTCTAGGATGGCATTATGCAAGATTTTCTCATGTATATTCACGCTGACATAGAAGGGAGGGACATTGCCTTCTTGGTATTTCCCTTCAACTTCAGGACCAAACAATAATTGTAGTTATCATCTACCAAGTTTAAAGTATTAGTGTCACTTCCCATATTCAAATCTTTCAAGACTTGTTTTTTATATACATCCTGAGTTACTAGTTCAACTAAGGGTATGGTGATTTTAATATTGGCAATTTCCCCTTCAAGGCTGAAATAAAATATTGTTTTTGATATATTTACATCTGTTTTGTCATTTACAACTCTTTCAACAATTTTGAATTGTTGAACATTATTTGAACTGTTGTTTGGGACATATTTGTTAGGGCCACTAGCAGAAGTACTAGGGCAGCTTTGTTCAACACTTTGCTGAATGTTTTTGTCTTTATTTTGATTAGTTTTATTAGCTGAAGTGTTAGTGTTACTTGCTATTTTCTTAGACTGATTTTTTGAGGTTTTCTTAATAGCAGTACTAGAGTTTTTGTCACTGGAGCTCTCTGGGCTACCTTTACTTCTAAGATTGTATTGTTTGTGTACCTCCATGATAGCATTTTCAAACCCCAATCTATAATCTTCAGAATCATCATTTTTGTATTCATTTTGTTCTAGAGAGAAGAATCCTTGTTCTTCTTCAGTGATAAAAACATTTGTCTCACTGTCAGATTCTATGAAGTTTACATGATGTTCTTCCAACCTTTCAACTTCCCTTTATTATTCTTGATCAACATAGTTTTGTTGAAAGGGAGGCCTAATCTGCTGGTCATTTTCTCTTTGCGTATCTTGATTAGGGTCTCTCCTGAGATTTTGGTTTCTATTTCTATTTTGATTTTCTCTAGGAGGCACTCTATCATTTAGATTTATCTTTTCCAACATCCTCTCCATTACCTTCACTAATTTATCTGTTTTAGTATCTGATGATGAGGTTGAAGCCATTGTATCATCATTGTATGTAACTCTTTTTTCTGCTCTCAAACTAGCTCTTTTCTCAATCAGATTTGCCTCTACACTCATGGCTCCCCTCTGCATATCTTCTAAGGTTGAGGGGTCTCTTTCTCTTAGCTGGTAGGCCATTTTAGGGTCAAAGCCTTCTGGAATTTAGCCAAGGCTAAGCCTAGTGGAGGTTTCATGTCTGGAGGAAGTGCATTATACACACTATTGAATCTAGTGCAGTAATCATGGAAACTTTCCCCAGTATTCCTTTTGAGATTAGTATAGTCTAAAAGGATTTGGAGAGGGTTCTTTCTAATTTCCCATTTGTTTATGAATGTTTGATATAAATAAGGGAGATCATTTATGCTATGAGGAGCTAAGTTTTTAAACCATTTCTTGACTTCTCCTCCTAAAATTTGAGAAAAAATTCTCATCTTAATGGTCTCTTCTTCTATTTCCATGTAATCAAAAGCATCATTCATTTTGTCTACATGTTGCTGGGCAGTAGTAGGTTCATTTGCAGTGAAATGGGGAATTTTGGATTGGTAATCATTTGGTAAGGGAGCCATAGGCTGTTGTAACACTAGTGGAGCATACCATGTTGCCATGATTGGAAATAATGGGGGGTTTACAAGAGGGAAAATGGGTTGAAATGGAGTGTTTTGCATAGTGGATGTGTGGATAGGAGTGGAAGAAACAATTGTGTCAACAAACTGATGATGAGCATATTTTTTGTGGAAAGAGCTGAAATGATGGAGAAGCTGAGAATCAAGTGGAGTAGAAGGTGAGGCCTCTCTGCTAAAGCTTTGTTGCAAATCTTTGGTTTCAAAATCAGCTTGGTTTAAATCACTCAGAGACTTATTTCTAAAGAGGTTCTTTGTGTGAGGTAAGTCAAAGTGAGGATCTTTCAAGACTACGAGGTTTTCAGGGACAGATCTTGTTCTTGTGATGGTCCTATCAACAGTTGGTTTTCCAGGTCTAGAAGTTTGCCACAAAATCCTCTCTGGATTTTCAACTATGGTAGGGGGATTAGGATCTGGGTGGGATCTAGTGTTGATCCTATGTGAATCCAGATTTCAGTTTTTCAAAATTTAGAGAGGAAGAGGTTTTTAAGACTGTTTTTCAAAATTTTTCCTCTCACAGTGATTTCTATAAAAGGATAGCTAGGCTTCTTAACTTCCTCAAGGCTGGATAACACAATCCTAAGGAAATATGGAGATCTAGTGAGGTAATAGGCTTACTGGGGTTAGTGGAGTCGCCAGGTAGAAATTTTTAACTTTTCTGAAGGTAAAATATTTTATGGCCCACCACCAGTGGTTTATTTAATAAACCAATATAATTTTTTTTTAGGTTTTTTCTGAGTTTTATGGTTTTTTGAAGGAATAATGAGTCTATAAGAGCTTGCTAGTCAACTATGAACTTAGAGGGTCCCACCGTGATCGCCAGAATGTTGGGATCCTGTGATTTGGCCGATTGGTAAACCAAATGAAAAGGCAACATATAAACTAGTCTTTAGAGCTCTAGGATCTAGCCCTCCTAGTCTTAGAGAGATATCTCTCAATATGGTTGCAAAGATATGACTTGTTTGCTTGTAAAAGGTTGATTTTAGGCTAGTTATTAAGCATGAGTTTGTTTGATTGTTTTGTGGGACATGATGATCTAGGCAACATAAATAGAAAAGGGAAATATCTGAGTTACTAGGCAATGGAGTCAAGTGGACATGGTAACAAGTTTGTAGATGAATTAGGGGTATCAAAGGGAAAATCTAACTTGGCTATTAGATCAACAAAGCTTTCAGGTGAAATGAAATGAACATCAAGGTTTTTAAAATGAAAAATAGAACTAAGGGCAGTTAAGAATCCTTAATTATATGTACTCTTCAAAAAAGGGACTTAAAACATCATTCAAACATGAAGAAGTATTTTAAAGACAAGGCTAACCATGAATTATATGAATTACTCTTCAGTAAATAACAATTTCAATATAAAATTTCAAAATGAAATCTAAGAGTCGAGGAACACTCTATTTCATCAAAGACTTCACTCTCAAGTATAAGAAATCATTCAAGATTCAAAAATAATTTCACTCATAGAAGAGGGAACTCCTAAACATCTGTGATTACAGCTATAAAGACCTTCAAAACAATTATTTGAGCAAGTAAAAAGGGTATGATCAAAGCAAACCTCTTTGGCAGACTTTGGACAATGGTACTTTGAAGAGAGACTTCAAAAAAAATATTTAAGTAGCAACAAAGAAGCAGGGAAAACCATAAATCATTCTTGAGGCCACTGTATTGAACTATTTAGGAAATAAATAAGCATAAGGGTTGAAAAATTAGTCAGACTACTTAATAAAACCTTCAACAGATGAAAACATAAAGACAGTGAAGAGTAAATAGGTCTAAGGTGCTTCCAGGAGACATTTCTTAGCCTAAAAATTTTACTCTACTGCAAACAAGAGATGATGAAAACAAAATGAAAATAGAAAAACATTAATCAGTTTAGAATAATTCACTAACAGCCAAGCCCAGGGATCCAATGACAGAGCTTTCTCCATCCACAAATAGGTCAAAATATCCACAAGTTCCAGTACATCAATTTCTCTTCAATCTCAACAGAACTATGTATTACTTCAAAGAGTTATCAAATGCCCCCTTTACAATGAGTTTGAATGCAGCATTTATGCTGCAAATGAGGAGGTGGAAACATCTAGGGTTCAAAAAATGGCATTAATGACATAGTAAATGCACTCCTATCCTTAAAAACCATGCAAGGCATAAGGTAGGAATGTTTCTCGATTATTTATCTATGTATTAAATCTATCCTTATTTCCTAAGGATGAAACAGCTGAACAAATTGACTTTGAGACTCCTTTCTGCCATTTACAATAACTGTCTCACAATTTATAATATCTTCTCTTGTGTAATAACTGCCAATTTTCCCTTTGAGACATAAAATAAGTAAAAGGTGTCTTTTTGAGTTATTAAGTGAATAACTATTCGTTTGATGCATTTGAGGCTGTCTTCAAGCCTATATTTCCTTTATTTTATCATTAAAACTGCCTTTTACTATCTTTTAACACTTTATCTGATTTCTTTAAACCCTTTAGTTTATCCTTTTTTTAATGTGCTCTATTCCTTAAATCATCGATTTTTAAGCCTTTTGTCCTTATGTCTTCTAACTTTTAAAACCATGATTAGGATTTGAAACTCTATTTCGAGACCTTGATTGTGCCTCAAGCTTTTAACCTCTGATCTTTTAGCCATCAAACTTCATCTTCATGGTTATTTCTTTGCTTTTGTTGTGTGCAGGTGTCTTCGGCGTGCTGAGGGTCTCATTTGCGTAACCAAAACCTTTCAAACCATATAATTAACCGCTGAATGCTCATTTTTTGGTGATTGTGAAGTTATTTTGGGTTTCAGAGGTAGTGACCCTTGGCCCTGCTTCTTTTTGAAGCATAAAAGGCTTTTTGGCCTTTAAAAAACATTATTGAACCCTGCAAAACAAACGAATCAATAAAAAATTAAAAAACCCTGCAGTAGAGGTTTCGCTTCTTACAGAAGCTGTGTGGGGCGAAGGAGCTGGGCGAAAGCGGAGATACAGGTGGAGAGGCGAAAAAAAACTGCAAAAAACCGGGTTGATTTTTGAAAAATAGGCGCGAAAATGGAAAGTGGTTTTTTTCGAAACCACGAATGGTTTTATCGTTGCCCATGAGCAGTTGGAGGTTTTTCCTCTTGGGAACGCAATTCCATTGATCGCTCACCACGTGCCCCAAGAAAAACCGCTTTTTTTGCGTGAAATTTGAGGTGTTTAAACCTCGGCAGCGGATCAAATGCGATTTGTGATTTGGACCATCATATCTCCATCGATGAGATCGATGGTGCGGAAAGAACGCAAGACTGGGCGCAGGTTTTGAGGTGTGGGACATGGCAGAAAGGTGGCAAAGAGAGGTTTAGCTTGAAGGCTTGGGTGGAAAGTGGGACCCAAGGGGTGACATCAACGGTTTTGTCGGGGAGTGGAACGATTGGGAGTGGAAAAGCCATCGGATGGTCGGGTTTTGACGGTGGAGATTGCTCCGTGGGGTAGTAAGGCGGGGAGAAAGGAAAGGGGGGCTTAAGGAAAGGCGCGGGCAGTGGTCCAGTGGAGGAGTAGGGGAAAAATAGGAGCCAAGAGAAAAAGGGGCCAAGGGCTAACACAAAGAGGGCACAGTCTTGTGAGTGAGGTTGTATGGAGAAAGGGGCCGAGGCTCAAGCCCAAAGGGGCGTAATTTTTTTTTATAAAGACGGAAAGAGGCCAAACAAGGTGGGGGGAAAAGTTTAAGAGCTTGGTTCAGGTGCTCAGACATATGGAGGAAAGGGGCCAAAGGTTTTAAGCCCTCGGGGGCTTAAACCCTTATTTCTGAAAAGACATGTTTTTTGGCCAAAAATGGGACTTTTGGGCCAAATTAGAAATTCCGATAGGTTAAAAGGGGTGTTTTAAACCAAAAAAGAGTGAGTTTACTGGTTTAAGGAGTTTCTTAGGGAAAAAATGAGGAGTTTTAGTGAAGGAAAGAGTGGGGTTTTTAGAGGAAAATGAAGGATAAATAAGGGGAAATGAGGGCTACTTTTACAAGGAAATGGACTAAAAAATAGGTATAAAATAGCCTGAAATGAGCCTTATTCTTTTAAAACAACAGGATAACTTTTTAGGAGGCATCAATGAAGATTTCAGTGGAATGATGGACTTGAAATGATGAAGGCAGTGAGATTTCTAGAATTCATAATGTTCTTGCAATTTTGTTCTAGAAATCTGGGTTTGTTACATTTAGTCATCTTTGGATAAAGTCAAAATTATGGATGACTAACAACATGAATTTACCTCTTTGTATTAGACTAGCTGAGTGAGTCTGGCCTCTAGAATGGCTATAAGAGGGCCACATACCTTCATTTTCACTCTGTTGAGTGTTGTGATAGATATCTGGAGAAGAAAGTGGTGAAACTTCAGCTGTTGATTGTGGACGATCCGGGTGACGTTTTTTCATTCCGTGAGATCCAAGTAAAAGCTTGAACCTTTCTCTATTATTTCATTATGTTTTTAAGTCTTTTTGCTGGTTAAAATTGTCAATTTTAGCAGGCCCTAAAAAATTTAAGCGGCTAACGTGGGTGATGAGTGTTGTGCCCACGTTAAACGCTTTTCCCATGAAGAAACAACGCGTTAGCACACACTGTTGGGAACTATAGCTAGTGTTAGCCAGCAATGACATTTTAGGAACTCATTTTTTACCATTCTAAAGTGTTCCAGAAAAAAACTAATCTAGTGAAATGGTTTCTTGTGCATGTATAAAGCTATTTAACATGAGTATTTAACACAAGAGGGAGCATGAGAGGGAAGAATGTGAAATGGTTACCAATGCAGCTACCTTGCTAGTTCCATGTAGATGCATATTGCTAAAGTATGCTTGTTTAGAGATGATGAGGGGATAGGAGGAAATTCCGAGATGGATAATTCAACAGTGGGATGACCGCCAACATGTCTTTTATATTGGGGGTAATGAACTCTCGATTGAGAAATAAAATATGTTGGGAAAGATACTGAGAGGGGGGGGGGGGTGAATCAGTATCTTGATCTGTCAATCAACTTTTAATTTTCTTTTCTCAAAACCCATACGCTACTTTACAAAACAAAACTAGCGTATATACGCGGATATCATTAAGGAAACTCACATATGCTCAGATCTCTTATTATGCAGATAATTCTTATCTTAGATTATTGCATCATTCATTCATTAGATGTTTAGTAAGCAGTAGACATGTGCAGTAAGAACAGAATAATTCAACACACACAAGAATCACATATGAACACTAGGATTTTAGGTGGAAACCCAATTCGGGAGAAAACCACTGCTGCCGTCATCTCAGTCTTCAATATTTATTATAAAGAAAAAATCTTACAACAATTTACTGGCATAGACTCATACCAGCACGCAGGAACCCACCTGCAGAAGGCTACAACCTTCTCTTGTTTACCAGCCTCTCCTAGAAGGGAGCTACAACCCCCTGCTCTCGTTTACCAGCCTCTCCTGGAAGGGAGCTACTACCCCCTGCTCTCATTTACCAGCTATCACTGGAAGGGAGCTACTACCCCCTTACTAAAGGCTTCGACCCTCAGCACCACTGCAGACCACGTTTCATCAATTTTCAAACTGGATCAAACAGCTTCAATACAACCCTTCACATATCAACAAACATACTTTGCCTATTGCTTCCAACAGAACAGTGAAACCACTGTAACCATAATATTAGAGATAACCCAGCATTCAGAATAAATATGCAGAAACACTTTCAACCTTGAGTAACCACAAGTTCAGATATCATACATGCTTTTATTCAATCAGACCAGCGTATACACGCGCTTTTCATGAAACTAACCCGCGTATACATCTGTGCATTTTACAGAAAAACCCTAACTACCCATACGCGTTTTTATCTAATCGGATCCACGTATACATGCGCTTTTCATGACACGAACCTGCGTATGGATCTATAAAAGATAAAATTTGTAGAACAGACCAGATCTATGAACTTACCCAGAATTCTTCAATTTCTTCAATAGATTTGCGCCAGATCTTCATCACCTCTTTTTAGATCATCCTAGAGATTCACCATTTTCAGATCTAGAGATTTTGAATCTTCATCATATTCATAGGTGCATCATAGATTTAGATCTATCAATTAAGAATAGAGTTCAACCATGCAAATATACTTCAGAGTGAAGTGTTCATTAAAGCCCAGACACTTGCACACCTTTGCATAATGATCTTCTTTTCCTTATATAGGTTTAGCCTTTATTAATACCATGAGCCAAAACCACACCACTTCTGATGGTATTCTTGGACGGGATCAAATAGATAATCCAGTGCTCAATACAATGGGTCAATACCATGGTAATGTCCCTTGTTATTCTAAATTGGAAGCGCAAAAGGGGATACGCGACTTGGCACGTACTTTCCCGCGTGCATACGCTACTTCGCCTTTACAAACCCGTGTATGCATTGTGACATACTATTTTCATCATTGCTCTGGCCCTTACAGGAATTCCTTTCTTCATTACATCTGCACTGCTCTATAGATACATCAGACTTACATCATTAATAAACTCATCAAGTTAATTTCCATCAAGGACAACTTTATCAAGTAGGTTGCCTTCAAGGACAACACATTGCATCATATCGCCAACAGTCTCATTTCATCAAGTAGGTTTCCATCAAGGACAACACATGCCAACGATCTCCCTGTTAGGTCCCTATATCACTAGTATAGTCCCTTATTATTGTTAGTGTAATCCCCTTATTTTTATTATTGTACCCTTGTAACCCCCATTTTGTTATTATTGTGCCCTTAAATTATTATTGTTAGGTCGGCTAGGATTACATTGTGGCCCACTAGGATTACATTATGGCCCCATGGACTCCTATATATAGAAAGGAGGTTTTGTAAATTGTATCATCCAAGAATTGTGCATTTATGTAATGCATTGGAGGTTGCCCCCTCGAAGTGGCTTATTTCTAAGGTGTTGATATCTCTTTTCTTCTATTTTTGAAGCTGGTTACACAACATTTGGTATCAAGTCAATTTCCATCAAGGACAACTTTATCAAGTAGGCTTCCTTCAAGGACAACACATTGCATCATATCGCCAACAGTCTCATTTCATCAAGTAGGTTGCCATCAAGGACAACACATGCCAACAATCTCCCCCTTTGGACTTGATGGCAACCATGATGGTATTTGATCACCACATCAGATTGATAAATTGACCATTAGACCATTATGCAAACACCATGATACTCTCCCCCTTTGACATCAAGGGCAAAGGGCGGATCAAAGAAGAGCTCTGCAGATCTGATGAGCATTGAAGTTACCATGCCCCCCCTGAGTTCATGTTGAATCTCCAAACACACATTTTTTCAATGAAGTACATGACTCTATGACCTTTCCTATTACCAAGGATTCATACTTATATCAATGATCCAACCACGTGGAATTACATATTTGACTCAAGTTTGTACATGAACGAATATTACAATTTTACATCATAGGTCTCAACATGACCTTTTCATCAAATTAAAAATATGACCTTTTACAACAATTACCAAAAGGACCTCAAGAAAGAGATCATATTTCAGAATCATCATAATGCCAACAATGCATTACATTTAGCAAGGCTAATGCTCCCCCTGAAACAGTGCATCCAATGCATCCTTTCCATATGACCAAAACTCCTCCTTAGCTTGTGTAACCTGAACACTTTCAACAGCCAATCATCAAGGCATATTCACCCAATATCAGAGAATGAAACAGAAATATAAGAGATGAAACATCATCAGAGATATCATACAGCATCAGAGATACCAAATAGCACTGCAGCTGTGCTGAAGAATGCTGACCCCAAGTAAAAATTGTCAGCAATTAACCATACGCGGTTTTCTTTGTATAAACTCGCGTATAAACGCGACTGTCTTTCAGGAAACCCGCGTATCCAATTTAATATTATGATTTTAAGAAGATCTGATCTTCTGCATGGCAGAGACTAATCCCAGCTTCTGTATGATATATTCGAATGCTTCCCTGGGTAGAGGTTTGGTAAATATATCAACCACTTTTTCTTTGGAGGGAACATACTCCAGCTTCACCTTTTGTTCAAGTACTTGTTCACGTAAGAAGTGATACTTGATGGGTATGTTCTTGGTCTTTGAATGCATAACATGATTCTTGGAAATACTGATGGCACTTGTATTATCACACATAATTGAGATAGGAGGTGAGCACTTGATTTGAAATTCTTGTAAAGTTTGCATCATCCAAAGAAGTTGAGTGCAACATGATGCGGCAGCTACATATCCTGCTTCTGCTGTAGATAAGGCAATAGAGTTTTGCTTCTTGCTGAACCAAGATACTAACCGGGGCCCCATATAGAATGCACCACCACTAGTGCTTTTCCGATCATCAACATTTCCAGCCCAATCTGCATCAGTGTAAGCATGAAGAGTAAGATCAACATTCTTTGGATACCATAGTCCGAAGTCTTGAGTTCCTTGTAGATATTTGAATATTCTTTTGACAGCCTAAAGGTGAGACTCTTTTGGATTAGCTTGGAATATTCCAACAATCCCAACAGCATGCATAATTTCCGGTCTAGTCCCAGTGAGATAAAGTAGATTTCTTATCATAGATCTGTATTCTGGTTGATTCACCGTGGGGGAATCATCATGAGAACTAAGATTACATCCGATTATCATTGGTGTACTTATAGTTTTGCATTCTTCCATGCCATACTTCTTCAGAATTTGCTTAAGGTATTTTTCTTGTGATAAGAATATACCATCTGTAGTTTGATGCACTTGCAAACCAAGAAAGAATGTTAGTTCCCCAAGCAAAGACATTTCAAATTCTTGCTGCATGACAGAAGCAAATTTCTGACTCATATATTCTTCATTACTTCCAAAAATGATATCATCAACATATACAACCACAATCAAAAGTTTATCATTTTCAATTTTTGTGCATAAGTTGCTATCAGCAGACCCCTTTGAAAAACCTTGTTGATGAAGACATTTGTCAAGACGATAATACCATGCCCTTGGAGCTTGTTTGAGACCATATAGAGCCTTTTTAAGTCTACAAACAATATTTTCATCATTTCCCAAGATGAATCCTTCTGGTTGTTCTATATAAAATTCTTCTTCTAGATCACCATTGAGAAATGCAGATTTAACATCCATTTGATAAACTTTGATTTGTTGACAGCTTGAAAAGGCAAGAAACATTCTTATGGCTTCAAGTCTAGCTATAGGAGCAAAAGTTTCTTCAAAGTCTATACCTTCTTGTTGAGTATACCCCTTGCAAACAAGTCTGGCTTTGTTTCTTACAACATCCCCATTCTCATTTAACTTGTTTTTTAATATCCATTTAGTTCCAATGACATTTTTGTTATGAGGTCTTGGTACTAATTCCCAAGTGTGATTATTTTCAATTTGATCAAGCTCTTCATTCATGGCTTGAACCCAACATTCATCTTTGCTAGCTTGATTGACATTGTGAGGTTCAATAGTAGATAGAAATGCTAGATAGCTAGAAGATCCCACAAGAGTCCTTCTTGTTTGTACACCTGATCCCTTATCTCCCAAAATTTGAGATTCTGGATGATTCTTTTGAACATATCTGGATGGAGCCTTTTCAGATAAATTATCTTCAGGTTCTTCATTGGGTTCACTGTCTATATCATTGCTATTTGAAGTAGAAGGACATAAGTCACCATCATATTCATTTGTTGTTTGTTTTTCTTCCTTTGGAGCTGCAGGAGACTCATCAATAACAACATCAATACATTCAACAATCTTCCAAAGCCTTTTATTGTAACATTCATATGCTCTACTTATAGAGGAGTAACCAAGAAGTATTCCTTCATCTGATCTAGGTTCAAACTTGCCAAGTTTTTCATCATTATTTTTGATAAAGCATTTACTTCCAAAAACTCTAAAATGCTTCACAGATGGAGAATTACCATACCAGAGTTCATATGGAGTTTTGCCACTATTTACACGAACATGTGCCTTGTTGAGAATGTTTACCGTTGTATGTGCTGCTTCTCCCCAAAATGTGTCAGGTGTTCCAGAATCATCAAGCATAGCTCTAGCCATTTGCTGAATTGTTCTATTCATTCTTTCTTCTACGCCATTTTGTTGTGGAGTTCCAGCTACAGAAAATTGTCTTTTTATGCCATGTTGTTCACAAAATTCAAGGAATTCATTTGAAGTATATTATCCTCCTCGATCAGATCTAAGACATTTGAGTTTTAGATCTACTTCATTTTCAACCATAGCCTTGAAGATCTGAAATTTTTCAAATGCTTCATCTTTGTGCTTAAGCAACCCAATCCAACACATTCTAGAGAAATCATCAATAAATAAGATATAGTATTGTTCACCACGAGGTGACCTTTTCCTCATAGGTCCACATATGTCAGTATGAATGAGTTCAAGAGGCCTACTTGATGATCCTTCCTTGGTATTAAATTGTACTCTGGTCTGCTTGCCGAATTGGCAAGATTTGCATATGATACTTTCAGGTAGAGTAACATTGGGAAGACCACGAACAACATTAAGTCTGCTTGATTTGTTGATTTGAGAGAAGCTTAGATGCCCCAGCCTTCTATGCCATAGCCAATTTTCTGAAGATTGACTCAAGTAACATTTTTCTTTGCAGTTCTTCAATACATACAGGTTGCTTGGAGTTCTTTTTCCTTTTATAATTGTTTTACCTGTATCAAGATCACGAACCACACATTATTTTGAACTAAAGACAACTTCAGTTCCTTGATCACACATTTGACTTACACTTAACAAGTTATGCCTTAAGCCATCCACATACATGAAATCATTAGCCTTCACCTTTTCTTTTAGAAACACAGACCCTTTTCCTTTAATTACAGCAGGATTATCATTTCCAAATGTAACTTTATTTTCCTTTTCTAGAGCATTATATGCAAGAAGTTTGTTTTTGTCACCTATCATGTGTCTTGAGCATCCACTATCAATGTACCATTAATTTTCTTCACCTTCTGCGAATAATTCTATGCCACAATTTTCAACCTGTAATTCCTTCTTTTTCCATACTTTGGATCTTGAAGGAAAATGCTCTTTTGGCTGAATTTTGCTCTTGCATTCAGATTCTTCATGCCCAAAGTTATTGCAATAAGTACATTCAACTTCATTTAGAAGAGGAGAAAAGTTGTTATAGGTATTCTTCTCAAATTCAATCCTTTTCTTTCTTGCTTCTTTAGTCATGATAGTTTTATATGCAACACATTGAACAACTTTATGACCAAAATTGTGACATGAGAAACATTGTCCATTGAAGAAGAAATTTCTGCGATCATGAAATATTCTACTTGGTTTTACCTGTTGATTGGTGTTTCTTTGAGAGATATTCCTGTTAGTGTTCTTTGAATTGAGATGATCATGCTTTACCTGTAATGATTCTTTATTCCCTTGCTGAGTGGCAGAATTTTGTAAACCAGCTGTAGCTGCTTTTAGATAATTTGGTGTTGAAGCTTGAGAGGATTCTCCGGTATATCCAAGACCTGTTTTTATAAGAGGAGAACGTTGTACCTTGATAATTTCATCTAAGGTTTCAGATCCTTTAGCAAATCTAAGATTCAGAGTCTTTACTTTCTCAGAATCTTTTCTTAGACTTACCACTTCACATTCTAATTTCTCAATGTGTTTCTTTGCTTCTTCAATCTTCTTTTCCAGAGTCTCTATGGCTATTTTCCTTTCTTCTAAGAGTATTTTACTTTCTTTTAAGCGCATTTTGAGTTGATTGTTTTCTTCAAGAAAGTCATTGTCCTCTAGAGCATCCACAAAAGTATCTTTTTCTTCTCTAGATTCAAATGCCATGAGAAGTCTAAGATCTTGTTCACATTCTTCCTCACTATCAGATAACCCATCACTGTCTTCATGAGTATAGTAACTTTTTCTAGTGTTAAACCGATTCTTATTCCTTCTTGCTACTTCCTTCCCTTTTGCAAGTGTTTCTTTATGAGGACACTTAGCAGCATAATGACCAATTCTTCCACACTCAAAACATTTGAAAGGAAGCTTACCTCTGAACCGTCCTGTGCCAAGTTGGAGTTTCTTTACAAAATTTGCCTCATCTTCTTCTGAGATATATCCCGATCCTTCTGCTTCTTGTACTTCTTTCCCTTTTGTAGAAGCTCTGAAGACAACCTCTTTGACTTCAGATGGTCCTCCTCTTCTCATTTCATATGCGGTTAGTATCCCATGAAGTTGTACCATAGTAAGATTTTGAAGATCCTGTTTTTCTTCAAGAGCAGAAACTTTTGACTCAAATTTTGCTGTTAGCGATCTTAAAATTTTCTCAACCAAAGTAGATTCGGTTATTGTTTCTCCCAGATTTCTCATACGATTTACAACATCATCAACACATAAAAAGAAACTGGCAATACTCTCATCACTATGCATCTTCAAATTTTCATATTCAATTTTGAGAGTTTGGAGTTTTGCACTTTTTACCTTTGCATCACCTTCATAACTTAGAATGATTTTGTCCCACATTTCCTTTGTTGTATTTAGCTGCATGACTTTGACAAATTCAGATTCAGTCAGACTTCCCGTTATAGCATTGACCGCCTTTGCATTTGATTCATAATTCTTCTTTTCAATCGGATCTGTTGGTATTGTAGCTGGATATTGATATCCTTGTTGAACAATGGCCCATACATCTGTTCCCATAGACTGAAGATAGGATCTCATCCTTGTTTTCCAAAAGATTAAATTGCTTCCATTAAAGAGGGGAGGCTTGATAGATGTTGTTCCATCTTGATTGCTCATCTTGCTTGATCTTCCTTCTAGCGGCTAAGCTTTTTCAGAAGGACCTGCTCTGATACCAATTGTTGGGAAAGATACTGAGAGGGGGGGTGAATCAGTATCTTGATCTGTCAATCAAATTTTTACTTTTCTTTTCTCAAAAACCCATACGCTACTTTACAGAACAAAACTAGCATATATACGCGGATATCCTTAAGGAAACTCGCGTATGCTCAGATCTCTTATTATGCAGATAATTCTTATCTTAGATTATTGCATCATTCATTCATTAGATGTTTAGTAAGCAGTAGACATGTGCAGTAAGAATAGAATAAGTCAACACACACAAGCATCACATATGAACACCAGGATTTTAGGTGGAAACCCAATTCGGGAGAAAACCACCGTTGTCGTGGTCTCAGTCTTCAATATTTATTATAAAGAAAACATCTTACAACAATGTACTGGCGCAGACTCATACCAGCACGCAGGCACCCACCTACAGAAGGCTACAACCTTCTCTTGTTTACCAACCTCTCCTGGAAGGGAGCTACAACCCCCTGCTCTCATTTACCAGCCTCTCCTGGAAGGGAGCTACTACCCCCTGCTCTCGTTTACCAGCTATCACTGGAAGGGAACTACTACCCCCTTACTGAAGGCTTCGACCCTGAGCACCACTGCGGACCACGTTTCATCAATTTTCAAACTAGATCAAATAAACTTCAACACAACCCTTCACATATCAACAAACATACTTTTCCTATTGCTTCCAACAGAACAGTGAAACCACTGTAACCAGAATATCAGAGATAACCCAGACTTCAGGATAAATATGCAGAAACACTTTCAACCTTGAGCAACCACCAGTTCAGATATCATACGTGCTTTTATTCAATCAGACCCGCGTATACACGCGCTTTTCATGAAACTAACCCGCGTATACATCTGTGCATTTTACAGAAAAACCCTAACTTCCCATACACACTTTTATCTAATCAGATCCACGTATACACGCACTTTTCATGACATGAACCTGCGTATGGATCTATAAAAGATAAACTTTGTAGAACAGACCAGATCTATGAACTTACCCAGAATTCTTCAATTTCTTCAACAGATTTGCGCCAGATCTTCATCACTTCTTTTTAGATCATCCTAGAGATTCACCATTTTCAGATCTAGAGATTTTGAATCTTCATCATATTCATAGGTGCATCATAGATTCATATCTATCAATTAAGAACAGAGTTCAACCATGTAGATATACTTCAGAGTGAAGTATTCATTAAAGCCCAGACACTTGCACACCTGTGCACAATGATCTTCTTCTCCTTATATAGGTTTAGCCTTTATCAATACCATGAGCCAAAACCACACCACTTCCGATGGTATTCCTGGACGGGATCAAATAGATAATCCAGCGCTCAATACAATGGGTCAATACCATGGTAATGCCCCTTGGTATTCTAAATTTGGAGCGCAAAAGGGGATACGCGACTTGGCACGTACTTTCCCGCGTGCATACGCTACTTCGCCTTTACAAACCCGTGTATGCATTGTGACATACTATTTTCATCATTGCTCTGGCCCTTACAGGAATTCCTTTCTTCATTACATCTGCACTGCTCTGTAGATACATCAGACTTACATCATTAATAAACTCATCAAGTCAATTTCCATCAAGGACAACTTTATCAAGTAGGTTGCCTTCAAGGACAAAAAATTGCATCATATCGCCAACAGTCTCATTTCATCAAGTAGGTTGCCATCAAGGAAAACACATGCCAACAATATATTTTTTGACTGGCCTATCATGCCGAGGGCCAAGGCCCAATCTGACAGGATCCAGGGTTGATCCCCACACCACTGCCGATTTGATCCATATGCACTACATAAACAATACTATGGCAGTGAGTAACTGGGTGCCTATTGCACAGGTGGCATCGAGACCGCTGAGGTCTCTATTATGGATGATAGTTCACTTACCTGGTACCAAGAGTCAGTACGTGGCCACCAAGGCCTAGGTGTTGTTAGCACTGGATTGTATGGAGCCCCAGGTATTTGATTGGTGTGAAGGGGTTGTCCGTCGAGTTCATGCAAAGTTTAAAGCATGTAAGACTTGGACCCAAAGAGAGTTTGGGTATGGTACACTGATCGTCTCATTCAGACTAGAGCAGGTGCCAGCCATGAGGCCAAGAATGGTCACGAATGTGTTGGGCCCACGGGAGCCAAGATAGGCTCACTGGGCAGCTTTGATTCTACAGACTGGAGAGGGTCCAATCTGTCAATGTTTTATTGAGGGATTCTTCGAGTGGCTTGAATACCATATCATCATGATTGAAGGTTATCCCGACGCAGGGATGAACTATACAGGAGATCCAGAGTTGGTATTGCTCCCGGGCACTCAGTGGGGCCTAGATGGTAAGAGAGAGTGTGATCAGTGCATTTTTGAAGTATTTTTTAATATCTTTTGAATTTTTATGCAATTTTTTGTTTAACAGGTGAAAATGTATGTTGACATGAAGCTTTGTTTCTTGACACAGATGTGGCACCTGTCCATCCTGCCAGAGCCCCTCGCTATGCAATGCGAGGAATGCAACTACTTGGGGCTGGTGCAGCAGCAGAGGTTACAGAAGCCACCAAAGAGGGTGATTACACATAGATTTTGTAGGAGCTTATTGTAAACCTAGAGGGTTTGAGTATGGGTGTGCCGCCTCTTCCCATGAGAGAGATTCCATTCCGTCTACAACGACATACCGTGGGTGTGCCGGAGAGATACTCGGTGCCTCTGAGGAGGATAGCCAGAGCAGTTGTCTGCTATTTTGAGTAGCAGGCTCAGTAGGAGGAGTAGATAGATCTGTAAATTTCATATCAAGGTTTTAGCAAAGCCAATTTTTTGTAACACACTCGAGTTTTGGGAAGTTTTTTGATGTAATCTAAAATAGACACGACATATATATATATATATATATATATATATATATATATATATATATATATATATATATAGACACACACACACACACACACACATTTTGGTGATTTTGATCTCATGTGTTTTTTTTTAATGTTTATGTATTTTATGAAGTAAAAAATATATATATAATCATGTATGAATCTTTCTATAACAAGTGTGAAAAATGCCAATCCAACACATAATTTTCCAATGAATCAGCTAATGCATTAAATTCTCTAGGAATGTGCTCAAACACAATGGTTTGAAAGTGACGTTCTAAAAGTTGCACCCTTAAGAAATAACATAAAAATACAAGATGGCAGATGCGATAATGATTGTTTAACTGCATAAATACAATTTGGGAATATAACTTGACCATTATATTGGATATGTCATGAGATGCAACCTCCGTGAGGAGTTGGATAACTAACATATACTCAGCAATGTTGTTGGTGGCATTGCCCAGGAAGATTCCCCCGAAACCAAAGAGTTCTGACTCAGGTGTGTAGAGGACCCAAGTAGTTGATTGAATGTGCCTAGTATTATGACTAGCACCGTCTGCATATCCAACATATGATAAGGATGACGAAGGCATATGTGTAAAAAAAAAGAGTGTGTATGAGAAAAACTCAAAAACCCAAAATATCTAGAGACATCAAAACAAAGGCAAAACTCACATACATAAAATCAAAAAGCATATGCCTAGAGGAGAACTAGGACAAATACTTCTTCAGATAGAGCCCGTTGCGGGCTCCGTGAGTGAAATTCCATTACAGTTCTAAAGTTCATAAGCTCCTTTTGAGAGGACTTTGGTGACTATGTAAGGACCAAGCCATAATGGTTGAAGTGTTATTTCCCCCAAGAGGTCGTGTCTCTGATCATAGAGTAGAATGATATCACGCTCTTGGAAAGAAAGAGGCTTGACAAATTTTTCATATTGAGCATTAACTCGGTGCTGGTGAGCTTCGAGTGCTAGTGTGGCATCTCGACGAGTTTCGTCCAAGTGATCGAGCGAGAACAAGCGCTCTTATGTGCCAGTGGTTCCGGGTATGAGTTCAACAAGGAGCTTGAGTGATGGAATCTCACACTCGATTGGGAGTATTGCCTCCAGGCTGAATGCAATATGGAATGGCGTGAAGCCTATGGCAGTTTTGACTGACATACGGTATGCCCGTAATGCGGAATATAAATTTTGATGCCATGTGGTTTTATGATTGCCAACTAACCGACGAATCATGGTTTTGAGGATGCCATTTACGACCTCCACTTGACCATTTTCTTGCAGATAGTAGGATGAAGACTGATCTTGTCAAAGTCCTAGCATGGAAGTTAATTTCATCATCATATGGTTCTGAAAATGTGACCCATGATCTGTGACAATCGAAAGGGGTACATTGAAATGACATATGACCTGATTGAACAAGAACAGAGCGACGGTTTCTCCATCGGCCCTAAAAGTGGGAATGGCTTCTACCCATTTCGTAAAGTAGTTGACTGCCATGACAAATTAGTTGTGTCCGTTGACCGAAGTGGGGTTGCATGTAATGAAATATATTCCCCATTTAGCAAAAGGACCAATGGAGAAAACCAGGTGGAGAGGGGCGTGGTGAGCACACATTTTCTTCATGAAAAGTTGACATGGATGACACTTCTGGACTACTGTGATATAGTCTTTAAACAAAGTGAGCCAATAATAGCCCACACGTAATGTTAGTATGAATCTTAATTCCAAGCATATGAAAAAATACCACTTTAGTTGCACATAAAAAACAACCCTAACAACAGAAATTATTGCTAATATCTTCAGATCTGCAGTTAGTTGATCAAGATAAATGTTGTAAAAATCTATATCTATGCATAAGAAGACATTAAACAGTAGAAAAAAACAAGATTTACTCCATGCATCCAATAGACAACACAAGAATATATCAAATGAATTTTGTATTAATGGCACCAGGGAGGAAAACACAAGAGGGTGTTCCCTGTTCTCCTTAATGTGATGGGTTCTTGTAAGTCCTCAGCACTTCAAATCTAGAATTCCTCTCTCTTGATGGTGTAGAAAACCCAGACAAAAATGGAAAAATATGGCTATGATGGTGGATCAATAGCTAGACCAAAAGTTGAGATCCAGAGTGATCTTTAGGCAAAAAAAGGTGACAAATGAATGGAAAAACCCTTCTATTTATAACAAAATATTGAGTTAGTCTAGATATTGGTGTATAATTAAAATATTATTATCCAAATCAAGATCCAACATTTATGGAATATTTAATTATATTTGTTGGAGGGAAAAAGAATTTAACTTTGGTCAAATCCCTTTATTTGTAAATAATAAATAAATAAATTATTTATTTATCATTTTCAGGATGTGGTTGAGAAATAATAAATAAATAAATGATTTATTTATCATTTTAAGGATATGGTTGAGTAATAATCAAATAAATAATGATTTATTTGATTATTTAAGGGAGATTTAGTCATATTTAACAAAGAATATTATTTAAGTAATGTTTAAAAAATTATTCTTAGAAAATAATAAGATAAATAATGATTTCTCTACGTAATTTCCTTGTTTTGGGTTAAATATAACCAGGAATATTAATTAAACTACCGTTTAACAAGTTATTCCTTGAGGAAAGTCAAACAAATATGGATTTATTTAATGTTTTCCCATGGGGTTTCTTATTTAGACCATAAACAACTTAATAAAGGTGATTTACTAAGTTATTTTTCATAGTGAATGTGATTTTACTTGGGGTAAACTTGGTGTACTTGGGTCCATCTAATAACAATGAATTATATGACCAAAAAATGGTGTAATAGATTTCCACCCAGCGTGCGAGCATTAGGAGCTAATCGTATGACCGAAGTACATTGTAAGAATTCAATCACTAGACGTCAAAGGGGAAGTCAAAGAGAGAGGAGTGTAAGGTAGAACAAAGTGCTGAAAGAACTAGACCCTGAGGAGGTGACTTGCAGGTGCGACAAGTCTCTTTAGTGAGTGAGTACCTACTATAGGCGGTGGAGGAGGCATATCTATGCTCGCCGAGGGAATAGTACAAAAAATAAGGCGTCTGGAAAACCATGGGACATAATAATATAGGATATGCTAGCATAAACATGAGCCAGATAAATAACATGATAGTGAATCCCACATACATATTGTGCCTGGGATAACAGCCAGGACTTGTACAATAATATTTAATTACATGAGATATAAATGCAACCCAGATGCCCCTGAACATAGGAAAGGGCTCTGAAAATATGATTGATACATGCAAACAAAAAGGCGCTGCAAGAAACTGAGGCCGATATCATCAAATGTATGGAGTTGCATCAAAAGCTGTGATGAAGAGGTCATCCGAGTGTGTGGGGGGATACCTGTAGGGCCACCCCCTCATGAGGGCTGAGACATCTCACACACACTCGGGAATCACCGATGTCAGCTGTTGCATCACTGAACCATCGAGTATACTGATCTCGATCATGCTGAAAGGAGCTGGAGCTGAGAAAAAATCAAGTCAAAGGGAAATAAGGAGTCCCTTTGCCTGATCCAAGGCACCAAACAAGAGTGGAATCTGGAACCAAGGTACATCGCCCTCTAGACCTGTCTTCTGGAATGAATGAGCTGATGTCGACAGAAGGAGGTTCGCCATAGGTGAGGCAATAAGGGATCCTCAACTAGGGCATGAGAGAAAATAGTAGAGTGACTGACAGACTGACACCAATGATGATGATGAAATGGGGGGGAATGAGTAGCGAATGGATGACTTCCCTTGTTAGAGCATAAAGGGAATGGATGACATGGCAGCAACTGACACAACATCATGAGGGATAGGGGACAGTGGGACTGAAGGCCATAATGTGAAACACGAGAGAGGGACAAAGCAATGAATTATGTAGGAATATAGCGGGATGCAAAGGGGCTTGGGATAGACTCCATGAATGCAATAATGACTCAACTCGGTTGCTCTAAACAAGGGTGCCTCGATGGTGCTTCCACACAGAAAAGGTCCAATGGAGACCATAAAAACATGAGTATAAGATGGTAACTCACGAGGAAAGTTGACACAAGTGTGGACAAGTATGGAGGCAAAGTGATGCCCCTAGTACGAGTGTTACAAGCGACAAAATTCAAATTTGAGGAAGGGTGGAGTGGTGCTTCTTGGACAACATGTGTCCTAGTGAAGTATCAAATCACTAAAAACTAATAGATACCCATTTGAGGGCTTGGTGAGATATTTCCAATGGTATAGAAAGTTCATCAAAATGAGCTACGGTTTGGTCGTAGCAAGCGAAAGAAAAATCATGGGTTTTCTTTTAATAAGAAATTTTCCTTCCAAATTCACTCATTTTCCGGTGGAGCTGTGGTGAATGCCGGGAGGAGAGGAGGCCTTAAATCTTGTGGTGATTGTATCAAATAAATCGACTGTTGGAGTTTAAGATCCGAAAGTTGTAGGTAAGATTCCTAATCCTACTCTTTCATTTTAGTGGGTTGAAAGTTTAGCTTAGGTACCCAGAGCTCATGAATAGGCCAGGTCACACTTTCTTCATGCCTGTTCTGCGACCTGGGTAGTAGGTATCGGGAGAAAAAAATGCGACCTGTCCCAGGAAATGACCTGGAAAGTGTGACCTATCAGAGAAAGGGGGTTTCAATGCTGTTATGGGTTGAGATCCAGGATTTTATGGTTGAAGGGCATGGGTGCCCCCAAGCATGTTATGGACATGCCAAAATGTATTTAGAAAAATGGAAATCTAAACACATTTTAATGATGTGGTGGGCCACTTGTTTTCGGTATGGTTATGCAGTTTGATAAAGGAATTATAAAATACCAATCTCTTTTGGTACTGCATATATGAATCAAATGGACTTTAAGTTTCTGGGTTGGCATACATGGTGTTACTATCCCAAAGATAGTATTTGGGGATAACGAACTGATGTTCTTCCAGAAAATCCATAGGTTGGTCAACCATAATGTCTATGAGACTCGGTTGTTGATGTAATGTGAAATAATGATGAGGGGTATCATCCCTAGAGTGATCTGAAGTGATATGGGAATCTAGAGGTTCTTTTAAATGTGGAAGAATAATGGGACTAGAGTCGACATGACTAGATTCACTAGGAGAGTGGTGGAGAACTGTTTCTCCTGGTCTCTCAAATATGGGTGCCCCCTTACCCAAATATTGGGTGTCAATGTAATGGCCACAAGGTGCATGTGGTTCGAATGCATGGGTTCGATGTAAGGGGGGATAGATGAAGTCAGGAGTGGTGGCTACTTCCATAATGTCGTCACCGTAATAGAAGATAGGGTGACTGATGGAAGAAAGGCCACTTGACGCGACGAAGTTACCTTACTCCTCATCGTGAGAGGAAAGCTTTTCATGCACATCGTCACAAGGGGTGACAGAAGATTAAGCAGACAGAGGATCTACCGATGTTGCAACTAGGGAGGTTGCTGAAGGGAGGTCAGGTGAAACATCAGGGGAGGTGACTTCCATCAAGGGTCTCATGGATGATGATAGATAGCAGATGGAGGACCAAGGCCCCATTATCTCAACATCATAAGGGGGAATGTCAATGGGAGCATTTGTGTCCTCTGGCGTTGCCGAAGCAAGATGCGAAAATAAGGGAGAAGTTGACTCATTGCGCTCGACCTCAAATTGGCGTAAGGCTTCTAAAGAGGAATGATAATCTTCAAGGCGAGAACAAAGGTGAGTGTAGTGGCCATGGAAATCACACAAATCACAAGGGTGATTTGTGCGCAATGGTTTGAGTTTCGGGATTGAATCGGATATAGTGACATATACCTCTGGGATATCGGATTCTGGAAATGTCTCATTGACCATGTACTTGAGGTGACTTGAGATGAGGTAACTTTGAAAAAGTATGGGTGGTGTGGCTGACAACATCACAAAAAGCACACTGAATGGTACACTTTGGAGGCCGAGAAGGGGTAGGGTTTGTCAGGGTAGTTTTGTCCTTTGTGCCCCCTTGCGAGATTTTCCCTTCTTACCCAAAGCGGTTGCAACGGGAGTTGGTTCCTGTTGAGGTGACTGAGGTATTGTTGCAGCGGGAGAAGTCATAGGGATTGTTTGAACGGGGTCAAAGAAATATAAGGTTTGGGTTGACTAGGAGGGGTAGCGACTGGAGGATCGAGGTACCAGATGGGAATCCCAAGGGTTAGGTTAGGAAGAGAGAGGGTGGCCATAACAGGTATTGTGTACACTCCTGGTGGGGGAGCTAAGAATGGTATCTAACCAGAGGGGTAAGGAACAGGTGATATGGCTCCAAGATGGTTAAGGCTTGGAGGAACCATTCCAGGAGGATAGAGGGGCTCATGAGTACCAGTCGAAGGTGAAGGGCCAAGAGAAGAAGGTTTAGAAGGATTATCAGAGGACATCATGAAAATATGGTAATCGTGGGAACCAGATGGAAGAGGTTGAGTGGCCACCTGACCTTAAAGTGGTTGGGTAGCCACAAATCCCTGCTGGGGGAAAGGATCAGTAAGCACAGCCAGTTGACTAGGTACAGGACTGGGAGGAATGGAAGGGATGGCTTGTTGTCCTCTCAATGGTGCTTGAGACTCACATAACTATCACATCTATGGCAGAAGAGGAAAATCATGCGTATAATGACCATAAACACCACAAAAATAGCATGGCTTGTTCGTATGAAGAGGCCTATCTTTCTTGGGCTGAGTGCCTTATTGCTGGTTTCTAGTGTTAGGAGCATTACCTTGATTAGGTCCAAGATTACCAGGGGCATCTTGATTTTGAGTGCCTTTCCTCTTCCTTTTTTGGAGGAGGATTAGTTGTGCTTTAATATTCGTACACATGCCCCAGAGGGGGCGGTGGTTGCTGTTGCAGGGGTTGAGAAGGAAAAGGAGGAGGAGGTGCTATTATTCGAGGGGCTGGAGCACCACGTTGTGGATACAGATAAAAAGGTGGTTGGGTAGCAGTGTGGTAAACAGGAGGTTGGGAAAAAAGAGGAGGCATGCCGTATCCTAGATACGTGCTACCAGGAGGGGGAAAATTGCAGGAGGTGCTAGCCCCTCCCTGAGGAAAACCATAGCCAATGGGAGGTTGAGAATATAGATTAAAGAGAGCTCCAACGATACCATCAGGGCATGAGATGCCCCCGGTGAGTTGGCACCACTGGGTCTGGGAAGATAAGGTAGAAAGGTATAAACATAACCCGACTGAGCGTAGATCAGGTCATATTTTAATGCAATTTGAAGAGCAGCTTCTTCGGTTTGAGGAAAGTGCAATGCGACATATTTCTCAATGGGCGGCATGAGAGATATAAGGAACCAATCCATGTAGACATGGTCTTCTAAGGTAGGGGCTCGACATAGGCTCTTTCTTCTCTTCCATTCCTGAACATGGTCCGATAGGCGGGTCGCAGATGATTGAAAAAAAGAGGTCAAGAGTTCGGTACCAGTGTCATAACGAAGGGGAAGCTGGAAATAAGACAAAAAACCTTGGGCAAGAGTCAAAAAGGTGGTATGAGAGGAAGGGGCCTAATCTACATACCACTTAGAAGCTTCACCTGTAAGCGTTCGTTGGAACAACCAAAGACAAACCGAGTCATCGGTAATGGAATTAGATGAACACCACATGTGGAAAGATCAAAAATGATTTGAAGGATCTTCTCTAGAAAGAACTTAAAACTTTGGGATATCTGAAGGGAGCTTGGTTGGCATGGCAGACCAACTAGCGTCATGGTGTATAGGGTCATTTATCAACTGGTCAAAATCGAGGAGGCTGAGGCCCGCCATGAAGGGGAGCAGGGGTGCAGCTAGGGTAGTGTCCATTGTGGTCCCACTAGTGGTATTCCTGGCAGGAGGGCCGGGGTTTCCACTAGCATTAGGTCCTACACTAGACATAGTGAAGGTGGTAGGGGGAGAACCGAAGGTGGAACGAGAAGGAGAACCCAAAGGACCAGAAGAAGAGTCGGTGTGCAGACTCAAGGGAGGACTAACTCAAACCCTACGTGGAGGAGTAAGTCTTCCTACCGAAAACTGAGGATGACGGCCAAGAAGTCTCTGGGATAAATGCCTTGGTGGCACAATGGTGATGACACAAACATGACACAAAGGAAAAAGAGACTAACAAGGGCAGGGAGGTGTAGGATCAAGTGATTACAAGGGAAAATAGGTGCAGGATCAATTGATGTCAATGTTTTAGAGTTTTTTCTTGCCGGTGTTAACCAAGCCCTTTTTCACTTAGGGTGTGTGTGTGAATTGTGTAAATTTTAATTTTTAAACCCAGACGTTTGTAGAGAAAAAGAAAAAATTGGGATGTATAGCTATAAATAACCTGCAAATGACAGTATATGAGCCTGCAAAAGAGAAAATAAACAGCTAATAATGCAATAATCTAAACCGAAGGAGGCGGGCTTCTCAACAACTAGTTTATAGGTGAGTGAAAAAACTAATCAAAACACACTAAAACAACCAATCGATCTAAGGTCAGAAGGGACAGGGATCTAAAGGACAAAATCTGCTGGAAAGTGGTGCAGAAAAAACAACAGATCTGAGGAAAAACTGTTGTAAAAAGATGTGGTGAAAGGCTATCTCCAGGAGGGAAACAGAGTGAACCCTAAAGGAAAACCCAAACAAAAATGAATGAGGAGATTTGGATGGATAACAAGCCGATCTGAAGTGGATCTGAAGGTAAGGTATTAGATATGAAAAAATCACTAAAGACTTTGAAATTTCAGACAACCTGCGGCAACAAAAACTCTTCCACAAAAAGTGGAGGGTACTGAAGCCCTAGGGGGTTAGTTTCCCACTTAGTTGAGTAAAAAAAAACAAGTACAGGTCCAAAACGGGTAGAGATGGAGGTCAGACAACCCTGAACAGAGGCTCAGAAAAACCCAGAAAACTTTCAGAAATATCCCTGCAAAAAGTCCAGGTCACAAATTCTAACCTGTTTTCAGCAGATGTCATACTTTTTTGGCTATAAAGTGTGCCCTGGAGGTCCAGGTCGCAGGTTTTGGGCTGAAAAGTGCGACCTGCACTTCCGGCACTCTCAGCAGCAGATTTAAGAAAAAGTTTCCGTCTCAACTGTGGTTGATGTCTCACCTGCGCAACAGGCCCGAAAACACACAGAAATTAGAATTTTTATCATTTTAGGGTTTTATAGGTTAAAAAAAACATCAAGAAAAGAAAAAACAAGGGACTAAAGAGAAATCCTAGGGTTTGAAGTAGCTGGATATGCAAGGATCAGAAAAATGACAACGGTCGTAATCATAAACCCGTGTGGAGTCGCCAGTTGTTTGTATTAATCTTAATTCCAAGCGTATGAAAAAAGACCACTTTAGCTGCGCATAACAAATAGCCCTAACAACATAAATGAATGCTAATATCTTCAAATCTACAGTTATTTGATCAAGATAAATGCTACAAAAATCTAGATCTATGCATTAGAAGGATTTAAACAATAGAAAAAAAACAAGATTTACTCCATGCATCCAATAGATAAGACGAGAATATATCAAATGAATTTTGTATTAATGGCACTTGGGAGGAAAACACAAGAGGGTGTTCCCTGTTATCCTCAATGGGATGGGTTATTATAATTCCTCAACACTTCAGATCTAGAATTCCTCTCTCTTGATGGTGTAGAAAACCCAGACAAAAATGGAAAAATATGGCTATGATGGTGGGTCAATAGCCAGACCAAAAGTTGAGATCCAGAGTGATCTTTAAGCAACAAAAGGTGACAAATGAATGGAAAAACCCTTCTATTTATAAAAAAATATTTAGTTAGTCTAGATATTGGTGTATAATTAAAATATTATTAACCAAATCAAGATCCAACTTTTATGGAATATTTTATTATATTTGTTGGAGGGAAAAGAATTTAACTTTGGTCAAATCTCTTTATTTGTAAATAATAAATAAATAAATGATTTATTTATCATTTTAAGGATGTGGTTAAGAAATAATAAATAAATAAATGATTTATTTATCATTTTAAGGATATGGTTGAGTAATAATCAAATAAATAATGATTTATTTGATTATTTAAGGGAGATTTAGTCATATTTAATAAAGAATACTATTTATGTAATGTTTAAATAATTATTCTTAGAAAAAAATAAGATAAATAATGATTTATCTAATTAATTTCCTTGTTTTGGGTTAAATATAACCATGAATATTAATTAAACTACTGTTTAACTAATTATTCCTTGAGGAAAGTCAAACAAATATGATTTTATTTAATGTTTTCCCATGGGGTTTCCTGTTTAGACCATAAACAATTTAATAAAGGTGGTTTACTAAGTTATTTTTCATAGTGAATGCGATTTTACTTGGGGTAAAATTGGTCTTACTTGGTGTACTTGGGTCCATCTAATAACAATGGGCTGAGGACCAAAAATGGTGTAACACACAATATTTTATGGGTAGTAGCCATGCCAGAAAGATGACCGCTGCACGCCCTCGCATGGCAGCCATTTAATATGCGTTCTGCTTAATCAAAAGTGAGACAACGTCAAAGAATAGTATCGAAACCATGACGATATAGAGTATCATTTAGTACGAGGTAGTGTTACTCTTGGTGGCGATTATGACGGCGTTCTTCGGACATGAGAGTTGGGCGGAAGCATTGATTTTGGAGGTAGACCAAAATGTCTCCATACCAAGGATCAGAATAATCGACTAAGTAGATGGATTCATCAGGAAATGGATCATGAGCTACATCTCTTGGGTCGATTCTAGGAAGGTCCAACAGTAATTTGACAAAGACTAGAGATTTCTTTGCTTTGGAAGCAGTGAATACCAAGTCAAATTGTTGGAGGATCACTATCCATTTGGAATATTTTCCTCCAATAACTTAGCGATACAAAATGTGTCACATGGGATTCTCCAAAGCAATAATGGTAGTCTGACGTAGTAATATATAGTGTCAGAGTCGGGTGACAGCAAAGACCAGTGTGAGAGAGAGTTTCTCCACATGTGAATATCGTAGTTCGGGTCCGATGAGACTTTTTGACAAGTAATATATTACATGTTCACTATCGTCATCATGAACTTGAACCAGAACCATGCAAAGTGAGGATGGTGAGGCTACCAGGTAGAGGAGAAAGTCACGTGAATAATTGGGGGCACTTAGAAGTGGGGAAAAAAAAAGTTCTTGTTTCAAGGCATCAAATGAAAGTTGAGCTTGGTCATCCCACAAATATAGTGTTCCCTTCTTTAATAAGTGCATAAATCCTTTCGTCATCTCAGCATAGTTTACTATGAAACGACGTAAAAAGTTTTCCTTCCCTTGCAAACATTGGAATTGCAGAATGGATTGAGGTGCAGGGAATTCAATGATTGCCTTAACCTTCTCGTGATCAACCCTAATCCCATGCTTGGAGACAATAAAACCCAGAAGGCATCCAGACTCGAAAAAAAATACGCACTTATGTAGATCTAGACGTAAATTGTAGAACCTACACTGAGCGAATATTTGTTTTATATGCACGAGGTGATGGGATCGCTTCTTGGAATGAGCTGGAAGGTCATCCAAGTAAGCTTGTACAATATGCCTGATGCTGTGAAAGGCGTAGTCCATAGCCCTTTGAAAATTTTCTTCTGCATTCTTTAGAACGAATGGGAGTTTACGATATGAAAATGTGCCCCAAGGATAGATGAAGGTGGTTTTATGCTGGTCATATTTTTTAATTGCAATCTGGTTATATCTCGAGAAACCATCCATAAAGGACAAAGACTCACATTCGGTGCAATCATCAAGGATATGATCTATGAATGGCGTAGGATATTTTTCTTTTGGAAAAGTGGCGTTCAATTCACGATAATCAACACAAACTCGAATGGTGCCTTGTTTTTTGTCTACGGGGACTGGATTGGAAACCCATTCTGTGAGAGGAATGGGATAGATAAAACCAACGTTCAGAAGTTTTTCGATTTTAGTCTTAATGACAGCCGCTTTGCGTGGGTGGATAGGTTGGAGCCTCTTTCGAATAGGTTTGGCATTATCATAAACCTTGATTTCATGCTCGACGATAGAAGGATCTATGCCAGGCATTTCATCATAAGACCATGCAAACACATCGCGGAATTCCTTAAAAAGGGATGTGAAGCGTGTAATTTCTTCAGGATTGCAATCTGCTCCAATATGAATATTTTCCACGATAAACATTTTGACTGAGATATCTATGAGCAAGGTTTTAGAAAGGTTTCCCAAGTTCCCCTCTGAATTCTTGATTCAGGTGGATATCGGTGGCCACCCACCTATTCCATTTGGACCAGCACCATCAATTCTTGCAGCTTTTCACATTCAGCACAACTTACTATTTTTAGCAGGTTTTCGGGTCCTCCACTCTCGGAGCCGTTTTGGGGGCTTAATGATCCAGGTGGATATTGGTGGCCACCCATCTATTCCATTTGAACCCCCATCTTCAGTTCTTTCAATTTTCAAGTTGCAACAAAACTTACTATTTTTAGCAGTTTTTCGGGTCCTGAACTTTCGGAGCCGTTTTGAGGCCCTAAACGACGTTTTTTGGGTATCGTTTTACCAACAAATTTGATCATCAAATTTGTCCCGAAAGTTGTAGTCCTCGGATAGATCTTTCTAACGAGCTATTGAGCGCATCAAACGAAGATCGGGTGCCAAAGTTACGCCCCCGGGAAGTTGAACCACCAATTTACCCAAACGGGCGCCCACAGTTTTGGCGCCTCATCTCCTACGGTTAGGTTTTTGGATGTTTCGGATTCTACATTGTTTCTCAATAATAAATAGGCCCTCGAGCCTCATTGTAACTCAGTTAAGAGGTCTATAGCCATCACATCTCTTCTCAGAGATTCGCTACCAGCACCCTAGCTATTTTATTTCCATTATGTTTGTAAGCATATTTCTGTTATTAATGAAATGACGCATTATTTCCGTTGCATCTCTGTATTTATGGTTATGTGTTTATTTTGTTGCGTTCCTGCATAAATCTGGATCAGTGGTATCAGAGGCGGGTCTGCTCTTTCTTTGCTTTTCTTTGCATGTCCCCAACGCGGTCAGGGTATAAGGAGTTAGGGCTCGATCTGGTTGAACCCTTGCAAGATCAGCCTTGCAAACCTCGACGATCTCCCATGGCGGAAGAAAAGAAAGACGAGAGAGCAGGAGATCCTATCAAAATACTGCTCGAGGAGGCCCTTGAGAAACAAAGGAACACGATTATGGATAACTTTTCTCAAATCCTTCAACGACTGCCCATATATGGCGCATCTGCATCCAACAACCACTTTGGAGGTGCCACTCCCTTCAAGGTATAGGTAAAATTTGAAATTCCTATATTTGAAGGAAAAATAGATGCAGACGCCATAAACAGATGGTTAAATTTTCTAGAAGGGTATTTCTCGGTCCATGACTTCTCTGACCGAGAAAAGATTATTTTTGCACTCCTCAAAGCTGCCCCCCATGTCAAAGATTGGTGGGAAACCTACCGTGATCAAGAGGGCGAAGGGGAACCCCCTCTGTTCTCCGCCACACCCACTTGGAATTTGTTCCGAGACGGCATCAAGGAATAATATTACCCCGTGGGGAGCTATGAGGACAAATACATCCAATGGACCACGCTGCGGCAACAAAAGGATCAAGATGTGCACGAATTGACGAATCTGTTCCATACCCTGCGCACAAAGTTGGGTATTAAAGATTCGGAGAGACATTTTGTGCTCAAGTACCGCGGCTGTCTGCACAAACACATTCAGGAGGAAATGGAGTTCCTTGAAATTACATCACTTGGCATGGCATATCACTATGCTGCCAAGATCGAGAAGAAATTTAAGCAGAAGAAGCGAGACTTTGGATCTGCAAATCTGAAAGGTGCCCCCGAACCAAAGAACAAGGGGCAAGGCCAAAGCAATGCGACTTAGAAAAATACCACAAATCCAAAGAAGGACACAGGGAAGTGGTGTGACTTTCATAACAGCCCCACTCACAACACAAACGAGTGTCGGGCCAAACAGTCTTTGGTGGCCGAACTAAAGGCACCCGAATTAGATGCATTTTATGATCCTGAGTTAGAACCAGACAAAGGCAATGACAAAGGGAAGCAGATCATTGATGCAGATCCCAGTGCCATTGTTGCCACCACCAAGATCCAAAAGGAGGGTCCAGAGGATTTTTTCTCAATAATAAATAGGCCCTCGAGCCTCATTGTAACTCAGTTCAGAGGTCTATATCCATGACATCTCTTCTCAGAGATTCGCTACCAGCACCCTAGCTATTTTATTTCCATTATGTCTGTAAGCATATTTCTGTTATTAATGAAATGACGCATTATTTCCTCTGCATCTCTGTATTTAGGGTTATGTGTTTATTCTGTTGCGTTCCTGCATAAATCCAGATCAATTCGATAGTTTGAACAGTTGTGTAAACAGAGGAGATGATCTCAGGTGGGTCAAAAGATGGGATTTGAGTATTTATCGCGTCTGAATCGAACATCAAAGCGCGATGGTGGAACTCTCCCCAAGGTCATTCTTCCAGAGACATGATCTCTTGAATAGCTTCGTCTGTAGGTAGGACTTCATCGAGGAGATCCTTAGGAAGAACCGTGATGGGTGAGATGTTTGTACCATTGGTAAAAACCATAACTGTGGAGGGTTCAGATGTAATCTGGATGGCTTGATAAGCCAACTCGGTTGGTGAGAGCGGCATTTGATCTCCATAGTAATCAATTTCTGAAGGAGCTGGTAGGATCCATGGGTCAATATAGATATCCAAAGTGGTAGATATCATTACAACCATATGTGGAACCTTAGGCGGCAGGGGAGGAAAGAACCTCACCAGGGAAGATGCCTTCAGAAGACCGGTACCAATACTGATGTACAAGTCAGGAATGCCTCCTATTAGGGGTACAGTGCTACTTGGTAATGTGGCATAATCAGGAGTACAAAAGGATAACTGATCCACTGTGACTATTTTCCCATCCAATGGAAAGAGGATGAGTCGAAAGACCGAAGAAACAATGGTAGTCATTGCGTATGACCAACTGTGACCCAGCAATAGATTATAGTCAAGATGACGATCTACGAATTTTATGTCCATCGTTATCATTTTCCCACTAAGGAAAATAGGAAAGCTAGCAAGGTAAACTTTTGGGAGGAAACTGTGGCCATCGAAATATTTAAGGGAATTCGAAGGAAAAGACAAAATGGGAGAACCCAAAGCGAGCTAGCAAGTAGTTGAAATTATGCAGGTTGAAGCACCTTCGTCTATGAAAGTACGATGGATTGGTCTCCCTTTCAACACAACTTGCACCTGGAATGCAAGTTGGTGTGAGAGGCGAGGTTTAGATTGTTCCATTTCAAATATAGCTAGCGTAGAATCCTGGGGGTCAATCCCACCAATGGCCAAAAGCAAGGCTTTCCTTTGTGTAGGGCAAGTTTGCAATACTTCGAGAGCAAACATAGATGACGGTGCCTACACCAAATCTTCTACGATATTGTATTTTTGGGTGGCATGTGTAGAGGTGTTATGAGTCATGCATCGAAGTGTCCCTTTAGGGGGATGAATTGTGGGGTTAGCAGTGGGCCGTTAGATATGAAAATCGTTGGGTGGCGGTGAGTTTTAACTCGTACCAAGTTCTTGACTATCAATGACAGTATTTCCATAAAGTTTGGCTCGTGTTTGGAATTCAACACTTTCTACGCCATAAATGGTAGACGATCCTTCACCGGGAGGATGCATACCACCATTGCCCCTTTGCGGGGGTTGATCCAGGTGGATATTGGTGGCCACCCGCCTTTTCCACTTGGGGCCCCACCATTGTCTCTTTCAGTTTTTTTCAAAACATACTATTTTTAGTATTTTTTTGGGTCCTGAACTTCTAGAGCCATTTTGAGGCCCCAAACAGAGATAGTATGTGGAATTTACATCCCCAGGAAGTTGAAACACCAATTTACCCAAACGGGGCCCATAGTTTTGGCGCTTCATCTCCTAGGGTTAGGTTTTTGGACATTTAGAGTTCTCCATTGTTTCTCCATAATAAATATGCCCTCAAGCCTCATTGTAACATAGTTCAAAGGTTAGTAGCTACCACATCTATTCTTAGAGATTCGCTACCAGTGCCCTAGCTATTTTATTTCCATCATGTTTGTAAGCATATTTCTGTGATTTGATATTAATGAAATGAAGCCTTATTTCTGTTGTATTTCTATGTTTATGGTTATTTCTATATTCTCTTGTGTTCTTGCATAAATCTAGATCAGTGGTATCAGAGCGGTCTTCTTTTTCTTGATCCTTATTTGCATGTCCCCAACGAGGTCGGGGTATAAGGAGTTAGGGCTCAATCTAGTGGAACCTTTGCAAGATCAGCCTCGCAAACCTCGACAGACGCCCATGGGGGACGAAAAGAAAGATGAGGGAGCAGGAGATCCTATCAAAATATTGCTCAAGGAGGCCCTCGAAAAACAAAGTAACGCAATCATGGATAATTTTTTCCAGATCCTTCAATGACTACCCACCGGCAGCACATCTGCATCCAACATCCACTTTGGAGGCACGACTCCCTTTAAGGTACAAGTAAACTTTGGAATTCCCATATTTGAGGGTCAAATAGATGCAGATGCCGTAGATAGATGGTTGAATATATTGGAAGGATATTTCTCGGTTAATGACTTTTCTGACCGGGAGAAGATTATTTTTTCACTCCTCAAAGCTACCCCCCATGTCAAGGACTAGTGGGAAACCTACTATGAGAAAAAGGACGAGATGAAACCCTCTCTATTCTTAGCCATACCCACTTGGAATTATTTCTGAGATGCCATCAAGGAACAATGCTATCCCTTGGGGAGCCATGAGGAAAAGTACATACAATGGACCACGCTGTGGCAATAAAGGGATAAAGATGTGCATGAGCTAATGAATCTGTTCCATACCCTGCACACAAAGTTGGGTATCAAAGATTTAGAGAAACATTTGGTGCTAAAGTATCACGGTTGTCTGCACAGATACATTCAGGAGGAAATGGAGTTTCTCGACATCTCCTCGCTTGGTACGACATACCAGTATGCTACCAAGATTGAGCAGAAATTCAAACAAAAGAAGTGAGACTTTGGATCTACGAATCAAAAGCAAGGGAAAGGTGCTCCCAAACCACAGAACAAAGGACAAAGGCAAGGCATGGCAGCCCAAGACAACCTGCTAAAGACACAAGCAAAGAACAACACCACAAAGCCAAAGAAGTACATGGGAAAGCAGTGTGAGTTTTATAAGAGCTCCACTCACAACACAAGTGAGTGTCGGGACATGCAGTTGTTGGTGGCCGAGATGAGGGCTTCTGAATCAGATGCATGCTTCGATTCTGAATCAGAACCTGACAAGGTGAATGACAAAGGGAATCATATTATTAATGCGGAGCCCAACGCCACTGTTGCCACTACAAAGATCCAAAAGGAGGAACCAGAAGATCCACAGGAGTCAGAGCATCTCTTCCACTCCCAGATGTGGGTAAAGGGTTCCCCATTACGGTTTATTGTCGACAATGGGAGCAAAAAGAACCTCATTTTAGCAGATGTCATGAAGTAGGCGGGCTTGCCAACCACAGTGCACCCACAACCATACACCATCGGGTGGCTTCACCAAGGATGGGATCTCCGCGTCAGCCAACAGTGTTGCCATCCCTATAGCATCAAGCCCTTCATAGATGAGGTATTGTGTGACATTTCTCCTATTGATGTTTCTAATGTATTATTAGGCAAACCATACTTGTGGAAGTGACATGCTATGTATGAGTCCCGACCTCGCGCTATTATTGTTACTTTGGGAAATAAATTGTACAATATACTAGAGGTACCACCACCTCCCACTATCTCTTTGGTTACTACAAAACAATGCAGTAAGCTCATTTCCCAAACCATGAAATCTATTTTCCTGATGATCCACCCCCAGGGAAAGAAGAAGACTGTGGCCACAACCTTGAGACATGGCTCCTCTACACGACAACAATAAATGGACAAGGTTGTGGAGGAGTTCGGGGAAATATTCACCTCACCCACAAGGGTGCCTCTACACTGTCAGGTCAAGAAATCCATTGACCTGACCCCAGGCGCGTCGCTACCTAATGGACCAATCTATAGGTACTCTGTTATGGAGAATGATAAAATCAAGAGGCAGATTCAGGAGCTATTGCAGAAAGGTCACATTCAGCCAAGGTCATCGCCCTGTGGGAGCCCTATCATGTTGGTACAGAAGAAGGATGGGACTTAGAGACTCTGTATTGATTATTGGGCGCTGAAAAAGATCACTATCCGGAATAGGTACTCGATCCCATGGATTGATGAAATTTTGGACCAACTCAAAGGGGAAAAATATTTCAGCAAGATCAAATTGAAGTCTGGGTATCACCAGGTACCAATCGAACCCTCTGATGTGTGGAAGACTGCCTTCAAAGCCAAGGAGGGCCTTTTTGAATGGCTCGTCATGCCTTTCAGATTGACAAATGCTCCCGCAACCTTCATGAGGTTGATGGATGACATCTTGCATCCATTCACCAACTCATTTGTAGTGGTATACTTGGTTGAAATTCTAATCTTCAGCCAAACTTGGGAAGAGTACCTCCACCACATTCGAGAAGTCCTCCAAACACTGTGGCAACACAAGTTGTGTGCCAATTTTGAGAAGTGTACTTGTTGCATGACCCAGGTTCAATATCTGGGATACATTATTGATGAAAGGGGGGTGCATGTGGATCCAGCCAAGATCCAAGTAATTCAGGATTGGCCAGCACCAACCACCCTAACAGAGCTTCGCAACTTTCTTGGTCCTGAAAATTTCTATAGCAGGTTTGTGTTGGGATTCTCTCATATCACTTGGCCCTTGAGTCAAGTCACCAAGGGAGGAGCAAAAGAAAAATTCTGTTGGTCGGAATCTCAACAAAAGGCGTTCGTAGAATTGAAACATTGCCTCTATTCTGCCCCAGTGCTCACATTACCAGACTTGCAACAACCATTTGAGATTGAGACAGATGCCTCTAACTATGAAATTGGGGTAGTCCTTACTCAATAGGGGCATCCAGTGGCATATCACAGTGAGACATTATCCGACACAATTAAAAAGTATCCCACTTATGCCAAAGAAATGTATTCCATTGTGAAGGCTTGTCGACAATGGAAGCATTACATTTTGGGGAAGGAGACAATCATCAACATAGACCACCGACCCCTACAGTTCATATAGACACAAGGGAAGTTGCAAAATGATTGCCATCAAAAGTGGTCCACATATCTGCAACAATTTTATTTGAACATCAAGTACAAAAAGGGTAGCACCAATAATGTTGCAGACTACCTCAGCCGACCACCGATCGTGACCATAACCACTGTTCTCAACTCTTGTGGGCATGAGACATCTAATTGGCCGCTTCTCTACAAGAGCAATCCAAAATTAAACTACACATACAAGACACTCTTGGGGGGTATGCAAGTTCCAAATTTTCACCTCCAAGATGCACTATTATGTCACCTGGGACAACTTTGTGTTCCTTCAAGTGAGCATGCCAAGATGATATGGGAAGTGAAAAACAGTCGAGTGGCTGGGAATTTTTGGGTCGAGAAAACAGTGGCAGTACTGCAGAAGTATTTCTATTGGCTGAACCTTCGACAGGATGTCGGGAAGTACATCAGATCCTGCACTTCTTGCGCCATTGCCAAACTGACCATCAAGAAGCAAGAGCTCTATACTCCGCTACCTACCCCTATTCGACCTTGGGAATCCATCTCCATGGATTACATGTTAGGCCTTCCTTCTACTAAGTATGGAAACGACTGTGTTTTCATGGTCGTCGACAAATTCTCAAAGATGGCCATTATGGCAGCCTGCAAGAAGAATATCACAACAGAAGCCACTGCTAAACTCTTATTTGAACAAGTGTGGGTGCACTTTGGGATCCCACATTCTATCATATCAGATCGCGACAACAGGTTCCTCAACACATTTTGGTCCAGCCTCTAGTCAATATTGGACACCAAGCTCACCAAGTCCACAAATTTCCATCCCAAAACTAATGGCCAGACAGAGGTCATCAACAAGATGATTGTACACATTCTGCGCATGTACAGTTCAAATAACCCACACACATGGGATGAGAGCCTTCCCTATTTACAACACAGTTACAACCGGGCTCTCCACAGCTCAACCGACCACATCCCCTTTCAGGTGAGCTTGGGTTTCCAACCGCTATGTCCCATTGACATAGCCATGCCATTTGTAGTTACTCAGGCCGATTCAGCTCATCTCTAGTCTGAAGCTGACAAAGAAAACAACTTCATCGAGCGCATTCAGCACATCCGCCAATAGGTTCATGACATATTGGACAGAGCCAATGCTAAGTACAAGCAATGACATGATCAACATCGGGTGCCACACAACTTCCAAGTGGGTAAAAAAGTGTGGCTAAATTTGTTGGAGCACCTCACTGGACCCCACTGCAAGATTTGTTGCTCCGATATGGGCCGTGCACCATCACCAAGCCTATAGGTAACAATGCCTTCGAGCTCAGTATTCCACCATTCCTTGGTTTTCACCCAATATTCAATGTAGACTACCTTCGTCCCTACTTCCCACCTCTATTGGACACCTATGACATTGCAGAAGAACTCACACCAAAAGAGTTAAACCCAAACTGCATGGAACAGGCCACCACCAACTATATCATGGACATGCAAATCAAGAACACTCGCCGACAGAAGATCCAATTGTATCGGGTTGTCAAAGCTGGCCAACTCCTCAACCAAGGCAAGTGGTTCACCAAGGACCAAGTTCAACAGAAGTTTCCTCATCTCATGGAGGAACTCAACACAATGGTGACCATTGCTTCCTAAGGGGGGAGGAATGATCTAGGTGGATATTGGTGGCCACCCGCCTATTCCACTTGGGGCCCCACCATTGCCTCTTTCATTTTTTTTCACAACTTACTATTTTTAGTAGTTTTTCGAGTCGTGAATTTCTGAAACCATTTTGAGGCCCCAAACAGAGATAGTATGCTGAAGTTACGTCCCCGGGAATTTGAAACACCAATTTTCCCAAACGGCGCACATATTTTTGGTGCTTCATCTCCTAGGGTTAGGTTTTTGGACGTTTAGAGTTCTAAATTATTTCTCCATAATAAATAATCCCTAGAGCCTCATTGTAACACAGTTCATATGTCTGTAGCCTCCGCATCTCTTCTCAGAGATTCGCTACCAGCACCCTAGCTATTTTATTTCCATCATGTTTGTAAGAATATTTATGTGATTTGATATTAATGAAATGAAGCCTTATTTCTGCTTTATTTATATGTTTATGGTTATTTCTGTATTCTGTTGTGTTCCTGCATAAATTCGGATCAGGGGTTGTGGTGGATTTGCAATCACGTGTTGCTGTTGCTGCTGTGGATTAGGGAAGGGATTATGAAGGATGATAGGTGTCCTCCCAGATTCCTTGTTTTTAATAAAATCTGTGCATTCCTGTAGCCTTGGACATTTGTATGTCAAGTGGTCCTCTGCATAGATTCTGTAAGGAAATTTCATGGGTTTCTCTTTGCCTTTGTCATTTTTAGCAGCGTTTTTCTGATTCAGATTATTCTGATGATCTGAATGCTCTTCCGAAGAAGAGGAATTTCCGAATCTATGCTGCCAAAAATGGAAATTTCATGTTTGCCCTCGGGTCTAACCAAGGAGGAATATGCTGACTATTCGGACCATAGGGTTTGCCCATCAATGTGTTACCAATAGGATAAGTAGGAATTTGTTGATAAAATTTCCCTGTGGGTGGGGTTGTAGGAATGTATGGTTGTTGTCCACATGGTATATTGTACTGGGGGGCTAATGGTTGGTTGCCCCCAGCATAAAAGTTTCACCCTTGTCCAAATGGATTTTGGGGTTGATTTTCCCATATGGACGCAATAGAGCTAGCCATAGGCATGCTGCTATCCGCATAATTAAGCAACGGCATAGATCCTATACCAAAATTTTGACCACTTAAGGGAACAATGTTAACAATGGGCTGTCCCATTTGTCTGTATAATTGAAATGGTACCGAAGTTCCCCCACTCATATGTGTGTTGGTGACACTGCCCCCTGGCATGATAGCCAAGGGGTTTGAACTCAACAAAGGGTTTCAACCGAAAGGGTTGCTAAAAGGAACCAAAGTAGCCCGACTTGTGGGAGTAGGTACCTTGGGTCTTGGCATAGTCACCGTAGGAGTAGGTCCCGAAGGATTCAAAGACCTACTAACAGTTATGGTGACCGCAGTGCTGGGACCAGGCATAGGCTGGCTACTGGGGCTGCCGATTAGTGGCATAAAACTGACTACCGATAGGGAATATGGTGGCAAACCTGGGTTGGCTGCCATCAGCATCGACCCCATGTGTGCCGGTTGTGAAATGGATGTTGGTGCAGTCGAAGACATATCTTAGCTTAGTGTAATCTGAACTAACACTAGCACTGACGAATCATTGAGTGGAGGATTGCAAGGAGGTATGACTCCTTCCGTAAAAGGATCCTCTGGAAATTCCATGTGACATGGTGCTATGTGAAAATTAGGGGTTGTCACTAGTGACCGCTCTTTCGAAGAAGGCATGGGCTCACCGAGACTCAACTCCTCCTCCAGTGTCAAAGGAGGGAGACCTCACTGTTGTTGAGACAGACGACGAGGGTTGAAAGATGCCACAGTGACCTATTTATTTTTATCAAATTTTTATTATTTGTGATGTATTATAAAGTCTCAGTGATAGTAACCACACACTTAAAAGGGAAAAAAGAAAAAAGGACTTTTTAAAATCAATCAACAAGCAGCCAGAACAGGGTGGCCCCATCTGAGTACTACCATTTTTTGGAGATGAAACCCAACATCATAGTAGCATACAGAGAGGGTTAGTCATAAACACAGTTATGGTTACTCTAGAGCTTTGCCTGAACCTTAGACAATAGGTGTAAGCACTCTTGTGAAGATGAGTACCCTCCTAAAGACTGAAGACAGAGTAGATCCATCTGTTTTAGGTACCAGGATAGTTCGTCCCAGTCACCTCGTTTAAGTCCCTAAAAATTTTGGCCACTAAAGATACCTCAAATCATAGACATCATCAGGGGGTTCACGGTCATAGACAACACACTATACGGGCAGAACACCTAGATCCCCAATCTAGTTTCAACATCCCCGAATGGAACCCCAATATATAGCATGCCCACTGAATGCACTTGAAGGTGGGTTACCTTATCATGCACCCTGGTGTTGTCTCGCACTTAACTTTGGTGGTAGTGGAGTGGTCTTGATAATATGAGTGCAGTAGGATTTCACTTATTAATGACTCTAGTCTCAATTTTTGAGATCTTGGGTGATTTTCTCACTTCTCCTACCCCAAGATCCTAGCATGAACTACTGTTGGTGTGAACTTATAAAAATTTATATGATTAATTTTATTATCGCTTGATTCTTAGTGTACTTGATTATTAGTCTTGCGAAGGGGGAGTGGACATATGAAATGTGATGAGACTCTGACTCAAAAAACGATGCAAAAAATGTGCTCTAAATATTTAATTTTAATGAAGAGTTTTTCTATAAGGAGAGATTTCTTTCAACATCCATGCACCAAACATTCAAATAACACAGTTCAACTTTAAAGATTTAGACATCTATCTATCCTCTCTTAACAACCTTTTAACCAAAAAATTTCAGAAATAATGCAGTTAAGTTCAGAAAACTAAAAAGAAAATTTCTTCTTTCAAAAATCAGATGTGATTGACATTTAACTTTTCAAAATAAGAACAAAAAGACAAAAATGCTAGCTGGTAAAAAAGCACAGGGATCCAGAAAGAGTAGCTATTATGATGGCCAATAACTCCATATCCAAAGGGGAAACACAACAGAGGTGTAAATAGTTGTCTTGGCTGGGTAACACTGGAAAGCAGAGGTTGCAGAGCGTTAATATTGATAATAACGCACTGTATCTGAGCAAAGACCATGTTAAAATGCTCTTAAACACTTACAGGGGAAGCGTTAGTCAGGGTAAAGCTGCATAGATGGCTAAGCAGGGTCTCATCTGGACTCTGTGATCTTTTGAGATGTTCACTGAGAATATAAGCTGGTCGGAAGGATATGTGAACAGAAGGAAAAATGGAAAGTGATAGGAACAATATGGAAAATTGGGGTTTACTCCCCAGTGGAGTCGCCAATTCTGCTATAGGGTAATATTCTTGGTGGTGGTTACTAAATATCCCTCTCAGCGCTTTCCGGTGCCCGAGTCAGATAGGCAGATTAGCTGTAAAGTTCACAAAGAAGTTGCATACATGTTCATGCTAATGTCTATAATCAACAAAGTAAGACGGAGAGATTACCTCTTTATTGATAGCGGATCCTATGGAGAACAAAAAGAAATGAAGTAGAGATCTTTCTTCACCGACTCCAAATCTAGATCTTGCAATCAATCAAAGCACCCGTGTAGTCTCTACAACGGTATAGTTCGTTATTGATTAAAATAGCATATAAGAAACATGAAACAATACAGATCTAAGCCATTCATATCATGCTACAAAGACTATTGAAAAAAAATTGTGACACTGATGCATCGAATGGACAAAACATATACACTTCTATTGATTTATAAAAATGAGGATTACAACCGTTGGTTGCACCAAGCCCTCCTTAGTCTCCCAATTCCTCTCCTTATTTCTCTATTTACGAGTGTGATGATTCTCAAGGTAGAAAGCTCTAAATGAACTTCACCGATCTTCAAACCTCACACTACAACAATGAAACTATGCTCTACATATATTCACTCCTTCGACCTTAGACCAAGAGCCCACAACTCCATTTTATAGAAGATGGAGAGGGCAAACATTGCCAACCTATTAAAATAGTTTGTAATGGGAAAGATCATGATGTTTCCATGTTATTCCATGCTTTTTCCTCCTTAGGAGTCCATTTGTATTTGGAAAGGCCTAATAAAAGGTTTGTACCTTTTAGTTTCTATTTGAGAAAAGCTGGAAGTGCCAATCACTTTTCCGCAAGATCTTTTCCCTTTTCACACTCAAACACAGATAACGCTGCCCCTTGGGAAAGATAAAGCGTTACCCTAGGTACTAATGCTCCTTTTACATGTATCAAGTGTGTTATAACGTTGTCTAGATTCTTCTAGGGTGCGTTACCTTGGCAGAAATGGGTCTTGTATAGGTCATTTTCTTCCTTCCATGTCACCTTCTCCTCTGAGCTGATGATGATGTCGTTTGTCCTGTAACAATATTAACCTAGCCTTTCTCTCTACTTGCATACTTACATAGCTATTGATCACTTTCATCATGTTCAACTCTGTCGACACCTAATCCTTAGGGATTGGGAAAATATTTTGTAAACATGTACATAAAAAATGAGAATATGAAGAGATCTTGGAATTTTAATCCCAGAGTCTCTCCTCTATGTGCATATATTAAAGTTATTATTAATGGAAATTACAATTCTTCAAATCACCAAATTTTCCCTGACATGGTATTAAAGTGAAAGCCTCAATTTTTCTTTCCTCTACTTTATTTGTAACTCCCATGACTACAAAAATCAGTTCCTCTACCAAAACACTACCTCTATCCTTGGTATTTGTCTGTTGGAAATGCTAGAAAATTTTACATGTGTTATCTATCTTCCCAAACATTCATTCTTACATTGAATCACATTCCTACATTGAATAACCATTATAGGTGTGAGAGTAATCTATTCCTCATTGCATTTAGTTCGATGTGTAGGGTATGAGTGGGTATTTTGGTGTATGAAGAAGAGAAATTTGAACAATCAGGTTTATGCGTTGGACATACACCATTGAACTTTGGTATGTGAAAAATTTGAAATGTATGAACTTTGGTATTTGCAAACTCTAGTATATATGAACTCTGAAATGTATTGCACGTGTGTTTCATTGAACATATATGCATTGAAACAATGACTTAAGTGGAGCTCCATGTATTGTTCATTATCTCTATGTGTTTAATATCAAAAATATTTGTGCATTGAACAATGATTTAAGTGTGTTGAATAATAATTTAAGTGTGTCGAGCAATGAGTAATTTATGCCTCTGCATTGTATTGAAATAATTGTTGAGGGTTTATTTTATGTGTGTGTAAATTCATATGTGTTGAATTATAGTTAGTGCATTAAATAATTAGATAAATGAATGTGTAAAATAAATTATTCATGTGCATTGAAGATGCGTTAAATTACATGGTTGAAATTTGAATTATATGGTTGCACTGAAATTGTTTATAGAGTGTCCTTTTGTGTATAAAATATAGTTGTTGTTGGATGCGGTGAAAATATATGTTTGTTGGTGTATTCTCTGCACTTTATATTCTCTTCTCTCTACGCATATAATAGTAGTTTCTTTGTTTTCTACACATACAAAAGAATTATTTTGTTGTTTGGTTACATGCATGTGCTTGTTGGTTGATTATATGTTGCATTCAAGGTCATTTGTATGCCATATTGGTGTATAGATTATGTTGTGTTTGTTTTTAGGTCGTTCCATTCATTGATATGCATGTTGAACCCTTAAATTTCTTCATGAATGATCATATTGCAGCATTTTAACTATTCAAGGCCCAAAACACTCAAAGAATCATTCACTCATCCCCATAGTTGAATTAGTTTTCACTGGGAAAGATAACTACCATGAATGGTCTATAAATATAAAGAATACTCCCATTTTCAATGAAATATGGAAAGGTATTTGCGAAGGAGAAGGTAGAAATTCTCCTGAAAATCCCAATTTAGAAAAAAAACGCACCATATGGGAGAACAAGAACAAAAAGGCCTATGCCTTAATTGCCACATATGTAAATGAAGAGGTGATTCATCACATTGCACCATTAATTGAAGATTATTTGGATGAATTAGCTGCTCGTTCTCGAAAGAGAATAGATCATCCTCATCATCTTCATTTTATTCTTGAGCGACATCGTTATTATAAAATTCGGTTGAATCTGAATAAATGTGTTTCGCTGTTGGAGCAGGGTCTCCCACACTAATGAAAGCTGGTCCAATTTTGTATTATTTTGATTATATTTAGTCTATCGCAGGGGTGATAGGGCGGATACAAGCCCCAATACGTTGTAAGTTGGTAAATAGGTAAAACTAGGACTCTGCAAACCACAGTTTTCGGATCATGGTAAGTCTAGGCTAAATTGGTATAAATATTAAGTCTTTTTGAGTCGATAGGTAGAAGATGAATAGAAGTGAATGCTAAGTGCATATTTTTAGTTTTGGGTTTTGGGTATTTGGGTCGGACTCCTGCTGGCTATGTGCGCGGAGATCCTTTGTCCTGCTGTGTGCGGACCCTGCTGGCTGTGTGCGCAGGTGGGATTGGGGTTATGTAAGACTCTGCTGATAATATATAAGAAGTATTGCTGGTACTTGGTTTTGGATCTATCTGTTATATGAATCAATGATTTATGTTAGATATATGATAAGGTATGAATGATCTATGTTATCTGCTGTGTTTATTTATAATATATGCTATCTGGTCTACTATGCGTACTGTAATTTATATCTTTGCTGGTCAAATGCACATGGATGCTAACCTAAGATCTAGATCTATAATACTGTGTACACCAGTTATCTATTTAAGCCTAAGAAATAGCCCTGTTCCATAGATATTTTGCGTTATGTGTGGCTTGGCTTACTGGGTCTCTTTCTGGGTGTGGAAACCTGGTTCCAACACCCTCCCATACTGCTTCAGGTGAGACTTTGACCAAGCTGGTCAATGCCAAAAGGGCTAGTAGTATAGGGGTTTGTTGGAAAACCTTAATGTGCGAACCTGGGTTAGGACCCCTAAAGTCAACAAATGGTTCCGTTACTGGGACCAGGAACATTTTGACAGATCAGGGAATGCCAAGGCCATATTGGAAACCTGAAAAGAAAGAGCTTGATGAATGGTTTGAAAGACAATTTCAGGAATTTGCGATAAAAGAAAATTGCAGTACAAAGATAACTATGGAAGAGTGGAAGAACAAATATATTTTCATAGAGAGCTACATAATATTATTTGTAACAATAATGGTCATACTTCAGGAGTGGTTGGCCAACTTAGTTGAATTCCAAATGTGCTGGAAGGACGAGCGAGTTACGCAGTGGACCCCAGAATGAATTTCGCAGCTATAGAAGACTGAAAATACTATCACCCGAATGGTAGATCACTTGGTGGATAACGTACTAGGAGGATTTGTGACAGAATTTGTGATTGATCAGTCAGTATCCTATTCTAAAGCCAAAAAGTGATTCTTTAAAGGGTTCCATGGTAATTTCCCGAAAACTTTACCACTGTTAATAAAGATCTTGTTGTGCGAGAAAAGTATCTTGTGTAGCCATATGCCGTGAATTAATTTCGACCAGAACAAAGGTACTACGCGTAGCAGGAAGTACTATAGAACCAATCGGGAAGGAGATCGGGCTATGTATAGCCCGATAATGGATTTCGCCACATTCAAACCTCCATCAACACCTCCATCGAGCTCTCATCAAGGAAAAAACTCCCCACCACCCCCACCAACAGGTGACATGGTTGCGCACTTAAAGCTCCCAACCTTCAAAGGTGTAGGCGATGAGGATATGAATTGGTTCTGGTTTTTTGAAAACTCAGTATGGGCTACACAAAAATTACTAAGTGATGTAGTGAGACGGGCTCAGTTATCCCTTGCCTTCGAAGAAAGGGATCTAGATTGGTATATGGGGTATATTGGGCAGAAGGAAAATGCAACTATTGATGAAATTAAGGCTGCACTAAAGCAACAATTCAAGAGACCTAAATCCTACTCGTATACAACAAATGAACTGAAGGATATCAATCAAGGGTCATCTGAGTCTATATGGGAAGCAAATAAACGATTAAAGAAAACAATCAGAGAAGGTGGATTCCAGTATGATGAGAGACAACACACAAAATGGTTCATCGCTATGCTGCTACCTCACCTACGGATACCTATGGGGTAGCAATCTATCGAAACACAGGAAAAAGCATTGGAGGTGGCTATGAAACTTGAGCCTGGCTCGAGAGATGACACTTAGTTGGGAGTACACCAGATTCAAGGTCAGCTAGAAGCAATGCATCTAGAGATTCAAAACTTTCACAAGGAACGTGGACAGGTGGTTAGCCTAGACAGATGGTGCATTTGGTGTTGAGTAAATGGTCATACCAAGGATAAATGTCCACTACCGACTACATATACACTTACTGGAGTACCTATTACCTTACAACCTAGGGAGGCTACAGGGTCAAGTGGAGCGCAACAGTGGTGTCGGTTCTGCAGATCGGTTGGCCATGATGAACAAAATTGCTGCACATATGAGCTGCTAACGGAGTGAGGGAGCCTATTCTGGGTTCAGTTTGACCTAACATCCCCCAGATCCCCATCAGGAGTAAGGGGATTCCCAGGTCTAGGTAGGGAAGGAGGCCAAGGAGGAAACGTTAGCTGAGGGTGGGGCCAACTCATCTATTACAACTGTGGGGAAATTAGTCATTTTGTAAGAGACTGCGTCAATCCAACTAGATAGACCTGCTGGTACTGTAGACAGTTGGATCACTCGATCAAAGATTGCCTGATTCTAATAGCTAAGGTTCAAGAAAAACATCAAAATACCACACATAATGTGCAGTGGGTAAAGGTAGATCCGCGAGAGATAGGGTCCCCTAGTAAGGCACGGAAGTGAGCAACCGCTAGCCCAACAACACAAGTAAGGCCGTAGCCCCCACAGGAAATCAGCTTCATTCCTGGAAGGGAGGAAGATTGTGGTACATTACTCGCACCTAATGAGGAACAAGGGAAATAGATCAAACCATTCCAACAAGTATGTATGCAGCTGCTACGCCATCAACAAACCACAGAGAATATTCAAACTCTACTCAAGGGGTTCGATGGCTAGGCCTACCTAGTTGCGCAGGTATGAAAATTGCATAAACAAAAACACATAGGTCGGGAGATTTGATTGACTGTGCAGATTGGGGATTTTAAGATGGATAAAGTCGTTCTTGACTTAGGATCTGAGGCGAATGTAATTCCTAAGTAGACTTGGCAGAAAATGGGTGAACCTCCACTCGAGCGGACCACCACCCAGCTGTGCATGGCTAATCAGCAGATGATAACAACTTTGGGGAAATTACCAAAGGTTATTATAAACATCGCTAGAATCAAGGTACGAGATGATTTTAAAGTTATCCACACCATGGGAGATACGGATACCTACCCAACACTCCTAGGCCTAGATTGGGCCATGACTACAGGTGGTATCATTAATCTGAAGGATCACAGTATGACATTTGAAAAAAGGGGAACATAGGTAACAATCCCACTAGACCCGATGGACGAAGCACGACATACAGATAGAGTGTGGCCATACCAGCTAACTATGAAGGATGGACCGACTGGTATAATCTGGCGGGAAGGGGACTCCAGTAGAGGGTCGTAATTCGGGTCACCACACTTACAAGATGCATCTTCATTGCGTTTTATGACAAAGGACCTCCGAAGCATATCATCCGAAGTAAGAAGTCTACACCAGTTCCACGGGCTTGGTTCCCTTAAAGATTTTTTACAAGCATTCGAAGGAGAGGTTCCGCGAGAGCACCGGTTCGAAGCCCTTGAACAGGCACTACGCGGTGTGCTGGCACAATGGTGGGAGATACATAAGGAAACTGTCCATGAATGGGAAAAGTGTTGGGATATGATGGTCTTGCGATTTGAAACACCAACAGATGTACAAGACAAGACCTCCTTGGAGTCTGATGGCCCCCATGAAGACAGGACCATAGGGTACATAGATAAGGGACTTCAGCGAAGCTCTTATAGGGGTATATCGAAGGAGGAATTTGTAAGGCCAGTGGGGCTGCACAATGGGGAATTTAATAACATACCCCACCAAAACTCAGGTGGAGGCCAAAAACAATCCTACTATATGACTGAAGGAACATATCAGTGCAACCATTGGGTACATCCAGTATGTACTAAAACTGGTTTGGTAGTATGTATCATGAACGACCAAGCTATGCAGCTTCCTTTGGAAAAAACTAGGCCAGACTGCCATAAGTCAACCCTCCCTAGTTCAACAGCCCCTATGAAACAAGATTGTGTTGGGGTGGCAGGGGCAGAACATGGCAGACACGACCGCTACACAAAAGGTATGAAAAGTAGCTGTTGGAACAAGGGACTCTGATAACAAGGAAAATGTACTATTAGTAGGCACAACCAAATGGCCATTAATGAAGAGATTACAGAAGATTTTTTTACAGTTCATCCAATGGCATGCCCCAAGAAGGAACGCCATTACCATTAGTTACCTACGAGAGTTGTCCGTAGGAATGGGCCGGTAGCTCTGTTGGGTTGTATCATGTATATAAATGGCCTACCTATTCTATATACTACATACTCTTTTATACTATCTTAATCTTACTCTCTCACCTTGCTCCCCGCCTCTTGCCAGTAGGTGTCCGTTGTATACCAATCAGTAAACCTACAACAAATATGGAAATAGCACCCAAGGACGAAGTAATTGAAAAATTACTGGAGTGCTGGATTCCTGGATGGTAATGCACCAGGGGGGCCACCACACCAAATGCAGAAGCACTCACCTGGGAGATCCCACCGACCATCCCCACCACATTCGCGAAAGGCACTACGCATCTACTAGAGACTTTTGAAACTGAAGCTGTAACGAGGTCATAGCTTGCGCTCATTCTGGATGAAGGTAATACTACTGATAGCCATGGCATAGAGTGGCCGAGAGAAGACGAAAAAGGGACCCAAAAGACGCCACATGCTCCACACAAGGATCATGACACCGCGCTCACTCTCACTAGTAGTGACCTCGTGCAAATTATAGGCGCCATCACCCTGACCACTGGGGAAAACTGGTCCGCAATAGGCACTAGTAAATTTGGCCCAATTTCTGATGGCCACTTTGTCGCTATTCTGACACATAGTCGTCGCAAGAGCGACAGTTTGAGGCCGGAAAAAACGTGGTTCACCATTACATTGCAATTCCGACACTTCAATAAAGTGTCGGAAGAGCAACACTTTTTTTGATGTTTTGCAAAGTGTCGCAATACCGATGCTTGTGATCTGCAGAAGTGTCGCAATACTGAAGTTTTATAACTGTCACAATATCGACGTCTTATAAGTGTCATAATACCGATGTTTCATAAGTGTCACAATACCGACGAAAGGCAAAAATTTTCGTAAGTTGAAAGCGTCGGAAGACCAATGCTTATGAAGCGTCACAATACCAACGAAAGGAAAAAAAATTTGTAGGTTGAAAGCATCAGAAGACCGACGCTTAAGAAGCGTTTCAAGAGCGAAAAAAGGCAAAAAATTTCATAGGTTGAGAGCATCGAAAGACCGACACTTAAGAAGCATCGCAAGAGTGACGAAAGGCAAAAAATTCGTAGGTTGAAAGCGTCGGAAGACCGATGCTTAGGAAGCATCACAAGAGCAAAAAAAATTAAAAATATTTAAAAAAAATGAATTAATATACTGAAAAATTGAAAATGTCCATATGGCATACAAATTTTGTTTAATGTCTCCCCCCCAAAAAAAAAGATATCATTTATCAATGCAAAATATCCTCTTTAAACTGGACAGGAAATTTCTTAGTTATACATAACAGATGTCATTTATAATATATAGAAGACTAGTAATTGATCCATCATCCTATTAGCAATCAATGGGAATATTTGTCAAATGAAGTAATAACGAGAAATCAAAGCAAGAAATGTGATATGGACAACCGTAACCAAATATTCTTAAACATACCCCCAACAGTCTCGCATCAGCCATGGATTTGAATTTTGCACTGGTTTTAAAATCACTCTTAAATGGAAAAGTCAACACATAAATAATTTTAACCTGTGTTTGCCTAATGGAATGTCATGAATTCAATTGCTAAAGCCTTTACCAAAGTATATAATGAGTATAGAGACCCTAATGTCAACAGACCATAACACATTTGATAGTTTGAATTTCAACCTACAGTTTTGTATTAATCCTTTGTACAACGTTAAACAGTGATAATATATAAATCACCAACAATTTGCTGGTGCAAGTTTAAGTTTCCTGTAATGAATGCCTTACTAGCCAACTCCACAATACAAAAAGTGACACAAGGTTTTGACCAAATATCTTTCTTCACTGAAGAATAGTTTTGTCAAAAAATATCTGTCTAGAAAATACCTGGAAAACAAATGGACTTGTGAACAACCAAAATCTCAAAATACCATGTGCTTAATCTTAGAAGGCCTGCAAATTCGCAGCTATCATTTTGTGCTACTTAACACATCACCTTCTTATATTTTGATAGCATATGCTCCACCATGAATCAGGACCACCTTGAAACCAACTTAGTATCTACGTCATTCAAAAAGGATGTAATTAGTACAGGCATTTCATGCATCATGACACTTCTAGATTAGTTTGATCTCTGGCATCCCGTGAAATTTCTTTGGTAACCAAAAAAGTTCCTTTTCCGACCTCCAAAGTTTCTTTGTTGAATCAGATAGTTTGTTTGTTTCCCACCCGCCTGAGCCTGCTGTGCCCTCATCCTTGCTCCTTCATGTTTGCAAAAAGATAATCAAGATTCTGTGTAAAAAAAAAAATGAAACTTTGCTTCAAATGACATAGATTGCAACAACACAAGAAAACTAGACTTGCCTTGATGATTTCCAATAAAGGTGTTTCATTTTAAAATGATAATGGGAAGTCACTTTCATATAAATAAAGCAAGAAAATAGATAAGCTGTTGGCATGGAGAAATCGGATTTTCTACAGAGATTGTTTATTTAGGCCTTGATCAGAGGGTTCATTCCAGTAAAAAACATCATTATCTAATTTTTGAACCTGATCTTAGATGATACATTCCCTGATTTTGAACAAGATGACTCGGTGATGGAGTTATACTAAATCCCATAAAGGCGGTTTTTCATCACTATGAATTTAGCCTACATTTTAAAATAGACAATGATTTCTTCACACGAGAGTGACTTTCAAAAAATTGTAAATTGCAAAATGAGGGCCCTCCCATTGGAAATTCTACATTTTTTCAACTAAATAGTACTCATTTTCTTCCTCTCTCAATGCAAAACCTTTACACAAGCTTATCTCGGGTTTATTCCTTGACAATACTTCAGACAAAATAGAACTAGTTCCAACCTGTATAATGTTGGGAGGATAAAGTTGATGTTTCTTGAGGACGCTCAAAGATTGTCATTATTTTTACAATATTTTAGGTGAATACTACACCAATATTATGATGAACACTTTTCCCTCTACTTTAGCCCAAAAGGCAGATTTTTGTCATTAATATCTACAGAACCTAAGGAGTAGTGCAAGGAAAGGTTTATGTAATGGTGAGATGACCTGCTCTAGAAGGAAACAATTTGAAATATCTATAGAATATCTTGTCACCATTCTCCATATAAGGTGGAATATATTGAATTAAGACCATGGAAGCTTAAATACCAAATCAGCAACAGTGCATTAGGCAAGGAGAGCTTTTCTCATCAATGGACAATGTCCTTTCTTAATTTTTGGATCCATATATTACCTCCAAAGCATCTCAGAGATGTGTCTAGATTTCATGGTAAAGTACAAATATGGAGGAATCAATGTTATTCAAACTAGTGTATTTTGGAATGTTCATGGGCCAGACAAACATAATTATAATTTTGCAGGAAAACTTGGTGATTTTTTAAGGCCAATACAAGGAATATCTGAATTTTCAAATTTAAACATCCATATAAGATAGCTTCAAAGGTGACCGAGCACTTTTGTATAATTTTAGGGAGATTGATGTCAATATTTTGAGGCAGATCTTTAGCTTTGAAGGATTATAGTCAACAACATGAAGTTTCGAGCTCTTTTATAACCTCATCTTACTCTCCTGAATCTCAGATGCCAACCTAATTATCGAACTTATTGTGAGCTTGTGAATGGCATAGTTCAAGAAAACAAGATACAAAAAGAATGCTTGATTCCTGATGAGGATGTAGTAGGTAGTTCAGATCATGTTAACTTGGATGAAATTCATGACCTGGATGGAATGCCACTTGAAATAAATAGTGTTCTTGCATTTAAGCTTCTTGAAAAAATGATGGAGAAGCATTGTTAGCCTACTGTAGATATTTATAGTGCCTTAATTGCAGGATTATGCAAATTAGGCAGAATTCTTGAGGCAGATTAGCTGATAAAAAATATGTTAGAGAGAGGCCTCTATCCCAATGAAGCAATTTTGAACAAGTATTTCACATAATCCCAGTCACACTTTACACTTGTCAATTCATAATCCTAATTGGAATTTATTTTCAAGGTTTACATACTAAAGATCAAATTGTGATTTACCTTAAGCTTCATGTTCACTAGAGTTATCTTTCACATAAGGTCGTGTGTCAATTTAAGATTATATGGAATATATTATTGCATATTATAAACTAGATTTTCCATTTGATTCAGTCTAGTGTTTGAACATAGTTACAAACATATCCTAGACTTATATTTTAATCAAAAAGTTGGAATTCTTTCAAGTTTTATATACCATTAACCAAAGCGTGGGTTAACCTAAGATTTCTTGAAGAATTTCCCTATCTTCTTGGGTATAATTCCTTTACAGAAATCTAGAAATTTTCCTTCATTAAGTATCATAAAGCCAGAGTCGTCCTTAGAGTAATATCATTATACCTCACTGAAGGATGTTTTAGGTGGCCTAAGGCAACTGCAAATTGATGCAAACACTTACCTGAGAAATTGGACAAAAGTCTTGAGAAAGGTATGCAAAATACTTCAGAAGCCACCTATGTTTTTCCTCCAAAATATCTCCCTCAGAGGCTTTTTGACCACAATTGGGGTTTCAACTTTTCCTTGTGGTAAGTGATTCTTGAATGCAGATTCTTGTTTGTAAAAACATGATAAAGGTCCATGGGTTTCAATCTTTACTTTGTTATATCTAACTTGAAGGAAAGGTAATTGATTATTAGTTCAATTCGAAAATACTTTATAGGTAAAATATCTCTTGTATAGGTACTGTAAGGGTCAATCCTGTGTTTAAAGGTAAAGAGAGAAGGTTCGTGTTAGCCCTCATTTTCCCTTACAGGAAGACCACTACACTAGGCTAAAAATGAATGAGGCACAATTAAACTACCTAATTAAGATAGGGATATCAACTTTTTATACCCTCCTAAGTGGTTGGAGAGAGTGATTATCTAGTCAGTGTCCATATCTTTAAAAAACTTAAATTCTGTAAAATAAAGAAAACTTAGTGTTCTAGTTTTTGTATTTCTATAGCAAGTAGACCAACATGGAAGAAAAGAAGAAAAAAACTTTACTTGTCTTATTCTGACTTCAGGGAACCCAGAAATAGAATCATCTGTAGACTCCTTTCTCACGGGAGCTACACTACATATAACAGTGTGCAAAGAACTCAAATATTATTTCTTTTCAATATTGACTTTGTTCGTAGCCCACAGGATGGGAGGCACAAGAGGTAAATAGGTGATTCTATAGTTCTCAATCAACCAAAAAATCTCCACGAGATCAAACTTATATGGCACAAAAATGGTTAATCTGGATCCAAGAAACACACAAGAAAAAGCTACAAGCCCATATATATGAAATATGGGCACCATACCCAGGAACGAATCAGTCTGATTCTGGGTACTATTCTCAGGACTGAATCCCAACTGCTTTAGCACAATGAAAAAATAGCAATCAGATTTCTATCGGTGGAAATGACCCATTTTCTCATTCCAGTAGTCCTAGAGGAATATAGCAGTGTGGCAGTATCATCTTGCTAGATTTTAACAACAGGGGTATGGGTAAGATTCGAAGTGAGGAGCTTGTGTAGAGTAGAGATGTAGTTTTGGCCTGTGGGAGGCTAATTCAGATGAAGAAGAAGAAATGAGAAAATATGGTGGCAAAGGCCAACACGACTGCCGAGTCTCTGGCTTTCTTAGCTAGCTCAGCTGCGGCATTTAGAGGATTTATGGTCGTAATGATGGCTCCAATGGACAAGATAGCCATGTAGATTATGGGAAAATGGATTCAATTCGGCGAGAGGAGGATTTTTAAACCAGCGGAGAGTGACTTCATGCTCTGCCATAATCGGAGGAATGTGGTGGTTTTCCCAGTGACAGACTCGATGAGGGCTATTGGGCCATTGTGGCGAAGGATACCTAAGTGGAGAGATACAGGTATTCATCTTGGAGAAAATCTACTGGTTTTCACTTGCTGTAGTATGTTTGGTTGGAGCTACAGTATCTACTGCGGGGAACGATCTATAGACACATTGCTCTATGGAATTCTGGGTTCAATATATGAGGAAAGAAGAAAATAAATTTGTGTGCAGGGAAGGGAATTAGAAGATGGATGGAATGGAAGGGAATGGGACTAGGTTTTCATGGTATTTATAGTACGATAAAATATAGTACAAGAACGATGGCCTGTGACACTGGTTCTGTTCATACCTAAGAGATAAAATACACTGTCTAGGAAACTGGATTGAGATCGCAGTTGGGTATTGTTTCCTTGGAGAAGAATATCCAAGGTAAAGACACCTGGATCAGGCTTATAAGCTCCCATAGAGGTCACTGAAAATTTGTTTCATTAGATCGGCTTGGTAATGGTTACATACAGAAAAGCCTTCCAAGACCCTGATAAACAAAATGGGTATAGACTCCAAAAATCCGCATATTTTCATTTTATTAATGCTCCGAATGTACCACCAAAGGTAGTCCCAATAGAACAAATTACAAGCAGACCCATGAGACAAGATCCTGAAAAAAAGCTAAAAATCCAACCTGCAAAATTCTTGTTGTATTGAAGAATAATAGTACCTATTTTTGGAGTTGTGGAGTTGAGAGCAATGCAAAGATCCTCAAACTTTCAATGGTGCCAGGCTCCATATCCATGAGCATGGCTTGAGGCACAAATCTCCTGCATCCTTCCTCCAAACCTGAAATAGTATGGCTGCATCCTTCCTCAAAACCGACGACAGTATGACCGCATCCTCCCTCCTTCCTTGGAAAAACCATGCAACTGGAGGGAAATGAATGAGGGAAATTAAAACTTTTGATATTTGAAAATTTTTGACATTTTGAAATGAAACACGTGTGTTTTTTTTAAGCCCACTCAAATTAATTTAAAATATATATATTTTTTAATAATTATAATAATTTTTAAATAATTAAAATAGTTTCTAAATAATTAAATGTTTGTTTATTTTGATTGTTTAAAAATATTTACAATCAAAAAAATAAAACATATCTTTTGGAGAAGCAATTAAAATTATATGAGTAAATAATGGACTTATTTTTGCATATAGTAATCCTTCTACCCTACTAAATCATCATGCTTTATTAAAAGGTGTTTTAAACTTTACACTATTAAATTATGTTGTATTTTAAATATTGCATTTGCAACCATGATAAAGAATCATTAGAGTTGTTTATTCATGTAACACTCTCAATATGCAAGGTTTTTTATTCATGTAACATGCTCAGTAAATATCCTTGCATATTGAGAACATATCTAATTAGTTGGAGCCTGTGTTACCCTTTATTTTGGCATATGGTTAACACTAGTGAATTATCCATATTTAAACAATTTGATGCTGGGAGGTTTGATATAGAAATGTTAGCTATGTTGAAGTATTAGCATGTTAACGTCTTCTCTGTGATCAATAATATTCTCACAATGGTCTTTGTGAGGATTCGTTGAAACTGTTCAATTAGATGCAACATAATGGGATGACACTCGATAATTTCACCTTTTCCACTAATTTTGTAGCATGTGCTAGTTTACGATGCAGTTCCAATATATCATCATCATTATAGTTAGGTTGGACTCAAATATATTTGTGGAGAATTCTCTTGTTTACCTATATACCAAATGTTTCAGCATACAATAGGGATGATTAGTATTTGATAATATGTTTTAATAGAGGGAAGCTAGAGTGCAGCGTGGTAGGGTAGGAGGCCTCTTGATGTGTGTCGTAGCCCTTTAAGGGCTTGTTTGGTGACTATGGGGAGGATCCTAGGGCTGCAGAAAGATAGATCATGTTGTGCCCAACACTTATTTAACTCAAGGATGAAGTGTTATTCCATCTTAGGTGTTCTAAAGATATTTATAAAAGATCTGAAGTATTACAAGGGGCTTTGATATTTATTGAATGTGTCCTAGGAGATGACTCCAGGGAAATGCGAAAATCCTGAGAACAGTGCAAGACCTAGATCCATCAAATGGTTAAGAATTTGGGGGTTAAACGGATATGGATTTGGGGGGTTAGGGGTTAGGGAGGATTTAAGCGCATTTAGGGGTTAGGGGAATATTAATTATGAGCTAGTGGTTAAGGGATTAGGGATTGGGGGCTTAGGGGTTAGGGAATTTAGGCGTAGTTAGGGGTTAGGTGAACAATGATTTAGTGGTTAAGTGATTAGGGATTAGGGGCTTAGGGGTTAGGGGAAGAGACTGGTCATTCCAGATGCTATGAAAGTGTTGAGGCTTCAGCCAGGCCACAAGTATTGTCTGTTAGGAAGGCTTTCCAAAGAATTTGGATGGAATCACTATGAAACTATTATAGAATTAGAAGAGAAGAGAAAGGAAAAGGCCCAAATGAAACTGATACAGGTGCCCTCAAATGAAAAAACGCAACCTGAATGCGCTTGGTCGGGCGCCCTCACACGACGTGACACGACGCGCCCGACCGAACGATCCCACAAGGGAGAAAACGGAAAATGGGCCACCCAAACATGTACAAGGCACTCGGGCGGTCACAAATTAGTAAAACTGATACAAGCACCCTTGATCGAAACGACTCGACCTGAACGTGCCCGGTTGGGTGACCTAATCACAAGGCATGACACGACGCACTCGACTAAACGATGCCACATGGTAGAAAATGGAAAACGGGCTGCCTGAATGTGAACAATGCACCCGAGCCATCATAACTTAGCAAAATTGACATGGGCGCCCTCAAATTAAATGATCCGACTTGAATGCGCCCAGTCGGGTGACCTCACATGGTGCGACACGACGTGCCCCACCGAATGATGCCACATGGGAGAAAACGACAAACGGGCTGCCTGAACATGCACAAGGCACTTGGGCAGTCACAACTTAGCAAAACTGATACGGGAACCTCAAATGAAACAACACAACCTGAATGCACTTGGTTGGGTGCCTTCACACAACGTGACATGACGCGCTCGACCGAATGATGCCACAAGGGAGCAAATGGAAAATGGGCTTCCCGAACGTGCACAAGGCACCCGAGCAGTCAAAACTTAACAAAACTGATACGTGCGCCCTCAAACGAAATGGCCCGACCTGGACGCGCCCGGTCAAACGACCTCACACGTCGCGCTCGACCGAATAATTCCACAAGGGAGAAAATGGCAAATGGGCTGCTTGAATGTGCACAAGGCACCCGGGCGATCACAACTTAGAAAAACTGATATGGGCACCCTCGAATGAAACGAATCGACCTGAACATGCCTGGTTGGGTGATTTGATCACAAGGTGTGACACGACGCGCCCGACCGAATGATGCCACATGGGGGCAAATGAAAAATGGGCTGCTCGAACATGCACAATGCACTTGGGCGGTCACAACTTAGAAAAACTGATACGGATGTCCTAGAACGAAACAAGCCGACCCAAACGCGCCCAGTCGAGCAACCTCACACAGCGCAACACGGTGCACCTGACCGAACGATGCCACATGGGAGCAAACAACAAATGGGCCACCCGAACGTGCACAAGGCACCTAGGTGGTCACAACTTAGCAAACTAATACAGGAACCCTCGAACGAAACGGTCCGACCTGAATGCACCTGGTCAGGAGACCTCACATGGCGTGACACGGCGTGCCTGACCAAACGATGCCACAAGGGATCAAATGGAAAATGGGCAACTCAAATGTGCACAAGGCACCCGGGTGGTCACAACTTAGCAAAACTGATACGGGTGCCCTTGAACGAAATGACCTGACCCAAATGCGCCCGATCGAGCGACCTCACACGGTGCGACATGGCGCGCCCAACCGAATGATGCCACATGGGAGAAAATGGCAAACAGGCCGCCTGAACGTGCATAAGGCACCCGGGTGCTCACAACTTAGCAAAACTAATACAGACACCCATGAACGAAATGACCTGACCCAAATGCGCTCGATCAGGAAACCTAATCACAAGGTGCGACATGGCGTGCCTGATCGAATGATGCCACATGGGAGAAAATAGAAAACAGGCCGCCTGAATGTGCACAATGCACCTGTGTGGTCACAACTAAGAAAAATTGATACGGGCGCCCTCGAATGAAACAGGCAAACCCGAATTCGCCTGGTTGAGTGACCTCATACTGTGCAACACGATGCGCCTGACTGAACAATGCCACATGGGAGCGAATGGCAAACGGGCCGCTCGAACGTGCACAAGGCACCCGGGCAGTCACAACTTGGCAAAAATGATACGGGTGCCCTAGAACAAAATAACGCAACCGGAACGGGCTTGGTCGAGCGCCCTCACACAGCGCAACATGGCGCACCCGACCGAATGATGCCACAAGGGAGAAAATGAAAAACAGGCCGCTTGAATGTGCACAAGGCACCTGGGTGGTCACAACTTAAGAAAACTGATACGAGCATCCTCGAACGAAACGGCCCGACCCGAACACGCTCGGTCGGATGACCTCACACGGCGCGACCAATCGAACGATGCCATAAGGGAGTAAATGGCAAACCAACTGCTCGAACATGCACAAGGCACCAGGGTGGTCACAACTTAGCAAAACTGATACGGGCACCCTTGAATGAAACGACCTGACCTCAACGCGCTCGGTTGGGCGACCTGATCACAAAGCGCGACACGGTGTGCCTGACTGAACAATGCCACATGGAAGCAAATGGAAAATGGGCTGCTTGAATGTGCACAATGCACCTGGGAGGTCACAACTTAGCAAAACTGATACGGGCGCCCTCGAACGAAACGGGCCAACCCGAACGCACCCAGTCGGGCGACCTCACACGGTGCGACATGACGCGCCTGAACGAACGATGCCACATGGGAACAAAAGGAAAATGGGCTGCCCAAACGTGAAAAATGTACCTGGGCGATCATGACTTAGCAAAACTGATATGGGCGCCCTCGAACGAAACGGGCTGACCCAAACACGCCCAGTCGGGCAACCTCACTCGGCGCGACACATCATGCCCAACTGAATGATACCACATGGGAGAAAATGGAAAACGGGCCACCCGAACGTGCATAAGGCACCCAATGGTCACAACTTAGCAAAATTGATACGGGCACCCTCGAATGAAACGACCCAACTTGAACGTGCTTGGTCGGGCACCCTCACACGACGCGACACGACGCTCGACTGAACGATGCCACAAGGGAGCAAATGGAAAATGGGCCACCTGAACATGCACAAGGCACCCGGGTAGTCACAAATTAAAAAAACTGATACGGGTGCCCTTGAACGAAACGGCCCGACCTGAACACGCTCGGTCAGACGACCTTACATGGCGCAACACGACGCGCCCAACCGAATGATGCCACAAGGGAGAAAAAGAGAAACGGTCCGCTCGAAATGCACAAGGCACCCGAGCGGTCACAACTTAGAAAAACTTGTACAGGCACCCTCGAATGAAACGACCTAAATCGAACACACCTGGTGAGGCGACCTGATCACAAGGCACGGCACGGAGCACCTGACCGAACGATGCCACATGGGAGTAAACGGAAAACGGGATGCTCGAATGTGCACAATGCACTCAGGCGGTTACAACTTAGAAAAACTGATAAGGGTGCCCTTGAATGAAATGGGCCAACCCGAACACGCCTGGTTGGGAAACCTCACACGGTTCGACACGATGCGCCCAACCGAACAATGCCACATGGGAGAAAATGGTAAACGGGCAGCCCGAATGTGCACAAGGCAGCCGGGTGGTCATAAATTAGAAAAATTGATATGGGCACCCTTGAACGAAACAACGCAACCCGAACGCACTTGGTCGGGCGCCCTCACATGTCCCGACATGACGCACCCGACCGAAGGATGCCACATGGGAGAAAACGACAAACGGGCCACCCGAATGTGCACAAGGCACCCGGGTGGTCAAAACTTAGTAAAACTGATACGAGCGCCCTCGAACAAAATGACCCGACCCGAACGCGCCCTGTTGGTTGACTTGATCACAAGGCATGACACGACGTGCCTGACTGAACGATGCCACATGGGAGCAAACAGAAAAAGGGCCACCCGAACGTGCACAATGCACCCGAGTGGTTACAAATTAGTAGGGCGCCCTTTAATGAAATAGGCCAACCTGAACATGCCTGGTCGGGTGACCTCACACGGTGCGACACGATGCGCCCAACCGAATGATGCCACATGGGAGCAAATGAAAAATAGGCCACTCAAACATGCGTAAGGCACCCGGGTGGTCACAACTTAGAAAAACTGATACGGGTGCCCTTGAACGAAACAGCACAACCCAAACGTGCTTGGTCGAGCGCACTCACACGGCGCGTTGTGACAATGCCACAGGGGAGCAAATGGCAAACGGGTCACCCAAATGAGCACAAGGCACAGAGGCGGTCACAACTTAACAAAACCGATATGGGCACCCTTGAACGAAATGGCCCGACCTGAACACGCTCGGTCAGACAACCTCACATGGCGTGACATGATGCACCTGATCGAACGATGCCACAAGGGAGCAAATGAAAAATGGGCCACTCAAATGTGCATTACGCACCCGGGCGGTCACAACTTAGCAAAACTGATACGGGCACCCTCAAACAAAATGGCCCAACCTAAACACGCCTGGTCGGATGACCTGATCACAAGGCGTGACACGAATCGCCCGACCGAATGATGCCACATGGGAGAAAATGGAAAACGGATTGCTTGAACGTGCACAATGCACCCAAGCGGTCACAACTTATCAAAATTGATACGGGCACCCTCGAATGAAACGGGCTGACCCAAACGCACCCGGTCGGGCAACCTCGCACAGTGTGACACGGTGCGCTCGACAGAACGATGCCACATGGGAGAAAACAGCAAACGGGCCACCCGAACATGCAGAAGGCACCCAAGTGGTCACAACTTAGTAAAACTGATATGAGCACCCTTGAACGAAACGGTTCGACCCGAACACGTCCGATCGGGCGACCTCACATTGCGCGACACGGCGTGCCTGATTGAATGATGCCACAAGGGAGAAAATGGAAAACAGGCCACTTGAACATGGACAAGGCACTTGGGTAGTCACAACTTAGCAAAACTGATACGGGCGCCCTCAAATGAAACAACCCGACCCAAATGCGCTCGGTCGGGCGACCTCACACGGCGCGACACGGCGCACCCGACTGAATGATGCCACATGGGAGCAAATGGAAAATGGGCCACCCGAACATGTGCAAGGTGCCTAGGCGGTCACAACTTAGCAAAACTCATACGGGCACCCTCGAACGAAACAGCTCGACCCGAACGCACCCGGTTGGGTGACCTGATCACAAGGCGTGACTTGAAATTTTTGTGTCTTTCATAGAAAAATATGCAAGTTGATTCTCATCGTGTTAATATTTGAAATAAGTATCTTTCATATAAATATATGGTTAATAAATTGGTCAATTTATCAATGTTACAAAACAACATCAATAATAATATATTTGGATCAATTTTATAAATGTACAAAATATCTACAAAACTAAGATTCTTCTTAATATCCTTTTCATATTTCATTTGTTATAAAAAAAAAAAATTATGAAGCTTATGATATACTATCAACACGAACACATAAAGTTGAAGTTAATCATCAGTATAGGTGAAATAAAATTACACTTTTTATTTTGGTCTTGCTACGCTTGGGAGAAACTGTCGGACAAGCGACGTTTCTCATATAAACATCAGTGTTGCGAGGCTCAGGAGAAACCATCGGAAAAGCAACGTTTCTCATATAAATGTCGGTCTTGCGATGTTTGGCTTCACAACGTTACAAGACTGACGTCTATATGAGAAACGTCACTTTTTCAACTGTTTCTCCCAAGCATCGCAAGACCGACGAATGTGTATGTGATGTCGCAATTCCGACGTTTCATCCCATAAATGTTGTAAGATCAAGGAAGTGTTTAAAACATCACAAAAGCAACGATATCCCTAAACGTCAGTATAGCGACGATTTGTGAAGGGATTTGAAAAATTGATAGAAATTGGGGAAATTTCCGACATTACGACAAAAGTGTCGGAACTAAAGTGTCAGAATTTCCGCCAAATGTACTAGTGAGGGCACCAAAAATAGGTCATGCTCACCACTATTCAGACCAACATTTGGGATCTACAGCTGCGCACCACTGCAATTCAAGACAACCTAAATTAGGAAGATACTCCTGCTACCAGTTCCTCTCTCACGCCAGTAGAAGAACGGGTTTGTTATTTACCTCGAAATGCCTTTTTAGGTATCCAATTCCCTGTCAGCACAAGCATACGATTGGACCTGGCCGTGCTCCCCCATGAAGCCCTCCATAGATTTCACACCACGGTCTCACAAGAAATCCATCATCGAGACCAGCAGACAGATCAATGACACAACCTCCTTGAGCGGACAATGGAACAACAACACACTTCCCTCACTCTCGCCATCCCACCGTAAACGAAACTCACAAAGTGATTCACCAACTCTACGTAGAGCTACCAGAGGAACTCCCCGCTACGACATCAACATAGGATAAGGTGGCAGGCCTAGTAGCGGCATTTAGGGCAGCCAAAACATAATTGTGGGACTTGAAAACAGTGTTGGAACAACAAATTACCATATTGTAGAATCAGTTACAACCTGACACAACCCCAGAGGTCCACGAGCAACGCACCACCCTTTTCACCAACGATATGAATAAAATTACGGCACAGATCATCCAGGAAAATCACTTGATCGAGTCCACCATGCAGCTCTGGACCATGGTACAACATGCTCCAAAACTTCAACAACTCAGCCAGGACTTGAAACAGAAGGAAGAAGCAGTAGCTCGCATCGAAGCTACACTACCCACACTGGTGCCAACGCAAATATTGGTAAACATTAGGTTCAGTACCATACTCCAAGAATAAATCGAAGCACTTCACCGACAAAGAGACACCATCAGTCAACAGCTGAAACCCTGGGTTGCTTCGGCCTTCCGTCTTTCACAGGATGCAGAGGTAGCCATAACACACCTCCAAAAACTACGGGAAAATCTCACATCAGCTGCGGAAGGACCAATGTCATAGAATATTGTCGCACTCACCCAAGGCACTTCCCGCAAAAGTCTCGAAATCATTTCGCCCCTAATTGCAGATATTAATGACTTGTCTGCATAGGTGTAGGCTCTCCCATTGCAGTGACTTGGGACAAGTCACAAGATTGTGTTGGGGGACTGTTGGAGCAGGGTCTCCCACAATGATGAAAGCTGGTCCAATTTTGTATTATTTTGATTATATTTAGTCTAGCGTAGGGGTGATAGGGTGGATACAAGCCCAATACATTGTAAGCAGGTAAATAGGTAAAACTAGGAGTCCACAAACCACAGTTTGCGGATCATGGTAAGTCTAGGATAAATTGGTATAAATAGTAAGTATTTTTGAGTCGATAGGTAGAAGATGAATAGAAGTGAATGCTAAGTGTGGATTTCTAGTTCTATGTTTTGGGTATTTGGGTCAGACTCCTACTGGCTGTGTGCGTGGAGATCCTTTGTCCTACTATGTGCGGACCCTGCTGGCTGTGTGCTCTAGTGGGATTCGGTTTATGTAAGAATCTGCTGATAATATATAAGAAGTATTGTTGGTACTTGGTTCTGGTTCTATCTATTATATGAATCAGTGATTTATGTTAAATCTATGATAAGGTATGAATGATTTGTGTTATCCGCTGTTTTTATTTATAATATATGCTATCCGGTTTGTTGCACGTACTATAATTTATATCTTTGCTGGTCGAATGCACATGGATGCGGACCTAAGATCTAGATCTGTAATACTGTGTACACCAGTTATCTATTTAAGCCTGTGAACTAGCCCTGTTCCATAGATCTGTGTGCTATGTGTGGCTTGGCTTACCTACTCTCTTTCTGGGTGCGGAAACCTGGTTCCAGCACCCTTCCATACTGCTTCGGGTGAGACTTTGACCCGCACAAGCAGGTCACTGCTGAAAGGGCTAGTAGTATAGGGATTTGTTGGAAAACCTTAACGTGCGAACCTGGGTCAAGACCCATAAAGCCAACATTCGCGGTCACATTTGGTCAGTTATTGGGATTCATAGTGTCTACTGAATGGATTCACGTATATCCCTTCAAGGTTGAGGCAATACATCAATTGCCTCTCCCGTCTACCATTCGTCAAATTCGGAGTCTCCAAGGAAAAGCCAATTTCTTGAGGATATTTATTATCAATTACATTGAGATCATAAAAGGATTTATTAGATTTTTGAAAAAATGAGTTCCATTTCTATGGGATGATTTTTCGCAATCGCTCATTTGATGCTTTGAAAAAAGCATTGACCTCTGCTCCTTTATTGAGTCCACCTTATTACAGCAGGGATTTCCTCTTGTATCTTGTTGCAGCAGAATAAACCATTGGTTTGGTTCTAGTTCAAGAAGATGATGCTCTCTATGGCCATGTGATTTACAATCTAAGTCAAGGCTTGGTAGTTCTTGAATTATGATTCTCTCCTGTAGATAAATTAGCTTTGGTAGCAATTTATGTTGTCCAACGACTTAGACACTATATTCTACTTCAATTTTTTTTTTCTTTGTGGCTTTCAACCCATTTCAGTTTTTTCTCAGTAGACGAGTGATTGGGGAAAAATATAACAGATGGATTTTCTTTTACAATAATTTGATTTCAATTTCTTTTTAGCCAAATCTAAAAAATCTTTACCAGTTGCAGAATTAATCTCAGAGTTGCCCTGTGAAGAAGAAATGGTTTATGAGGAATCATTCCTTGATGAACATATTTTCCTTATTTCTTCACAAGATCATTGGTATGTATATATTATTATATATCTTCAGACTTTAAAGTTTTCCCTCACTTTTTCAAAGGATGAGTGGAGAAAATTGTGTCACTTAGCTAAAACTTATGTTATTATCAACGATACTTTATATCGTCGCAAGGTTGATTCAATCCTTAGACACTACTTAACCCTAGAAGAGGTTGAGTTAGTGCTGAATGATTTCCACATTGGAGCTTGTGGTGGTCATATATCTCTTCTTGCTACATCCCACAAAATCTTATGTGCAGGCTATTTTTGGCCTTCGATCTTCAAAGATTATGTTGAAGCAATCAAAAAATTCCATCCTTGTCAAGTTTATACTCGAAAGATGTGCGATCATCCAACTCCTCTCTTTCCTATTATTACCGTCAGTTTGTTCACAAATTTGGGCATCTATTTTAAAATTTGTAACCCGCATTCAGCAAAGGGTCATAAGTATATCATTGTAGCAGTGGAACACTTTACAAAGTGGATCGAGGCTATGCCCAATTTTGCGAACGATGGTGAAATAACAACCCTGTTTCTATTCAACCAAGTCATTTCTTGTTTCGATATTCCAAAAGATATTGTTGTTGACCATGGAATTCATTTCTGGAACAAGATGATGGTTGAATTAGATCTCAAGTTAGGTTTCCAGCAAGAGCATTCATCTCCTTACTATTCTCAGGCCAATGGTCAAACGGAAGCCGTGAATAAATATTTGAAGGTTATCCTGCAAAGGACAATTAATAAAGCTCGATCCAACTATAACATCATGTTATATCCTGCGCTTTGGGCATATTGGATGTTAGTTAAGACTGAAACAGGTTTTACTCCTTTTCAACTAGTTTATGGTTTGGAATCGATCTTCCCTGTAGAGTGTGAAATTCCTTCTCTTAAACTAGCTGTAGAACTTCTTCTAAAAACTCCAATATTGAAGAGTGCCTCTTTCATTTGGAATTTCTTGATGAGAAATGTAGGTATGCAACCAAAATAAACAAAAATCATAAAAAAAGAGTGAAGATCCAATACGATAAGGTCATGTGTCCTATGGTTTTCTTTGAAGGTGACCTTTTCCTGGTCTATGGCCAAGAAAAAGAAACCTTGGGGGTAGGAAAGTTCAAATCCATGTGGTACGATCATTTTATATTTAGAAAGGTATTGAAAAAAGGAGCTTACGAATTGGTTGATTTTGATGGAAAGGGGCTAGTGGAGCCCAGAAATAGGCTCTATCTTAAAAAGTATTATGCCTCGGATTTTGCCTAGCATTTGCTTGGTTTTGTAGATATTGTATATATTTGTGCATATCTGTTTATAGGTTTCATAGTGGTATTGATATCTTTGAATTACTTTGGAAGATATCAATGGATGTTCTAGTATATCTAGATTTCCCCGATGGTTCTAGTCGACATACCTAGAATTTGGCTTTCGTGTCTTGGGTGATCTACTATCCATCTGGTCAGTTGTTGGTTTCAAGAGGCATATGTATCGACCCTGCTTCAAACAATGTTGCCGAATATATAGTTGTTTTTAATCTATTATTTGAAGCAATATATCTTGGTTTTGATTCGTTAATAGTGTACTTGGATTCACAACTAGTGGTGTCTCGTTTAAATAATATATATCATGTGAGAGACCCTTATTTATATCACCAATTAATGAGAGTGCGTTTATTACAAAGATAATTTAATTTTATCACATTTTTTCATATTCCATTATCATAAAACTCATTTGTTGATTCCATAGCTCATCAAGCATTAGATTCACATATTAATCATTCATCACATTAAAATAAAAAATAATTAAACATCATCTGTATATATGGTTGTCACATCATGAAATTGTCTATATATATATATATATATATATATAAGTTATATGTTAAAAAATATTATAAAAAATCGGGACAAAATTTCCTACAAAATTATGGCTTAAGACCAATCATGTCCATCAAAAATATCAAGTCATCTGTAACTATGTCTGTGGGCCCTGCCTTGGATATGCATCTCAGAAAATTACAATGGAAGTTGCCACCAATTGGAAAATCCGCACCTAGTCTCGTGGTCCTCAGGGGCAGTCCCTCTGCATCCTTAATTTTGATCGATGACCCTAACATTTGGATTTTTTATGGGCAGTAAATATGAATGTAATCATCCACAGTAAGGCCTCCTCGTGCCTTCCCTTACAAATTGACTATCTCTCCTCTCTGGGAAAGTCCAGTAATAAAGTATATGTATTTTAATTCAATGTATAGGGGCATCTGATAAATAATGAATGCATCTTATTCTGGATCCCAATAGTTGACGAGCATGTCTAGCAATCTTGTATTGGTTTTCATGTTTGGAATTTTGAAAATTTTCAAAAATATGCATCCTCTCAGGGCATCCTGTGCCAATGGATCGTTCATAACCTCATTATATATTGCATTTTTCTCTCTTTCCCTCCAGCAAATAGACATTCTACACATTTAAGTACTTTCATCCATTAAAATCCATGTTTTTAAATCTTGGACTACGAGTACACAAGTTCCCTTCATACACAGTCGCGTATTGGGATTCCAAACACATGAATTTAATATACCCAACCCACGTACGCACAGAGTTAAAACCAAAAAAAAATTCATTATGGTTAATTTTTTTGAAAAAACACTTGAATTGAATGAAATTTCATTGAAAAATAAAATTACGAAATTACCTGGAAGATTGATAGTTGTTCTGATTGAGAAATTCAATGGATTGTGGTTGTCGAGGTTTTTCTCCAGAGCTCTTGCACTCAATTGCTAAAACAAAAATGATGATTTGTAAGTCAAAAGGTCTATTTATAATTAAAATTTCGAAAATTTTAAAATCCCATGTTTACAAAGTTTATGTTTTTAATTTACAAATTTTATAAAATTTGTGACCTTTGGCTTTGAGTGCTAGAATAGGTGGGTATTCAAGAAAAAATGAAGACTTTGAGACATTTTTACCACTTCAATTCCATGAACGCTGACCCTTCATGGCTGGTATCATTTTTTTCACTGGCATACATGTTAGGGAAGATCACATTTTCCGTTGCATTATGCATTCTAGCCTCCATACTATGATATGTTTCCATAGGGTCCACCCCATTATGTTATTATTCTGAAACCATTTTCACTCGCCGACTTATAAAATCATGACATGACGGTAGAGCCATCTTTTACATGGGCTTCCTAGCTATATTCTCTCTAGCATATGTTTCCCATGCTGCAAATATTGAGTAGGTGCGAGATACCTCTTTAGTCCTGACATGAATTTTTGCAATGAAGCTCCATTCTCCTTCTTCTTCGCTACCTTTCTAGATTTATACCTTAGAGGCTCCCACATGTTGAGTTGTATTGCTACATTGCATGTTGACTATTTGTACCTTTTGGCCTTAAGCTGACTTCACATGGACTCATGTATAAGCTAATTTTTGACCATATCTATCTACAAAATCAATCTTGCAATCACTTAGCCTTTGCAACTTGAAACCTTATGCCCATGGAAAGAACATTCCTTTGAGTGTCATTGACCAATTTGATCACCTTGCATTGAGCATAGGAATGTTCCAGTCCTAGGAAATAACGCATATGTATTCAAGCACTCATTCTTTCCATTGTACCATAGGAATTTTTAATTCCTTTTCAGTATTTTAAATACGAAAAAGACAAAAAATTATATATTACAAAAAAGAGCAGGAACGAGACATTACTTCCATAATTGATGGAAGCATTGAGTCAGTTGTGTCGTCCTTGAACAAAGCACTCAAATCAAGTATTACCTCCATTGGGATGGGATTTAGTTTGAAGTAGGAAAGCCATAACCTTTTCATTGAGTCAGTACTCCTCCTGTTGGTTATCTATTCCAATCATACGGAGAGTTTTTTTATGCCTCCTGCATGACAAACCTATACAAAGTTATCATATCACTAGACAATTTCGTGGAATTTCCGACGGCCAATTCGTCGCTATTCTGACACATAGTCGTCGCAAGAGCGACAGTTCGAGGGCAGGCAAAACATGGTTTTCCATACCGTCGTAGTTCCACGCACTTAAAAAGTGTCGCACTATTGACACTTTTTCCGTCGCTTCCAAACAAGCGTCGCTCTTCCGACGTTTCCCAATCCGTCGCACTTTCAACCTTTGTAAACTATCGCACTTCCGACGAAATGTGGTTCGACGTTTTGAACGTCGCTCTTCCGACGTTTGTAAATTGTCACAATTACGACGAAATGTGGTCCGACATTTTGAATGTCGCTCTTCCGACGTTTGTAATCTGTCGCAATTCCGACGCAATGTGGTCCGACGTTTTGGACGTCGCTCTTCCGACGGTTGTAAACTGTCACAATTCTGACGAAATGTGGTCCGAAGTTTTGAACGTCTCTCTTCCGACGTTTGTAAGCTGTCGCAATTCTGACGAAATGTGGTCCGACGTTTTGAACGTCGCTCGTCTGACGTTTTTATACTGACGCTCTTTCGAGGTTTTTAAGTTGTCTCAATTTTGACGCTTACAAGGCGTCGATATAGCGAAGGCGGGTTCAATTTTAAAAAAATAAAATGAAACTTTAAAAGAGGAAAAACATTGTTTTGAATATATTATATGAAGTAAAACAATCCATGAAGTCATCACATTTTCACATATGAAGATTGGAACCCAAATATCCATCCAGAAAAGTGGAAGTACCACCCCAGACAATGATAGAAAAATACCCCATGTCACATACAGGGACATGATATAAAACCCAGTAGCGGTCCACATGGATATTATCGAAAATCTCAGAAAGCATCCAAATATGCCCGAGGCATCTATAAGAAAGTGAAATAGCAGTATGTAGAATAGTAAAGCAATAGATAGAGTACCGATGTCCATTGTTCCAAATACAAATTAAAGTACCCAAAATCCTTGAACAGAGAAAAACGCTAACCATGTGAGGAGTGTGATATGTCCAAAATATAAAAATACCATCAGACCATATCAATAAACCAGCAACATAGACCAGCATAGCTAGTTTTGAAGGCAAAGTGATAAACATTAATCATTTTTTTTTCACAAGAGAAAAAACGTTGTTTTGAATATATTATATGAAGTAAAACAGTCCATGAAGTCATTATATTTTCACATATGAAGATTGGAACCCAAATATCCATCGAGAAAAGTGGAAGTCCCACCCCAGACAATGATAGAAAAATACCCCATGTCACATACAGGGACATGATATAAAACCCAGTAACGGTCCACATGGAGATTATCGACAATCTGAGAAAGCATCCAAATATGCCTAAGGCATCTATAAGAAAGTGAAATAGTAGTATGTAGAATAGTAAAGCAACAGATAGAGTACCGACGTCCATTGTTCCAAATACAAATTAAAGTACCCAAAATCCTTGAACAGAGAAAAACGCTAATCATGTGAGGAGTGTGATATATCCAAAATATAAAAATACCATCAGACCATATCAATAAACCAACAACATAGACCAACATCGCTAGTTTTGAAGGAAGAGTGATAAAAATTAATCATTTTTTTTTCACAAGAGAAAAAACGTTGTTTTGAATATATTATACGAAGTAAAACAGTCCATGAAGTCATTACATTTTCACATTTGAAGATTGGAACCCAAATATCCATCCAGAAAAGTGGAAGTCCCACCCCAGACAGTGGTAGAAAAATAACCCATGTCACATATAGGGATTTGATATAAAACCCAGTAACGGTCCACATGGAGATTATCGACAATCTGAGAAAGCATCCAAATATGCCCGAGGCATCTATAAGAAAATGAAATAGCAGTATGTACAATAGTAAAGCAACAGATAGAGTACTGACGTCCATTGTTCCAAATACAAATTAAAGTACCCAAAATATTTGAACAGAGAAAAACGCTAATCATGTAAGGAGTGTGATATGTCCAAAATAAAAAAATAACATCAGACCATATCAATAAACCAGCAACATAGACCATCATCACTAGTTTTGAAGGAAGAGTGATAAACATTAATCATTTTTTTTAACAAGAGAAAAAACGATGTTTTGAATATATTGTATGAAGTAAAACAGTCCATGAAGTCATTACATTTTCACATCTGAAGATTGGAACCCAAATATCCATCCAGAAAAGTGGAAATCCCACCCAGACAATGATAGAAAAATACCCCATGTCACATACAGGGACATTATATAAAACCCAGTAACGGTCCATATGGAGATTATCGACAAATATGAGAAAGCATAAAAATATGCCCGAGGCATCTATAAGAAAGTGAAATAGCAGTATGTAGAATGGTAAAGCAACAGATAGAGTACCGACATCCATTGTTCCAAATACAAATTAAAGTACCCAAAATCCTTGAACAGAGAAAAGCGTTAATCATGTGAGGAGTGTGATAACCATCTGCAGAAACCTAGGCTCGCTTGTAAGATCAGGCTCGCTTGATTTCAAAATTGGTAACCATATGTTGCATCCAAGATGTAAGGTTCAGGCTCGCAAGTTTCCATTAGTAGCCCACTACAGCATCCACCCTGTTCATAGCAAAAATTTTCCTGTAGATATACAGAGAAAGAGTATAATACATAGACCATATAAACATGGCTCTGTATTTCAAAAAATAGGTTTAAAATAGAAACAGGGCAACATTTTTTTTTCTAAGTAAATTTAATCTATTAACAGTGGGAATAAAATTACACCGAATTCAAAATCATTGCCTAGACTCATGGCAAATTTGTCATCAAAAAATCAAAAAATCAAGAAGATTGCCCTCATACGGGGAAACCGGTCTTGAACATTTAATTTACAGAATTCAAAAATATTAAAAAGGTCCAGCACAGTAGAATAATCTAAAAGTAGCCCAATTAAGTGGGCCACGAAGCAAGAAAAACAAATTAACCAAACTACTCCTCTGGCTCCTCGACGATTCGGCACCATCCTTCGGAAGGTCCAGGATCGCTAGGTGCTACCTCCACATTCATGCTACGGCTCCCCTCCTGAAGGCCCGAATGCTGGCCGGATTTTCCGAGCTCAGACCCACCAGACGGGTGCATTCTTCCTCCGTTTGGGCCTCCTCGCGAAAAACCATAGTGACTGAAGCTGTGATTCGTGGGCGGTTGAGAGAGAAATTAAAGGAAAATTGCGCAGTGCCCGTCGTGGGAGAAGGTGAACTAGCAGTGGGGAAACGAGGAACAGGGGAATCCATACGGTGGCTAGATCCTACAACCCGATCCCGCCCACTCCTAGTATTTAGATAGCGACCTGCGTAATAATCAACTGGACTGGCCGGAAGACAACTCGTTTGAGGGGCTGGAGGGAGCGCGCAGGGGTTGACCTCTAGTGCCCCCCCTGCGGCAACACATCCTTTGATGCACGTGAGGCATGGGTGTAGTCTCACCAGAAGTGGGCACAAGAGGAGACGGAGAAGCAGAATTCCAAGAAATAGAGGAAGACAGACAAGGACTAGACCGAGAGAAATGCATATATGAAGCAAGGTCTACACAGTAGTTCAGCTGGCCACTTCTCCTTCTCGTCACAATGAGCAGGCAGTGTAACCGAGCAACCGGCTCGTCTGAAAAACCATAGCGAAATTCCATTTTATCGACACGACTGTAATGCAATCGAAGGATGCCCGTCATAATTAATCTCTGATCATTAATGAGAGCCGAAGGCCGGATCATATTGGAGCATGCGGAATCGCTAACAGGAGTGGAGGTCCGATCTTGAACAATGTTAAAAATTAATGCGATTAGATGTGAAAACCTTGGAACTTAATTGAACAAAGTTAAAACTTAATGCGATTGATATGAAATCGCCACATCCATGTCCCATCACCTTAAACGCCATCGAATGCACCCGCAGCTGGGAGCAGGGAAAGTTCTGATTGAGGACACGTGGCAGAAATTGATTGGAGCGGATCTTTTTTTGGGCCGCTCGCGTAGTGGAAATCCAGAACCGAAAAATATTAGGGCGAATTTGATAAGAAATTCACGTCACAACTCTCCCTCCATACGCCAGCCCAACTTCGGACCCGAAAAAGATTAGGGCGGAATTCATTTGGTTTTCGCGTCACAAAATTGGCTGACCTCAGCAGGCTATTTTGGAACGCGAATTTGGTTTGAATTATGGTTTATCGCCATTTGAAATCCGGCGGGCTCGACTTAAGAACAATTTTGTTTGATCCCATCTTATAAAATTTGTGTTGGTTTTCTTTGATAATATACATATTTATAATAAATCATGGGAATACCACACTAGTAAACATGTGGAAAAGTTATATAAATGATTGAGAACAATCATTTTTATGTAAAAATATCCAAATGTGCTTTTGGGAAATAAGAATTTGAGTATTTGGTTCATATTGTTTTAAAGGAAGGAATGAAGTTGGAGCCTCAAAAGATGCAAGCTATTACAAAATGACCTATTCCTAAGAAAATCAAGGTTCTTAGAAGATTTTTTAGACTTACATGATATTATTGATAATTTGCTAAGAATTATGCATGCATTTCAAGTCCACTCACATATCTCTTGAATAAAATATCATTTATATGGAATGATGAGGCTACTTTGGCATTCTCTCTTTTAATGGATGCCATGTCTTCTACACTAACATCAGTTGCACCTAATTTTGGTAAAACATTCATAGTAGAGTGTCAGGCACTAGGAAAGGAATTTACGTAACATTAACACAATAAGGGATATCATTGGCTTTTAAAAGCAAGGAATTCAAAGAAAATATTTGGTGAAATCTACGTATGAAAAATAAATGGAAGCAATATTACATGCAATAAAAAATGGGGATAGTATATCACTGGGAGGTACTTTAAAGTCAAGATATACCATGACAACATAAAGTATTTTTTGAAGCTATGGATTTCATTGGAAGATTAACAAAAATAAGGAGAAAAAATGCAAAGTTTTTATTTTGAGATAATCTTCAAAAAGGGTAAGGAAAATTTAGTACATGATGCTCTTTCTAAAATAGAAGAGGCCTCAAATTTATATCCAATTACATTTTCTATTCCTAGGTGGCTAGAATAAGCTTTCCATAATGGAAAAATGACAATAGTACTAAACAAAAACTAAAATTTATAAAGGATGGGATGAACTCTATGGAGCATTGGGAGTGAAAGAGATATACTTTGGTGCAAATGTAGAATATTTTTATGCACGCAAGCATATTTGAATAAAAAAATATTAAGGGAGTCCCATGTCTCTCTGATGGTAGGATGAATGGTTCCTTAAAACATCTCAAAGGATCAAAAAATATATTTTTGGAAGGAATGAAGAAAGATATTCAAAATTTTGTAAGAGAAGGTCAGGTTTTCATAATAAATAAAAGAGAGATAGTAAAATCTCTAGGGTTACTTCAACCATTCCACATACATATTCAAAGACTAGAAGATATATCAATAGACTTTGTTACAGGGTTACTGAAATATAAAGGTAAGTATTACATTTTTGTGGTCATTTATATAGAAAAATTTTGTAGATTTTTTTTGTAGAGCTCAAAGTACATAAACAACAAGCCAAGTGGCAAAAGTTTCCGTGAAAGAAATTCATAGTCTTCATGGTTTTCATAAATTAATAGCAACAAGAAACTTTTGGAAATAATTATTTAATATGAGTGGAGAAACACTAGCTTCCATGAGTTCTACATATCAAACACAATCAAATGGTCAAACAAAAATAGTTAACAAATGTTTTTAAGGTTATCTACAATGTTACTCTTTAGAAAATCAATCTTAATGGATGAAGTGGGTTTGTCAAGGAAGAATGGTAATATGATACTACCTATCACACATCTACTAAAATTTCCCCATTTAAGGCCCTTTATGGATATCCAACTCCTAGTATCTCATATTTTTTGCAAGATAAGTCAGAAGTATAGGAAACAGAGTCACATATGGAAAATACTAAAGAAACTTTGAAAATTATTATGGAAAACCTTCAAATGACATGAAACATGATAAAAAAACAAGGGGAACAACATTGAAGTGAAAGATAATTTGAGGAGGGTAATTGGGTATTTTTTAGATTATAGCATTATAAGCAATCTTCATTCACGAAAAAGAAGAATAAAGAATTAGCTCAAAAATGTTATGGCCCTAAATAATTATTCATAGGATTGCACAAGTGGTATAGAAGTTATATTTTCCTTCTTCTTGCATTCATAAGGTTTTTCATGTATCTTGCCTAAAAAAGGTTTTGGTAAAAAATATGCCAATGTAAATAGAACTTCCAAAATTAGATGAAGAATGAAAGTTGATTCTTGAAACACAAAAAGTTATAGATAAAAATTTTGTATCTCTTTGAAATATAACCATTATGAAGTACCTAATCAAGTGGAAGAATATTCCTCTAGAATAAGGTACATGGTAAAATGATCAATTCGTGATGAAATACCCACGGCTAAAGGGTTGGTTTGAAGTTTTGACAAAGGTTTTGTTATATGTTTTATATAACGCGCGGTGGAATAGTTTTATTGTTTGTTAAGTCCCACACAGTGATCAAATTTGAAGGGAAGGTCCGAATTTCAATTAGAAGGGCATATATCTATGTTGCCCTTCCATAATGAAAATCTTAAAAAAAAAACTTTTCAATTGACCACAATAAATTATTTTTACATTTCATTTTCAGAAAGACAAAACCATCAATCTTTATATTAATAAAAGACTGTTACATATACAACAATGAAAAAGGCTCCATCTTTCATTGCTTAAATATCTCATTGGAAATGTCAACATAAGTCTTGAAGACACTATTATAAGAATTTGGATACATACCACCGGGATATAGGAGATTCTTATGTGTTAGATTGTGTAATGCAATTTTGACTTTGTCTCACAAGGAGCAGCAACATGGAGGTCTGGATTTTTCTTATAGAACTTTATTATTATTATTTGAAACGGTTTTTATAGATATGAAGACAACAATTAAATTATGAGCATGGTGGACAATTATTCAAGCTCATGATGCCAAACCATGATGATGTAAGTTTGGAATTTAACATTTTTACATGTTAAAGACAAATAGTCAAAATCACTGACAACTTAGTATGCCATAATTAATAATCATTCCTTGTTCACTTTGTTAATAGGTTTATGTCACATGATGATCTCTCTTCTCTGGCATTTACTTGTATTGAAGATCACTATTCTAGGAATAAGGAGTTATTTTCTCCAAAAATAACCCTAGCCAAACATTGACAATGCATCAAGGATATCTTTCTATGCTTCATAAGTATATATGTTCTACTTCTAAATCATGTCTTGGAAGTGGTTGTTTTGCTGAAAATTATTCACCAGTTGGTTTCATACCAAAGTCTTTTTCTCATTTTCAGCATCCAATACATGAAAAAGATAATGGTTTAAAACAACATAAATATTTGAAATTTTTCAAGAATTGTCTGGCACACTTTGAATATTAATTTTGAAGTCAAGTGCATGATGCTGTATAGGATCAAGTGTCATTTTGAATACCAAATGTTTCACAAGAAACTTCTCAACACGCTACCCTGTATTAAGGATTAAATGACAATATTGCATCAACTATTTCCATAATAAAAGTGCACCTCGGCCATAAGACTAAACAACTACAAATGTTGTAGATCTAACAAGACCACATAATCAAATGTATTCCACAAGGCCAATACTGTATGAAAAATGAGAAGGAGTTTTCGACCAAAAATACCTTAGGCAACTAATTCAATTAGATACACCAAACCATCAGCAAAAAAGAAAACCAACCTACTCAAAAGGAAAGTGTTTACCTCCTTTGACAAAATTTTGAGTTCCGAAACAAGGGCCTTTATTGTCTTGTCAATGCCCCTAGTAATTTGAACGGGGTTTTCACCTGCTACAAAAACCTAAAAAAAAGGGTTTCATTTCAAATTATTTTCCACAAATTTAAGATACAACCATTGTCAGTTTTGTATTTCCTAACAAGCTCATAAATTTTGACAAAAGAACCAAAATTTTTAATACCTGATAGCAATTTTTTCACTCAAAAACTATCTTAGACTCAATAAGCCCAACCCAAAACTAAAAAACCAAACACCAGGAGACCCTACAAAAATGAATAGATGATCTTAATCCAGTACTATCGACAAAAAGTTACCTTTACACCCTCACTTATTAAACCCTGTGCTATTGAATTTTAACTTCAACTGCTGCAGCAGAAGGACGAATGTAGCAGCAACATTTTTTTTTGGAGGTTGCTTGCACGCCATCCAGAAATTTAATTCAGCATTTAAAATTCCTGCAAGTTTTTTTTGTAGACGGCCGCAGCCATATTTCTGTACAAGATTGTATTTAAACACAACAACCAACATTAACGCAATTCACCAACCAGAAATTAAACAAACCAAAATTTACCCCCCAGTTTTGTAAATTCAAAAGGAGGACACGTGGAGCATTAATATTGGATCGCATGAAATTGAAGGGAATCTAAAAACCTAAAAACCGGACCCGAATTTTTTATAAGGCACATTGGATTGAGAATTCGCATTACAAATTAGGCAGACATCAACATCCCATTTTGGAACGCGAATTTGGTTTGAAATTCAATCTATTCATACTTTTGAAGTCCGACGGAAAGGGTTCTTTAATTTTTTGATAATTTAATTTTATGTATGCTTTAATATATACATATGTTTTTAAAATATGTTATATATATATCATATGCGAAATGAAAGGTGGGCCATAGAATTTAGTTTTAATTTTATTTTTTTTAAAAGAGGGTTTATTATAATATGTTTTATATGTTACGACATATAAAAATAAAAAGGACAAAAAAGCTTGGTATTTTTTTTTATAGACAGTACGTAAATTTTTTATTACACAGCAGTGTGTAAAAAGTGAAAGACTGAGTGTAACTTTTTAAGTGTGTATGCACGGCAGTGCGAAAGGGAAAAACACAGCAGAGTGTTTTAGAGACAGAGTATGTTTGTTTTGAACAGACAGTGAGTTGGTTTTATGCACTGCGTTTTGTAGCAGTCATAATTTTGTAATCCCTCTCGGTGAGGAAGTAGTGTAATAGTTTTTTTTTGAGTTATTGAAGGGAATAGAAGTTTGTTTTCAAAGTATTGAAACTCTGTCTCCTGTCAAAGAAATTTTTATTTTCTCTGTGTTAGAGGAAGGGAGATTTATTCTCCATTCATTGTTCTGGAATTTTTCAATATTCCAACATGTGCAAGAACAACGGATGTTGTGGTTCCATCCCCAGCTAAATCATTTGTCTTTGCCGCAGCTTGCCTTACCAACTTGGCCCCAATATTTTCAACTGGGTCCTCTAATTCAACCAATAGAAAGGCCAAAACCATAGCATTGAGATACATTTCATTACACTGTCAATAACAATAAAATTTGACTCAGCCATAACCCTTTCCTTTTATTGTTGTAAAAAGCTTTATGCATTACTCTAATGTGGCTAGTCCATAGGCCAAGTAGACCACTGGGTAACAAATATGTTTCCTTTCACCTTTGAGTTTTCAAATTATGCCTACCAAATCTAAGACATTTTAGAGGGGGAACTAATACAACGTTAAAAAGAAAACCAGAGCACACATCTACAAATTACCTCCTTAGCTACTGTCACACCATCATTAACTATTTTCGAAGAACCATGCTTGCTCTCCAAGACAACATTTTGCCCCTCGCCCCAAGGGTGACTCCATCAAGATCAGCAAGTTTGTTCACACCGCCTGCAAGACAAATTGACAATGCTTTCAGTAAGTGTGCAATTGAATGCCAGACCATATGCAAAAACAACCCTCCATTAAAAATTAAAATAACACATTAAAATCAAATATAAGTGGACAAGGAAAGATCCACCACAGTGAAGTTTCACGTGTAGGTGACCTTCCTTTAAACATAATTTTTTCTCTGACCTGCAATTTTTTTGTCACTGAGCCATCCTTGTTGAAGTACAACTCCTTTTCCATAGCTCTTGTATTAACTACCTTCTCTCTGTCGCGTAATCTCAAAGTCCCTCTTTTTCTTGAGCGATTAAAGGAAATGGGTGAAAAAACTGAAAGAGAAGACAATTGTCTGCCATAATTATCAAACATTGCACCCAACTTCTTCCCCTTTCCATTGTTACCCAATCAGGTAGATGTGGCAATTGTTGTCATACTTCCCAAAGTAGAGGCCATCTTCTCTTATACTGAATATAGAATTACAAGATCTTCATATTAGTATGAACCTTAAAAAACATGACTCCCATTGCTAAAAACCACTTTTAAGTTGTAACGGGCAAACTAAACAACTATCGCAACTTTTGGCAACTTCTGGAGCATTAAGAGAGAAACAACCAAAGAGAAATAAAACCACAATCCTCATTTTAATGAGACCGGACTATATATTTGCATTAAGATAATAGAAAGAAATCACGACTATATTAAGGCCAGCACAAAACAATATTTAACCAGTGTCTCTCGCGGCCTTCAGGTTGCCATGCTAGAGGTTGCATATTTTTAATTTAAATTCTTGACCTCTCATGCCCATCTATGAATGCATCCAATGGGATATCTACATCAAATGCTCCTTTATATCCCCAAAAACAAATTCCCTACTACAAGAGCACCAATATTGATGTATCACCCCACACCATCCCACCCACTAGAAACAGTGAAAAAGGAAACCCGAGAAAAATTCTAAAATATCTCAAGATGACTATATGGGTGGTTCTTATGAATCAACCAACCATTCAGAACATGCTCATCAATCCAAACCATGAGTATTATGTGACGATATTCTAGCAGGCACTGAATCGGATTTCTGAAGCTATGTTAGAGAAACCCTAAACTCTCACTGAAAATAGGTGAAATGTGGCACCACTCAGAGATTGACATGTGCCAATTGGTACAAGTGGTAGAAAATTGGCATGCTCAGACAACGAGGTGATGCAGGAATGACATGAGGGAGAAAATATCAGAAAAGCCCCAAATCTGGAGAACTAAAGCTCATCACCAACCTGAGATTGACAACTTTACATGATGTAACCTATGAAATCGTAAATGGAGAAATCATAGTAACGATAAAGTAACCTATGTAACAATAAAGTCGGATTCATCCTGGGAGTGGTAATGGGAGAAATCATAGTGAACAACAGGAAACATGCAGAGTTGCTTACAATCAAAAAGATGAAAAAACACATACAAAAAACCTAGATAATAATCATGAACAAGCTTAATATTGAATTATGAACTGTAAAGGAACTTACAAAATGTGACATTACGAACCTAGTCAAGCGCACAAGCAAAAATATCTTGGACATGACCCTGGTTGACAAGTTGTATTTCTCATGATGCAAGAGGATTTGTACCTGCACTGCCAAGTCAATCAAAATCCATCATTATCTATACAATAAATATAAGTAATTGATGTAGTATTTTTTACTCTATGATGAATTCTTATGATAATGTTAGAACATATGTTGAAAATGTCAAAACATACCTGAATAAGCTCCTCTTCGTTTCAAGAACAATTTATTGGAGTCACATGAACTTGGAACAAGCCTCCCACGATCTGAAAGAGTAGCAACTAAGTCAACAGTGACTTTTTTGTTGCTACGCTGGATCGAGGGAGGTTTGATCCAAGATTAAATCACTCCAATAAATTATTCTCTACTAAACAGGGCCAACCACGTGAAGGTGGAAGCTCTTATGGCCCCTCCCCCCCCCCCTCACATCACTCTCAATTCCCAAATACCCAATCTATATTTCATTTTTTACTTTCATGAGCATAAAAAAAAATATTCAATAACTAATAAAAAAACAATTCAACAAAAAGTACGCAAGGAAACATTGCAATTAATGATTGACATAAAAATAGTATGATAAATGAGTTTTTTATATAACGCAAAAAACGTTCCAAGTATGGTAACATTTGTCTTATAATAATACAATATTTTACATTATCAAATTTTCTTTTTCTTCTTCCTATTTCTAAAGATCCTAATTACATCATCAATATCATCGTGCTCTGCTCCTGTTTTGTGCCTTTCGACCTGCACTGCTGAACTATTTGCGTAGTCACGATGTCTGGTCTCATCCAGTGACGGGGCATTGCCTACAAAAACAGATAATATTAAATTTTAATTGTCGGTTTTTAAATATCATTGAACTAGTTCGGTAATATTAATTAAAAAAAATGCAATGAGATTATTTACCTGGTGCACCAGTTGTCGCCGCTGACCTAGTTGCGTAGTCACAATGTCTGGTCTCATCCAGTGACGGGGCATCGCCTACAAAAATAGATAATATTAAATTTTAATTGTCAGTTTTTAAATATCATTGAACTAGTTTGGTAATATTAATAAACAAAATTGCAATGATATTATTTACCTGGTGCACCAGTTTTCGCCGCTGACCTAGTCGCGTAGTCACGTTGTCTGGTCTCATCCAGTGACGGGGCATCACCTACAAAAACAGATAATATTAAATTTTAATTGTCAGTTTTTAAATATCATTGAACTAGTTCGGCAATATTAATAAAAAAAATTGCAATGAGATTATTTACCTGGTGCACCAGTTGTCGCTGTTGGGACTATTGCCCTGTCTTCCTCTCTGGTGGTAAGATCCTCAAGGGAAACATTCTCTGTCATTTAAAAAAAAAACATTATAAGGAAAACCATCAAGGTATAATTAGAAAAAATTATAAGTGGAAATTAATTACCGTCACGACCCTCACTGATAGTAGCATTGTCGGCCTGGTCCCCACTACAATGATCAGGTTGCACGTGAGGATCATCTACATCTGGCTCTAAAACTGGGTTATTTGCCTCGTCAGTAGTGCTGCTCCCTTGATTTAAACAAAGTTGTTAGAAATTAAATTTATGGACGAAAACAAACATATTGAAAGGTTAGAGTTTTACCTTATCAGGCATTCTAGATCTTGGGACCTGCCCCAAGCTTCTGTGACGTTCAACTACGACTTGATAGCTGAAATGGAAAGCGATATTTTTATCTTCCTCTGTAGTTTCTATTCCGAATTCATCACCATATATTACATATGATTGTGTATTTTGAATCATATTTGATAGGATTACAAAAATGTTGGAAGGCGATACAATTAATTATAAGATGTTTAGCTACTTAATTACAATTCTTGCAGCTAATTTCAAGTAGCCGCCTTGGCCTAGCTTGTGATGGCCATTTTTTTCAATCCTAGCTTTGGTTGCCTTTGAGGTTTCAGGAAACCTAGCATCAAAATATTGAAGTCAGATATGACGTAGCACACTTTTATTTTAGACATAGAGAAAATTAAAGCTATTGAATTAAAGTTGTAATTTACCTTGCGGGTCCAGTTGGCATTTTTCCTTCTTTCTTTGCCCTTTTCTCTTTTCCGTCATGGATGAGTGCTCTCCACTCACTCTCTGGAACTATGAGAGGACCCTCATATCTAGGGTTAAATTTCAATTGCGTTCTATATGTGTCCCTGGTATATTTCAAATATTTGCCGGCTACTCGAGCCACCGTTGTTCTGTCAAATGTGCCAACCCCAAAAAAGGGCTTCTAGATAATCTAGAAGTTATTTTTTCAGGTTGGAATTCTGGGAATTCCACCCTGTGCATATGATTGGGCCAAAAATTACCAACGCATGGCTCTCCAGAAACCTGTAGAACTCATTGTTTCCTATACAGAAAAAAAATAAAATATTATCATTAATTTAAAAATAAAAATCATGATAAATATGTTTTAGATAAAGTACATGAAATAGTTAAAATATTAAAATTTACCTGGGAGTTGTACATGCTTTATAGGGACACCTTCATCGTTCACCAACAACGTGCCATTAATGGTCCCTATGGAACTGACACGTGTAGCTCCATGAAACGCAATAATGTAGTTGGCCATATCAGCCTCATCATTGCCAACACGTTCAGCGGTTGGCTGGGTGTCTGCTTGGGCAGGGTGTGTTTCTTGGCTGGCACCTAAAGGATTAGAAGGTGTACGAGAGGGTTTTTGGGAAATCTCTTGCCCTTATGTCCCACTACCACCAACACCGGGTTCAGCAAGTGCCAGAAAATGCTACATATAAAAGAAATTTTTGTTAGTTTAGTCAATGTAAAAATTAAAAATCAAACTATCACAATTCATCTCATGCAGAACAAAAAAAATATCATTTTGACTTTTTATTATTACCTAATATGTTTCTAGCTGGCTCATAAGTTGTTTTATCCTCTCTTCTGTTTCAGGTGTTTGAGGCGCATCTATCAAAGTATTAAATTCTGACCTTGCATCTCGTGCCTTTTTTCGCAACAAGAACACTGGAGATAGGGATGAAGAAAGCTCTTCCTCAAAGAGGGAATCATCAGGCGTACCATGGCTAGGTGTCTGCATATTTGAACAAAATTAATATTATTTTAATTATGTAAATAACTAAAATACCTGAAGATAGAGCAATGCTGGCACTTTACATGTTCTTCCGCTGGCCTCTTTCCGCGATCATCCCGTCTCGGGGTTGTTCTTGCACTGCTCTGATCAGTCTACCACATTGCAATAAAATTATAAATGTAAAAACTTGAAAACAATATCTAACTTGAAAACACAAAATGAAAACTGAAATAATTTCTAATAAGACACCGGAAGACAGAGTTAGAGTTTCAAATATGCCTTGCATTGAATTCAGTCTCGGAAACATGTCATTGCATATTAAGGCACCCAAACAAGAGACGATTTGACAATGAAGACCTTATTGAATATATTGTTGGAGAAAATTCTAGTAAACTTGTTGTGAAGACCTTGAGGACATTTTTGGAGCAACATTGTTAAAGTTGATGGTATAGCATTGTTGGAGACGATCTTGAAGGGCCTTGAAGTGAAGCTTTTGGAGCAACTATTGAAAAATCCTTTAGCATTTAAGTAAGGCACTTTCTATCTTCCATCACATTTTTCCTTTCAATATCATTTAAACGATTTTGTTGATATTTAATGTTTGAAATCACGTTATAATTCCTTGATTATATGTGTTTGGGGACTTCCCCTTTGAAATTACCCAAAAATACCCTGGCAATTTTATCTTCAGGATGCATGTCTGACCCTATTGTTCAATATTTTGATTGATAGTAGTAAACATAGAGAGTTAGGGAGCTCTTGACTTGGTTTGGTTGGGCCATTAGATCCCTAACATCTACTAGGGAGAACCCCCCTTGAGTTGGAGGAGAGCTAGCCCGAAGTGAAAAGAGGTTGGTGAGGTGACAATGGGGCTATCGAATTACACATGGTATCACACTTTAGCTTTAGGACTTTATCTTTAGAAGTGCGAGATTTTGCTATATCAATTCTCAAATTATTTACAACACTATTGTTAAGAACTAATACGAAGTGATGTTGAGGGGTTTTTGGGTATAAGAAACAATACCATTTAAAAAATAGGGTTCTCAGTCCTTGGCATTCCTTCACCTGGGCCTAGGGGCACACTAGAATAATTTCACACTAAACCATGCAAACTTAAAAGTAAATTAATAGATCCATAAAGTAATAATAATCATAATTCCTAATTTCCTATTGTTCGATATGATGCAAATTATTCAAACATGAAGCAATGAAGACATGCAATGTCTGAATTTCAAGATTGATGAACCAATACAAGAAGTTAGAAATTACAACTTTGATTCAATACTCTGTGTCCTAACTCCAGGAAGGAATCTAGTTTGTAGTATAGAACATGCATCGTGTATTATCAATTCTTAATTGACAACAACTAAAGGTCATCTACCTCATCAATTCCTTCCCATTTTGTGTTTTTATGTTATATTCCTTATAAAAGTGTCAAATTTCTCTCAAATTAAGCAACCACTGAATAAAATAGAAAATAGTTGAGATATGATTGAGAAATGGTCATTTATTTCTTAAAAGGATCTTCACAATTTCTTTGGTTGTTTTTCATCTCAAGAAACAAGAAAGGACCTAAGAAACTATCGTGATGTAATATAAGAAACAACACAGTGCAATGGCCATTTTCAAAGCCAAATGATGTCCATTGAGTACATGGCCTTTATTTGGTTCCTGTTTCATAGGAGTTTCGGGTAGAAATGGAACTTTGTTGGAAGTGAAAGGAAAACATGTCTCATGTTGAATTATGAGAAAATCATGTTGTTAATGATGCAAAAATTGACTGAAAATTGTTTTGGAAATCTCCTGGAAGTTGTAACTTGTGACTAAGGTTCTCATTGACCTTTACCCAACTTTGGAAAAGGAGGGTGTTGATTTTCATCTTGATATATATTTTTTTTTATGAAACTAATACAGGGTAATGTAAAAGGGGGAAGATCAAATTACAGTTTGATTCATTGTTGATAATTGGTGCCAATCTTCAAGAGGAATGAAGAGGTTGTTATCTTTACAATCCCATCCCAACATCAAATTTAGTGATAAGTTTCTATGAGGTTCTGGGTCAAGGAAACATTCACTCCACGAATGATATATTTAAGTAGGCTTCTCCTATTCTGGGAAAACACCATACCTATAATGCATTCACTTACATGTATAAAGGGAAAGGAAAACATGTTTTCATACAACGGTGACAAAGGCATCTTGGGGAAAGGTATCTTCAATTTTTATTTATGTTGTTCACCCACACCACTCTCGTGTTTTCACTAATCTTGTTTTGTCATTTTTGGATTCAAATTAAGTTAAGGCCTTAAGTATTTTTTGACCTTTCGATGTAGTTTTTATAAGTGGCATGTATGGATTTTCCATTAATTCTGCACTTTTTCTCTTCATGCGCATGTTTCCCTGGAAATCAAATGCATGATTTAGTCCCATACATTTAACATGTTTTTGGATCAACTCCATTGGCAATATCATGTTTCCTATTCAATCAAAATTTATCTCAGTTAGGGTAGGTAGGAAGGTTTTTCCTTTGTATTAATAGGGCACTTCTAGCTTGCATTTTTATTATATCTTTCAAATTTAGTGTCGTTTCAATTAGGGCAAGAATTTTTGCAACTTTCAAGGTGAGAATGCACAAAGACAAATTTTTGTGATGGATGACTGTATATGACTCCATGGCCAGAGGAAAAGGAACTAATCTACTTCTTCAAATATCTATAGTTCTCATTCACCTCATATGGAGATGGTCCTTGATTTTGAGCCAAATGTTGCAGCAAAAAGTCCCCCCCCCCTCCATAATTTGATATTAAATGGAAATTTCTTAAATTGATGATGGGGCATGATTATGGAACATTGGCACATACATATGTAATGGAATTCCAAGATCATGATTTATGTTTGCATATGTTTATAGAGGTGGTGGAGCAAAAAAGAGGTCAAATAGAGCTGAAATTTTTCACATAAAAAGGACTGTGGGCTTGACTAATCGTTCCATTTAAAAAATGATATCTAGACAGAGAATAAGTGTAGCATGCAAACATGCATTGAAAATCCATCTGAGTTTGCATTTTATTACTTATGATGGATTCAAATTTGGGTTTCAAAATGCCAGGTAATGGCATGATTTTTTCGAGAAACCCTTAGTTGGATTTTCATGTTGGTTTAATTTATATTTTAAGTTTGTTTTGTAGTCTTTGGGTGATAGTAACTCATGAACTAGGTTACCAATGTGTAAAAATCATATTTCAAGAATAAAGTTGTGATTTTTTTATATTATTATTATTATCTATTAGCTACGAGTATTGACACCTAATGCCTGGAATTTTGACATCTTGATAGCATGGATAATTTCGAAAATGTTTCTAGTAATGTTAACATAATAACTATCATTAAGTGTCTTCACTTTTGTCACCATAATAGACCTGTGATATGGACTCATCACACAACTTCATATGCTATGTCCCAACAAGTTCAAACTGGTTGAACCTGCCTCATAGTGTGGTTATTAAGGACAAGTTGCTTGGTATATAACTCGATAGCATAGACCGTGTTGCAGTTCTAAAAAGAATCCTCAAGTGTCAAACAAACTTCACAATATGTTCTACTATAAAGCCTTTTGGGATACCTGAAATAATCTATGTATCATTGATGACTTTTAAAGTATGACAAGATCCAGAGGGAAAGGAAATCAATGGAAGAGTGATCCACCAATGAGAACCTAGAATTTAGCATCAGATGAGTTAGAGTCTAGGAAATTGAAACCCTATAATTTTAATTAGTGATGAAGGACATCACATAGGTAATTATATTTTCATGTAGAATAATCTGTTGATTCAAATTAAAACTACATAATATGAAAGGCATACCATAAATTTTTCCACGTAAGTCCAAAAAACCTATAAAAATTGAAAACCTTCTTTTTCCATGGGAAATAATTTACCTTTCCTTTTTCAAGATAATCTAAATCACAAAAAATATGAACTATACTGCACACATTCTTGGATAATGTGAAAGTGGAAAAGGAATACCCTACACAAGTGATGCACACATGTACATTTGAACACTAATAGATTTTGTAGTTGAAATGCAATGCTTGTTTTCATTTAAATGTAGGGTTTTTAAAGCAGGGAGAAATAATGGCTGCCAAATTAATAAGCGTTTCTTTGGGAAAAATTTAAATCTTGTATTGGGTGATGAAGATAATAAAGGGTATTTAATCTTGATTCTTGACATCTAGAGAGAACCCTACAGCCTAACACAATCCAATGGAATTGACCAAAAAAACCCAAATAGAGTCAACCCTACTATAGGAGGAAGGGTCTGCAGTAAGAACTTACCATTTTGCAAGAGCTGAGGGCGAATGCTATTCTGCAAGAGCTTAGGGCGAACGCTGAGGGAGAATGCTGAGGGAAAATGCTGTTCTACAAGAGTTGAGGGCAAATGCTGAGGGCAAATACTGTTCTGCAAGAGCGGAGGGCGAATGCGCACGTGATATCAGACGTTAATGTAGCTATGGCGACGGATATGAAACAATAAAATCATTTTTATGCAGCGCGCATATAAGTTTCGTATTTTTATGTAGTGCACATATAAGTGTCATTATACCGATGGCGGACAAAGTGTCGCTATTGCAACGGGTTCCTCCAAACATCGCAATTGCGACACTTAGGCATTGTGTCGCACTTGCGACGTTTGGAGGCAGCTGTCTCAATAGCGATGCTTTGTGCCATAATGTCGCAATTGTGACGTCTTCCTCCAAACGTCACAATTGCGACACTTTGTCTAAGTGTCGATATTGCGAAAATTTTCTATAAACGTCGGTATAGCGACGGTTTCAGGCGGGATGGAAAAAATTTGGGGAAATTTCCAACATTTGGTCAAAAGCGTCGGAACCAAGTGTCGGAATTTCTGCCAAATGTAGTAGTGTATACTGCCATATAGTCACATTTGAGTCATGCTTTTGTTCAAGGGAATTAAACCTGATTCGGCCTTTTTACAGTGTATCTTGACTTGTTTTCAGTCAACCATACCCGGTCTGTCAGATTTATGTTCACTATCACATCAACTATTTGGTCCTTGACTCTCATCTTCATTATCGGTGAGTTGTCTCACGTTTGTTAACAATATACATCAATGACCGGTAATCAAATGATTTCTCACATGGTCGAATTCAGTGCATTTATTCCCATAGTGTAGAAATGTACCATGGTGGTCGGTGAAGACCTCGAATTTGCATCAAGATGTTCCGATTCACTTGTCAGCCCCTCCATTTTCCTACCAGTTACATCATCCAGCTTATATATTTCAGTTCATCACAACAACATCCTATATGTCGGCACCCGAGTTGCGTGTAGTACCATTATTCCACTTTTATGACTTGGTACTTTTAGGATCAATTATGTGACATCAGCGATCATATATCTCCTTCGGCATCATTGATTAGTTCTTCTATATGTGATATTATGACATGACCTTGAAATTTACTTTTGCGACTGTGATTAGATGATCCACTACGTATTTCTCAATTTCCTTTGTACTTGTATACATATTGGATCCACTCGACACTTGATATGGAGACATGCTATACTATCTTTGAGCATGGGTATGCTCGCCTTAGATATAAGCTTTCTTTCTGATCTCTTCCATTGGTTTTTGGCAGGCTAGAATCTCGCGATATCCTCCCAAGTCCTTGCATGATTATTTCTATACACTTAAAACAATGTAAACTTTGAAATGGGAACTGAAACGAGAACCCAGTTTTTTGAGGTAGCAAAAAATCATTTGATTTTGAAATGTGCTGATTTAGAATACACTTTTTTTTTTCCAGCATATTTTTGACACTTTAAATTTTCTTATGTATCAAGTATGGACATTTTTTTAAATGTTAGTGATTTTCAAGATAATTTTGAAAAGTGTTGATGCAAAATAAACCCCTTTTTTTAGATGGCTTATTTTTACACTTTAAATTTTCTTATGTATGAAGTATGAACCTTTTTTTTTAAATGTTAGTGATTTTCATGCTAATTTTGAAAAGTGTTCATGTAGCATGAACCCCTTTTTTTTATAAGGATTATTTTTGACACTTTAAATTTTATAACGTATGAAGTGTGGATTTTTATTTTAAATATTGGTGATTTCTTTGACACTTTAAATTTTCTCATGTCATAAGTAAACATAATTGTGTTTTAAAATATTGGCTATTTTACCATTTTTCAAGTTGTCTTATTCCTCTTCATGTTTTTCGTTGCAAAATATTTGGTTTTTAAGAGTTTTCCAAATTTTTGTTTTTTGTTTTCCTTTGCAGTGATTTTTTATTATGAATTTTTTTTTTTTTTTCCAAAGTTTAAAAAATTAATAAAATTAATATCTTGAGGTAACGATTTATCTTATATTTATATATCATTAAAAAATATTTTAATACACATAAAATAATTATCACTAACAAGTAACAAATTATAATTTTAAAAATTCGACAAAAATTATACACTTTGCATATAGATATAATTAAAAAAATATGTAATTCACGACATTTTCAATAAAAAAAACACGATAAATAAAAATAAAATTATGGAAAATTTGAATAATTTTTTTTGGAAAAATAATTTTTTTATAGAATTTATATAAAAAGTAATGACATTTAAAAAATAAAAATTCCCCAAAAAATGATTCCAATCAAATTTTAGGTATTAAAAAAAAAGACACACAAATAAAAAAATAGTAAAAATAATACACATAAAAGTTTTAAAAATGAAAAATATAGCTAAGCTAAAAAAAAAACATGAAAATAAAAGAATAAAAAAAATTAAAATAAAAAACATTGAAAAAAAAAATTTATGAAATAAAAAGGAATAAAATTAGAAAGGAAGACATTAAAAAAAAAAAAACAAACATATATAATTAAAAATAATAATAAATAAATATAATAATAATAATAATAATAATAAAATGTAAAAATTTAAAAACAAAATATCATTTTATATAAAAAAATGAACAAATTGTAATTTGAAAAAAATCACAAAAAAAAATCGGAGTTGATTCCAAGAATTAGCTATGGCCAACCCCACCGAGTGGCCCAAGGGGCAGCCACCCTCGGCTGACGGAGCACGACTCGACCATGCTCTGCTAGCCAACGACGACTGCCCCTCAAGCCACCTGACGTGGCTGGCCACGGCCGATTCTCAAAATCAACCATGGCTAGCCTTGTCGCATGGTTGGAGTGGTGACCACCCTGGGATGGGGGAGTCATGCTTCCTATGCCAGCCTAGGACGGTCGCCCCTCGGGACACCCATCGGGACTAGCCATGTTCGATTCTCAAGAAGGCCGCCCCTCGGGTCACTGGGCAAGCTCAAACCGATTCTCAGAATCAGGTTGAGCTTGCCAGCAGCCCCTTGGGCCCGTGAGCGGGCTCAACAATTGGGTTGAACCTACCAATAGCCCCTCAGTCCCCTGGGTGGGCTCAACCTGATTCTTAGAATTGGGCTGAGGCAGCCTAGGGGACTGAGCTCAGCCCGATTCTCAGAATTGGGTTGAGATCGCCTCCGACCCCTCGGGTCCCTAGGCTAGCTCAGAATTGGGTTGAGCTCGCCTAGGGGCCTGAGGGGCTATTGGGCAGGCTCAAGCTGCTTCAGAGAATCAAGTTGAGGCAGCCCAACAACCTGATGGGTCACAATTGTTTTATTTTTTATTTTTTTTGTTATAATTATTATTATTAATATTTTAAAGTTTTTTATATTTTTTAATGTTTTTTTTAGTTATTTTAATTTGTTTTCTGTTTTTGTTTTTTTTTTAATTTTTTAGCTATTTAAATTTTTTTATTAATTTTAATTTGTTTTATGTTTTTTTTTTTTTTTAATTAATGTTTTCATGTTAGCTATTTTAATTTTTTTTCTCGTTTATTTAAACATTTTTTAATTTTAGTTTTTTAATATTTTTTATTTTATTATTTTGTATTTGTTTACTATGTTTTTTTTTAATTTTTATTGATTTTTTTAAAATGTTATTTTTAATGTAATATTTATTATTTTTTTTATTTTGTTATTTTCTTTTAAATTGTGAGAAGTATCATTTTTTTTTCTTTCGTTAATTTTTTTTTCTTAGTTATGTTTTTTTTTCCATAGAAAAAAAAATCGAACTATCTATTAATATAGAAAGTTACAGAGCATATGCATAACATTCCAAGAAAACTCCATTTCTCACTTTTTAGGCAGAGAAACATAGTTTCGACTGTTTGTAAATACACGCAGATATTCACCAAACAACCCAGAAAAAAAAGTCTCAAAAATAAATTCCTATCCATTTCAACCTCCCAGCTTCCTTTTAAAGGAGACAACCGAAACAGAAGTAGGAAAAAGACAGAGTTCTTTGAAGGATTTTGCTTCCAGTTTGTTTGAACCAGGTAGTAACCACTTTCCTGATTTAATCAACAAGCTTAAAGTATCAGTTTTTAATGGAACCACAAGACCTCCTCAACGAGAAAAACCGCCCAGGGTCCAGACATATAGTTTAACAGATTGTTTTCGAAAAGAAATTTCAGTTTATATACAATAACAGAAAAAGACAGTAAACAGATGGATCATTAAGAAAAAACAGGTTGTGCAATAGGGCGAGCCAATCCATTCTCCAATTCCACTGCTATCCATGCCCCCATATCTTTCTCAACGCCTTCTTTAGAAAGGTGGTCTGCATCATGGTTCCGCTCCCTATAAATATGGCAAACAGATAGCTCAGTGAAAAGACATTTTAGACTAGAAATCTCATTAAGAAAAGGAAGTAAAATGTAGTTACAGCATCGTTGAGTCCCATTGAACCACTTTTCTATATTCATAGAGTCTCCAAAGATCTGAGCCTCACGCTCATTACTATGAGCTAACCAACAAAGAAGAAGGTGGAGAGCTTTAGTTCTGCAAAGTTCTTGGTCCCAAACCCTAAACCAACTGAAGCTATAAGGATTTTTCCGGATGGGAAGTGGATAACCAATCTGGCTCCACACCTCCCATTTAAATCCGAAGCCCCGTCAAAATAAGCCCATGGAATTGTTCCCCTTACAACTTCCATCTGGATTCCTCTGTTTTGCTGTGGACCTATAGGGATTGGAATGTTTTCGAAGATTGCTGCCCCTCCTTCCACCAGTCTACATATTGGGAAAGGAGTGTCTTTAAAGATCACTTGGTTCCTTGCAATCCACTTTCCCCAAGCAATCAAAAGTGGAATGGATCGCACTTTGTCATTTGGGGCTTCCTACCACCACCTTTTCCAATCTTCCAAAACCTCCTGGCCTTCCCACTTCTGTGGAATTTTAATCAACCGCAGAGTTTCATTCCAGAGACTGATGTTAAAGGGATAGGAGAGAAAAACATGGTGCACTGTTTCTGCACTTCCTTTACATAGGGAGCACCATCCAGGCCCTATCTCCCCCCTCCTTTGTAAGAAGTCCCAAGTCGGGACTTTCTTCTCGAATATGCACTAGAAGAACAACCTTGTCTTTGCTGGTCCTTTTCGCTTCCATAAAGGTTTTACTTGTTGGTGTCCTTTGTTTTGATAGATTGGCAAATCAAAAGACAAGGCAACATAAAACCAATCTTTAGAGTTCTAGGATCTAGTCCTCCTATTCTCAGAGAAGGATCTCTCAAATTTTCTTGTTTGCAAAGGTTTATCTTGTTTGCTTTGAGTATGGGTTTTAGACTAGTTATTAAGTGCAAGTGTTTGTTTGTTTGTTTGTTTGGTTGAATGACATAGGAGAACATGAAAGGTCTAGGAAAGATATATAGAAAGGAGAAAAATCTGATTCATTGGGCAATGGAGTCAAGAAGAGGTTATGACAAACTTATCAATGGATATGGGATATCAAAGGGCGAATCTAACTTGGCTATAGGATTCTTTGGTTTTTTGGAATGAGATGGACATTAATGATTTGGAAAGAGAGTTTGAATTCTCAACAAAGGGAAATTGCAAGCATAACTTGAACAATAAAGAGGTATTTGATATACGGGGCTAACCATGAATTCTACAAACCACACTTTAAGCAAATAATGACTTCAAGACAAATTTTAAAATGAAATCTAAGGTTTGGGGAACACCCTATTTCCTCAAAGATTTTATTTCAAATGACTTAGAAAACATAAATGATTCACTGATAATTGTAGTCATAAAAGAGGGAACACTTAAAAACATCTATGATCACAACTATAAAGACCTTAAAAGTAATTGTTCAAGCAAGGACAAAGGGCATGATCAAAACAGACCTCCTTGAATAACTCTAAACAATGGTACTTCAAAGAGAGACTTCAATAAAAGTTTTCAAGTAGCAGCAAACAAGCAGGGAAAACCATAAATCATGCTGAAACCAACTATTTGAATTATTAGAGAAATAAAAAATCATGAGGACTAAAGAGAGAGATTAAAGACTCTAAAATACCTCAGCAGAAGAAAACATAAAACAGTGAAGGATGAACCGGTATAAGGTGCTTCCAGAAGTCATTTCTTAGCCTAAGACTTTCATCCTACTGTAGTAAGCATTTATGGAACAAAATGAGAACAGGGGAAAACATTAAACAGATCAGAATACTTCACCAACAGCCAAGCTCATGGATCTGATGATAGAGCCTTCTCAAGAACAAGCATGCAACAACATCATCAAGGTTCCAAGACTTCAATTTCTTCATCAATTTCAGATAGAATATGTATTATTTCAGAGAGTTTTAGTATTACAACTAGTGAACAATCAACCCTGCTTTTCATCTTCTTTAGAAGTATTTATAGAAGAAATGAGGAGGTGGAAGAGTTTTAGGATTGGAGTGTAATAAATTCTACATTAAATGCAACTCCTAGCCTTGAAAACCATGCAAGGCCTAAGGCAGGAATGCAACTCATTTACAAATCTCCTCCAATAACTCTATTTTTGCTATTTTAGGCTTAATGGGAAAAAAGGTGAACTTCGAGGCCTATTTATCTTATAAAATAACCTCACTGACAGCTTTGAAATATCTTCTTTGTTTGAAAATAACTATTCAGTTGTCTTTAGGCAAATATCTTCTGTTTTTGGTAATAACTAGGGCTTCTTTGATTTCTGTGAGGCTGCAGGTGGCTCTTTTGATAGCTAGGGGTTCAATTATCCCCTGATGTGGCAGTAAAGGTCTCCTTCTCTGATATTTTCCTTTGTTTAATCTTAACACACCTAATTCTGCCTTTGATCTGTGTTTTACGCCTAATTAGGCTTAATTCTTGTCTTCAGGTCTTTATACTGTCTTCATGTCAGAATTAGGCCTTTGGTTCTGAGCTTTCTACCTTAATCCCTTTAAATTCTGCTTAAAAACGTTTAATTCTTCATTCTGGTTTGGTTTTATCTCTTGACACTGATACTCTTTGACTGTTTTATATTTATTGTGTTTTTGTTGCTTTTTCAGGTGCGCAGAGGGTTTTACGATATCTTTAGTGCTCATGAGGCACATGAAGATCATGGTTTGAACCCTGCAATCTTGCTTTCTTGATTTATAGGGGCCTAGGGGATTGTCATTCCTGGCCTTATTTTCTTCTTAAAACGGTGGAGAAACCTTTAAAACTTGCCCAAAATGAGAAAAAATCAAGAAAATCTATGAAGAATAGGTCAAAGGGTGCTTTGGGTGTGAGAATAAATCATGGCCATCGATCCAGATCAATCAACGATCGAGATTTCTCGATATATTTGATGGTTGGGTAAGTGGATGGAAGGTTAAGTTTGGGTCGTTGATCTAGATTGATCAACGGCTAATATTTATTGGGAATTCTAATGCGGAGGGAGAAATGCAAATGTGAGGGAGGTTTTAATCGTGACCATCGATCTTCGGAGATCGACAGCGGAGGAGCCTCGATGAAATGCTCAGAAAAACAGGCGAGGAAAAAGCTCTGGGGGTTTGAATTTTAATCGGGACTATTGTATGTAAGAAATGAATGGTGGATATTGATCTGAGAAATGTTTATGGAGAGCAAACAAAGGTAAAGGAAAAGGGGAGAAGGTTTAATCAGAGCCGTCAGATTAGAATATCTGACAGTGGAGATCTCACAATAAAAATTTCAGAGAATAGATGGAGGGGGAAAATTTTGGGGTTGAGAAGTAATATGAGCCATCGATCCAGATCAATCGACGGCTAAGATCTTGTGAAGAGGTCTTTCGGAGAACAGAGAGGAAGGGTGATGGCTTGGGGTCGCGTTATGTTAAGACCGTTGGATGAAATCCATCAACGGCCAGGATCAAATAAATAAATACACTGCGGAGGAGGGTAGTTTAGTAGAAAACCAAAGTGGTTTTCGTGTGACATGAGAAGTGGTTTATGGTTTTCCGAAAAATTACGTGATTCCAAACGTTACTTGTCACATGTATTTCCAATACCGCCTTCATCGCGTAATTTTTAGGCATTAAACTTCATACAGAGAAAAAACGCGAAATGCGCTATGAGTCGTCGGATGAGGAGTCGGAGATCCAATGGTGCAGATCACACGCGATGGAGAGAGTTGCACAGTGGAGGAAGTAGTGGAGTACAGGTGGCATGATTTGATTGGGCGGGGTTTATACAAGGCGGAGGTAGGTCCCGATAGAATTGGGGCTTATTGGATTTCATTCCGACCATAGGATTTGAATGATGGATGGTCTAGATTACTTTTTGGGGTAGAGTTAAATGAAAGAAAGGAAAGTTGAAAGTGGGGATGGGGTTTAACAATGACCGTCAGATTAAAACAATGGACGGTCCATAATCGTTTCAATTTTGGATTGTCGGGTTTATGAGACCAGAAAAGAAGTCGGTTAAAAGATCTTGGCCATTAGATCTTTGGAATGGACAACCAAGATCGAAGATGGAGCGGGTTTTAATAGCAAAGGAAAGTGAAAATAGATAGATAGGTGGAGTTCAGATGTAATGAAAACCGTTGATCTGCAAGGATCAACGATGGCTATTTAATTTAGCATTTTTGTTGGACAAAAGAAAGAATAAAGGGAATTATGGGTTTTGAAAGGGTTTTTAAGACTTTAGCACCTGGTTGCGGGGCTTATGGTCTTATGCAACTAAGGGACTACCAAAGTTAAGCCCTCAAGGGCTTAAGAGACTTTTATGTGCAAAAAAGGCATTTTTTGCCTAAAAAACAGAGTTTTTAAGGCAATTTGAGGGTTTCGGTAGAGGAAATAAGGCAATTTAAAACTAGATAAGGGAGAGTATAAGGTTTTAAAGGGGAAATGGAGTGATTTTGAAGGTTGACTGACACTTTTGGGAGAAATTTATGAAGGAAAAAGGGTGAAAAAATGGGGTTTATTTATGAGTGAAAGGAGGGGTAAAAATGGGAAAAAGGGGATTTTTCAAGCAGTCTTCTCTTGGCAAATAGTAGATTTTTCAGGATAAAAGGGAAACATCAGTGAAGATTAACTTAAAGGTTAGTTATCTTCATAAAAACTTCAAATATTATAAGTTTTCAAAGGGGAATTATCTCTTGGAGTTTTGAGGAACAAAATTAGCCACTTCTTGGTATAATAGAATTTATCAGTGGCTAACAATGGCTCCACTTGGGGAAGACAACTGGTTCTTTAGGTGTCTAGAACCTCAGCTACAAATCTCTGGCTTTCATTAAACTAGTTCCTTAATCCATTGGGTATCAACCTTTCTTTTTGATGATCTCTGCAACAATTTAAAACAATGGAATTCTGTCAAAACAACATGTCTACCTACCCATTTCCTAATGATCCTAACATTTTTTCTTCTTTTCAGAGTGCATTTAGACTGGAAAAATCTCTTCAAAAATATTTTATTCTTTTGAAAAAAAAAAACTAATCTATTTTTTATCTTATTTCTCCATGAACTCAGTTTAAACAGTTGAGTTCATAAGCTTCTCTACCTAACTATTGTCTGTCAGGATTAGACTGTCTGACAGGATTTTATTTTCTAATTTAAAAAATAGAAATTTAAAAGCAAACAAGCCAAGATTGAACAGTCTAACTTTTTGTTGATCTATGGCATAAAAACAAGCTACACATAGACTAATATTAGCAGAAAATTTAAAAATGGTGAAGGCTTAAGATCTGAAAATTTAGAAATCTCCTTCATTGTTTCTTCAGATTTGTTTTTGAATTTATTTGAGTTGTCTTTTCTCTCTTTCAGGTTCAAGTTTTATGCCTATTAGAACCATTTTTTCATCAATCTCATAGGTTCAAGTTTTGAGCATGTTTGAACCTTCTTTCTTCTAACCTAATCTACCTTACTGATAAGCCAAGATTGAGTTGTTTGGCAAATCTAATTCACTAACCTATCAGCAGTAAATTGAAAAGCTAATTAGTCATGATTAGGTTGTATGACTAACTAGAAGTGTGTTTTCAGGAGTGGCATTTGAGCTTGCACACTTTCAAATTTTGTTTCTCTTTTGGGGTATGGGGTTGTACCTTTCTTGTTTTACAATCTACCCTCTTTTCTCTTTTCTATTGTTTTTGGATTTTTATTTTTCTAACTTTGAATGCAATGTTTAAACAATGATATTTACAATGGAAAACAAAATTCTTTGAAACTCATGATTCTTGGCAGAAGTAATGCTTGAGCATCCTGCCATTGACAAGACCTCCATACAAATATTCTCCATTCAATTCCTTTAGGAAAAATGCATTTTGACCCCTCTCAGCATGAATAATATAGGGTCCTTTCCACAAGTTCTCAAACTTGCCATGCTTTCCCTTCTCTTCTCTTCTTGAATCCCATCTAAGAACAACATTTCCAACTTGGAAATTGTTTGCCTTAGTCCTTTTGTCATTAGTTTCTTTATATTTTCTTAGACTAACTGTGTCCTTTCATAGACTTCTTCTCTAGTCTGTTGTAAATGAATTGTTTGGTTAATTCTTCTCTGCATGTCATTTTATTCAATTTGCACTTCTTGGAGGAGTTTCATGACTGGAACTCCTAATGATGTGGGGAAGACTGCATCCATGCCATAGACCAGCTGATAGGGGGACATATTTATTTACTTCTTTGTAGTTAATCTATCAGCCCATAAGGCATGAACCAACTTACTGTGCCATGATTTCTAATTCTGCTCCAATAGCTTTTTGATGATATTGATGAGGCTTTTATTGGAGGATTCAGCTAATCCATTCCCTTGGGGCTAGTAGGCAGTAGAATGGACCAAGGTAATGTGGTATTTGTAACAAAAATAAACCATTCTTTTGGACTTGAAGGCAACAAAATTATCAATTATTGCTTTTCTAGGACAACCAAATTTGGATAGGATATTTGTTTCAAGGAACTTGATAATGATAGAGTCAGTAGCATTCCTAGAGGGTATAGCTTCTATCCACTTGCTAAAGTATTCAGTGGCAGTGAGGATCCACTTATGTTGGGCTGATGAAGATGGGTGAATTTCCCCAATGAAGTCCAAGCCCCATTGTTGAAAGGGTCCCTCAACACTGATAGGTTGTAAAGGTAAGGGAAGGAGTTTTCTTTTGCCATAAAAAATTTGACATTTATGGCAAAACATGACTAACTTCTGAGTGCCTGGGAAAAGGGTGGGCCAATAGTGACCATATCTAAGGATTTAGTTTTTTGTGGTCTTCCATTAGAGGTGTCCTCCATATTCTCCTTCGTTCAACTCATGCATGATTTTTCCCGCATCATCTTCAAGTAAATATTTAAGCAAAATTCCAACAGCATTTTTCCAATACAATACCTCATCTATGATGCAATAACTCAAAGATTTTTGTTTCAAAAATCTAGCTTTAGTTTTAGACATAGAAGGAGGGGCATTCAAATATAAAAGCACATAAATGATGTCAGCATACCAAGGAGAATTCAAAAATGTTTCTTCAATGAAAGGGGCAGTGAATTCTTCTATTTCTTCCGACACATCTACCATATTCATATCTAGTGCTTGGAAGTTTGATTCAACCATCAGATTTGCTAATCCCTACCCTTTAATCAGTTTGGTGGGCCTAATTTCTAAGTCATATTGAAGAATAGTTGCAATCCATTTTCCCCTTTTACCATCAGGGTCTTGACTTAGAATATCCTTAACAACAGTATGTGGAACAAAAGAAATTATGTGAGAGTGTAAAATATAGACTCTAAAGTCTTTTAATGCTTTCACTAATGTTAAGGCTTGCTTCTCCATGATGTTATATTTGAGAGGAGCATCTCTTAAGGCACTAATAAAGAAGGATATTGGTTGTTCTTGCCCCAATTCATTCTTTTGAAGTAATACTACAGCTATTGTATGCTCAGATGCAAAAGAAAAGATATAAAATTCTTTGGTGAAATCTGGACTAATCAAGACTGGTGTTTGAGTGAGAGCTTATTTAACCAATTCAAATGATTGTTTAGCTGGTAAATTCAATTTTACACCTAAATCTTTCTTAAGCATTTTTGTAATGTTTTTTAATAGCTCAGCAAGGTTGGGAATAAACCTCCTCAAAAAATTTATCTTTCCAATGAAAGATTGTAATTCTCTGAGGCTTCTTGGATGGCTGATTTGCAATATGCCATCTATCCTTTTAGGGTCTATTTTGATTCCCTCTTCTAAAATTATATGACCAAGAAGTTTACCTTATTGGAGACCAAAGAGTGTCTTCTTGGGATTCAAAGATAAGCCAAATTTCCTACACTTCTCAAAAACTTTTCTCAAGTGGATCAAATGTTCTTCATCAGTTTTTGAGAAAACAATTATGCCATCAAGGTAAATGATTATGAAATAGCCAATGTCTTCAGAGAAGGCTATTTCCATGGCCCTTTGGAAGGTGGCCCCTGCATTCATCAAACCAAATGGAATTTTGACATACATAAAGGTGCCCCAAGGTGTAGTAAAAGCAGTTTTGAGTTGATCACTTGAGGGCATTAACACCTGGTTGTAACTTGAAAACCCATCCAGCAGTGATATCCTTTTTGACCCAACTACCCTTTGAAGTATATGGTCCATCTTGGGCAAGGGGTAATTTTCTTTTAAGGAGGCTCTATTTAGATTTTTGAAGTCAATATAGAGCCTGATTTCCCCTGTATTTTTTATAATAGAAACTAAGTTTGAAACCCACTCTGAATATCTAATTGGTACTATAATCCCAGCATCATGCATCTTTTCAATTTCTGCCTTAACTAAGGGTAATAAAATAGGGTTTATCCTCCTTAGCTTTTGTTTTAAAGGTTTTTGATTTTCCTTCAAAGGAATCTTATGTTGAATGATGCTAGTATCATAAGATTTCAGATCTTTGTATCCCCAAGAAAACACATCTCTAAATTCTTTAAACAACTCTATGTATTGCAATTTTATGTGAGTTGGGAGAGTGTTGGACAATTTAATCATCTTGGGTTCTATTAGGCTACCTATGTTATGTTCTTCTACATTTTTTTCCATAGGCTCCATTCTTGGTTCTTTGGCTACATCATTAAGGTCAAAAAGGTGTTCTAAAGGTGTGAGGCCTCTTGGAATTGTATCACTTTTGCATTTTAATAATTCCAAGTATTTCTAGTCTACGTTGTCAATTAATTCTTCTTCAAAAGGATTCTCACAGTGATTTATATCAGTAGAATGTGTTATTTCAACTTCTAGTATTTGTTCAATATACAAACAGTTTTCTTTATGGTTGGTTTCTGATATTGGTATGGAAAAATCATTTTCTGATTTTAAGAAATCATCTATGTGTTTGTCAGAATCATACAATTTCCAGTGATCCTCATTATCAGGCACTGCAGGCCTGTGTTTCACCTTTACACTAAGCTGTTCATTTATCTCAGGTGTTTGGCAGTTGCTGGCATTGAAAGCAAGTTCATTTGCTAGATGATTTTGTGCTCTAGGAATGAAAACGAGTTCATATTTTTCAAAGGTATTTAGTAAATCAAGGGTAGCATTTTGATATTCTCTAAGTCTTGGATTTTTAGTTGAATATTCTCCTTTGATTTGTCTGATGATGAGTTCAGAATCTCCTAGTATTGAAATCCTTTGGGCTTCTAATTGTTTAAACAATTGTAAGCCAAGGAGAAGTGCTTCATATTCAACAATATTATTGGTGCATGGAAAATCTAGCTTATATGAAAAACTCTGATTTGTATTTTGAATCCACACACCTGCCCCTACACTTGTTTTATTACAAGACCCATCAAATTTTATTGTCCAAAGTATATTTGCCTCATTTTCATTTTCTTGTTGCTGTTGATTTTCAATGTTTTGAATCTGATTTGAGGGAAGTTCTGATTATTCTGGTAAACTGATTGGCTCTATGTTTTCCTTTTCTTGTTGAGTGATTTCATCTTCATTGTACAAAATAAAATAATCTAAGCTTGACTGAATGGAATATATTGGAGAGTTATTTGGTTTATCTATGTTGCTCACCATGTACTTCATGTGGGATTCCCTATATAATCTTATGTTTTGGTTAAAAAATGGGATGGTGGCATATGACATGTCCATTTGAAGGCTTCCCTGAAGTTTGCCTCCCCATGATCTTGATAAAAGCATGCCATACTTTGGGGGAATGTCAGCTACAACTATGTCCATAACTAGACTCTTAGCAGGGATTTGAGACAAGTTAAGACATAAATCTTTGATTAGACCCAAGCATTTGACTCTGCTTGAGTCAAAGGAATACAAATACTTGTATGGTTTAGTAGTTTTTAAGCCTAAGCTTTCCATTACTACCTTGGGCATAAGATTATGTGAAGCTCCAGAGTCTAACATGGCATTGTGTAAAATTTTCTCATGTATATTCAGACTGACATAGAAGGGATAGAAAACTCCTTCTTGGTATTTTCCGTCAACTTCTGGACCAAACAACAACTCATGCTTGTCATCTATCAAGTTTAATATGTCAGTACCACTCCCTAGGTTCAAAGCTTTCAAAATTTGGTTTTTGTACACTTCTTGGGTTACTAGTTCAGTTAGGGGGATGGTAATTTTTATCTTTGCAATCTCTCCCTCAAGGCTGAATGGAACTATCAATTTGTTCATATTTACATCTGTTTTCTCACTTGAATTCTTTTCAGCAATTTTGATCTACTAAAATTTGTTTGTACTGCTAATTGGGACAGCTTTATTAGGTCCACTAGCTGAAGTGTTAGGGATGATGTGCTCAACATTAGGCTGGCTACTTTTCTCTTTGTTTGAATCTGGTTTCTTAGCCAAAATGTTTGGTTTCTCTGCTGTCTTCTTAGGCTGACTTTCTGCGTTTTTCTTGACAGCAATGCTAGTGTTTTTATCTTTTGAATTGTCTGTGTTCCCTTTACTCCTAAGATCATATTGTTTGTGCACCTCCATGATTTCATTTTCAAACCCCAATCTATAATCATCAGAATATTCATAGGTGTTTGTATTTTGATCAGAGGAGAAGAAACCTTGTTCTTCTTCAGTAAGGAAAGCATCATCCCCACTGTCTAATCCAATAAATTTTACATGACCTTCTCCCAACCTTTCAATCTCCCTATCTTCCTCATATTGATCTACATAGTTTTGTTGGAAAGGAGCTCTAATATTTTGGTCATTTTATTTTGGCCTATCTTGATTGTTTTCTCTTCTATAATTCTGATTTATATTTCTATTTTTATTGTTTTGAGGTTCTCATGGTGGCACTCTATCATTCAAGTTGATATTTTCAAGCATCCTCTCCATCACCTTCACTAGGTTGTCAATTTTGGTCTCAGAAGTTGAGGTTGAGGGTGCAATGTCATATTTATAAGTTACCCTCTTCTATGATCTTAACCTATTTCTTTTCTCAATTATGTTTTCTTCTACACTCACAACCCCCTTCTGCATGTCTTATAAATTTAAATAATCCCTCTCTCTTAATTGATAGGCCATTTCAGCATCAAAACCTTCAAGGTATCTTACTAGGGCCATGCCTTAGGGAGGTTTCATGTGAGGTGGAAGAGCATTGTAAACACTGTTAAACCTAGTGGAGTAGTCATGAACACTCTCCCCTAGATTTCTTTTGAGACTGTTGTATTCTGCTAATATTTGGAGAGGGTTCTTTTTGGATTCCCACTTGTTTATAAATTTTTGATGCAAATAAGGGAGGTCATTGATGTTGTTAGGAGGTAGGTTTTTAAACCACTTCTTTACATCTCCTCCTAATATTTGGGCAAATATTCTCATCTTAATGGTTTCTTCTTCTATCTCCATGTAATCAAATGCATCTTCCATCCTATCTACATGATGCTGAGCTATTGTAGACTTTTTTGCAGTGAAATGAGGAATTTTTTATTGATAATCATTTGGTAAGGGAAGCAGAGGTTGTGGTAACACTAATGGGGCATACCATGTTTCCATGACTGGAAAGAAAGGTGGATTTACAAGGGGTGGATCTACAAGGGGGAAAGTGGGCTGGAATGGAATGTTTTGAATAGTGGTAGTATGGATTGGAGTGGAAGAAACACTTGGGCCAACAAACTAGTTTTGAGTAGATTTGTTATGGAAAAGGTTGAAGTGATGAAGAAGCTGTGAATCAGGAGGAGTGGAAGGTGAGGTTTCTCTACTAAAGCTTTGTTGCAAATCTGCAATGGCAAGATCAGTTTGGTCTAAATCACCTTGAGATCTAGTTCTAAACATGTTCTTTGTATGATGTAAATCAAAGTGCAAATCCTCTAAGATAACAAGGTTTTCAGGGACAAATTTTGTTCTTAAGAGGCTCCTATCAGCAGTTGATTTTCTAGATTTAGAAGTCTGCCATAGAATTCTCTCTGGATTGTCAACTATTGTAGGAGCATTAGGGTCTGTATGGGATCTAGTGTTGATCCTATGTGAAGCTAGACTGCTTTTCAAAAATGAGAGAGGTTAAAGGTTTTAGGGACTGTTTTTTGAAAGTTTTGCCTCTCACAATGTCTTATCTAGTATGGGACTAGGCTTCTAAACTTCTTCAAGGTTGGTTAACACAGTCCTAAAGAGATTTGGATACCTAGATGAGTAATAGGCCTATTGGGGCTAGTGGAATCACCAGGTGGAAACTTTTTGGCTTCTACGAAGGTAAAATATTGGATGGTTCCACCATCATGTTTATTATGAAGCCAATATGAATTATTTTTGGTTTTTCTAAGTTTTTGGGTTAGGAGAGTGTCCTAATATAATTCAACACTTAGCTAGGGTGTTTAAAACAAAGAAATCTCACTCTTATGGCTTGGTAACTGATTCCTTCAAGGTTTGATAAGGTTCTATGAGAATCCTAAGGGTTACTTAGTTTTTCACTGATTCAAATAAGTCTAATCATGATTACCATTATGCTTGGTAGTGCTTGAAGAAATTTACTTATGTTGTACTAGACAATGAGTGTTTTGTTTTAAGGATTTTACTCAGTGTCCCATCGTGATCACCATTATGTTGCTGTCCTGTGTTTTGATAGATTGGAAAATCAAAAGACAAGGCAACATCAAACCAATATTTAGAGTTCCAAGATCTAGTCCTCCTGTTCTCAGAGAGGGATCTCTCAAATTTGCTTATTTGTAAAGGTTTATCTTGTTTGCTTTGAGTATGGGTTTTAGACTAGTTATTAAGTGCAAGTGTTTGTTTGTTTGTTTGGTTGGTTGAATGACATAGGAGAACATGAAAGGTCTAGGAAAGATAGATAGAAAGGGAAAATATCTGATACATTGGGAAATGGAGTCAAGAAGAGGTTATGACAAACTTATCAATGGATATGGGATATCAAAGGGAAAATCTAACTTGGCTATAGGATCCTTTGGTTTTTTGGAATGAGATGGACATTAATGATTTGGAAAGAGAGTTTGAATTCTCAACAAAGGGAAATTGAAAGCATAACTTGAAAAATAAATAGGTATTTGATAGACAGGGCTAACCATGAATTCTACAAACCACACTTTAAGCAAATAATGACTTCAAGAAAAATTTTAAAATGAAATATAAGATTCAGGGAACACCCTATTTCATCAAAGATTTTATTTCAAATGACTTAGAAAACATAAATGATTCACTGATAATTGCAGTCATAGAAGAGGGAACACCTAAAAACATCTATGATCACAACTATAAAGACCTTCAAAGTAATTGTTCAAGAAATGACAAAGGGCATGATCAAAACATACCTCCTTGACTAACTCTAAACAATGGTACTTCAAAGAGAGACTTCAATAAAAATTTTCAAGTGGCAGCAGACAAGCAGGGAAAACCATAAATCATGCTGAAACCAACTATTTGAACTACTAGAGAAATAAACAAGCATGAGGACTAAAGAGAGAGATTAAAAACTATAAAATACCTCAACAGAAGAAAACATAAAACAGTGAAGGATGAACCAGTCTAAGGTGCTTCTAGGAGTCATTTCTTAGCCTAAAACTTCCATCCTACTATAGTAAGCATTTATGGAACAAAATGAAAATAGGGGAAAACATTAAACAGTTCAGAATACTTCACCAACAGCCAAGCTCATGGATCCGATGATAGAGCCTTTTCAAGAACAAGCATGCAATAACATCATCAAGGTTCCAAGACTTCAATTTATTCCTCAATTTCAGACAGACTATGTATTATTTTAGAGAGTTTCAGTATTACAACTAGTGAACAATCAACCCTGCTTCTCATCTTCTTCAGAAGTATTTATAGAAGAAATGAGGAGGTGGAAGAGTTTTAGGATTTGAGTGTAATAAATTATACATTAAATGCAACTCCTAGCCTTGAAAACCATGCAAGGCCTAAGGCAGGAATGCATCTCATTTACAACTCTGCTCCATTAACTCTGTTTTTTCTATTTTAGGCTTAATGGGCAAAAACGTGAACTTCGAGGCCTATTTATCTTCTAAAATAACCTCACTGACAGTTTTGAAATATCTTCTTTGCTTTAAAATAACTATTCAGCTGTCTTTAGGCAAATATCTTCTGTTTTTGGTAATAACTAGGCCTTATTTGATTTCTATGAAGTTGCAGGTGACTCTTCTGATAGTTGGGAGTTCAATTAGCTCCTGATGTGGCAGTAAAGGTCTCCTTCGTTGATATTTTCCTCTATTTAATCTTAACACACCTAATTCTGCCTTTGATCTATGTTTTAGGCCTAATTAGGCTTAATTCTTGTCTTCAGGTCTTCATACTGTCTTCATGTTAGAATTAGGCCTTTGGTTCTGAGCTTTCTGCCTTAATCCCTTTAAATTCTGCTTCAAAACATTTAATTCTTCATTCTGGTTTGGTTTTATCTCTTGACACTGATACTCTTTGACTGTTTGATATTTATTGTGTTTTTTTTGCTTTTCCAGGTGCGCAGAGGGTTTTAAGATATCTTCAGTTCTCATGAGGCACAGGAAGATCATGGTTTGAACCCTGCAACATTGCTTTCTTGATGGATAGGGGCCTGGGGGATCATCATCCCCGGACTTCTTTTCTTCTTAAAACAGTGGATAAACCTTTAAAACCTACACAAAATGAGCAAAAATTAGAAAATCCGTGAAAAATAGGTCAAAGGGTGCTTTGGGCATGAGAATAAATCATGGTCGTCGATCCAAATCAATCGACGATCGAGATTGCTTGATAGATTTGATGGTTGGGTAAGTGGATGGAAGGTTAAGTCCGAGCCTTTGATCTAGATTGATCAACGACTGAGATTGATTGGGAATTCTAATGTGGAGGGAGAAATGCAAATGGGAGGGAGGTTTTAATCGTGACCGTCGATCTTTGGAGATCGATGGCGGAGAAGCCTCGATGAAATGCTCAGACAAACAGGTGAGGGAAAAGATCTGGGGGTTTGAAGTTTAATTGGGACCATTGGATGTAAGAAATGAACGGTGGATATTTATCTGAGAAATGTTTATGGAGAGCAAACAAAGGTAAAGGAAAAAGGGAGAAGGTTTAATCAGAGCCGTCGGATTAGAATATCTGACAGTGGAGATCTCACGATCAAAATTTTAGAGAATAGATGAAGGGGGAAAAGTTTGGGGTCGAGAAGTAATATGAGCCATCGATCCAGATCAATCGACGACTAAGATCTTGTGAAGAGGTCTTTCGGAGAATAGAGAGGAAGGGCGATGGCTTGGGGTCGCATTAAGTTAAGACCATCGGATGAAATCCATTAATGGCTAGGATCAAATAAATAAATACACTACGGAGGAGGGTAGTTTAGAGGAAAGCCAAAGTGGTTTTCATGTGACATGAGAAGTGGTTTATGGTTTTCCAAAAAATTACGCGATTCCACACGTTGCTTGACATGTGTATTTCCAATACCACCTTCATCACGTAATTTTTAGGCGTTAAACTTCATACAGAGAAAAAACACGAAATCCGCTATGAGCCGTCAGATGAGGGGTCGAAGATCCAATGGTGTGGATCGCACACGACGGGGAGAGTTGCACAGTGGAGGAAGTAGTGGAGTACAGGTGGCACGATTTGATTGGACGAGGTTTATACAGGGCAGAGGTAGGTCCCGATAGAATTGGGGCTTATCAGATTTCATTCCGACCGTAGGATTTGAATGATGGATGGTCTAGATTACTTGTTGGGGCAGAGTTAAATGAATGGAAGGAAAGTTGAAAGTGGGGATGGGGTTTAACAACGACCGTCAGATTAAAAAAATCGACGATCCATAATCATTTCAATTTTGGACTTTCAGGTTTATGAGACCAGAAAAGAAGGTTGGTTAAAATATCTTGGCCATTAGATCTTTGGAATGGACGGCAAAGATTGAAGATGGAGTGGGTTTTAATAGCAAAGGAAAGGGAAAACAAATAGATAGGTGGAGGTCAGATGTAATGAAAACCGTTGATCTGCAAAGATCAACGGTGACTATTTAATTTAGCATTTTTGTTGGACAAAAGAAAGAATAAAGGGAATTATGGGTTTAGAAAGGGTTTTTAAGAATTTAGCACCCAGTTGCGGGGCCTATGGTCTTATGCAACGAAGGGCCTACCAGAGCTAAGTCCTCGGGGGCTTAAGAGACTTTTATGTGCAGAAAAGGAATTTTTGGTCTAAAAACAAAGTTTTTATGGCAATTTGAGGGTTCCGGTAGAGGAAATAAGGCAATTTAAAACTAGATAAGGGAGAGCATAAGGTTTTAAAGGGGAAATGGAGTGAGTTTGAAGGTTGAATGAGGCTTGTGAGGAAAATTTATGAAGGAAAAAGGGTGAAAAAATGGGGTTTATTTATGAGTCAAAGGAGGGGTAAAAATGGGAAAAAGGGGATTTTTCAAGCAGACTTCTCTTGGAAAATAGCAGATTTTTCAAGATAAAAGGGAAACAGCAGTGAAGATTAACTTAAAGGTTAGTTATCTTCATAAAAAATTCAAATATGATAATTTTTCAAAGGGGAATTATCTCTTGGAGTTTTGAGGAAAAAAATTAGCCACTTCTTGATATAACAAAATTTATCAGTGGCTAACATTACCCACTAGGCTGGATCCTCCCACCCATTATGAGTCTTAAGCCAATTGTACCCCAATTTAGGCGAGTATATGCATTTCTGTGAGTGCACCCACCTTAGCTCATCGTTTTTGTCAATTATGCGAATATGAGAGTTCTGAAGGTCCGATCTATAATTCTCCCACTCCTCTTGCCATATTTCTTCAAAATATAGAGCATTACATGACAACCATTATTGCCTCCAAATCGTGGAGTTCCCCATGGTTGGCTACTTGGTTGAGGTAGTGAAAACCTCTGTTATTCAAGAAGTCAATCAGGTCTCTTGATAGTGCAAAAATACCCGTGCATCCCACCTAGGGATCTCGACCCAGTCTAACCTGTCTCCCATCCCCCGCAGTCTAGGCCAAGCCCTGTTCAATAATCTTGGCCGATACAACCAATGCCTTCCACACCACAGAAGAGTTTTTGGAGGATTTTTGGGGCAGTCTTAGCCAATCAAGGGTTTACATTGGATCTATGTATTTCCTTTTAGTTACCGATGTCCAGAGGTTCTCCGTTGAGATGAGTCTCCAGGATAATTTGGCAGCTAGTGACTTTGAAAAAGGGAAGAGATATTTTATTCCCAAGCCACCCCATCCTTTTAGTCTGACAATTTTTTCCCATGCAACCCAAGGAGTCACATGTTCTGCCTTTGAGCCTACCCACAGGAATCTGCTATAGATTTTGGTAATGGACATCAAAATACTTTTTGGTACCCAAATGAGGCTAGCCCAATAAACAGGGACTGCCATCACCATAGGCTTTATTAAAACCAATATTCTCACACTTGACAACCATTTAAAACTCTAGTGGTTCATCCCGTTCTCTATTTTAGCAATTAGCCATTTCCAATCCTATATCTGGTAATTGTACGACTTTATAAAAAACCCAGATACTTGAAAGAATCCTGTAAAGATTTTACTTCAAAATGAAAATATTCTTCAATCCTGCCCACTTCTTCCCTTGAAAGTCCTGACGTGGTCAGGGAATATTCCTGCCCATTTATGCTAAGACCAGCGGATTTTAGGAAGAGATCCAGAATCTTCTTTAAACTTCAACAGTCCTTTATACTCCCATTACTGAACAGCAAAATGTCGTCAACAAAGAGAAGATGGGTTTCCCAAATATTGACCGCCACTTCAATTCCTTTGAGGTCCCCTTGCCTCTTAGCCTCATGAATCATTAAAATTATGCCTTCTGCTACCAAAAAGAAAAGGAGGGGGAAAAGAGGGCACTCATGGCAAAGACCCCTTTGAGGGTTGAAAAAATTTGAAGATGCACCATTTATCAGAATAGAAATCGAAGATGTTGTGATTCACCCCATGACCCATCTGACGAAATCAAACCTAAAACCAAGATGAGTCAGAAAAATTCTTAAATACATCCAACTAATCCTATCATAAGCCATTGAGAGTTCAATTTTTACAATTTCACCTTTCTTCCCACTCTTTTTGAGACTGTGAAGAGTTTCTTGCGCTACCCCTACTGCTTCATGAATTTTCCTTCCATCCAAGAATCCAAATTGTTCTACAGATATATTCTTGGATAGAAATGGTTTCATCCTAGAGGCAATTACTTTAGCAATTATCTTGTATATACATGTACACAAAGAGATGGGCTGATTATATGATTATATTTGGGGATAAGAGCTAAAAAGGTGGCATTGAAAGGCTGATAGATAGAGCTTGTGCACCTAGACTCTTCTATAACCACAACCAGCTCGTCCCCAAGAGACTCAAAGAAACGTTAAAAAAACTCTACAGTCCAGCCATCCAGTCCTGGGATTTTATCCTTCTCCATAGATTTTAGAATATCTTCCACCTCTTCTCTTGAAACAGGGTCCATGATACTATCGTTCCCTTCCTCATCAATGTAACTTGGAAAAAATTGTGCCACCCTGATGAATTCTGCAATAGAAACTTCCTCCAGGGCTCTGAAGAGTTTTTTAAAATGATTGACCCCTAGAAAGGCAAGATCTTCAAATTATTGGGCCATCTTACTATTTTCTTTCTGCATTTCCCAAATAGTGTTTGAGCTTTTCCTTCATTTTTCATAGTTTTGAAAGAACCTTGTATTTTCATCTCCCACTTGGTGCCAAATCGCTCTGCTTTTTAAGCACCAAATTTCCTCTCTTAACTGAAGAATTTTCCTCTTTGCAGATTCCAATTCTCTAATTCTATTATGGGATTATAGAGTAGAGTATCCATCTCCTTCAGGTTTTTGGAGGAAATCCAGCTTTGCATTTACTTTCCTCAGCTCCTCCTCTTTCTTCAAGTTCTCTTGATTCACCCACTCCTTTGCTTTTGACTTCATTCTCTTCATATTATTCATAAACAACTGACTCCTACATTATCCTTCCCTGAAACTGTCCTTTCTCCACGTAGAATGTAACAAATATATGAAAGATTCATCTTTTAACCAACAGGAATTGAATTTAAAAGGAGTTCATAGTTTTTTGAAAGCTCCCTCAACTTCCAAGAAGATTGGAAGGTGGTCTGATAAACCCCCTTCCCCCACCCAATGTCTAAAAACTGAGAGTTTCTCCACTAGGTCTTCACATAACAGAAAATGGTCCAAATTTTTTCCCACCCAAGCATCTCCCACTCTTCTCTTCCTCTAGGTAGGCCAAGGTTTGAGTAAGGAGGCGTCCACCATATGAGAGGCAGTCAGCTTATTAAGAAATAACTCAGTGAGAGGGTCTGCTCTTGCTGAAACTCCCCATGATTCCAAAACCCCCAGAGAGAAATTGAGGTCTCCCCCTACTATGAGATTAGAATTCTTGAGATATGATTTCATGAAGAAGGGGTTCCAAAACTACTCCCTATCCAAGCAGCGCCCATACACATTCAGAAGAAGGATGGGAGAGGTAGTCATCTTATTAAGAAATAACTCTATGAGAGGGTATGCTCTTGCTAAAACTCCCCATGATTCCAAAGTCCCCAGAGAGAAATTGAGGTCTCCCCCTACTATGAGATTAGAATGCTTGAGATAGGATTTCATGAAGAAGGGGTTCCAAAACTTCTCCCTATCCAAGCAGTTCCCATACACATTTAGAAGAAGGATGGGATGGCAGAGTTCCTTTGAGTATAATTCTAAAGCTAGAGTATTTTCAAACACCCAAGAATATATCTCTTTTATATTCCCAACTTTAAACCCTGAGGCCACTCCCCTAGATCTGTCATTCGCATCAAGTGCATGAAGAATCCACCCAGGGAACAATTTTGAGAGGGTTCCCTTAACTTCTTCTCCCTGACCCAACGTCTCTTGAATCAAGATAACATCTGGGTTATGTTCTTTGACCAACCCCCTTAAAGCTAGTTTTTTATTTTGACTAGCTAAACCCCTACAATTGTAGGATAGAAAGATCATTGCAAGCCTTGAGAGGGTGGCTGTGCTACTCTAAGCACCCCGGAGAAAGACCTCTGTTTCCCGTTTTCTATATCTAATTTTTCTTTCAACTAAGCCTTTGAGAGTTTTGACTTTCTACCTCTCAACTTCCTTGGTCCTATTGAAATAGGATCCAACGCCAAGCCCCCAATGACCAACCCTTTCCAAGTGCGATTGGCAAGAGGTCTAAGATTATAAGGAGGAGCTTCAGGGGGATAGACCCTAGGAAGGCTTGGGATCATGACACTTTCAGAGACAGGAGGAGGAGACATAGAGGAGGACGGAATAACCATGATAATAGTATCAATAGATGCTTGAATAACATTCAAATCTAAAAGATCATTTTGGAGCTTCCTGGAGGGACCAGGCTCAGAAAATTCCAAAGGAGATAAACAAACAATTGAGCAAAGGGAAGAGGGAGGAGAGAGAGTCATACCCATCTGTGTCGCCCCAGCTGTCTCAGAAACTGAAATAGGAGCCAGAGAGGACACCAGAGTAGGGTTCCTATCAGAATCAAGAGACTTGGCAGCATTATGAGCCTAGTCCATGGATGCCACCTTCTCCAAAGCGACCCCTGTATCTTCCTCCATAAGGTTCAGTTCAAGGTCCTTTTCTGCCTTTGCTTGAGGTGATTCAACAAGTTTCCTTATGAGATTTTTTTGTCTTCTTCTACAATGATGGCCTAGCAGACATTCCTTGGCCAGATGACCATATTTGTGGCATCTGTGGCATCGGAAAGGGAGGTTTTCATAATCCAAGGTCTGAAAAAGCTCCAGGTCCTTGTACTTCAAAGTCATTGTGTCTGCCAGTCCTTCTCTTGGATTGAGGCTTACCAGAATCCTCGCCACACTCAAATCTCTAGTTTGTATAACCAATTTGTCAGCTTCCAGTAACTTGCCCAGGGTACTCCCAATAGAGAGATATGCAGAGTTAGTCTATAAAGGCATTGAAAGCCCTGTCAATTTAACCCAGACTGGCGATTCCACCACCTTTTCCTTTTGGGCATCGAACAAAGGAGTCCATCTGTGAAACAAGATTGGTCTCTTCCCGAAACACCAATTCCTCTCAAGCACCCATTCAAAATGATATTTATGCTCGAATCTGATGCTAAACCAACCCTTATTCAAACTTTTGATCTCCACCGGTTGCCCTGGGGCTTCTTTCCATTTTGTCTAAGCCTAGTCCATGATGTAATCTGGCAAGAACTTTCTTCCACAAAATCTGCCGACCAAAATGGTCTCCATAGCTTCCATGACTTCGTCTATGTGTATGTCCACTCCAAGAACACAGCTTGGGCATAATTCTTTCCACCTAATAGGCTTCTGCTTCTTTCTTTTCTCACCCACTACCTCCTTCTGCCCTTCACCCTCTCCAACTTCCTGAGTAACAAGAGCATTTGTCTCTTAAATCATAGGCGACCCTAGTTGCCTTACTTCAGCGTCTCTATTAATCCCTTATGCCAAAAACCTTGCCAAAAGTTGCCCTTCTACTAGTCTGACTTCCTAGTCCAATCCAAGCTCCTGTTCTTCTTCCACAAGCCTTTTCAACTCTCCTTCTACTGCTTCATTTGATGAAACCCTAGATTGACTAAATACCATAGCCTCCGCCTGAAGTTGTCTAAACTGAGCTTCTCCCAGGGCCAGATTCAAGCAAGCCGCTTGATTCGTAAGGGAAATCAGAGTGAGAGAGAAATTCAACCCCATACTAAGAGAGGGTTTCCTATTCACAAGGGATTCCCCCGTGATTCTTACACCTCTGGGATCTAGAATTTGCTGCCTAACTTCTCCTAGGGATTTTAAGCCCGCAGAACCTTGCAATCCATAACTGCCCACAATATCTTCTAACCCACCAGTAAAAGAAGGAAAAAAAGGAATACTTGGCCCCGAAAGAGGGAGATTGGAAAAACGGTCGTGATGTTGTAGACCACCTACTTCGCCGACTTGATGATTTTTCACCTGGACCTAGCTCGAGATATTTCCAACCTTCCAACGCCCACTTAGGGTGCTTTGGAGCGTCTCCTCTAGCAATTCCACCCTGTTAGTAATCCCCCTGACTCCTTCGTCCTCATTGAAACCTTGAGCATTTCCTACAGTTTTCGGGAAAAAATGATCCAAGTTCTTCTCTGAAACTTCATTTCCCCAACATGTAAGCAGGTCTTTAGGCACCAACTCAATTTCCATGTATTCACAATTAAACCCCATCTCTGCAGCAAAAGAGGCTTCTTATCCCGACACCATGATAGTGAGATGTCCGTTGTTGATTAGAAACCCTAATATTCAAACCCCGTCGCGTGAAAAAGGAACGGTAAATTACCCTAACCTTCATCCTACTTCCGGTTAGAGTTGGACGGTCTTTAGACCACATTCCATACGCCTGGAGCCCAGCCCAGGGGTCCTAGGTGTTTACAACAGTCTGACAAAAACGTACACATTTCACCTCAACCAGCTACATGCCTTGATGCAGTGTTGCAGGGGCGGGCCTACAAACCCTAAGGGTTTTCACCATGAATGTGAGCCTCTCTTGTATAAACACTTCTCCTTTTTCTTAGTTGTGTTAATTGAATTATTTATTTATATTTTTAATTTGTATCTTTTATATGTTAATTTGTTGTTTTTTTTAATTATTTTTAAGTTTCATTGTTTTTTTTTGGGTCTCTTTTATAAATTTGACTTTTTTTTGAGTCCTTCTTTCAATTTTGTGTTTTTTTATAATCTATATTTTTATTTATTTATTATTATTTTTTTATCTTTTTTCGTTTTTGTTTTATCTTTTGTTTTGTTTTGTTTTGTTTTTTTTTTTTCTTTTTTTTTTTGTAAATTTTTGTTTTCATTTTTCTTTTGAAATTTTAAGTTTTTTTAGAGTCATGATATTTTATCTTTTACATGGTATTCCAAATTCTTGAAAAAAAAAAAAATCCTACATCAACACTTTTTGTTTTTAGGGTTTATTTGCACATAAAAATTGGGTGTCAGTGTCATTTTTAAAACATGTTGAAAATTTTCCCCATAAAATAAGTAAATAAATGTCATTCCAACATCTGCACTTTTCATTTTCGACCTATTTTTCCATGTTTTTTGGGGTTTTTTTTGCTAGAGTTCTCATTTTGAGTGTATAGTTCTCGTTTCATAGTTTAGATTGTTAGAATTTTGGTTTCCGTGATCCATCGTAAATATTTTGAATTATTTTGGTAATAATCACATGCAATAGAACATTGTTGATGGGTTTCGAACCAACCAGTGTGGTTCATCATCAGGACTAGGTGAGAGATCAGATTCACACGTTCAGTTTAAACAGATGTAGAAATGGCTAAACTAGCCGTTAGGATAACGACTAGTTTGACTCTGAAATTAAGTACAATTAATAGCAACTAGTTTTTATTATATTTTTATATTAAAATATTTGATTTATTAATTAGTTATATATATATATATTAGAGGACGAGGTTAAAGGAAAAATTAAAACGATAATTAATGACCAGCAAAAAAACACAAATCGAATCTAAAAAACTAAGGAAAAAGAAGAATGGAGGAAACAAAACACAGTTAAGAATATAAGGCACAGATCCAACACTTGCTGATATTCCAGCCGTCATCTCTATTGAGATTAACGGGTCTTTTTTCAATCTCTAAGGCCTCTCTCAACTTACAATGATGGAAATGATAAATCCTAGCAATGACCTTAGCCTCTTCGATGCAAATATGATGGTTAGTCTTTTTTTGCATGCTCATCTAAGGTGGAGGAGTGGGATCTTCCATGTTTAATGTCAACAGCATGTTCAAAAATCCTTTGATTTATAGACCGAACAATTTCACCAATGTAAGGCATCCCACAAGAACAAGGAATAATGTAGACACCTTTCCCATCCCTAGGGTCTACCAGATCTTTAACTGATTTGAGAGAGCTATGAATCATGTTAAGAGGCTTGAAAGACGAAGAAAACTTATGTCTCTTAAGGATCCTAGAAATCCTATCAGTGGTTCCTTGAATTAAAGGAAGGCGCACACTACAGGACCATTCACTAGGATTTTATTATTTTTAACTAAAGGACCTTTTTCTGCTTTAAGGAAATCTTTAAGGCCCTACGACCTACAATAACCATTTTTAGAAAAGAAATTCATGAGGTGGGTCTTTTCTCCTTCAAGGTGAGACTCATCAGAGATTCTCAATGCCCTAGTGGCTAAGGTGGTGAGGACACTAAATTTTTTAGCAAGAAAATGATGAGAACTAGCATGAAGATATTTCCCAGTGTGAGTTTTGTTTTGAAAAACTTGATGGGAGAAAGAAACATCATCCTTTCTTAAAATAAGAACATCGGGGAAAGGAAGGCTACCATCCATCTCATATTCCATGGTGAGTTTTATGGAGCAATATTGACTATTAAGATGAAGGAAAAAGAGAACTTTTCCTTGCCATGAGGATAGACAACACAAGTATCATCTACAAACCTTTTCCAAATATTTTTCTAGAAAAAAGCTGAGGAAAGAGCCTTGAATTAAAAATCCTCCATAAAAAATTAGCAACAATCGGGGATAGGGGAGAACCCATGGAAACATCACAGGTTTGTTCATGGGATTCCCCTTCGAAAATAAATAAAGTATAGGTTAAGAAGTTCCCGACTAAATGGGTTATATCTGGATCGGTAATGTGATTAATGACATCAATGGCCTCATTAATGGGATATTAGTGTAAATAGAAACAACATCAAAACTGACAAGGCTATCTTCAAGATCCATTCTAACATCCTTTAACTCCTTAACAAAAGAGGAAGAATCTTTGACAAGGAGTTGATATTACCTACGAGAGGCTTAAACTTATGGGCTAGATACTAGGTGAGAAGATAAGTCAGACCGCCTATGGTATTAATAATGGGTCGATGGGGGGCACCATCCTTATGGATTTTTGGAAGACCATAGATTCTTGGAGTAAGAGGGTTGCTTTCAATCAACTTCTTACTTAGGGAGCTCACCAAGTTGCTGGATTTAATGGCATCAATGACAACTTTGGAGACCTTTTTTAATGGATTTTTAGAAAGTTTCTTGTAGATCCCAATATTCTCCAAATGATCTAACATTTTCCTCCTGTAATCATCTTTATTAAGAATGACAATTTCACCTCCTTTTTCAGGCTTAAGACCACAATATCCTTATTATTATTTAAGGATTTTAGAGCCTCAAACTCGGGCTTACTCAGGTTTCTATTAAGGGGCCTGGCTTTCTTCAAGATGACCGTACAATCTTGCCTAATGATGTCCTTAGAGGAATTCGACAAGTCCCTAATTCCAAATTAAATGTCACACATAATATCTTGAATCATGATTTTTCTAGGAGTTAAGGAAAAATTAGAGCTTTTCTCTAGAAGACTATAAACAAACGGGTCAAAAGAGGAGCTCGAAATATTGACTACTTTATTACTAGAAGAGGGACATGAAAAATTATTATTAGAGTTATTATTATTATTATTATTATTAATCCTATTATTGATATTACCAATTTTATTAAACTTAATAATAAAAATATTAATATCAATAATAACATTAATAATAATAATAATAATAATAACTCTAATAATAATTTCTCATGTCCCTCTTCCAGTAATAAAGTAGTCAATATTTTGAGCTTCACTTTTGACCCATTTGTTTATAGTCTTCTAGAGAAAGGCTTCAATTTTTCCTTATCTCCTAGAAAAATATCGATTCAAGATATTATCTGTGACATCAAATTTGGAATTAGGGACTTGTTGGATTCCTCCAAGGACATCATTAGGAAATATTGTGCGGTCATCTTGAAGAAAGCCAAGCCCCATAAGAGAAAACTAAGTAAGCCCGAATTTGAGGCTCTAAAATACTTAAATAATAATAAGGATATTGTTGTTCTTAAGGCTGACAAATGAGATGCAGTTCTGATTATTAATAAAGATGATTACAAGAGGAAAATGTTATATCATTTTGAGAATAATGAGAGATACAAGAAATATTCCAAAAATCCCTTTTGAAAGGTCTCCAAAGCTGTCGTTGATGCTATTAAATCCAACAGCTCAGTGAGTTCCTTGAGTAAGAATTTTATTGAAAGCAACCCTCTTAATCCAATAATCTATGGTCTTCCAAAAATCCATAAGGATGGTGCCCCCCTTCAGCCCATTATTAATACCATAGGCAGTCCGACTTATCTTCTCACCAAGTATTTAGACCATAAGATTAAGCCTCTCGTAGGTCCTATCGACTCCTTTGTCAAAGATTCTTCCTCTTTTGTTAAGGAATTAAAGGACATTAGAATGGATCTTGAAGATAGACTTGTCAATTTTGATGTTGTTTCTATTTACACAAATATCCCAGTTAATGAGGCCATTGATGTCAGTAATCACATTATTGATCTAGATATGAGCCAATTAGTCAGGATCTTCTTAACCTCTAATTTATTTAGTTTCAAAGGGGAATTCTATGAGAAAAACTATGGTGTTTCCATGGGTTCTCCCCTATCCCCGATTTCTGCTAATATGTTTATGGAGGATTTTGAATCCAAGGCTCTTTCCTCAGCTCTTTTCCAACCAAAGCTTTGGAAAATTTTTGCATATGATACTTGTGTTGTCTAGCCTTATGGCAAGGAAAATTCAGATCTCATTTTCCTTCATCTTAATAGTTAATATTCCTCCATAAAATTCACCATGGAATATGAGGTGGATGGTAGCCTTCCTTTCCTCGATGTTCTTATTTAAAGAAAGGATGATGGTTCTTTCTCCCATCAAGTTTTTCAAAAGAAAACTTACACTGAGAAATATCTTCACACCAGTTCTCATCATGTTCCTGCTAAAAAATTTTGCATCCTCAACACCTTAGCCACTAGGGTGTTCAGAATCTCTTATGAGTCTCACCTTGAAGGAGAAAAGACCCACCTCCTGAATGTCTTTTGTAAAAATGGTTATAGTAGGTTGTTGGGCCTTAAAGCTTTCCTTAAAGCAGAAAAAGGTCCTTTAGTTAAAAAAAATAAAGAGCCTAGTGAATGGTCCTACAGTGTGTGCCTTCCTTTCATTCAGGGAACCATTTATAGGATTGCTAGGATCCTTAAGAGACATAGGGTTTCTTCGTCTTTCAAGCTCCTTAACAAGATTCACATCTCTCTCAAACCAGTTAAAGATTTGGTAGACCCTACGGATGGGAAATGTGTCTACACTATTCCTTATTCTTGTGGGACGCCTCACATTGGTGAAACTGATCGGTTTATAAATCAAAGGATTTTGAACATTTTTATGACATTAAACATGGAATATCCCACTCCTTCGCCTTATCCGAGCATGCAGAAAATACTAATCATCATATTTGCATCAAAAAGGCTAAGTTCATTGATAGGATTGACCATTTCCATCATCATAAGTTGAGAGGGGCCTTAGAGATTGAAAAAATACCCATTAATCTCAATAGAGATGACGGTTGGAACATCAGCAAGTGTTGGATCTGTTAGGTCCCCGTAATTTGTTAGATTGGCAAGAAAAAATGTACAAGGGTAACATCAAACCAATCTTTTGAGTCCTAGGACCTAGCCTTCCTGGACTCAAAGAGGGCTCTCTCTATGTTTGTATGAAAGATGTGAACTTGATTGAATTTAGGGTTTTGATTTTAGGCTACTTATAAGGATTAGGGTTTGTTTGTTTGATTTTTTTGGTTGGGTTGCTTGTCAAGCAGAAAAGATAGAGTAGGAGAGGTTTATACCATTGGGATATGGAGTCTGCAAAAGGTCTTGAAAGGTACAACAATAGGTCAAGGATGCTTCGGAGGGAAAGTTTAACAAATACAAATGGATCTTCAAGGCTTATGTGAGTGAAATGAACATTAAATTGTGAACAAAGTAGGTGAAAAGGGTAGTTAAGAATCCTTTAACAAATAATTTAACAAGAAGGGCCTTTAATATCACTATGCATAAAGAAAAAACCAAAGACAGGGCATACCATACTTCTTCAACCAAACCCTAGCAAGTAAACATTAATACAACAATCCAGCAAACCCTAGAGAGCAACAAACTTGTAAGGTTTCTAGTGATTTCACCTTCAGGCAAAGAAAATATTTAAGATAACATATAGTAATGATCAAAGAGTAGGGAGATCCTAAATTCCTTAATCAAACTACAAATAACTTCAATGAAACCATTCAAGATGGAAAAAATGGCAGGGAAAACCATAAACCTCTTCAGTCAAACCCTAATTAGCGATACTTTGAAGAAAATACCTCAAAAACAATGTTTAAGTGATTCCAAAGGGCAGGGCTAACCATAAAGACTTTGGCACTGACTCCATTAAATAATTCTTGAGAGAAATAAGCTAAGTGGGATTAGAGAGCATCTAAGAATTCTCTAAACTCACCTAGCAGAGGAAAACGTGAAAGCAAGAGAAGCAGACAAACTTAAGGTGATTTTGACGGCATATCTTAAGCTAAAATTTCTATTCTATTGCAAGAGAAAGATGAAACAATATGTAAAACATAATCTAACAAGAAAAAAATGAGAAATACATCACCATCAACCATGTTCATGAATCCTTCAAAGTGCTTGTCTCATTAATATTCAGTTCAAATCCTTCACAATGCTCTAAAGCCAAAAACTCCTCACAACTCAAATTCTATGAGTTTTTTCTCCACAATCAACCAACATGCACAATGAGGCCTAAATGAAATATTAAATAGAAATGAGGAAAAAATCCCTAACTAGGGTTTCCAAAATGTCATTAATACATCATAAATTCCATTTTTGTCCAAAGAGACCATGCAAGGCCCAAGGCACAAAATATCTAACTTAATAAATTAAAAATAACTTCAAACATAAATTCTGAGCTAATTAGGAGTGATTTTCCTTAAAAGTCCTCAAAAATATCCTTTTTCAATAAATTTGTGTCTTTTGTTGACTTTGCAGGCAAGGGCAGAGCACCAAGGTCCAAGGGCACAATGCCTGCACTAGAATAATTGCTTGTTTTGTGACCAAGATTTGGAGGCCTTCCAGGTGTCCAAATGAGCTCCATGGTAGATCATTGGAAAGATTTTCTAGTCTACTTTCAAAAAGTTCCTTTATTTTTCTTATTGGAATTCATTTACCTGATATAAAACTCAATCTCTCAAGGCTGCTCAAGGCGCAACGCCATCTCTGAAAAATAGGGCAGAATGGTGGTTTTTGGGTGTTTTTGGCACTTTTGGAATACCAGTTCTACTCCAAATGAGCTGAAATTTTTTGTGGATTATTTCCTTGGCCTTATGAACTCAAAAATTCAAACCATTCATCAAAATAGTGCCCCAAAAAATATCACAACACCAGTGGTGCTTTGCCTTTGGCCCTTTAAAACAGTAAAAAATTCACAATTGCAAAAATGTGCCCAAATTTGGATTTTGTTCAGTTGATTATGTTTGGGAGGCTTTGTAAGGGATGGGTTAACCAGAATGTCAAGTTTTTCTTTGTATTTAGCCTCCTTGGTCCCACCATATTCTTCATAGGCCTTATTTCTCTTTGTCTTATTTACACCTGACCTTCTCCTTCACTGCCACTGTCTCCTTCCCTTGAAATTTTGACCACTCTGCCTTTGAAAACCCTAGGGATGCAAATGAAACTGATATGGAAGAGGGTAATGAAATGGAAGTCTACTTGTGAATGAGATGAATGAGTGAGGGTGTATGTATGTTAGGTTGAATGAGAGGCTAAACTTAATGACAACTTCATTTTCTTGTTTAAACTCTATGTTGAAACACCTTGCACTAATGTAAAACTGATAGGAAAGAGGGCATGTAATGTCAATATATTGGTAATGTAAGGGACTGAGTGTTATGTCAAGCCTTGATGGATGGAAAACTTCAAACCAATGCAGCCACCTTAATTTCACCTCCTATCTAAACTAATATTCTTTATGGGTAGATGAAATGAGGTTTAAGTAGTGACTTCAAGCATGATTCTTTAGGGTTTTCTCCTTAGGGTTTGATTTCATCCAATTTAAACCATCAAAATGTTGGAAGATGTGCCTAGGGTATCCACTTACCTCTTAGAAATGCTTGTAATAACTCAGGCAGAGATTTGGAGGTGCTTGACTTGATTTGGAGGGTTATTTTTTTTGGAGGGCCCTCCTTTCCAAGCATGCAGCGCCTAGGCCAAGGGCACAATGCCTAAGAAAATTGTTGTGGGTGTGTTCTAGGTAAGGGCGCAGCACCTTCCCCAGTGCACAATGCCTCTTTATAGGCACACAACTCCTTAAGAAAATATATGAGGAAAAAATTCTAAGGGTGCAACGCCACTTTCCAGGCACGCAACGCCAAGCCAAGGGCACATCACCAGGCAAAATTGTCCAATTTTGCCTTGAAAACTCCCAAATTTTCATCTCTTGAATCCTATGATGGTTTTTACATGGAAATTGCTGAGAACATTTGAGGTGGCTCTTCCTTTCACTCCTTTGATACTTGAATTTTTTATCTTGATGATTTTGTGATGATTACACATACCGGCTTCCTCTAATCTTCTGTGGTTTTCATGGTGAATTTCAACTCAACCTTTCACTTCTTCTGACTAACCCTTTTACATTGTTTGCATGAAGGTTGATAAAATGACGAATTTGACCTTTCATTTTTCTTATTGATGCATGACAAGTTCACCTTTCACAAGTTGGAGGTCTAATCACAGTGACATCTTCAAAATCCTTTTGCTTCCACTATGAAACTCAACTTGTCTTTTCCACTTTGACTGGCAGGTTGTTGGAGTTGTGAAAATTGTGTTTCTTTTTTATCCCGAATATCTGACATGTTTATTTTGACACAAAAGTAGCTTTAAAATCTTCTTTCGTTCCTTTCATGGGTTCCAACTCATCTCTTTACCTTCCATATGCCATTTCTGCAATTGATCACTGTGTTGGCACTCTGTTGGACCATTAAGTGAAAAACCCTAGTTTTCCTTAAGACCAGATGGTTCCTTGTCTTCCTTGCTACAATATGTCTTCATTTAAGAGAAAACCATCTACCTTATCAATTTCTTCTACTAATGGACCTCTTAACACGCCTGCAGAAGTGTCAAAGTTACATTTACCTTTTGCAAAACTTGAATTTGACAAGGTAGTCTTCTTTTGAGAATTTTAGATATTTTCTTGAGTAACCATGTCTCAACATTCCAATACCTCTGAACCAAATTCTAACAAAGAAAAACAGTGACTGAACACCAATGATTTACCTTGGAACATATGCCACCCTAATTGACCTAGTGGGAGGATCTTTTGACCTGGCCTTTGACTGAAAATTGGCTTGGAGTCTTCAAGTGAAAAACATAGTATTTGTCAAAATGTTGTATTGAATATCCAATGCTTGAAGACTCCAAAGCTTGAGGAATCATCAATGCTTGAGGAATCATGTTGAACATGAGAAGGAATAGGCTTATAGGAAACCCTAGATGGAAAGTGGGACTTGTGGGCAAGGGAAAATAGAGTAATAAGGTCATAGGTAGGAAAAAGGGATGGAGATGAGTGGCACAAGCCCATAAGGAGTCTTTTTGGAGTCGCAGGGTGACCATGGAATGGAAAAATGGTAGAATAGTGAAAAAATTTCTATAAGGATAATGAAGGCAGTGAGATTTCTAAAAATCACAATATTCAGGGAATGTTGTTTTTAGAAATCTAGAACCAATCTATAGTCATCTACCAATAGTGAAAAATACTGATGACTAACAAGATCCCTGCCTTATATTATTAATTGTCTTTTGTTTCCTCCCTTCTTCTTTTGCCTTAGTTTTTTAGACTCGGTTTGTGTTTTTTTACTAGTCGTTAATTATCATTTTAATTCTTCCTTTGACCTCATCCTCTCTCTCTCTCTCTCTCTCTCTCTGTATATATATATATATATATATATATATATATATATATATATATATATAATAAAAATAAAAATAACAATAAATAAATAAACAAAAAAACAATAATAATTAATTAATAAATTAAATATTTTAATCTAAAAATATAATAAAAACTAGACGTTATTAATTGAACTTAATTTTATAGTCAAACTAGTCGTTATCCTAACATCTAGTTTACCCATTTCTACATCTATTTAAACTCAACATCTGGATCTGATCTCTCACCTAGTCTTGATGATGAACCACACTGGTTGGTTCGAAACATGTCGAAAATGATCTATTGCATGTGATTATTACTGAAATAATTCTAAATAAAAGTTTACATTTTTTTAATATATTTCGGCCATTATGGGCCCCTTTTGATGTCATATATTAGGGGACATCTGTTATAGCATCACTTTCCGCCCTTTTATAATTGATTCTCTAAGTTATGGCCTTGAGAATTCCTTTCCTTTCAGACTTGGTCCTTTTTCTAAAAAAAAATATTTTAAATTTCATATGTGACTCTGCCCCTCAAAAAGCGTGTAGGGTCCATCTATACCCAACTCGCGTATATAATTTGAAATATTACAAAAATATAAAATCCCTTTTTTTTTAGGTAGGGTTTACGAGTTACACTTGAAGCCCACCTACAGGATCTCGTGGCCTAACTATATCCCAACTGAAACAATTTTTTGGGGGTGGTATAAATACACCTCATGGGAAGGCCTAAATGAAGAGAAAGATAGGATATTGATATTACAGCCAATTGGTCCCTAATCAAATCTGATTTATCCCTGTGCCTCCTACACTCTCAGGTAAATGAAGCCCTTGTTTCCTCACAGATTCATCTCCTTTATATGGCATATATGCATATGCATTTGGAAGAGGATTGTTGAGGCTCAATCCGGATGGATCCGGAGGATGGTTTTTCTTGGAGCCATGGTTGAATAAGGTGGCATTTCTTCCACATTTCTTTGAAAACATCATTAAATAAGCTTTGTCATGTTCTTGATAGTTATAATTTTTATGATTTAACTCATGTTATGATCTAATTGTTTATGGTTTCATGTTTTATATCTCTATTCTTATATGATCTAACATTCATATCTAGAACACGCTTTGAAATAATGCCAGTATATATGATTTTATAGGATGAGTTGCAGAAGGAAGTAAAGGGTTTGAATGCTACGAGAACACCTTCAAATGTAGGACCTAAGGGTACTATCTCTTCATCCCACTTTAGTAGTTTAAGCATTAGGAATACTTGTTTTCTTGCTTCTTGTTGTTGAATTCTATTCACTCTGTTTGGGTTTCCAACCTAGACCCTAAGGTGTTTTATCTCGTAACATCATTATTATATATTTATCTAACATTGGAAATTACATGAGATATTAGAGGTTGAGGAGATTTTTTTTGAGTTTATATGACTTTATGACTCTCCATACATCTTGTATCAATTGCATGTAGTTTATTATTTTTAGATTGATGGTTTTCTGAGCATTCGTAAAAAAATTCTCTTATATGAACATGTTGTGAATGATATTCATGAGGGAGATCGAAATGCATTAGTTCCAGTGATTAGAAGCCATGGTAAATTTTTAGATGAGATAATGTTTGATTCAATTATGTTTCTAGTATTTATGCTCCATATGCATGCCTTTGGATTCTCTACAGCTGTTGCATTTTATTATTATTGATCCATTGTTCACATGATCTCTTAGGTTCATTGTCACTATTGAGAATATTGGTGGTTACTTGGCCTATATTGTATTTAGTGGATATTCTTATTGTCCATTATTACTCCATGTTGAATATTAGTTGTTGCTTACTTGTTAGCATTATGAATTTATGGCTTGGTGGTTACCCGTGATATGATATACTGGTATTTGTTGGAGGATTTTCTGATCAGATTTATTGTTTCATGGATCCATGTTCTGTTTCTAAATTAGATTGAGACTTATCTTATGATGTGAGATGTGTTGGTTTGTTTCCTACTACTTTGAGTGGATGATTGTTGCTACAAATGGTGTACATATTTTTGGCATGCTTACCTTTTCTATCATGTACATGATGAGAGATGATGGTCATATGTTGCTACTGTAAATTCATGAGATATATCTATGTTTCTTCTACATGTTGGAGCTTTATGCTACTCAGTTTATTTCATGGTTATATGATATTACTGCTTATTATTTCATATCTCATGATGATCAATTATTGTTGCTATCACTTCACTTGCTAGTAGATGACGGTGCTTTGATATAGATGGACCTGTCTTATGCACTTGGATAGCTGTATGCATGATGAAACTTATATATTGTTGATCATTCATCATATTTTTTATTTTCCAAATGTTCGTAGTGCTGATCAAGGAGCACATTTGAGTATGTCTTGGGGAGAGGCATAAGATTGGGTTATGCTTAACCACATGCTTCATATTATAATTTATCAGTATAAATTATATATCTTTATATGAAGTCACGTAATAAAGTGTTCATGTCATTGAGTTTATCATGTTGTCACTAGTTGGTGATAAGAAGGTTATGATTCAAGATAATTTGGTGTTGTCATGAGTTGTTGTAGCTAAATTTGAGCTATTGTATATCATGAAATAGTCATTTTATAGCATTGTATGAGACATGTACTAAATTATATTGTATATACTTTGTCAGGGTCATGTTGCAGAGAGATTCTTGATGTCTGTTGTTCATTGACGAGGGAAGCCATTCATATGGGCTTATGGATGTTGTATCAGTCATATTGTATAGTTAGTCCCTTCAACTTTGAAGTGTAGCCTTCAACTAGAAGGCATTGGTTATGGGATGATGATGCTGAAGGGGAGAATGTCCCGTATTCAGCTACTAATCATATATGATTTGCAGTTACCATTATATACAGTATGTTATGGATGTATTGTAGTCTTTCTTTATTATGGTGATTAGTTGTTTTTGTTGTTGTTGTTGTTGGTAATGTTGATGGAGAGATGATGCTCATGTTGTCATTTCCTTGGTTAAGAGTGAGGATGATGTAGTTGGTGTTGCTGAGTTGAGTGTTGTTGTTCCCATTGTTTCTTATCATGTGTTTCTACTCATATCACATTATTGATGTTGATTATTATGTTATGTTGTTGTTGGAGAGAGTGTTTTTTCTCATGGTATTTTATTTTTTATGCTCATGTTGTTGTTGAGATTGAGTGCTACTGCTTCTGGCTGATATTGGTGCTCATGGAGAGTTTTTTACTTCTACTTTAGGAGATATAGATATTTTGTTGCAACTACTACTATTGTTTGATGTCATGTTTCCATGAGGAGTGTTGTTGTTTGTAGATGCATAATGATTTCACCTTGCAATTGTATATGATGTGATGCTATGTGCATGGTCATGGTTGTTGCTGCTTTTTGAAGACACAACTAGAGTCCAGGGGGATTAGTGTCTATTTCAACTATGAATATTTGGGTGAGGTAAACCCTTTACCATTTATGTCAAAGGGGGAGTGAATAAGGTTTTTTTGGTTTATCTAGTTGGGGTTGACATCAATGCAAAAGGGGGATATTTTTGGCATTGATTTAAACCTAGTATCATGGTGTTGGAGGATGAATTGATGTTGGTTTTCATTGATGTCAATATGGTTGTATATGTCTATGTAGATGGTTGCATATGTTGGAGTAGTTATGGTAAAATTTTGAGGCTTCGGAGTTAGTGTAGCTGATGGATGGAACTCAAGTCAACCTAGTTTTACCTGTGTTGATGATGGAGTTGGATCAGTGGATTGTTGGAGTGTTGTGGAGGCTACAGTGGATTATTGATGATGATCAAGTAGTGTAGCAAGTCTGGTGCAAGTATGAAGGAAGATATGTTTTTTCAGGCCATGCTAAGTCCCAGTTGCATGCAAGGAAGGTCATGAGAGTGACTAGAACTATCCAGCCGCTAGTAGAGAAGCATATGGGAGTGGCTTAGGCTTGGTAGTCAAATCCTTGCAGTGTTGAGAGAGTGACTGAAGAGAATCATTCCCAATTGCATGGATGGAGAGTTGTGGGAGAGAATGGGACTCCCTAGTCTCTGGCTTGCACTTACTATGCAAGCGACCAGAGTTGAGATTGTCCATTGATGTTCATGTGACCAAAGAAAAGTAGGGAAATTCATTTTCATTCCTTGCACTCATTGATTGATTATTTGATTTTTCAACTTGTATTGTTTGGGACTCATCATTTAAATTTTGGAAAAATATTAATGTGCTTATAGATACTGGTTAAAAGATAATATTCACTAGTAAATGAAGTTAGTTGATTGATAGAGTCAAGAAGCGTTGAATCAAGCCACTTCCAACATATGAACATAGCTCCACTATAGAATTGGAATTAATTTTTTAGAATATTACAAATAGATGGAGATCATGAATCTATTTGGTTGGTTCATTTGAGAAGAAAATGTGATAGTGGTGTGAGCTTTGAGAGTGTGTGTGAGTGAAGAGTTGTTGGTGCATACTGTGTAGGAATTAAAGCATAATATATTAAGTAGATCACAGGAGTAGAAGATGGAAGAAGAATTATGTTTCATCCTAGATCTTATGCAATAGTATGGTAAAAGAGTAGGAAGCATTTTATATCATTTCCTTCATGCTTGTTTATCATGTTTTTATCAGATTACCTTTGTTGCATGTATTGTTGTTAGCATGTTTCCGTGATTAAGTGAGTGAGTTATGCATATTTGTTTTGATGATATTAATATGATTTTTTGAGCCTAAATTTCTAGAGGGTGTTGTGTTGTTCTAGCAGAGCGATTCAGATAGACTCCAGCCTAAAATATTTTGAAACAAGGGTCACAAATATCAATGGAGTGGGTCCTATAGAAAAATCAGTAAAAAGAACATATTTCTTCATGATTCAAATCAAAGTTGGGCACAACCTGTTGATCAGATAGGATTTTTTAGATTTGTGAGTCCAATGGTGGTTGGGAACGTCTTGTTGATCAAATAGATGTATGTAGAGTCATAAGAGAAGTATCATAGTTTATTACTGATAGTATCCATTTTTTGTATTCTATGTAATTGAATTTATTGATGAATAATAAAATTAATTGAGCATCGAAACAACAACAAGGGTGGTTTTTTAACAGGAGGAGGGTTTTCCACCAGAACAATCTTGTGTCCTCTTATGTATTTTTTTTTTTTTTTTTCACATGGTTCTCATATGTTTAATATATTATTTAGTCTACTAATGGGTTGATGAATATTGTGTTGCGGTAACTAAAAAAGGAATTAAAATTTAATATACATTCTCACTACTAATTCACCTCCCCACTTTGAGTTTAGTGAATACATTTCAAAAAAAAAAATGTTTTAAAAATCATTTTGAGGTGATTCAAAGGTCATTTTGAAGCCTAGATATCATTTTTTGGTTCTAAAATTCCTCCTAAACAAAATAATTCTACACTCATTAATCCCTCAGAAAGCTCTACTATGACGCATGAAGAGGAATAATTGCAACATGATATATCCAAGTTATGAGACCAAGTGAAAATATTTTTCTCTCACAAATATCAACCAAAGATGACATTGATGGTATAAAAGGAAACATGGAGGTTTTTAAAGTAGACGTGGATGCGATGAATATCAAGTTGGAAGGGTTGAAAAAGTTGTTGCAAGAAAGCCTTCCTGGTAGTGACAATGTAATCCATGAAATTAATGATGAGGACAAAAGGAATATGAGTTATGAATTTAGAAACTCCAATGTGGGTTTTAAGCACCACCACATTCCAAATATAGATATGAGTAAGTTTGATGACAAGGATCTGGTGACATGGATACCATAAATGGAGAAATATTTTGATATACAAGATGTACAACCCTCACAAAAGGTACTTATTGCATCTTAATATTAAGAAACAAATAGGTTTGTATGGCATAGATGGATTTATTCTCGTAAACCACTTGTCAGTTGGATAATTTTTACGAAGGAAATGATAACACATTATGAAGATACAAAGAGAAACACCTTCTTTAGCTAATTGATAAATATCAAACAAAAGGGTTCAATGGTGGAGCACATTGAAGACTTCCAAAATTTTAATATTAGGATAACTGATATTATATAGGAGCATAGAATATATGTCTTCATAAGGACCTTAAAAGATAACATCCAACATGAGGTTTGCATTTGGGAACCCAATTCATTGGAGAATGCATTAAGGGTGGCAAGGAAAGTTGAAAGAAAAATTATGGAAACAAGGAAGTCTACCAATCACAACTATAAATATGGAAGTGTTGTTGTTCCAAGTACTCCACAAAAGTCAAGGTTGACACCAAAAAAATTGGAGGAAAAAAAAGAAAAATGGATTTCTTATAGTTGTGATAGAAAATACACTAAAGGTCATAAGTATGTTGAGAATAAATTATTATTCATAGATTGTGAAAAGAAGGGAGAAAGGGAACACAAAACATCAAAAGAGGAGGATATACTCTAGGAACAAACACTAGAGAGAGAAGAAATGAATCCGACCATGTCTTGTAATATATTGGAAATAATTACCACTCCTCAAACTCTCAAGATAAAATAATATATCAAGAAGAAAAAGGTAATAGTTCTGATTGATTCGGGTAGTACCCATAATTTTATTCATTGTAAGATAGCCAAGGAATTTAATTGCTTCATATATCTAGCACTATAGTGTGAAGTGATGGTTGCAAATGGAGGAAGTACAAATTTATTTTGAAAGTGCCATAATATCAAGCTACCCATGGGGGTGTTAGTCTCTTGTATTCAAAGTATCACTAGGTGACTATGGATTTTATACAAACTACTGAAGATAACATTCCTTGATTATCAGCTATCTTTAGAAATCTCACTTCCTTCATTATCTTCATGAAACCTTCTTCGCTATATCGCATTTTTCCTTTTCTAAAATTTCCCTTCTACCTTGAGAACTTATGATTGAACCTGGCCCTCTCATTCTCACCTTTTTTCCCTTACCAAAAGACCCACTTTCATCTCCAAGAAACCCCATTAACCCCCTCACCTTAATCATTCTTCCTTATTCACACTAAAACAATATAAAAGCTCCTTTTTACATTTTTTAAAATAAAAAATATATCATTCAGGCCCTATTTGTTTTATATCATAAACTTTGTTGTAAATAAATTAACCTCGTACCTCATATATTTTTAACCCTCGATTTATCATAAAACCCCATTATCATGTGGCCCTACCCCTTATCCTTAGAAGAAGCACCTCCGCTTATTTAATTAACCTGGGCCCCACCATCTGACTCGCCTGTCATTTTGAAATACCCGACTATTTTTGATCTCTATCCCTCGAGATCCAACAGTCTACGGTTGATATCGCAACGTTCTCCGAGCGGGATTTAACCGCTCAAAACCTCACGAAATGGGTGGTTTCCACCCTTGTACCCTCCACCATGCAGTGAATGATCAATGGAATTGCATCCATCAGCCCGAAATTGCTTAGCACCTTTTCTCCTCGTGAGAACCGCCTCCCTTGCATGCGAAAACCGATTTTTTGCCTCCTGCCACAATTCGACCCCGCTGCCCAATTCAAAAAATCTAAAGCGTTGTGGCTTTGCGATGAAGCCCGTAGCCACCATGAACCTCTGAAAGCACTCCCAATGCCCGGAAAATCCCAAATAAATGAAAAAATCCCTCAAACGTAGGATTTCAAATTAATAGTTTGTTGTATTGTGTGGGTAATCATGGTAGAAATGCATAAATGGCATTCTAAGGGTCCGAAAGCATTCAAACAGACTTCCTGGGTGATGATCCAGTTATTTTATCCATAAAAAGGACCAGCAATGCCAATTCAAACATAAACACCAGTGGATCATGACCATTGGTGGTCATTTAAACACACCAAACCAGCAAAAGATGCTCTGTTGCACAACAAAATTGCAAACATAGATACGGGCTAAGGAAGAAAACAACTAAAAGACCGTGAAAGTGAAAGTTAGTGGGTTAAAGATTAAATCAAGGTTTAATGATAATGAAGGCAACATCACAGATTAAAAGGGTCAATCAAAAATCCGAGATAAAAACAGAGTTAAGGAGAAAACATGAATGGTACAAAAAAGATAAATCCAAGCTTAAAAGAATAAAACAGAGTTTAAAGGACAAATCAGACAAATATTAACACAACAGACAGATGCGAGTGCTAAAGTAAACTGAAAATTACTTCTCATACACACTTTGGACACCTACAACCTGTTTCACTCAAATAGAGTCAACAACAGTTATTGAAATATTCAGAGATATTTCCCATCTACTCAGAAGTTATTGAAAAATTTAATGAAGAAGCCTTAAAAGTCAATATATCCGAGTTAGTTCAGAAGTTAATTTTAGAATTTATTGTTACAATGAGTCAGTCTCAGATATTTTTCCTTGGGCCTTGCATGGTCTCAAAGGTAAAAAATGCATTAACTCTGTAATAAATACAAATCCGAAGCCCTAGCTTAGGATCACCTCCTCAATTTGCAGATAAATACTGCATGTGTTATTCATTTTAGTGTTGGTTGGTTGGCTAGCTAGTTGGATGTTGATTACAGGATTGATTGCTAGGCTATATTTGAGAAAACTCTGAGTTGTAGATATCATTGTACTAGAGTAATGTAATTGTTTTGAACATCAGTAATACAAGCACTTTCACAGGATTTTTGAGCTATGTTAATGGTGAAGTTATCCTTCTTTGTCAATGTTTTCCTTCTGTTTTCCATTCTATCCATTATTTCTCTAATAAAAGAACAAAAATTTTAGATTAGGATATGCTGTCTTGGCACCCAGATTCTGTCTACTTCCTTTATCTTAATGTTTTCTTCTACAAGTTCTGATTAGAGAATTCTTGATTTCTCTCTAGTTCCACCTAGCTTGTTGCCTTGAATCTGATTCAGTAGAGTCAAGCTAGAGAAGTCTATGGTACGCCCTGTCCTTTGGTGTAGCTTGAAATATTATTTTTAAGGCCTTTATTTGAAGTATACTTAGTAGATTCCAAGCCAAAGAAGTATATGGTATGCCCTGTTCTTTGGTATGTCTTGAACTGTTGCTGCAAATTTCTTTTCAGTAGATTAAAGAATTCTTAATTGCTCTTTAGTTATGCTAACTATTCTCTTGAATGTTTTCTTTGTCTTAAAGTAATTCTAGGATTGTTGGATTGTTGTCTTAAAGGTTTTCTTATTAGAGTCTGGCCAAAGAATTCTATGCTACCATGTCCTTTGGTTTGTCTTAAAGGGTTACCTAAAAGGATTTTCTTATTGAATTACAGTTGAAGGATTCTTAACTAACCTTTAGTTTTGTTGTTTTCACAGATTACTATCATTTCATATTACTTCTAATCTAAGAGATCCACTTAATATAGTTAGCTTGCCCTATGAAAACCCTTGCAGAGTTGATGAACAATTAAATCCTTTTATGACTCCATAGCCCAATGGATTAATGCTTCTCACAGTCCATCTATTCATCTGAAACATTCTATCAATTAATCACATCATTAATCCATCAACCAATCCAATGAAAACAAAACAAATAGTCTTAAACTCCATAACTAGCCTAAAATCAGAAAATAAAAGCATAAAGATATATCATTTACAAACACATACATAGAGAGAGTCCTCTCTAATTCCAAGAAGGCTAGTTCCATGGACTCCAAAGTGGTTTGATGTGGTTCCCTATAGAGTTGTTCTTGCCAATCTTGAAAATCACAAGGAGCCAACATAGTGGCAACCGTACTAGGGAATATGAGTATTAAAACAGCTTAATATCACCTCAAAACTCATAGAACCTCATTTAAACTTAGATGAATCAAGTGTTAGCCAAGAATGGTATCTGGTTGTTGGTGGTGGACAATAGCCAACCATAAAAATAATTTAAAAACCCTCCACCTGGTGACTCCACTGGTTCTCTATAGAATCCACTAGGAAAATTACTTTATCATCAAAACTCAAATAGAACCCAGTCAAGAAAACTTTGGATCAAGTTTTTCTTTCAAATATTGGTTTTTTTTCAAAAAATTTATAAGCCATCAACCTTTCTAAATCTTTGGTCTGAATTCTAGCTTCTAGAAGAATTTGTACCAAATCCCATCCTGACCCAAATCCTCTTGCAATAGTTGACAATCTTGAAAGCATCCTTAGGAAGTCTCCTAGATCTAAAAATCCAACTGTTAGTAGACCAATCCAAAAAGCAAGTTCCCTACTTGAACGCCTTAAAGACTTGCAGAATATCCTCTCTGGCCCACCCCTAGAACAAAGCTTGTCTAGGACTAGATCTCAAAGTTGCATAACCCAGATATTTTTAGACTCCTCCACCTTACAGCAGAATCCTGTTGTACTAACTTCACCCCCCACTGTTCACCTTTCTCCATTTAACCCTCCACCCCCTTTTGTAAACCCTCCTCTTGTCTATCCTCCTTTGTTTCCCCAACCACATATCATGGAAACATGGTATTATCCATTAGTTCTACCATTACCTTTAGTTGTTCTACCACAGGACTACTAGTCTAATATCCCTTTATATGATGCCAATAGTTCTACTACTGCTCAACAACATGTGGATAGAACGAATGAATATTTTGACAGACAGAAAATAGATGATGAAACTATTAAACTAAGACTATTTTCTCAAATCTTAGGGGGAGAAGCAAGAAAATGCTTTAAAGGCTTAACCCCTAATAGAATAAACGACCTCCCTACTTTTCATCAATTGTTCTTAAACAAATGGGAAGTCAAGAAGAACCCTCTCCAAATCTTATCAGAATATGAAAACATTAAGAGGAATATTGGAGAGGGTGTCTAAGAATACTGCACTAGGTTCAATAGTGTATACAATTCCCTCCCTATCCACATGAAACCTCCACAAGGTATAGCTCTAATGAAATTTCCAGACGGGTTTGACCTAGAAATGGCTTACCAACTAAGAGAAAGAGACCCTCTCACATTAGAAGATATACAGAGGGATGCAGTAAGTGTAGAGGCCAATTTGATTGCCAAAAGAGCTAGAATGAAAAATTAGAAGAGAGTCACATATAGGGAAGAAGTTTCACCTTCATCATCTAATACTAAGATTGATAACTTAGTTGGAACCATGGAGAGAATGATGGAGAGAATAAACATAAATGAGAGATCTTACCCTAAGGAAAACCAAACAACTCCTCAAAAAAGAAATCAAAATCAGAACCAAAACCAAAACTTTAGAAGGAATCCCCCCCAAATAAGACAGAGAGTTCTTGATCATCAAATCATGTCTCCTTTCCAAGAAAAATAGGCTAATGAGGATGAGGGGGTGATTGAAGAAATAGAGGAAAGTCACATCAATCTAATAGGAGTAAATAATGAGGATATTGTTTTCCTCACTGAGAAAGAACAAAGCATGTTTTTCCCAACTCAATTTGAAGAAGAAATCCTAGAATTCGAAGACTATAAACAAGGTTTTGAAAATTCCATCATGGAAGTACATTGAAAGTATGACCTCGTAAGTAAGAAAACCCAAGATACTCCCAAGAGAAAGAACTCTGAAATTTCTGCTAGGAATTAGATCCCTGAAAACATTCCCAAAAAGACAACAGAAAATCCAAATACAGTGGCTGAAAGTTCTAATAAAAATAGAAACAAAAACAACCAAACTAGTGGCAAACACAATGGTGATCAAAGAAGCACTAGCAATCTAGCTAGTACCCCAAAAAAACTATTTAAACTGAGCTCCCCAATAAAAATAGGCAAGTTGAAATTGCTGTGAAAATAGTGTCTGACAAAACTGATTTAAATCTTTTAAAAACGTAGACACCGTCCAGTCTTGAGAGTGAATTTGCTAATATTAAAATCTCCATACCTCTTACTGAATTAGTCACCCAAGGTGTATATAAATCCCAACTTTTCAAAGCTTTAAACATAGGAGAAAATGCTAATTCTGTAAATTTAAATGATGACAAGCCTGAACTTCTATTTCGACCAGAAGTGGAAGGAAAATTTCAAGAGGGAGGTGTTCCTCCATTTTATGTTAGTTTAAAAATCCATGATAAAATTTCCCACAATTCCATGTTAGACTCAGGAGCTTCACACAACCTTATGCCAAAGGTATTAATGGAAATATTAGCCCTTGATACAACTAGAACATTCAAATATTTATACTCTTTTGATTCTAGTAGAGTTAAATGTCTAGGCCTAATCAAATATCTATGTGTCAATCTAGAACAAATACCAGCCAAGAGCCTAGTAATGGATATTGTAGTGACTGATATTTCCCCTAAATATGGCATGCTCCTTTCAAGATCCTAGGGAGCTAAACTTTAAGGTACCCTCCAAATGGACACGACCTATGCTACCATCCCTGTTTTCATTCAACCAAGAAGATTGTATTGGGAAACTCACATGAAATACATGGTCAACAGTTAAGAAAAGCCAGATAACACCCCTATTTATTCTATTCACACCGTCCTTGATTTATTTATCCTTCACAATGATGAAAACATTAATGAACAGGTAGTAGAAAATGAGAAAAAAATTGTAGAAGAAGAGGAAAAGGAGGAGGAACAGTCAGAACATTTGGCCCAAACAGAATATAACAACAAACATAGTAAATACCATGAAGAAAAACATAATAAAAGACATAGTGGCAGCCACAATAACCAACATAATGATAAATATGGAATAGAACCTCTTTGGAGTATGAGATTTGATGGGTATTGTGGCAAAACTAGTTCAGGAGTAGGTGTTTTGGTACATAACAAAGAAAACAATCATGCAGAGGGTCAGTCATATAAGCTAAAATTTCAATGCACTAATAATATAGAAAAATATGAGGCATTACTCCTAGGGCTACAATTAATGAAGAAATAAGGAGCCAAGAGGATTTCTGTCCATGGAGATTCTGAGTTAGTTATTAGGCATATTAAAGGAGAATACACAGCCAAACATCCAAGAATTAGAGCATATAGGAATGATGCTCTTGATCTCTTGAAACTTTCCAAGAATATGATCTTACCTTTGTCCCAAGAAATCAAAACATCTTGCCAAAGTCTAGCATTTCAGCTAGTACTTGTCAAAAACCTTATCATAACAAAAAATACATAGTACAAGTCAAATATAGACTAGAAAACCCTGATAACATAAAGTATTGACAAGTTTTTGAACGAGACAAACAGATTAAATATTTCTCGCAGTCCATAAATGAGTTTGAAATTCCAAATTCATACTCAAATCATGAAGAGGACTGCCCTGTTGAGGAACAAACTTACAAAGAAGAACCTCCTGATAATGCTGATATAAATCTGTTAGAAAGAGAACACCCACATAAAATAGATATATGGATAAATTCAAAAAAAGAAGACTTTGAAGTGCTGCAATCCAAAGATGATAAGTTGCCAAAAGGACTGGTTCCTTTAGAAGAGCTATTTAATATTAATTATGTTTCCAGGAAGCCAAAGATGGAACCCGCTAAAGCTGAAATAGATGAATGCAATATAGGCAATGAACAAGAACCCAGAATGATAAAACTATCCAAAATACTGCCAGCTCATATAAAACAGAAATATCTTGATCTTTTCAACGAATTTAGTGATGTGTTTTCTTGTAGCTATGAATATTTAACGTCATATGATACTGAGATAATCTAGCACAAGATCCCTCTCAAAGAAAACCAGAAGCCCTTCAAACAAAAATTACGCAGAATAAACACTGTGCAACTTCCACTGGTTGAGAAAGAAATTAAGAAAATGTATGATTTTGGAATAATAGTCCCTCTAAGATACTCAGAATGGGTTTCAAACCTGGTATCAGTGAGGAATAAAACAAGAGAAATTAGGTTATGCATAGATTTTAGAAATTTAAACAAAGCCTCCCTAAAAGAAAACTACCCTTTACCAAAAATGGATCATATATGGAAAATGGTAGAAGGCTCCAAAATAATTTCTCTATTAGATGGCTTTTAAGGATACAATCAAGTGCTAGTACACCCAGATGATCAACACAAGATAGCCTTCACTACACCTTGGGGCACTTTCATGTATGTTAAAATTCCTTTTGGGTTAATGAATGTTGGCGCCACCTTTCAAAGAGCAATGGATATTTCTTTCTCTGAAGAAATAGAATACTTCATTGTGATATACCTTGATGACATCACAGTCTACTAAAAAATTGATGAAGAACACCTAGCTGACTTAAGAAAAGTATTTAAAAAATGCAGAAAATATGGTTTTTCTTTTAATCCCAAGAAAAAAATGTTTGGCCTTCAAGAAGGGAAACTTTTAGGCCACATCATATATGAAGAAGGGATCAATATTGACCCAAAAAGGATTGAAGGAATACTGCAAATAAATCATCCAAGAAACATAAAAGAGCTGCAATATTTCATTGGAAAGATAAATTTCTTAAGAAGGTTCATACCAAACGTTGTTGAACTCCTAAGAAACATTACTAATATTATGAAAAGAGAAATAGGAGTTAAATGGACCATAGAAGCAAAAAAATATTTTTCTTTGGTAAAAAAGGCACTTACACAAACACCAATTCTGATCAGCCCTGATTTTACCAAAGATTTCTTCATATTTTCTTTTGCATCAGAAGACATAGTTGATGTCGTCCTACTACAGAAAAATATAAAAAGAAAAGAGCAGGCCATTGCATTTTTCAGCAAAGAATTAAGATATGCACCTATGGAGTAAAACATAATGGAAAACAAAAGCTTTTTCCTTAATCAAGGCATTGAAAGATTTCAGAGTTTACATTCTATACTCTCACATCATTGCATTTGTGCCTCACATGGTGGTAAAGACATCTTGACAGAAGATCCTGATGGAAAAAGAGGTAAGTGGATTGTTGTCATTTTAGAATATGATCTGGAAATCAATCCCACCAAGCTAATCAAAGGGAAAGGACTAGCTAAACTCATGACTTAAACAAACTTTAAGCACTGGACATAAACATGATTGATGCATTAGATGAACAACAGCAGTTTGCAACTCCACCCATTAAAGAATCATTTCCGAATTCATCTTGGTATGCTGATATATTATATGTGATTTTTAATCTTAGTGTTCCTCCTAGTTTTTCCAAAACAAAGGCCAGATTCTTGAAGTTAAAATTTATAAATTTTTGCATCTTAGACAAAATCTTATATTGGAAAAATGCTAGCGGTATATTGCTTAAATTTTTGCCTAAATATGATGCAGATAATATCAAGCATGAGTTTCATGAAGGAGAACGTTGAGGGCACCTCTATTGGAAAACCACTGTCAATAAAATCCTTAGAGGTGGTTACTATTGGCCCACCCTCTTTCAAGACATACATAAAATGGTAATCTCCTATCATAAGTGCCAAATCTTTGAGGGCAAAAGAAAACTGCTTCCATTGCCTTTACATCCAATTTTTGTTGAAGCTCATTTTCAACAATGGGGCCTAGATTTTATTGGAGAGATACACCCCGCCTCCTTTGCCCAACACAAATGAATCCTTACTGCAATTGACTATTTTACAAAATGGATAGAGGCCATCCCTTCTAGAACTTCCATAGACTTAGTAATCATCAAATTCCTTGAAAACCACATTTTGTCTAGGTTTGGCTGTCTTAGAAAGATCATTACTAGCAATGCTGCTGCATTTAGATCCAATAAAATAATTGATTTTTGCCATAAATATCAAATGACAATGGGAAATTCAACAACTTATTACCCTCAAGGTAATGGGTTGGTTGAATCCTCAAACAAATGTTTGGTGAACATCATTAAAAAGTTGCTAGAAGAGAATAAGAATTCATGGCACAACAAACTAGTACATGGAATGTGGGCATATAGATTAACAAACAAAAAATCAATTGGTATGTCTCCCTATCAGCTAGTGTATGGAGCAGATGTAGTTTTCCCAACAAGCTTTTGAGTGCTAGTGATGAAGCTCATCCAAGAAGTACAGTCTGAAGAAAATGATATGCAAAGAAGAATCAACCAGACTGTCCAGTTGCAGCAAACCAGAGAAGAAGTATACAACATAACACGGCAAGTGCAAGGAAACATCAAGAAACTTTTTGATAAGGGGACCAGGGCAAATGATTCCAACATTGGAGACAAAGTGTTGAAGTGGGATTCAATAAGGGAAGACAAAGGGAAACATGAAAAGTTTTACAATCTATGGAAAGGTCCGTCCATCATCCATTTTGCAAGAGGTAACAATGCATTATTTCTGCAATAAATGGATGGAACATAATTATTTTGAGGTCCTGCCAATGGTAGGATGTTCAAGCATTATTTTAGTTGAAAATCTTAGTTTGAAGCTTTATTCATTGTATATAACATTGTCTAAGATAAAAACTCAGAAAAATAAACACAAAAAGAAAGAAAAGAAGAAAAGAGGGCAGAGAAAAGAAAAGGTAAATCCCCACACCAAAAAAGGATGTTTCTGAAAGTGTGCAAGTCCAAATGCCACCACTTTTGAAAAATAAAGTCTTGTTCAATCATACATCCTAATTATGATTGGGAAAATTTTGAATTTTTGCTGATAAGTTAGAAAATGAGGATTTTCCAAACTATTTAAACTTGGCTTACCAGTAGACAGATAAAAAAATATTTTGGTTCTAAAGAAAAATCTGAACCAAATAGAGAAGAGAGGGATGAGTGAAAAATTCCAGATTATATCCCTTAATTTTTAGTTTTACTTTTTGCAAAAATAAAATCTATGTGCAGCTTGTCCAAAATGCCACAACTCATGGCAATCAAACTACTTAACCTTGATTTGGTCGTGCTTTAAATTTCATGCTGATATATTAGAGAATGAAAATCTGTCAAATTGTTTAATATTAACAGAAAAGAAGATTAGGTAGAGAAATACAAGAGCTCATCAGTCTAATCTGAGCCTTTGGATGATATAAGGGTAGATATAGATAAGTTTTTTCTTTCAAAAATAAAAATGATGTCAAGGGTTTACTAGTGTAAATGCACCCAAATGAAGAAAAAATGCTAGAATATAGGGATGGGTAGGTAGAATTGAGTTGCAGCAAGCATGCTTTTCAGATTTCAAAGGTCCAAGTTTCAAAGAATCAGCAACAGCTCAGCAATGGTAAAATGAAAAATATGCCAAGTAAAAACAAGGCACTAATCTACAAATTCTGGAGATCTAAACTTCAAGGTTCTTGACACCTCCTAAAAGAGCTGCCCTCCCTAGCTAGAGCCACAGTTAGTCTGATGTATTCACAGTATCACTAAGTGACTATGGATTTTCTACAAACTACTAAAGATAGCATTCCTTGACTATCAACTATCTTTAGAAATCTCACTGCCTTCATTATCTTCATGAAACCTCCTTCGCTATATCGCATTTTTCCTTTTCTAAAATTTCCTTTCTGCCTTGAGAACTTATGATTGTACCTGACCCTCTCATTCTCACCTTTTCTCCCTTATCAAAGACCCACTTTCATCTCCAAGAAACCCCATTAACCCCTTCACCTTGATCATTCTTCCTTATTCACACTAAAACAATGCAAAAACTCCTTTGTACATTGTTTTAAATAAAAAATATATCATTTGAGACCTATTTGTTTTATATCAAAAACTCTTTTGTCAATAAATTAACCCCACCCCTTATATATTTTTAACCCACGCTTTATCATAAAACCCCATTATCATGTGTCCCTACCCCTTATCCTTAGAATAAGTGCCTCCGCTTATATAATTAACCCAGGCCCCACCATCTGACTTGCCCATCGTTTTGAAATACCTGACCACCATTTATCTCTATCCCTCGAGATCCAACGGTCTACGGTCGATATCGCAACGTTATCTGCATGGGGGTTAGCCACTCCAAACCTCATGAAATGAGCGGTTTCCACGCTTGTACCCTCTGCCACACAGTGCCTGATCAATGGAATCACATCCATAGGCCCGAACTCACTTACCACCTTTGCTCCGTGCGAAAACTGCCTCCCTCGCATGCGAAAAACACTTTTTCGCCTTCTGCCACAATCTGATCCCACCACCTGATTCAAAAACTCCAAAGCCCTGTGGCTTTGTGATGAAGCCTGCAGTGACCATGAACCTCTGCCAGCACTCCTAACGCCCAAAAAATCCCAAATAAACACAAAAATCCCTCAAACGTAGAATTTCAAATTAACAGTTTGTTGTATTCTGCAAGTAATCATGGTAGAAATGCATAAATAGCATTCTAAGGGTACGAAAGCATTCAAATAGACTTCCTAGGTAACGATCGAGTTAGTATTTCCATCAAAAGGACCAAGAACGCCAAGTCAAACATAAACACGAGTGGATCATGACCATTGGTGGTCATTTAAACGCACCAAACTAGCAAAATATGCTCGGTTGCATAGCAAAATTGCAAGCAGAGATACGAGTTAATGAAGAAAATAGTCAAAAGACCGTAATAGTAAAAGTTAGTGGGTTAAACATTAAATCAAGGTTTAATGATAATGAAGGAAAATAATGGATTAAAAGGGTTAATCACAAATCAGAGATAAAGGTAGAGTTAAGGAGAAAACAAGAATGGTACACAAAAGATAAATCCAAGCTTAAAAGACTAAAACAGAGTTTAAAGAACAAATCAAACAAAGATTAGCACAATAGATAGGTTCAAGTGCTAAATTAAAATAACAGTTACTTCTCATACACAATTTGGACACCTACAACCTGTTTCACTCAAATAAAGTCAGCAACAGTTATTGAAACAGTCAGAGATATTTCCTAGCTACTCAGCAGTTATTCAAAAAGTTAATGAAGAAGCCTTAAAAGTCAAATATATTCCAAAGTTAGCTCAGAAGTCAAGTTTAGAAGTTATTGTTACAATGAGTCAGTCTCAGATATTCTGCCTTGGGCCTTACATGGTCTCAAAGGTCAAAAATTCATTAACTCTGTAATAAATACAAATCTGAAGCACTAACTTAGGATCACCTCCCGATTTTACAGATAAATACTGGATGTATTATTCATTTTTAGTGCTGCTTGGTTGGCTAGCTAGTTGGATGTTGATTAGAGGATTGACTGCTAGGATGGATTTGAGAAAAATCTGAGTTGTGGAGATCATTGTACTAGAGTAATGTAACTGTTTTGAACATCAGTAATACAAGCACGATCACAAGGATTCTTAAGCTATGTTAATGGTGAAGTTATCCTTCTTTGTCAATGTTTTCCTTCTATTTTCCATTCTGTCCATTATTTCTCTGATAAAAGAACATAAATTTTAGATAAGGATATGCTATCTTGGCACCCTAATTCTGTCTGCTTCCTTTATCTTAATGTTTTCTTTTGGAATGTCTGATTAGATAATTCTTGATTGCTCTCTAGTTCCACCTAGCTTGTTGCCTTGAAACTTATTCAGTATAGTTAAGCCAGAGAAGTCTATGGTACGCCCTGTCCTTTGGTGTAGCTTGAAATATTATTTTTAAGGCCTTTCTTTGAGGTATACTTAGTAGATTCCAAGCCAAAGAAGTCTATGGTATGCCCTGCCCTTTGGTATGTCTTGAACTGTTGCTTCAAAGTTCTTTTCAGTTGATTAAATAATTCTTAATTACTCTTTAGTTATGCTGACTGTTATCTTGAATGTTTTCTTTGTCTGAAATTAATTCTAGGATTATTGGATTGTTGTCTTAAAGGTTTTATTATTAGATTCTGGCCAAAGAAGTCTATGGTATGCCCTGTCCTTTAGTTTGTCTTAAACGGTTACCTAGAAGGATTTTCTTGTTGAAGTAGAGTTGAAGGATTCTTAACCGACCTTTAGTTTTGTTGTTTTCACAACTTACTATCATTTCATATTACTTCTAATCTAAGAGATCCACTTAATATAGTTAGATTTCCGTATGAAAACCTTTGCATAGTTGATGAACAATTAAATCCTTTTATGACTCCATAGCCCAATGGATTAATGCTTCTCACAGTCCATCTATTCATCTGAAACACTCTATCAATTAATCACATCATTAATCCATCAACCAATCCAATAAAAACAAAACAAATAGCCTTAAAATCCATAACTATCCTAAAATCAAAAAACAAAAGCATAAATATATATCATTTACAAACACATACACAGAGAGAGCCCTCTCCAAGTCCTGGAAGGCTAGGTCCATGGACTCCAAAGTGGTTTGATGTGGTTCCCTGCAGAGTTGTTCTTGCCAATCTTGCAAATCACGGGGAGCCAAAAAGGGGAATATGTATTGAATAGTACAATGATTTCCATTCCAATGGGTGGTGCTGATGTTGTACTAGGAGTCCAATGGTTACAATCTATGGGGATGATGGCTTCTAATTTTCAATAACCTTTATTTATTTTTTTGGGAAGGAAAGGAAGTCAAATAAGGTGTATCGCAAAACACCAATAAATATAATTACCTCTAATGGCATGAAAAATCTTCTAAAGAAATAAAAATGTGGTGTAATTGCACAATTATGCTCATTGGAGGTTCAAACACCAAAATCATCTATTTCTCCATATCTCCAAAAATTCTTATACAATTATTCCAAAGTATTTGAGACTCCCAAAGGCATCCCACCTATTCATGATTATGGTAATTCTATTCATTTGATTCCAAGAAGTGTTCCTCCAAACATTAGACCTTACAGATATCCATATGGCCAAAAGAGTGAAATTGAACGTATGGTTGCAAAAATTCTAGAGGTGGGTATAATTAAACCTAGTCAAAGTTCTTTCTCTACTCTAGTATTTTTGGTGCATAAGAAGGATGGATCATGGAATATGTGTTCATATTATAGGGAGCTCGAAAAACTCACTATTAAAGATCAATTTCTCATTCTTGTCATTAATGAATGGTTGGATAAATTACATGGAGCAATTTACTTCACCAAGTTACATATTCGGTCAAGATATCATCAAATTAGAATGAAGTCTGGAGACATTCTAAAAGCAACATTCAAAATTCATGAGGGTCATCATAAATTTTTGGTCATGCCTTTTGGCCTTACTAATGCACCTTCCACATTTCAAGGTTTGATGAATTCCATTTTCAAACCCTTAAAAAAATTGTGTTAATATTTTTTATGATATACTAATATATAGAAAGTCTTGGAAGGATCATTGTGACAGGGTGCTCAAACTATTGGAGGAGAAAAAATTATATGAAAAAATCTCCAAATGTTTCTTGGGAGTATAAGAGGTGGAATGTTTGAATCATAATTTAGCTCATGAGGGTGTTAAATTAGACCCTAAAAAAATTAAAGGAATTAAGGACTAGAAAATACCCACAACCATAAATCATCTTCCACGATTTCTTGGCTTGAAAAGGTATTCTCTCAAGTTTGCTAAGAAATATCATAGAATAGAAACACCTATAGCGTCGTTACTAAATAAATATGCATTTTCTTGGACTCGAGAAGCAACTAAGGCCTTTGAACATCTTAAAAAAGAAATGTGCCAAGCACCAGTCTTATCTACGCCAAACTTCACAAAAACCTTTATTGTGGAATGTGATGCCTCAGGAAATGGAATTGGTGTTTTTTTAATGTAAGAAGAAAGACCCATTTATTTTGAAAGTCATCTAATCAATGGAAGATATTTACACAAACCTATTTATGAGAAGGAAATGTTGGAAATACTACATGCACTAAATCAATGGAGACCTTAGCTAATGGGAAGAAACTTCAAGGTAAAATCATATCATGATAGTCTTAAATACTTTTTGGAATGATGTTTATCTTCAAAAGAGTAGAAAAAATGGGCACAAATATTTTGGGTTATGACTTTCAAATCATATACAAAAAACGGAAGAAAAATGTTATCGTAGATGCATTCTCAAGAAAGGATGAGGATGTAGAAGCATTGCTTTGTGCCATTTCTATTATCCAACCTAATTGGATAACCAAAGCAAGGGATGAATGGAAGAATGATGAAGAGGTATGGACACTCTTTCAAAAGTTTCAGCAAGATCCTAGTATATATGATTCATTATGGTAGAAGTTCTCTTATATCTTTGTAAGAATTCCCAACTCAAGTAAAAAAAATATTTTGAAATTGCACACCTCCCCCTTAGGAGGGCACTAAGTATTTTTAAAATATTACCAAAGGGTCAAGAAGGAATATTTTTTGGATGGCCTTAAATATGATATTAATAAATTTGTGGCACAATGTTTGGTTTTCCAAAAAAAAAAGTTGAGACAATTAGGACCCCATGCCTATTAAAACCTTTAGCCATTCCAAGTCAACATTGGGAGGAGGTCTCAATGGATTTTATCAGAGGTTTACCCAAGTCTGAAGGAAAGAGTGTCACCATGGTGGTAGTTGATAGACTTACCAATTATGCACACTTTGGTGCATTTTCTCATCCTTTCAAAGATAGTACAATTTCTACTTCATTTATGGAAATGATTAAAAATATACATGGAAACCCAAAGATTATTCTAAGTGACAAAGATCCCATTTTCACTGGAAATTTTTGGATGAAATTGTTTTCTTGTCTTGGTACTCAATTATCTCATAGCTCATCTTATCATCCTCAATCTAATGGGAAAAATGAGATAGTGAACAAATTTTTGGAAGGATATATTCATTACTTTAAACACAATGGGTCAAGTGGTTACCTCTAGTTGAATGGTGGTATAACACTTCCTTCCATACTGTAGCAAAAATGACCCCATTTATGGAAATATATGGATATCATTCACCATCAATCACATCATATTTAAGAGAAAATTATAAGGTTCAAGAAGTGGAATATCAAATCAAGCATCAATAGAAAGTTCTAAAACTCTTAAAGGATAACCTCACTCTATTGTAGAATCAAATGAAACAACAGGAAGATCAACATCATAGTGAAAGAAGTTTTGATGTAGGCGACTTGGTATTTGTATGGCTACAACCATAAAAAAATGTCCCTCATGCAAGTCAAGAAGGATAATAAATAATCACCCAAGTACTATGGTCCTTACAAGGTGTTGAAAAATATTAGTACTATGGCATACGAATTGGAGTTGTTTGCATCTTCCCGAGTAAACCTAATTTTCCATGTTTCATGCTTAAATATGGTTATCATTGAAAATATCCAAGTTCAAACAATATTTACAGAACTTGACAAAGAAGGAAAAATCATATTTGAGCTTCAAGAAGTCACAAAAACAAGAACCAAAAAATTACGGATTCAATTAATTTCAAAGTATCTCATTATGTGGAAGAACTTACCCACTAAAGCTTCCACACAAGAGGATGCAAATTCTATACAAAAGCATCTAGAACTAATTAAGCGTTGATTTTTTGAAGGAGAGGGGAATGTTAGGTCCCTATAATACTATTATATTCCCCTTATTTTTATTGTTCGTATATTCCCCTATTATTATTGGTTTTCCCATGTATCCCCCATGTTGTTATTGTTATGCCCCATATTAGCCCACTATTGTTATTGTTGTGCTCCTAAATTATTATTGATATGTAGCCTTTGATTATATTGTGACTGCCTAGACCCCTATATTTATCAAGGAGTTCTTATCATTTTTATCATCCAAGAATTGTTCATTTTTGTAATGCAAAGGATTTTTCACCCTCGAAGAGGCTAACTTTTAAGTCGTCGATGTATATTTTCTTCTATTTTGTGAGCTATTTGCATAACACTTTCACACTTAGAGTTTTCTTGGAGCACCCTTGGAACATTTTGGCCTACTTTGGATTTGGAGTAAGAAGAAAAAAGGAAATTAGGAAAGCACAGGGGAACTGATGGATCTGTTGTAGCTCCTAGAGATAGCCCTGAGTTGCAAAATACCAATGCCTGGGACATCTTAAAAATCAGAGGTTGAATGTGAATAATTGTATAAAATTCCTCTAACAAAATCTGGAATAAGAGAACGATGGTTTTGGTGGTTCATGGATTGAGAAGATCTTGGAGTCGATTCATGTGAATTCCTTATACTATGAGAGGGCTTAAGAGGCTATGAGGCTGAGTGGATTTTAAATGGGCCAAGTATAAAACAATGAGCATAAATCTTGAAAATATGCAGAGGCGTTGAGGGAGAATGAAGAAGGAACCCACGAGAGGCAGGCTTAAGAGATTTAAGAATATGTACCCTATGAACTCAAAGGAAACATATATAGATGAAATATGGACATCAAAATAGGCTCATGGAGCGTGAATTAAGGGAATGCAGCAATATTGATACATGAGAATTAACACATCAGAGTTCTGCAGATAAGAATTCATGAATAAAATTGCAGATCACCAGTAACTACATTACATGAACCATCAAAGCAGAATAGCATGAAAGATATTTACACATGAAGAGGATATTAATAATAACAAAATAAAACAAAAACATACTGCTCATTGCTCCATTTGGAATCCAAATATCAACTCTGTATTATATTGAGTTCAAACAACTCTCCCAAATATGTATCTCAGAGCACAAGGAGCACAATCATATAAAACTACAACAAAATTCTTCAAAATTCCAGAACCTCTCTTTCATCTTAGAACTCACTACATATAGAGTCTACGGTCCTAATCATTTATGATTGACCCATACCTATGAAATCAAAATATACTACCTAACTTACAGAGCGTACATCTATAAATTACTTATGTATGGAGAGAATTAAAACAAGAATGGGTGAAATTGAGATTTCACCATCAAAACGTCAAAATTAAATAGTAAACAACATAGACGTGGTTGATCATGGAGGAAAAATTATGGAAGCCTTTAGACGGTATGGAGAGGAGCGGTCGTAGGTGGGCAGGCTGGTTGTCATCGTACGATTCCTTCTGTTACATGAAAGTATCCACTCCCTTAGTCTTACGATTTCCACTCAGTCTGTTGTGAAGTGGTAAGTTTTACCGCACACACCTGACTCTTTAGTGGAGGACTCCTGAGCAAACTGAATAAACCACCACTGCATGTTCCATGCAAAAGCCCATGCTGTATTTGAACTGCAAACTGGAAACAAAATTTCGGAGGGGGTCTCTAGTGGTAAGTTGTATTGGAGAGGGGGGGGTGCGAAATGATGAGAGGAAGGCACGTGGAGGAGTGGGTGGTAATTAAAAAAACCCTTTTCTGACCCCCCCCCCCCCCATGATAAAGTTAAAATGCTGCGGGGGGGCTGGAAAATAGATAAGGGATGTTGGATGCATTGGGGTGGAGCGGAAGTGACAGAGAGATGTGAAAGGCTTTGCAATAATAGGATGCGTGCCAATGGATGGGAATGGCGGGGTTAATGGAATGGTAATGGTATTGAAGTAATGGTGTAATAGCGGTGAGCAGAGTATTATGGTGGGGAAAAATTGCATCGCAATCGCAAGTCTTTACCATGGAGTAGTAGAGATAGGCCTTAAATGGTGTGAACTGCGAAGCGCGGGGAGAGAGGAAGTGACGTGGAGGGAGGTGGGACCCAAACACAAATATCACATCACAAAGTTTATGTGTGAGCATGTGGAGGTTAAGCGTTAAAACCTGCGATGGGAAAAGTGTGGGGAGGAGGTGAGGTGGCATGGACAGTGGTGGGACCACGCCTGCAGATCGCAAGTCGCAAGAGTTAGCTAGGAGAAGTGGGTGGTAACTATTAAAATTTGTGGGGAGAAATGTGCGATGGTGGGGAGGTGATATGGAGGGAAAGTGGGACCCAACTACATCGCAACTTAAAAAAAAAACTCTGCGGGCACTTAAAATGTAAGTTGTAAATTGTGTGTTATGCAATATGTGACGCGCTAGTCACTGCAAAGTGTGAAAAGGTAATAGGTAAGGAAAGTGCAGAATATGAGGATTTACATGTGGATTTGGGTGGTGTATCAAGGTTGGATGGGTCCCACTAAGTCGCATCAGCAACAAGATAAGTTTCGGTGAGTCTTTAAGATGTAAAGGTTAAGACTTGCAGGGAGCGGTGGTGAAAAATGAAGAAATGTAGCGCGAGACTTATAAAAGGGAAAACTAAGGGTAAGAGAGGGTAAATGAAGGTAAATAGGATAAATGAGGTGAAGGATGGCAGAAATGAAGCTTTCTCACCTTATTAGCTACATTTACCCTTTCTAATGAACTGAGATGCATATTGATTCCTTTGAAGCTCTTTGATAGTCAGGACTTGCCTTCCTTTCTCCTGCTCCCCTTTGTGTGTGGTCATAGGCCAACATTGGCTCCATTTGGGGACAACGTGTTGTTCTTCAGTGCGTTGAGAACCTACAGACATAAATGTCTTGCCTTATTGGGCTCATGGATTCGCAAATGCATAATGTAAGCCTGAAGTGAAACTACAACTGAATCATGCATTACCAACTATATAAAACAGAAATCACTGCTGCACCTTGAAAATTTTGAATGTTGAAATATGAACTATGTTGAAACTAGAAACTGAAGAACATTTGAACTGAAAAATACAAATCAATCTGAAACTAAATTGAAAGGATGCTCATAGAACTGAGCTTATTTTCACACCTACCCACCCTAATCTGCTGGAATTACTACTATTCTAAATGATAATGCCAGTGTAAACCGGCAAGCAATTGCTCTAGTAATTTTTTTCTTTCATTGTTTTCCACCAGACTCAGGAACAAACCTGTTACTAGTATTTGATAGGAATTCCTAGCCTAGTCATCATCGCTAGGGGCTTGGTAAATCTAAAAAACAACAGAAATGTTGAAAATGTATGGTGGCTTTTTGATGAATAATTTCTCAATATTGGAAGACACTAGGTAAAGATACACCTGACTCTCTAAATATTCTGACCCAGTTGATCCAACCTCACAAATTGGTATAACACATGTGTTCTCCACGTTTTCAAACAACTCGGAACATTTTTGCATTTTATCTAAGGAATTAAGGCATATGGGTGGAGGAGAATCAAACTGAGTCAATTCTTCCTCTGTTTTAAGCTTCGCCTCTTTTTCCGGCAGGTTCACCTCCACATCAAATACAATATTTTTAATTTCTTCAAGGGTTTCCGTGTCTCTTTCTCTTACTTGGAATCCCACCTCTAGATTAAAGGTATCTTAGTATTGCAAGAGAGCTACTGCTAGGGGTAGCCTTATATCAGTGGGCATTGAATGATACACCTTATTGAACTTTGCTAAAAAATATTGTCCTATTTCCCCTGGCTCTATTTTTAAATGTTCATACTCCTCTATGATAAGAAATACATTTCCCATGGTTACCCATCGACCTAGGAAAACTTGTATGCATTGATGGAAATTTCTCATGCTAGCAGTTGAAAGATTCTTAAACCAATTTTAATTTTACCTTGCCATGGTGGAAAAAACATCCTGCTACATACCTCATATTTTTCCTTTGCTGATCACTACAATATACTAACCAAAGGATCATGGTAAACATGCAACATGAGTTTTTCTGGAGGATTTGTAACAAGAAAACAAACCTCATTCCAAACTGCTGCTTTGCCTCTGTGTTGCCAGTGATTATCTCCAAGAAGAAAGGATGACTCTTGTTTCTTCTCATTTTCCATTATAATCAACTTCTTGGTGTGCTCTTCATCATCTTATTTTTCATACAGAAGCTTGTAGGGGAGCTGCAAACTCTCAATCACTTCAGGTAGAGGATCATAACTAGTAACAATATGTTGTGTTTCTTCCTTAACATCCCAAGAAGGACTTAATGATGGGGAACTTTTAAGATTTTATTCAAGGTTAGAAAACTTGGAAAGAGAATTTGATTGGTATTTAAGAAGTAAACTTGATTGGTATTCTTTTGGCAATATTTCTTGGCTTTCATTGGTCCCACTTGATTGGTGCTCAATCTCTGAATAAAACACTACTAGCTAAAGATACTCTTGTGGATCTAGACAATTAAGCTCTGCTGCCTCTGTTTTTGGATCACCAGATTATTGTTGATTTTTAGTGTTGTCTTCTAGGAAATACTCCCGCTCTTTTCCTTCTTCATGGAGGATAACCTCACCTCCCTCTTCTTCAGCATAGGCTAGAAGTTGGTTTTCTACATTTGGTCCAAAAACCACCATCAGTTGTTCTTCTCGGAGATTAAATGGTGTGAGCCCTTTTTTTGTAATTGCTTCTTCGAACTGATCTTTAGGGGGGTTAGGTGGTTTTAAGGGTATAGATGAGGGCTTCTTATATTTGGGAGGATCAATTTCTTGCTTTGTGGAAGAGGATGTAGTGGCATTAAGAGGGACTGATTCTTCTAATGGATTATTCCCTTTACTAGGAGGACTAGGAGGGGTTTTTTCTCTTGATATCGATTATTCATTTTGTTGCTGCCCTCGGGTCCTCTTTTTGGAGGACCTGAAATCATATTTTTCGTGGAGTTGAGCTTGCATGAAATCCACGAACTTCCTGTAGTAACTTTCAATATTTTGATCCTCTGGGAGGAATTCCTCTTCTTCTTGTTCCCCTTGTAGGATGGGGTCACCCTCCTCATCATCAGAGTAGGTGAGGAATTGATCTTCTTGGTTGTCTATGACTTCCTCGACCTATTGCAATGGTTGTAGAGGGGGCCTCCGATATTGAGGATTAAACTCCTGGTTAGGAATCATTTGGTTGGAACGAGGAGGGGAATTCTTGGCCTCTGATTAAATATTAACAAACTTATTTGAGATGTTCTCTATCAACTTGTTCATTTCTTCAAGTCTATAATCATGTGATTTCCTCTCTTGATTTGAGGTAGAAGCCTCTTTCCCCTTCTGTCTTCTAGCTTCATGTTTTGTCTTCCCCTTGAACTTACCAGTAGAATCAAAGTTTCTTCTACCTCCAATGCGTCAGTCTAGATCTAATCCAAAGATGTGGATCTTCTTTCTCTTAAGGTGAACCCAAACTCTAGTTTAAAATCTCTTGCGAAGACCACCTTAGCGATTGCTTGGGGAGGCTTTATTTCAGCAGGAAGATTATTATAGAGCTTATTGAACCTCTTTATAAATTATGTTACATCCTCATTGTGTCTCTTATTGAGGGAATTGAACTCTATGAGGACATATCCATGGTCCCTCTTTTCTCACCATTTCAATGTGAATAAAATTTCCATTTCTTCCTAAGTGTGGAATGTGTTTTTGGCTAGAGACTTGAACCATTTCTAGGCTTCTCCCTCCAAGGGTTGGAAAAAAAGCCTTAATATCACATCTAAGTTCTCTACATTTACATTCTCAGCAAAAGAGCATAAATTTTCAATATGTTCCTGTGCAGAATTACTATCTTCCTTGGTGAACCGAGGCAACCGCTCTAGATATTCTTGTGGCATATCATTTAGAGGCTGAGGGAGGGCCAAGGGGGCATACTTGTTCAAAAATAAACTCGGCACAACCATATGATTTATAGGTGGATGTATATGGTGGATCTAAATCTGGTGTGAGGCCTAATGAAAGACATGATTACTTTTGATTAGGACTATTTTACAGTGGAGTCACCAAGGTGAGGAATATGAAACTCTCAACCCTTCGTGCTCACCTGATTGAAGGGTGAGGATAATGTCGTATCCCAGGGAAAATATTTCTTCATTCGAATCCCCAGAAACAGTGCCAAAATGATGTTGTAGCTCCTAGAGACAACCCTAAGTTGAAAAGACCAGTGCCTAGGACATCTTAAAAATCAAAGGTTGAATGTGAACAATTGTATAAAATTCCTCTGACAAAATCTGAATTAAGAGAACGATGGTTTTTATGGTTCATGGATTGTGTTAGTCATCAGTAATTTTTATTTTTTGTAGATTACTAAATAATTATCCTAGATTTCTAAGAACAAAATTCATGAACATTGTGAGTTTTAGAAATCTCACTGCCTTCATTATCCTTAGGATAATTTTTCTTTTTTCACTATTTCTCTATCCTATCATGCCATGGTCAGCCTAAAATTCCCAGAAGACCCATCATGGTCTCATGCCACTCATTGTCACTACTTTTTGCCACCTTTGGCATCAACCCTCTGTTTTGTTTTGCTTAACTCCTCCATTATCCATCTAGGGTTTTTGAGGGCATTTTTCTTGGTTTCATGACTTCCATGGTTAAATCATCAACAAGTATTGTATCCTGATGCTCTTACACTTCCTCCTATCCTTTATATACGTTCATAAACACTTCCCATCACTCCTACCCCTCAAAATCATCATTTCTCTACAAAACCTAGCCTATTGCTAAATTTGACAATTTTTCGAGACTAGGCTTATGTTTTTCCCTTTTGGACCCATTCCCCTCACTCAATCCTTAAAATTACACTTTTCCATACTCTCTAACATCCATCCATATTCCCCAAAATTTCCCCAATAATTTAGACAACACTCAACCCCTTCATTCCCCTCCCTCTACAAGGCAGTCCTAAATCCCCTACACCAAACCCTAATTTCTTCTTCCAACTAAGTTAGGGTTTGCTATGGAAAAGAGGCATAAGAGAAGAAGATCCATATGGTAGGTCATATCAGAATTAATGAAGCCATACCAACTCATAAGCATCATGCCAACATCATTTTCCAAGAATTCATTCCAAGGGCCAAGTCATTTGCCACACCTAGGGCCAATTTTTGCTTAAAAATATGTTTCTAACCAAAAATATATTCATTTGGAAAATGTGAGAGAGGTTTTTTTCCATCACAGGGATAAGAAGAAAAACCTCATTCATTTTTTACACAGGTATCATGGTTTGGGAGAAATGTCAAAAATAGAGGTGTCATGGGTGAATTTCTGCACTCCTAGAGTGACCTTGGAAAAATCAGGTTTTCTCACAGCTGGAGTATCCAAATGAATTTATTGATGAGTCAAATGAAAACTAGACTTGAATCTATTTCTAAAGAGCTATCATGAGCTCAATTTGGAGTTATGCAAGGCCTCCAAAAGTTGTCTGCACAATCACTCAGGACTTTTTGACCAGTCTTGGGAAAATAATTTTTTGACAAGACAAATCAACTTCAATCAGGAACCAAATGGTATATTTGGAAATTATACCAGTTAGCTTTCCAACTATCTATCACAGGCCCAATTTCGACACTAGGAAGGCCTCCAAATGTCCTCTGCAAAATTGTGTTGTGCGCTTGAGAGTTGGTGTTGCGCTCCTGGCAATTTTTTCTCATATAAATTACACATGGCACTGCACTCATGGGAGGTGGTGCTGCGCCCTTATCCAGGAGGGATTCCTAAGCAAATAAGACCCATTTTTCTTGTCCCTGTGCTACGCTCCTGGCATGAAATTTCATTTTAAAACACAGTGATGTTAGAAAATTATATATATATATATATATATATATATATATATATATATATATATATATATATATATATATATATATATATATATATATATATATATATATATATATATATATATATATTACAGAGCAATGCAACACATTAAATATGCGGAAAACACAAGCACACAAAACAAATAAAATCAAAGAGACACAAACATACGTGGTTCAACCAGTTTGGGCTATGTCCACCCCGAAAAACCATTCCTTCCTTTCTATTATCTAGCAAAATGAAGAGACACAACCTACAGCAGATCTGATGTAATATCATCTGTTCTCTCTCACAATCTCCCTATCTGTTTCTCGCTCTGAGAATACACATACAATGCACAGTCACAATGCAATACCCTCATACAAAGCGAGGGGTTTCCTTTTGGGGCAAAAAACCCTAAACTAAACATAACTTCTACCATCAGATCATTCGCCTAATGAACGGCCCAGATTGACTACAAATTACTATACTTTTATAAGGCAATTTTACATCTATTTTTAGCTTTAGGGGCGTTTCCCCCGAAACCCCCCGCTAGGGGGGCTCCATAAAGTCACAAATGCCCCCCCTAGACCCCCCAGGAAGTGTTTAATTTTAGGCAGTGTTTCCGCCCCATTAAGTTACAGGCGTCCAATGCTATGATACAAAACAAACAAGATAATCAGGCTCCACACTCAACAATCTACCACTTGGAGATTGATTGTAGCAACTCCACCGCTGCTTCATTTGCTGGACAATGAATCCTCTTTGGATATGACTATTTCTCATCTTCACCATCATCCTTGAAGACCAATTGAAGCTAAGCAGGTTCTCAATTTCTCCCTAGTTACAACTTTTGTTAGCATATCTGCAGGATTCTGGCTAGTGTGTATCTTTTCCAGCTTCAACTGTCCATCTTCCAATACTGACTGTATGAAATGGGACTTGAGCTGTATGTGTTTAGTCGTGGAATGAAATGCTAAGCTCTTCGCGAGATGAATGGAACTTTTTCTATCACTTTATAACGTGCCCATATCATGCTTCTTACCCAATTCATCCATAAACCTTTGTAACCAAATCATTTCCTTACTAGCCTCTGTAGCAACAACATACTCTGCTTTTGTTGTTGAAAGTGCAATAACACTTTGGATTTTTGAAGCCAAACTAACAAATCTTCCACCTAAGGTAAATACATATCCTGTAGTGCTCCTCCTATTATCTCTGTCACCTACCATATCTGCATCAACATATCCTTGTAGATCAATGTCTGAACCACCAAAGCATAATGCTTGATTTGTGGTACCTCTAAAATATCTGAGAATCCATTTCACTTCCATCCAATGTTCTTTTCCTGGATTATTCATGTACTTGCTTACAACTCTCACTGCATATGCAATATTAGGCCTTGTGTAGACCATTGCATACATTAAGATTCCAACTACCGATGCATATGGAACTTTAGACATATAGTCCATTTCTTCTTGGGTCTTGGGGCACATATCCTTACTAAGTTTGAAATGGATAACAAAAGGTGTACTAACAGGTTTTGCATTCTTCATATTAAAAATTTTCAACACCTTTTGTATGTACTCATTCTGAGACAGTGTTGATTTGCGATTTTTCCTGTCTCTAGTTATTCTCATACCAAGGATTTGTTTTGCAGCTCCCAAATCCTTCATTGCAAATGAATTTGCCAATTTTATTTTGAGCACATTTATTTCCTGTATGTTAGACCCTGAAACAAGCATGTCATCTACATACAATAACAATATAATATAGCTGCCATCATTTTTATTTTTCATATAAACACAATGATCAGAGTGAGATCTAGTATAACCTTGTTTAGACATAAACCTGTCAAATTTTAGATACCACTGCCTTGGAGCTTGTTTTAAGCCATACAAGCTCTTCTTTAACCTGCACACTAATTTTTCCTTCGCTTTGACCTCATATCCTTCTGGTTGCTCCATATATATCTCTTCCTCCAAATATCCATGGAGAAATGTTGTCTTTACATCTAACTATTCAAGATGTAAATCTTCCACTGCTACATGACTTAAAATAGTTCTAACTGAAGTCATATTAACAATAGGAGAAAATATTTCATCAAAATCAATACCTTTATTTTGTGTAAACCCCTTCACTACATGTCTAGCTTTGTACCTCTGTTTTCCTCCATCTTCTTCCTTCAACCTATAAACCCATTTATTCTGCAATGTAGTTTTACCTGCAAGCAACCTGACTAAGTCCCAAGTCTGGTTATGCATTAAGGAGTCCATCTCTTCTTCTGTGGCTAGCTCCCACTTCTTCCTAATTTCAATCTGCATTGATTCTTCATAACATTCAGGTTCACCAGAATCAGTCAACAATAAATAATATAATGAAGGAGAGTATCATTTAGGGGGTCTACTTATCTTGGTAGATCTTCTAACACCACTTTCATGTGTTTGAGGTGCCTGTTGCTATTGTGGTGGTTGTTGTTGTTGTGGCTCTTGATTATTATTATTTTCAGGCACCTTTACCTTTTTTGTGATCTCATCAAGAAATGTGTATTCTTTGTTTTCTTTTTCCTATTTCTTTCCTGCAACTGATTCTTATAGAATACCTTTTCATTGAATATTATATCTCTACTCCTAATGATTTTGTGATTTTCATAATCATATAAGCGATAACCAAAATTATTAACACCATATCCAGTAAAGGTACATTTATTTGATTTTGCCTCAAGCTTTGTTCTGTTTTATTTATTAATATGGACAAAGGCCTCACAACCAAAAGGCTTTAAAAAAGAGTAGTTTACCTTTTTTCTTATCCATGCTTCCTCTGGAATACCACCATCAAAGGAACTTGAAGGCCCTATTTTTTATTAGATAAACAACAGTATCTACAGCATCTGCCAAAAATTTTAAAGGCAATCCTGCATGCAATCTCATGCACTTTGCACACTCCAGGATTGTTCTCTTCATCCTTTCTGACACACCATTTTCTTGTGGTGTTCTTAGAACTGTCTTCTCTCTGCGAGTTCCATGCTCTAAATAGTACCTATCAAAATCTTTGCTACAATATTCACCTCCATTGTTTGATCTGAGACACTTCAACTTCTTTCCCGTCTCAATCTCAACCAAAGTTTTCCATTTCTTGAAAGTATCAAATACATTAGATTTATTATGAATACAATAAATCCAAGTTTTCATAGTTGCATCATCAATGAAAGTAACATAATAACGAGATCCACCGAGAGATGATACCTGAGCAAGTCCCCATACATCTGTATGCACAAACTCTAATTGTTCGCTCTTATTTTCTTTCCCAACTCTGAGAAATCTGACTCTCTTCTATTTTACATAAATTCAATTCTCACAGAAATCCAAATCAACATTCTTCAAACCCGACAACAAATTTCTTGAGTGAAGAATATTCATCCCCTTCTCACTCATGTGTCCGAGCATATGATGCCATAATGTTGCATCTGCTCCTTTGGAAGTTAAAGCATTAACAGAGTTAGAAGCACCATTGCATAAATACAATGTACCAACCTTTTCTCCTTTTGATATTACCAGGGCTCCTTTGGTGACCTTCCAAGTTTTATCTATGAAAGTTGTCACACAACCTTCACTACCTAACTGCTGTTAGAAAATTAAATATTATAGATCAATGCAACACATTAAATATGCAGAAAACACAAGCACACAAAACACAAAACCAGAGATACATAGATATATGTGGTTCACCCATTTTGGGCTACGTCCACCCTGAACAGCTAGTCCTTCCTTTCTATTATCCAGCAAAATGAAGAGACACAACCTACAACAGATCCATTGTAATATCCTCTGTTCTCTCTCACAGTCTCCCTATCTATTTCTCGCTCTGAGAATACACATACAATACACAAACACAATACAATACCATCATACAAAAGGAAGGGTTGCCTTCTAGGGAAAAAAACCCTAAACTAAACATAACTTCTACCATCAGATCATCAACCTAATGAACAGCCCAGATTGACTAGAAATTACTATACATTTACAAGGCAATTTTACATATGTTTTTAGATTCGGGGGAATTTCCCCCGAAACCCCCCGTCAGGGGGGGGCTCCATAAAGTCACAAATTTCTCCCCCCCAGACCCCCCAGGCAGCATTTAATTATAGGCAGCGTTGTTGCCCCATCAAGGTACAGGGATCCAACACTGTGATACAAAATAAACAAGATAATCAGGCTCCACACCCAACAATCTCCCACTTGGAGACTGATTGTAGAAACTCTATCGCTGCCTCATTTGCTAGAAAATTACTCCTCTTTGGACCCGTCTGTTTCTCATCTTCATCGTCATCCTTGAAGACCAATTGAAACTGAGCATAATCTCAGTTTCTCCCTAGTTACAATTTTTTTTAGCATATCTGTAGGATTCTCGCTAATGTGTATCTTTTCCAGCTTCAACTGTCCATCTTCCAATACTGATCATATGAAATGGTACTTGAGCTATATGTGTTTAGTTCTGGAATGAAATGCTGAGTTTTTTGCAAGATGAATGGCACTTTTTCTATCACTGTATAATGTGCCCATATCATTCTTCTTATCCAATTCATCCATAAATCTTTGTAACCAAATCATTTCTTTACTAGCCTCTGTAGCAGCAACATACTCTTCTTCTATTGTTGAAGGTGCAACAACACTTTGGATTTTTGAAACCCAACTGACAGTTATTCCATCTATAGTAAATACATATCCTATAGTGCTCCTCCTGTTATCTCTGTCACCTGCCATATCTACATCAACATATCCCTGTAGAGCAATGTTTGAACCACCAAAGCATAATGCTTGATTTGTGGTACCTCTCAAATATCTGAGAATCCATTTTACTTCCATCCAATGTTCTTTTCCTAGATTGTTCATATACCTGCTTACAACTCCCACTGCATGTGCAATATCAAGCCTTGTGCAGACCATTGCATACATTAAGCTTCCAACTGCTGATGCATATGGAACTTTAGACATATAGTCCATTTCTTCTTAGGTCTTGGGGCACATCTCCTTACTAAGTTTGAAATGGCTAGCAAAAGGTGTACTAACTGGTTTTGCATTCTGCATATTAAATCTTTTCAACACCTTTTCTATGTACTCATTCTGAGACAGTGTTAATTTGCGTTTTTTCCTGTCTCTAGTTATCCTCATACCAAGGATTTGTTTTGCAGCTCCCAAATCCTTCATTGCAAATGAATTTGCCAATTTTCTTTTGAGCACATTTATTTCCTGCATGTTAGATCTTGCAACAAGCATGTCATCTACATACAATAACAATATAATATAGTTGCCATCATTTTTCCTTTTTAGATAAACATAATGATCAGAGTGACATCTAGTATAACCTTGTTCAGACATAAACCTGTCAAATTTTAGATACCACTGCCTTGGAGCATGTTTTAAGCCATACAATCTCTTCTTTAACCTGTACACTAATTTTTCCTTCCCTTTGACCTCATATCCTTCTGGTTGCACCATATAGATCTCTTCCTCCAAATCGCCATGGAAAAATGTTGTCTTTACATCTAACTATTCAAGATGTAAATCTTCCGCTACTACAATACTTAAAATAGTTTTGATTGAAGTCATCTTAACAACAATATAAAATATTTCATCAAAATCAATACCTTTCTTCTGTGCAAACCCCTTCACCACAAGTCTAGCTTTGTACCTCTGTTTTCTTCCACCTTCTTCCTTTAGCCTGTAAACCCATTTATTTTGCAATGTAGTTTTACTTGTAGGCAACCTGACTAAGTCCCAAGTTTGGTTATGCATTAAGGAGTCCATATCTTCTTCCATGGATAACTCCCACTTCTTCCTGATTTCAACCTGCATTACTTCTTCATAACATTCAGGTTCACCAGAATCAGTCAAAAATAAATAATATAATGAAGGAGAGTATCATTCAGGGGGTCTACTTATCCTGGTAGATATTCTAATACCACTTTCAGGTGTTTGAGGTGCATGTTGCTATTGTGGTGGTTGTTTTTGTTGTGGCTCTTGATTATTATTATTTTCAGGCACCTTTACCTTTTCTGTGATCCCATCAAGAACTGTGTATTCTTTGTTTTCTTTTTCTTGTTTCTTTTCCTGCAACTGATTCTTATACAATACCTTTTCATTGAATATTACATCTCTTCTCCTAATGAGTTGTGATTTTCATAATCATATAAGCGATAACCAAAATCATTAAAACCATATCCAATAAAGGTACATTTATTTGATTTTGCCTCAATGTTTGTTTTGTTTTCTTTATTAATATGGACAAAGGCCTCACAGCCAAAATGCTTTAAAAAGGAGTAGTTTACCTTTTTAATTCTCCATGCTTCCTTTGGAATACCACCATACAAGGAACTTGAAGGCTCTATGTTTATTAGATAAATAACAATATCTACAACATCTGGCCAAAATTGTAAAGGCAATCCTGAATGCAATCTCATGCACCTTGCATGCTCCATGATTGTTTTGTTCATCCTTTCTAACACACCATTTCCTTGTGGTGTTCTTGGAACTGTCTTCTCTCTACGAATTCCATGCTCTGAAAATTACCTATCAAACTCTTTGCTATAATATTCACCTCCATTGTTTGATCTAAGATAATTCAACTTCTTTCCTGTCTAAATCTCAACCAAAGCTTTCCATTTCTTGAAAGTATCAAATACATCAGATTTATTCTGAATACAATAAATCCAAGTTTTTATATTTGAATCATCAATAAAAGTAACATAATAAAGAGAGCCACCAAGAGATGATACCTGAGCAGGTCCCCATGCATCTGTATGCACAAGCTTTAATTTTTCGCTCTTCTTTTCTTTCCCAACTCTAAGAAATCTGACTCTCTTCTATTTTCCATAAATTCAATTCTCACGGAAATCCAAATCAACATTCTTTAAACTCGGCAACAAAATTCTTGAGTGAAGAATATTCATCCCCTTCTCACTCATGTGTCTAATTCTATGATGCCATAATGTTGCATCTTCTCCTTTGGAAGTTAAAGCATTAACAGAGTTAGAAATACCATTGCATAAATACAATGTACCAACCTTTTCGACTTTTGCTATTACCAGGGCTCCTTTGGTGACCTTCCAAGTTTTATCTGTGAAATTTGTCACACAACCTTCACCATCTAACTGCCCTGTTGAAATCAAATTTTTCTTCAGATTTGGAACATGCCTTAACTCCTTTAATAGCCATTGGTTTCCATTCTACTGTTTTACAAGAACCTTACCCATTCCAACAATTTTACAGGGTTTTTCATCACCCAAACGGACTTGTCCAAAATATCCTTGAACATAGTCATGAAAATATTTCTTATCAGGTGTGGCACCGAATGAAGCCCCTGAATCTACTACCCAAGAATCAATAACATTTTAGAAAGAAAGAATCAAAGCATATTGTAACACATCACCTGTCACATTTGCTTCATGATTGTTTTCTTGTTGTGCGTCTCCTTCTTTCGCTTCTGAGATCTACAGTCTTTCTTTAGGTATCCTTTCTTTCTGCATTTCCAGCAAACTGTCCCCAATCTGGACTTGGATCTGCCTTTCCTTGATTTATTGTGATATCCCAAGCTCTTTCCTCTTTCCATTTTTCTTCCCCTATACTCTGCACTCAAATCATTACCCGATGTCTCACCGGAGCTTTTCCGTCACATTTCCTTGCTAAGGATAGCACCAACAACGTCATCAAACTTTAAAGTACTAAATCCAGAGACAGAGTTACTAATGGCCATAACTAAACCGTTCCAAGTTTCTGGCAATGACCACAGAAATAAAAGAGCCCTAACTTCATCATCAAATTTTACCCCTACAGAAGTTAACTGACTGGTAACTGTATTAAAATCATTTAAATGGTCTGCAACAGATCCACCTTCCAACATCTTTATATTAAATAAATGTTTCACGAGAAATACCTTGTTTGAGGCCGAGGATTTTTCATATAATTTCACCAACGCCTTAATCAAACCCTCTGTTGTTGTTTCCTTTGAAATATTGAAGGTTACCGATACCGTGAGGCACAACCATATTGTTTCGAGTGCCTTTTTATCAAGAATATCCCATTCTGTGTTTGTCATAGTCGTCCACTTTTTTGTTTTTCTGCTCAAAGGTAGGTATCGATTTTTCTAATACAGATAATCTTCCATATTCATCTTCCATAGTGGGAAGTTTTGGCTGTTAAATTTCTCGACCCTAAACTTACCATCTTCCACCATTTCTCCCACTCGAACCAGGAACCCTTCTTTCCTACGAGTTTATCATCCAAATAGACCTTCGGCTCTGATACCAGTTTTTATAAAATTAAGTATTATAGAAAAATACAACACATAAAATATGCAGAAAACACAAGCACAAAAAACACAAAACTAGACAGACACAAATATACGTGGTTCACCCAGTTTGGGCTACATCCACCCTGAACAGCCAGTCCTTCCTTTCTATTATCCAACAAAATGAAGAGACACAACCTACAATAGATCCATTGTAATATCATATGTTCTCTCTCATAGTCTCCCTATCTGTTTCTTGCTCTAATAATACGGATACAATACACAGCCGCAATACAATACCCTCATACAAAGGGAGGGGTTGCCTTCTAGGGAAAAAATCCCTAAACTAGACATAACTTCTACTGTCAAATCATCATCCTAATTAATGGCCCAGATTGACTAGAAATTACTATTCTCTTACAAGGTAATTTTACATTTGTTTTTAGCTTCAGGGGCGCTGCCCCCGAAACCCCCCACCAGGGGGGGCTCCATAAATTCGCAGCCACCCCCCCTAGACCCCCTAGGTAGCGTTTAATTACGGGCAGCGTTGTCACCCCATTAAGGTACAAGGGTCCAACGTTGTAATACAAAATAAACAAGATAATCAGGCTCCACACCCAACAACTACCCTGTTGAAATCTGATTTTTCTTTAGATCTGGAACATGCCTTACTTCCTTTAATAGACATTGTTTCCATTCTGTTGTTTTACAAGAATTTTACCCATTCCAACAATTTTACAGGGTTTATCATCGCCCAAACGGACTTGTCCAAAATCTCCTTGAACATAGTCATGAAAATATTTCTTATCAGGTGTGGCATGGAATGAGGCCCTTGAATCTACAACCCAAGAATCAGTAACATTTTTGAAAGAAAGAATCAAATAATCTTGTAACACATCACCTATCACATTTTCTTCATGATTTTTTTCTTGCAGTGCATCTCCTTCTTTTCCCTTCTGAGATCTATAGTCTTTCTTTAGGTGTCCTTTCTTTCCACATTTGCAGCACACTATCCCCAATCTAGACTTGGATATGCCTTTCCTTGATTTACTGTGATATCCTGAGGTCTTTCCTCTTTCTATTCTTCTTCCCCTAGACTCTGCACTCAAATCATTACCCGATGTCTCACCAGAGCTTTTCCGTCACATTTCCTCGCTAAGGATAGCACTAACAACATCATAAAACTTTAAAGAACTAGATCCAAAGACAAAGTTACTAATGGCCATAGCTAAACCATTCCAACTTTCTGGAAATGAGCACAGAAATAAAAGAGCGCTAACTTCATCATAAAATTTTACCCCTACAGAAATTAACTGATTGGTAACTGTATTAAAATCATTTAAATGGTCTGCAACACATCCACCTTTCGACATCTTCATATTCAATAAATGTTTCATAAGAAATACCTTGTTTGAGGCCGAGGTTTTTTCATATAATTTCACCAACGCCTTAATTAAACCCTCTGTTGTTGTTTCCTTTGAAATATTGAAGGCTACTGACACCGCGAGGCACAATCGTACTATTCCGAGTGCCTTTCTATTGGGGTTCCCATGTTTTGGCCAGATTGGCAAGACCAAAAGATGAGACAACATCAGAACCACTTTTGGGCCCTAGGATCTAGCCCTCCTGGACCCGGAGAGGGATCTCTCCAAATAGAGATAAGAATGATATATCTATGAAGCTCAAAATGAGATGTTAGGCTAGTTATGATGCACAAGGGGTTTTAAGTGATTTGGTTAGAAGGTTCTTCCAGGTTGGTCATGAGATCATGAGTGAAAATAATGGAAGGAAAAGAAAAATAGGCGGACCATTTCGGTTAAAGAAGATAAATGAACGGTGCCATCCATTGGGCTATGGAGTCATGAAAGGAAATTACATGCAACAACTAGCCAAGGCTTTCAAAGGGAAAGTCATCTACACTAAAGGATATTTTAGATTAGATGGTGGGGAATTGGTTTCATCAGAGAAGTGAAAGAAGGAGAACAACCCAATTTCTGTCTATAGATCAGGTCAGAGGTCATTTAACTCCAGACCTGCTTGGACATACTCAAAGGCAGCTCTCAAAGGTGGACAAAGGGGCAGCTTATAGATCGGACCAGAGGTCATTTAACTCCAGGTCTGCTTTAGCAACTCCAAGGGAAAAACAGAGATAGATTTGATAGAGAAACATCCAAGCAGCAAACCCCTAAGTTTATACATCAGCTAGCAGGCAATAACATCCGTTGCACTGGTTAAACCACGTGAATTCACTCTTAGACAACACACAAAGCAGAGAAAACATTGGTGGGGAGAGCGAAACATAGGGCACCTAACAAGGGTGAATCCTATGTTATGTATATGTACCCGGAAGAAAAATGAAACAACACTTGAAAATGTAATAAACGAGTAAGAAAAACATCACGATAGTAATAGACCAGGATCCTGTGAAATGTGCTTTGATTAATTGATGCAAAACCAGTCATGTACAATAAGCTCAATGGCTGTTACAATCCAGACTTCTCCTCCCAGCCTATTACATACAACTATTCTTCTACTCCCTCTCACGACTGTTCTAACAGTCAAATGAATCCCTCTAACAGCAAAATGCCCAACAACTGAACAACAACCTTTACAATAGTTCTCGTGGAATTCTTATAGGAGAAGCGGAAGAAAACAAAGGTAGATAGACAATTAATTGATTTCATTAAGGCAGAATCGATGGAAGTGTCCACGCCCATACTGCTTAATGGCCATCTACAACACTGTAGGTACTCTGTAATCTGTCTGGGGAGTCTCTGCCAGGCCGAGATTGACCTCGGATATTTCTTTGGAGTCTTTTCTGGTGCTTGGAGCTCTGCACTAGCCTTCTAAATAAATGAACTGGGTGACAAGTCTGCAAGGCTCTCCATACCTCATAACTATTGCTTGACTGTCTGAAATGAGCTTCAGTCAGTGTATTTAATTGTCTCAGGGCTCGAGAAGGCATGGAGGACGTTGTAGGAAGGTGTACCTCTGGAGGAAAAATGTCCTGCTGTTAGGTAGCGCAGTTATGGCATTGCTGGTGCGCTCATTAGTCTTCAAACGGTGCTTTTCCTTTGAATGCGGGGTTAACGTTTATTATATCAACAATAGTCATTAACCCCCCTTAAATCCTGTTTCTGCTGCTTCGCTGGCCGGCTGAAATGGCCTCTCTGTGCTATCTGCATAATACAATGGATCTGTTACAAACCCGGGCAGCGGTGGAGAAATGCTATGGAGGCGTAGGAATGGTGGCGGAACAGCGGAGGAGAGAATCAGCAGAAGAAATGGTTAATAGTGTAAAAACCCAACAATTGGCTTTGGGCGAATAACAAAGGGGATCACCAACAAACGAGGGAGCGGAGCTTTGGATGTGGGACCCGAAGAGCGGGCGGTGTTCCCGTGGGAGCACGTCGGATCCGGGGGGGTGGGGCCGAGGTCAATCGCAATCGGAGGCTGGAGCGAGTGGCAATCGCAACACACCTTATGAAAGTTCCGATTGCGATCGAGAATGGGGAAGCGATTGAGCGACAACCGTTGATCTCGGGTCCAGATCAACGGTGGGGATTTAATCGGGGGGGAAACAGAAGGACTTGCGATCAGCGATCGGGTGGAGGGTGCGATTGGCGCAGGACCGTTGATCTGCGGGAAGAATGGACGGTCAGGATGAGATCAGAGGGTCGCAATCGGAGCTCGGAGGAAAAGGCTTGCGATTGATCGGAGGCTACAACATGAGTGTTGCGATTGCGATTGGGCGGGGAAATGCGATTGAGCGATGACTGTTAGATCTGAAGGCCAGATCAATGGCTCAGATGTAATCGGAGGGGCAGTGCGATCGGGGGATCGGGAGTTGCGATGACCGTCGGATCTGCGGGAGGATGGACGGCTATGATTAAATCGGAGCATCGCAATCGGAGGTAGAGAGATGGGACTTGCGATTGCGATCGGGAGGGGAAATGCGATTGAGCGCTGGCCGTCAGATCACGGGACATATCAATGGTCATGATGAGATCGGAGGACGGTGGAAAGGGCTTGCGATTAACGATCGGGCGGAGGGTGCGATTAATGCGGGACCGTCCGATCTGGCGGGGAGATCAACGGTGGAGAAGTGGATCGGAGGACTGCAATCGGGGCGGCACTGTTGATACTTGCGATTGTGATTGAGCCGGGGCTGCGATCAGCATTCTACCGTCGGATCGGGACCACAGATCGACGGTGCGGAATGCATTGCCAGACTTTAACGATCGCATCGGGGTTTTTCAATTTTACAAAGGATTTACACCCGCCCGACAGTTCCGATTGCGATTAGCACTCGGGACTTAAGCGCTTGGTCCCAGCGCCAGGGCACATGTGGGGAAGTGGTTTGAAAGGGGCTTGGGGTAAAGGGGCTAGGCCCTATTATATGGTCGGAAAGTGGGTTTTTTGCCCATTCTAATGGATTTTGAAGGTTGGGAAGGGGAACGATAGAGAAATAAAGGGGGAAGATGGTCAGTAAAGGTTAGGGGGGACTTTAAAGGGGATTTTGGGGAAATTCAAAGGGTAAGAAGGGGAATAGAAGGGGAAGACAGGGGAACAAAGTAGAGGCTAGGTGGGGGTGAAATAAGAGGGAAAAAGGGGGCCTTTGGGCATTTCTTCATAACAGAGAGGCTTTATGGTGGAAATCAGCAGAGGGGATTTCATCAAAGGATAAAAGACACATGGAGGCTTCAAGGAGACTATTTTTTCAGATTAAATGCATTCGTTGAATACTCAAGAACAATTTAGCCCCCTATTTTCTTGTCAAAAATTTCATAGGGGGGCTAACAGTGGCTCCACATGGGGATGGATTCTCCTTGGAGGAGTCAAGAATTCAGAAATTGATCTCTTGGTGTAGGCCAGGTGCCTGCTGCTTGAACCATCCATCTCTTTCTCTGATTTGCTGCCACAAGCTATGAAGACAACAAATCAGCAGTACAATTCTCCCAAACAACTACCTACCCACACTATAGTCCTAACATTTTTTCTTCTGGGTGCATTTGGACTTGCAGACCCTTTGCATCATCAATTTTTACAAACAGGAAAAATAAACCTATTCTACTTCTACCCTTATTACTCCATGAGACCAGATTAGACTGTTGGTCTCATATGCTTCTCTACCTAAACTACTACCTGCTAGGATTAGACTGTCTAGCAGGTATCTTCTCTACATTCTAAGACAGAAACTCAAACAACTAATCTACTTTCTCATAGGCTGAGCTTTATTGAGCTTTTCCTACCTACCCTACTCTAACTGGGATATTTACAATCTAGCTTACAAACATGGTCTTCCAATGTAACCAGTCCATCAAGTGATCCCATGGCTAGTCCTTCTTGCTCAACTCCTTGAGCATGTTGGATAGGCAGGGCAGCTCCCACTCTTTTTGTTCAATAACAGCAGCCTTGAAAAGTTTTGTTTCTGCTTGCAACATGCTGCTGAGCAAGACCTTTGATCCTTCTTCAAATGTATGTAGGAAGTGTGCGTAAGGATCATGAAAAGATACCTGGCTAGGAGTATCTGGCAGGCTGGCTTCGACCAGGATCTCTTCTTCTTCCACTGGATCAAGAATGAGACTCTCTTGGAGTAGAGTGTCTCCTTCATCTTCTGAACTGGAGGACTCATCATATATGGCAGTGTTGTCCTCTTGGAGCTCTGACATGTCTTGCGCTGCTGGTCCGAGCTCTGTGAAAAGATCTGCGCATTCGTGAGCAGGGATATCTTCCGTTACCTCCTCTTTTTCAAAGGAAAGCTCTTTGCTTTCATCCTGCTCACAAATCTCTTCTTTGCTTAACTCCTCATCTTCTGAAAAGAAAAACTGCTGGTTACCAGCTTCACTGATGATCTGTGGTAGAGCAGAATGAAGATTCAAAGAATCTTCATCTACTATTATACTGTCATAGCTCTCTCCATCAGTGTCATAAATAGGCGGACTTGACCAAGTCAACCATTCTGGGCACACAGCAGGTCTTTCTTCGTCCTCATCCACAGAGGAGCTTTCTGGTTTTGAATCGTCAAACTCATAAGATGAGTGAGCAAGACTGTGTGTTCTATAGAAGATTTCTAGGGTGGACTGCTGGTTTAATATCCGATCAATCTCCTCTTCTGTCAAAAGAGGGGTTTCCCTCTCATCAGGGACAGAAGAACCGCAACAGTCCTCTTTCTCTTGTATTAGCTGATTTGGAGGCGAGATGATTTCTTGAGCCTCTTCTTCTTCATCAGATTCTGCCTCCTCCACATGGTCACTTGCCTCCTCAAGGCAGCGTTCCCTATTAGCTTTCGCTATTAGGCTCTGATGTTCTCTAGTCAGCATAACACAGGACCCAGGTAAGCAATCAGGCAGTTCCTGATCACTAACCCCCTCATCTTCTATAGATTCTTGAGCATCATACATGTCTTGCTCATCTTCTGGGTCTTGAGTTTGTTCTTGTTCTGGGAGATGCACGGGTTGTTCTAGATAATCCTCATTTGCATTCGGATTAGCCATATACATCTCAAGGAATTTACCAAACGTTTCTGATAATTCAATTAATTGATCGTACAAAACGTCATACGTTGTATCTTTGTCCATGTTTGGATTCATGCTTTTGCAAAGAAGGCTACTGCCTCTTCTCAACCAGTTCAGTGTCCTTCACCAGTGGAGTCATCAAGTCTTTGGATCATAGGGAGTGTGGAGTCGCCAGGTGGATGATTATGAATATTTGAAGCAGGGTGCTGTCCACCATTAGCAATGTGAACGCCAATCTAACTAGAGATCTTGGGTCTATGAGTGCCTAAGGATGTTTGAGGTGAAATGCACTCAAATCCCTAGCGGAGTCGCCATTATGTTGGGGTTCCCATGTTTTGGCCAGATTGGCAAGACCAAAAGATGAGACAACATCATAACCACTTTTGGGCCCTAGGATCTAGCCCTCCTGGACCCGGAGAGGGATCTCTCCAAATAGAGCTAAGAATGATATATCTATGAAGCTAAAAATGAGATGTTAGGCTAGTTATGAAGCACAAGGGGTTTTAAATGGTTTGGTTGAAGGGTTGCTGGGTTGGTCACGAGATCATGGACTGAGAAAGCAATGGGAGAAAAGGAACAAGGTAGCAGGACATTTCAGTAAAGAAGATAGGCCTAGACAGTGCCATCCATTGGGCTATGGAGTCATGAAAGGAAATTACTTGCATCCACTAGCCAAGGCTTTCAAAGGGCAAGTCATCTAATACTAAAGGATCTTTTAGATTAGATGGTGGGGTGGAACATTAAGGAAGGAAAGTGAAAGAAGGAGAACAACCCAATTTCTGTCTATAGATCGGAGTGGGGGGTCGCTGGCCTCAGACTGTGTGGACATACTCAAAGGCAGCTCTCAAAGAGACTAAGGGGCTACTTATAGATCGGACCAAAGGTCATTTAACTCCAGATCTGCTTTAGCAACTCCAAGGGAAAAACAGAGATAGATTTGACAGAGAAACATCCAAGCAGCAAACCCCAAGTTTATACATCATCCAGCAGGCAATAACATCCGCTGCACTGGTTAAACCACGTGAATTCACTATTAGACAGCACACAAAGAAGAAAAAATTAAAGGTAGGGAGATCAGGAAACATAGGGCACCTAACAAGCGTGAATCCTATGTTATACTTCTGTTGCCTACCAGAAGAACAATGAAACATCATGAAAATGTAATAAACAGAGTAAGAAACACATCACCAATAGTAATAGACCAGGATCCTGTGAAATGTGCTTTGATTAATTGATGCAAAACCAGTCATGTACAATAAGCTCAATGGCTGTTACAATCCAGACTTCTCCTCCCAGCCTATTACATACAACTATTCTTCTACTCCCTCTCACGACTGTTCTAACAGTCAAATGAATCCCTCTAACAGCAAAATGCCCAACAACTGAACAACAACCTTTACAATAGTTCTCGTGGAATTCTTATAGGAGAAGCGGAAGAAAACAAAGGTAGATAGACAATTAATTGATTTCATTAAGGCAGAATCGATGGAAGTGTCCACGCCCATACTGCTTAATGGCCATCTACAACACTGTAGGTACTCTGTAATCTGTCTGGGGAGTCTCTGCCAGGCCGAGATTGACCTCGGATATTTCTTTGGAGTCTTTTCTGGTGCTTGGAGCTCTGCACTAGCCTTCTAAATAAATGAACTGGGTGACAAGTCTGCAAGGCTCTCCATACCTCATAACTATTGCTTGACTGTCTGAAATGAGCTTCAGTCAGTGTATTTAATTGTCTCAGGGCTCGAGAAGGCATGGAGGACGTTGTAGGAAGGTGTACCTCTGGAGGAAAAATGTCCTGCTGTTAGGTAGCGCAGTTATGGCATTGCTGGTGCGCTCATTAGTCTTCAAACGGTGCTTTTCCTTTGAATGCGGGGTTAACGTTTATTATATCAACAATAGTCATTAACCCCCCTTAAATCCTGTTTCTGCTGCTTCGCTGGCCGGCTGAAATGGCCTCTCTGTGCTATCTGCATAATACAATGGATCTGTTACAAACCCGGGCAGCGGTGGAGAAATGCTATGGAGGCGGAGGAATGGTAGAAGCGGAGGCAATGAGAGGGAGAAGGTAATGAAGAAAGTGGTTAATGATGTAAAAGCAACAGGCAATTGGCTTTGAAGCGAAATCAAAATTAGATCTGACAGCGAGGGCGAATTTGAGGCAAAGGACCCGAAGCGGAAGCGGACGTTAAATCGGAACGCAAATGAATCAGGGGAGGGCCTACGGCCAGGATTTAATCGCAACAATCGCAATCGGAGGCCGGAGTGAGTGGCAATCGCAACACACCTTTTGAAAGTTCCGATTGCGATCGAGAATGGGGAAGCGATTGAGAGACAATCGTTGATCTCGGGTCCAGATCAATGGCGGGGATTTAATCGGGGGGGGAACAGAAGGACTTGCGATTAGTGATCGGGTGGAGGGTGCGATTGGCGTAGGACCGTTGATCTGTAGGAAGAATGGACAGTCAGGATGAGATCGGAGGGTCGCAATCGGAGCTCGGAGGAAAAGGCTTGCGATTGATCGGAGGCTACAACATGAGTGTTTCGATTGCGATTGGGCGGGGCAATGTGATTGAGAGATGACCATTAGATTTGAAGGCCAGATCAACAGCTCAGATGTAATCAGAGGGGCAGTGCGATCGGGGGATCGGGAGTTTCGATGACTGTCGAATCTGCGGGAGGATGGACGGCTATGATTAAATCGGAGCATCGCAATCGGAGGTAGAGAGATGGGACTTGTGATTGCGATCGGGAGGGGAAATGCGATTAAGCGCTGGCCGTTGGATCGCGGGACAGATCAACGGTCAAGATGAGATCGGAGGACGGTGGAAAGGGCTTGCGATTAACGATCGGGCGGAGGGTGTGATTAATGCGGGACCGTACGATCTGGCGAGGAGATCAACGGTGGAGAAGTGGATCGGAGGACTGCAATCGGGGTGGCACTGTTGAGACTTGCGATTACGATTGAGTCGGGGCTGCGATCAGCGTTCTACCGTCGGATCCGGACCACAGATCGACGGTGCGGAACGCATTGCCAGACTTTAACGTTATAAATAGATCACATCGGGGTTTTTCAATGTTACAAAGGATTTACACCCGCCCGACAGTTCTGATTGCGATTAGTGCTCGGGACTTAACCGCTTGGTCCCAGCGCCGGGGCACATGTGGGGAAGTGGTTTGAAAGGGGCTTGGGGTAAAGGGGCTAGGCCCTATTATATGGTCGGAAAGTGGGTTTTTTGCCCATTCTAATGGATTTTGAAGGTTGGGAAGGGGAACGATAAAGAAATAAAGGGGGAAGATGGTCAGCAAAGGTTAGGGGGGGACTTTAAAGGGGATTTTGGGGAAATTCAAAGGGTAAGAAGGGGAATAGAAGGGGAAGACAGGGGAACAAAGTAGAGGCTAGGTGGGGGTGAAATAAGAGGGAAAAAGGGGGCCTTTGGGCATTTCTTCATAACAAAGAGGCTTTATGGTGGAAATCAGCAGAGGGGATTTCATCAAAGGATAAAAGACACATGGAGGCTTCAAGGAGACTGTGTTTTGAGAGGAAATTCATTCCTTGAAGGATCAAGAACAATTTATCCCCCTATTTGCTTGTCAAAAATTTCATAGGGGGCTAACACTTTCTATCAAGAATCTCCCACTCTGCGTCTATCATAGTCGTTGGCTTATTTTTTTTTCTGCTCAATGGTAGGTATAGATCTTTCTGATACAGATAATATTCCATCTAAATATTCCATAGTGGGAAGTTTTGGCCGTTAAATTTCTCGACCCTAAACTTACCATCTTCCGCCATTGCTCCCAATCGAACCAGGAACCCTTCTTTCCTATGAGTTTATCAGCCAAATAGACCTTTGGCTCTGATACCAGTTGTTAGAAAATTATATGTATTATAGAGCAATGCAAAACATAAAATATGCGGAAAACACAAGCACAAAAAACACATAAAATCAAAGAGACACAGATATAGGTGGTTCACCTAGTTTGGGCTATGTCCACCGTGAATAGCCAGTCCTTCCTTTCTATTATCCAACAAAATGAAGAGACATAACCTACAACATATTCGTTGTAATATCCTTTGTTCTCTCGCACAGTATCCCTATCTGTTTCTTGCTCTGAGAATACACATACAATGCACAGCCGCAATACAATACCCTCATACAAAGCGAGGGGTTGCCTTCTAGGGAAAAAAAACCTAAACAAAACATAACTTCTACCGTCAGATCATCCACCAATGAACGGCCCAGATTGACTATAAATTACTATACTTTTACAAGGAAATTTTACATCTGTTTTTAGCTTCGGGGGTGCTGCCCCGAAACCCCTCGCGAGGGGGGGGGCTCCATAAAGTCGCAGCTTCCCCCCCTTGGACCTTCTAGGCAGCGTTTAATTTTGGGCGGCATTTCCGCCCCATTAAGGTATAGGGGTCCAATGCTGTGATACAAAATAAACAAGATAATCAGGCTCCACACCCAACAAGTGCTACGCTCCTGTGGTTGAAAAGTCAAAATGTGTGTTTGGTAAGTTTTAGGAGGCTTGTCAGAGCCTAAAGGTCAATTTGTTTGCTAAAAATGGCCGAAAAGATATTTATTTTAGATATTTTATGCCTTGGGCCTTGCAAGGAATCAAGGACAATAGAGATACTTCTGATTAATCAATAGAATTTTAGATACTCTATTAGGTTTTTCTCCTCCTTGCTTGTTATCTAGAGCATGAGGATTCATTGTAAGTGTGGGCTTTTGATGAGTTTGAGAGCAATACATGGTTCTTGGAAGTTGAAGAGCAATTTGGTGTTGTGGAGCTTGTGGATGATTTTCCTTGATTGATGATGATGAAGGCTTGCTTGTAGGATCCCTGATTTTAGTTAATGGTGATGTATCCCTTATTTGTTCATGTTTTCTTGTTGATAATTTTGTCCATCTTTCTATGTTGCAATAGCTTAGAAAAGTATAGGTTGAGAAATGTCATTTGAGGCACCTCAGTCCTCCTGTTTTCTATTGTCTTTATGTTCTCCTCTGTTGGGTTAGTTTAAGGAATTATTAGTTGCTCCTTAGGTCCACCTAAGGTTGTTTATTTCATCATTGGATTTATATGCTATTTTACAAATATGATTTATGGTAAGCCCTGATTATTCGATGCTATCTAAACTCTGTCTTGAAATATATCTTTGATGTATTGATTATTAGGTTAAGCCAAAGAGGTATTGTTTTGATCTTGCCCTTTGTATATGCTTATCAGTTTTCCTTGAAGTTCTTTATAGTTTAATGAATGATGTTTAGGAGTTCCCTATTCATTTATTGATGCTATTTGTCTCTTATATGTTTTCAAATATTGAAAGTAGGATGATTGGAGTTAGATAAGTTTTCTTGCTTCCTTTGGTCCACTGGAATGTTTATCTTGAATGTTTATTTGTTTAAAAATATTTTCATTGAGTAAATGGTGTGCCCTATCTCATGATTAGTATCTTTTGCTTATCAGTGTTTAAGACCTTCTTGTTCATAGGTATTTGACAAAGGATCCTTAACTGCCCTTTGTCCTACCTTGTTTCACAAACTTAATGTCGATTTCACCTCACACATAAATTTTAAAGATCCATTTACTACACTAGATTCTCCCTGTTATGTACCCCAATTCACTATTGATATATCAATGAATTCATAGAATCCATAGCCCAATTTTTGATAACCTCTCATTCCACCTATCCTACTCGATCATATTACCCAACCAAACAAACAGACAAACCCTACACTTAACAACTAGCCTAAATTCAACCATCTAAAGAGAACAAGTTCACATCCTTCGCACATAATAGAGAGAGCCCTCTCTGAGTCTAGGAAGGCTAGGTCCTAGGACTCCAAAGACTGATCTAATGTTACCCTGTGCATTTGGTCTTCCAATTTGCTAAATCACGGGACACTAACAGATTGAGAATACCTTGGATTTTATTCATGTGAATTCCTTATACTATGAGAGGGCTTGAGAGGTTACGAGGTTTGGTGGCTTTTAAATGGGCCAAGTATAAAAAAATGAGCATAAATATTGAAAATATGCAAAGGCATTGAGAGAGAACGAAGAAGGAACAAACAAGAGACAGGTTTAAGAGATTTAAGAATTTGTCCCCTATGAACTCAAAGGAAACGTCTATATATGAAATATGGAAAAAGCGTGGAGAGTGAATTAAGGGAATGCATCAAGCTTAATACTTGATTGTTAAAACCTAAGCATTCTATAGATACGAATTCATGAATAAAATTGCAGATCACCAGTAGCTACATTGCATGAACCATCAAAGCATAATAGCATGAAATATGATTACACACGAAAAGGAGATTACTAATAAAAAAGAAAATAAATACATACTACTCATTGCTCCATCTGGAATCCAAATACCAGCTCTGTATTATATTGAGTTCAAACAGCTCTCCCAAATATGTATCTTAGAGCATAGGGAGAACATTCATATAAAACTACAACAAAATTCTTCAAAATTCCAAAACTTCTCTTTCATCTTAGAGCTAACTATATATAGAGTCCCCATAGGGTCTATGACCTTCATAATTTATGATTGACCCATACCTATGAGATCAAAATGTCCTACCTAACTTGCAGAGCGTACATCTAGCAATTAATTCTGTATGGAGAGAATTAGAATAGGAATGGGTGAAATTGAGATTTCACCATCAAAACGTCAAAATCAAACAGTAAACATCATAGACGTGGTTGATCATGGAGGAAAAATTATGGAATACTTTAGATGGTATGGAGAGGAGCAGTCGTAGGTGGGCAGGCTGGCTGTCATCGTACGATTCCATCTGTTACTTGAAACCTCCACTCCCTTAATCTTATGATTTCCACTCAGTCTGTTGTGAAGTGGTCAGTTGTACTGCACGTGCCTAACTCTTTAGTGGGGGAATCCTGAGAAAAATGAATAAACCACCACTACATGTTCCAGGAAGAAGCCCATGTTGTATTTTAACTACGAAACAGAAACCAAATTTCGGAGGGGGTCTCAAGTGGTAAGCAGTATCAGAGAGGGGGGTTGCGAAATGATGAGAGGAAGGAACGTGGAGAAGTGGGTGGTAATGAAAACCACCCTTTCAGACCCCCCCCGCCATGCTGATGATAAATTTTGAATGCTGCGCGGGGGTCGAAAGTAGATAAGGGCTATTAGATGCATTGGGGTGGAGAAGAAGTGACAGAGATATGTGAAAGGCTTTGCAGTAATGGGATGTGTGCCAATGGATGGGAATGGCAGGGGTAATACAATGGTAACAGTAGTAAAGGAATGGTGTAATAGCTGTGAGTAAAGTATTATGGTGGGGCCAAACCGCATCACAATCACAAGTCTTTACCATCGAGCAGTAGAGATAGGCCTTAAACGGTGCAAAGTGTGAAGCGCGGGGAGAAAGGAAGTGACGTGGAGGGAGGTGGGACCTAACCGCAAATCGCACATCACAAATTTTATGTGTGAGCATGCGAAGGTTAAGCATTAAAACCTATGATGGGTGAAGTGCAGGGAGGACGTGAGGTGGCATGGACAATGGTGGGATCGCGCCCATAGATTGCAAGTCGCAAGAGCTAGCTAGGAGCAGCGAGTGGTAACTGTTAAAAGATTTGGGGAGCAATGTGCAATGGTGGGGAGGTGACTTGGAGATAAAGTGGGACCCAATTAAATCATAGCTTGAACAAAAACCTCACGGGTGCTTAAAAGGTAAGTTGTAAATTGTGAGTTATGTGATATGTGACGCGCTAGTCGCTACAAAGTGCGAAAAGGTGACAGTTAAGGAAAGTCTGGAATATGTGGATTTGCATGCAGATTTGGGTGGTGTATCAAGGTTGGATGGGTCCCACTAAGTCACACCAGAAAAAAGATAAGTTTTGGTGAGTCTTTAAGATGAAAAGGTTAAGAATTGTGGGGAGCGATGGTGCAAAATGAAGAAATGTAGTGCGGGACTTTAGAAAAGGGAAAATGAAGGGTAAGAGAGGGTAAATGAAGGTAAAGAGGATAAATGAGGTGAAGGATGGTGGAAATGAATTTTTATCACCATAAAACCTTATCAGCTACATTTCCCCTTTCTAAAGAACTGAGATGCAGATTGATTCCTTTGAAGCTCTTTGACAATCAGGACTTTCCTTCCTTTCTCCTACTCCCCTTTGTGTGCGGTCACAAGCCAACGAGATCAATAGCTATAGTTGGATTGCTATGCAGGTAATAGGTTGCATGTATGATTTCCTTTATGGATGGTAGATGAATGTTGTTTTATGGTTTCTTCTTGTCATTGGCATGGAGAATCATCTAGATTGACAATGTTTTTAGCCTTTCCTTGACATTTCCTGGATAGCCATGATGTTTTGGGTTTCTGATCCAGGTTCGTCATCTACTAGATTTACCCATGACATTTTACTTCTTTGATGTTGTTAGAATTTCATTTTAAAAGAGAATAAAAGAACACATGTGCATTTTGTAAAGAAGGGAAACAAGATAACCATCAAAAACATAAAAACATGAGACGTTCATAACGGATTTCACCTAGTGTGGGCTACGTCTCCAGGCCCGGTGTCAAAATGGGGTAGGACGCTTCATATAGTGCTGAAAGATGTGAATATGTACATAGATGAAGTTCATACAAGGATGTTTTCTCGACATGAGTGGTTGGTATCTCCATGAGAAGTTCTGCTACAGGAACTCTCACTCACAATGGACCTCCAATCAGCATGACATAATCTCACATGAAGTTAAGACAAGATCCCGCACATGCATCAAGAAAGGATCTAAAAGTCGTAATACATCTCAAAGAAAAAAGAGGCACATGATAAAACTGCATATACCTCAACCTTTGAAGTTGGCTAAAGAAGCAGATTCTCAGCTATTGAATCTGGTAGTACTGTCGAACTCATTATGTCGAGGTGCATAGAATTGACTGCCCACACTTTATAATCAGACACCGTCACTCTAATTTGGAAAATGGTCGAGAAATGGTGAGCTATTATCGCTGAGAGGTGTAAAATCGACATAAATATTTTCGAAAATGGACTCCGGCAAGTTTTTGGCCTCAAGGAATCTTTTTGATTCCCTCAAGATTCCCTAAGATTCTGTTCTGCAAGGAATCTCCAAATATGCTCCTTAGATGGCCATTCTAGATTTACCATCACTTGAAATTTGGTTAAAATGACTGTAAACTTCATATCATTAGGAAAAAATGAAATATTACCTCCCCATGGAATCTTTCAAGCGTCATGGACTATTCACTACAAAAATTCTCTACCTCTAAAAGCATGCCCGCACACGGTTCTGTCTTGTCGTGGCTCGCTGTTCCACACCTACAATTAAGAAAATTGCTCCACTATTCGGTCTCGCTCGGCCTCCGTTCGCTGTGTCAAATGACAATGAAAAGGGGTTTAAATATTATTTGTGTCGATAGAGTTAACAAGAAAGGCCGTTGGCCTAATGGTTAAGGGCGGAAGCAATAAGGTGGAGTTCGGGGGTTCCAACCCCACTATCCCCAATTGAATTGGTATTTAACATTTTTTTGGTTTTAATTTTTAATTTGGGCATGATAATACATAACCATTGTGTTAAATGGGCATTTTTGTTATAGTGTTGAACGTTTTATGGGGCAGCCCGTTGGGGGTCAACCCATGTGGGCCGGGCAGGTTCAATTCTTGTCAGCTCTACTCCGATTATAGCCATACATGCTACAGTTTTTTACACCATGGGTCACGAGGTGGGGTTCTTGGTCAACCGGATCCTGACCACTCCAATTATATCTAACGATGGTTGTTGCATTTTGTAGTGGTTGGCTCCGTGGGGTTCGGCGGGGGTCATGGCTCGCCAACCCATATATATATATATATATATATATGTGTGTGTGTGTGTGTGTGTGTGTGTGTGCATGTGGTACGGTTCCATGCAATGGGGTGGCGGGGGTGGTGCCCCGCTACCCCATTTTTTTATATTTTTTTTGTTTTTCAATACAAATATGGACATTTTTTAGTTTAACGAAAATAAGGTGTTAGCCACCTATAAATTATGATATGCTAAATGGTGGCTAAATTTGCGTTCAAGCCTTCAAGATATTTATTTCTTTGAAAATCCATTATCTTTGAAGTCTTATGATGATTCTTTATCCCTTTGAATTAATCTGCACTGTTGTTTCCATCTTAAAGCCTTGCTGATTCACCAAAGAAAGTTGTTTCAAAGGCCACTGAAACTGCCTGTTTTCACTTATTTCCCTCCATTTTCATAAAGCCTTATTTTCATCTTTTAACCCTCCATTTAGCCTCTAAAAGTCTTAAATCCCCTTTAAACCCTCAAAGATTCAATTACAGGTTTAAAGACCCTTTCTTTTCTTCTCTACCGAAAGCCAAAAAACCCTAAAAAACCCTTCAAAAATCCTAAAAAACCCATTTTTCAACGTTAAGGCCTTAAGCCCCTTTCGGCCTTAGCCCTAGCCCCTTTTCCGAATGTGACCCTGAGCCATAAATAGGTGCTAGCCCTTATCACTAATCGCAATCAGAGTTTCCTTTCCCCGACTTTTCCTTTATTCTTCCAATCTTCCAATGTGATGAGCCCCTTCTCCTTCAATCGTCGATCTAATCTGGACCATTGGATCCACAAGAACCAACGACCAGGATCTCATCGCGCTCCACCCATAGCCCTCCGTCATCACACCCGCCGATTTAATCCTGACCATTGATCTCTCATCTGATCGAATGGCCTGCGCTGCATCGCATATCGCAAACACACTCTTCCCTTTTTCTTTTCCTCCGATGGCCCGATTCCCCGATTTGATCTTGATCGTCGAATACACAAGAACCGATGGCCAAGATTTCATTTCACTTCACTTTTCCCTTTCTCCTTTCCACTGTTCTATTGATCACCGATTAGATCTCCGCCATCCATTCCTATAGATCTGACGGCTCCCATCTTTCCGCTCGTTCACTTACCCCGCTTTCCTCTTGTCCAAAAACTTTTCTTTCCTTTAATCACCCACCATTAGATCTAAAGATCCGATGGCTCACACTAAGCCCGTTATTCACCCCGCAACAAAGAAAATTACATCACCACCGGGCCCCATCAGCCTTTCGACCCCTTGCATTTTACCTCCATCGCACTCTCCTCACAACCGTTCGATCTTACACCCCAGATCCGACATCCAGCGCGCGGTATCATGTAATTTTTCGGCTGGGAGTTAACATTTTAAAATTACATGATGTGGGCAGTTTTAAATTTACACGCGTCACTCACTTAGTGCAATTCCAAAAGGCAATACCACCTCCGCCCCCATTTGGCCGCGCGAAAACCATTCTTGTTTTCCGCCTTACCACCCTCCACAACACAACATTGGCTTTTAATCCTAGCCGTCGATCTCTGAGATCAAACAACTCTTATTATATCGCAGCCCCCCTCACTTACTTTTCATCTATTCTCCCAAATTATTCCATCGGGCGATCCCCGCCGTTGATTGTTCTAGTCTAACGGCCCACATTTAATCTTGCCCCCATTCATCCACCATCCATCTAACCTCCCTAATGACCTCATCGACAGATCTCAAGCATAGATCACCATGATCTGACGACCCATGTTCATCCTCGCACCCAAACTCCCACCAGACCTATTTTTTCCTCCCGCCGTGGTTTTTCATCACATTTTTCGCTGCATCCACCATTTTCCATCACTGCTCCTCCATCCTCACGAGCCTCTGAAGCAGTCACCCCACTCCCCTTGGTTTTTATAACATGTTTCTCATTTTTTGTAGGCTTCAGTGGTGATGAATCCATACAGTATTTGTGGTCATAGATAGGTGAATCATTTTAGCTCCCTGTAATAAGCAAGATTGGAAAAGTCTGATCTCAGGGAGAAACATCATTTCAACCACTTTGGGATTCTAGGATCTAGCCCTCCTGAATCTAGAGAGGGATCTCTCCAATAAGCGCAAAGATGGATTTGTCTTTGAAGTTTTGGGGTAATAATATTAGGCTAGTTATGAAGGCCAAGGGTTTGTTTTGTTTTTGGATGGCTGATCATGATTACTGTTTGAGGTGGAAAGTCCTAACTGCAAAGAGTTTCAAAGGTGAGAAGTTGAAAGAAATCAGCGTAAGCTTTGGCCAAAAAGATAGACAATTGCAGGTTTTAGTCCATTGGGTATGGAGTCATAATAGGGTTTAATTGGAACAACAAGAGGCAAGAGTGATCCATGGGGCAAGTTATCTATGTCTAAGGATCTCTTTGAAGTTTGATTTATGGAATGAAATGATACAATAAGAAGGAGAAATAAACAGATGCAGAACAAAGAGCAGCCTAGGATCTGGTAAGTACTTTTAAACTAGCCAGCCTTTGACATAAACTCAAGAAAAACATGAAAGTAAACTAGGATCTAGTAAGTACTTTGAAACTAGCCAGCCTTTGATACACTTTCAATAGAAAACATTTTAAAACAAAGGGCACTACAAGAAAAAAGGACATTGGTGAGGGGCGAAAATGGTCACCATAAGCTCATTGGTGAGGGTCAAAAGAGCCCAAGATTAACCTGGTCATATATCAATTTCGAACAACATACAATACTACAACCTTCTTCTACACCACTGGCTACATGCGGAAATAATGTACAAAGTCACATCAATTCAATCACACATTAACTCAGTATGTATGGGGAAAGCCTATAGCTGAAAACCCCGCAGCTATTGTGTATATTATAATGGAGAAATCAAGTAACCAAACAAGTACAATACTCCTTACAAGTACTCAGTACTCTCTCATGAAGTTACTCACAATCTAGCTTGGTTTTGAACAAGTCTCGGGTTCAAAACACACCACTAACTGCCTTGCCTCTATTGCGTAATCATGGCCTGTATATGAAGAGGTTCAAGGTTCGAATCCCCTTGCCTTGACTGCGCAATTGTCATGGACAATTCCTCCAAGTGTAATGCAAATCTCATGCTAAACCAATCTACCAACTGATAGCTTTACTCACCCTTTCATCTACCTCTTCCACTGGTCTCCACTGAACTGATCATGCACTGTAGTGAACTGAAGTGTTCTAGAGTTGACTAATGAGTTAATATTTAGTGAATTAAATATTATTTAATTCACTCCACTCATATCTAGTTGATTAGTTAGTTAACTAATCCCAACTAGTTCAACTAAAACAAACAGAACACAACTCCACTATCTGTCCCGTTAACTCCTCCAAAACTTCTGCCACTGAAGCCAACCATGCAAGATGCCATCAAACCCTAGGAACCACGTGATTCCTTGTGTCAGTTGCATGAGCCACCTCCATGACTCAAACTGAAGTGCTCCAAGAGAGTAAACTGCTGTTTATAGTCAAAATATTATTAAGGGTAAATAATATTTGACTTCCATATTTTTAGGAGATCAGTCTAAAAATAGCCTGGGTCCTAAAAAATAGGGTCTCATCTATTTTTACCGACATTTCGCATACTTCAAGAATCTCCAAGTAGAATTCCCAAATTATGATCCATATGTCTAAAAATAGACATAGTCTAAAAATAGACTTTGCGCCAGAATTTGCCTGCGGGCCCACTTAGTGAAGGCGACTTCATTTCACTAAGCTCCATCATCTTGCTGCATTCTCAACACTCCCTCTCAGCAAGATATGGATTATCCGCAATCCCTATCCTGCCTC